>CM077879.1:23650629-24264201 GCA_039720435.1 Amazona ochrocephala
TCATAATCAGTTTTGAAAACCCAGTGTAAGTGTTCAGGAAGTTGAATATTGTTAATGCCTGTTGTGCCATAGTGTCCGGTAAGAACCATGTCATACTTCCTGTTAAGTCAATTGGGCTGAAATTCAATCCAATTAAAAACTTCCTAACCCCTGTTTTCAAACTTCATGAGTATGAATCATCATGATTCATGAAAATCAAACTTCATGAGTATCAATCAACCTCTGATTGTATTAAGGATGTTTGAAAAAAAAATATAGTATAAGGTATATTACTGAACTGAGAACATATCTACATAACCAATATTAAAAGAATAAGAAAGATGTAAGAACAGTTCACTGTTATTTTGCATGTGTCTTACTTTTAAACATTTGAATTGCCTCAACCATTGTGCTTTCTAAAACTTCTTATTGACTGTTTTCAGGCTGGATGCTACAAAGTATTTCAAAGGAGATATTGCAGGCTGTTTTTTTAACAGCTGTAGAAATGGGGTTTTTTTGTAAGATATTTCTAGAATCAATCAAAAATAGTTAACATCCTGTGGGGGGCAGCCAAACCATCTTACTTTTTTGTCTTTATTTGGATTTTAAAAGATGTAAAAAAGCAAAGTTTTGATAATTATAACTGACTTTAGTTGCATCTAAATAATGTCTCTTTTTACTTTGGAAATCAAAATGGGTTAAAAAAGAGAAGGTTTATACTGTTGCTCATTTCACTGAAGAGTGGATAAAGTCAAAACCAATGTCATCCAGATTTAAAAGAAAAAATATATTCAGTAGCTAATATTTGACACCCAACACATTTCAGGTAGAAAGTGAGGTTTACTGAAAAAAAGTCTTCAAAGGGGTTTTGTTATATTTCTCATATTTCATTGCTTAGCATACAGAGCTGGATAGGCTTAACATGTCATTTAATCTCTGTTTGTGAGCTACACACAGATTTTCACAACAAAGGCATTGTTTGTTATGTGCTTTCAGCAAATCACCTCTCATTTTAGAAATCAGTAGAAACTTCACACTGTGAGAAATAATTGGCAGTCTTCTAAAAATCTAAACAGCCATACAAACTAAAATATTAGAACATCATATCAGGCTTCTCTAGAGCAACAGTGCTAACAAATACATTTGGCACCTGCATAATTACAAATTACTTCTGGTTCCATATATCATAATATTTCATAGCAATGCAACTTGTGTAAGAGTTTTTAGAAGATGTACTACACTTAAGAATTATAGCTAGGGCCTTTGTATTCTTCCTTTCCTTCTTCCTCATATACATTCTCATTCAACATCAGCTGCAATTACTAAATTTGCTATGGAATGATACTCCACAGAAAAATAATCCAAAAGAGAGACCAGTACTATCCATCTTGACACAATGATTTGACACTGTGACATCTTTGTCTCTAAATTGGAGAGACATCAATTTGATAGATGGACCACTCAGTGGATAAACAAATGCTTGGATGGCCACACGCAAAGAATTGTGCTTAATGACTCGATGTCCAGCTGGAGACCAGTAGCAAGTGGTGTCCCTCAGGGATCGGTGTTGGGCCCAGTCTTGTTCAACATCTTTGTTAGTGACATGGACAGCGGGATTGAGTGTGTTCTCAGCAAGTTTGCTGATGACACCAAGCTGTGTGGTTCGCTTGATACACTGGAGGGAAGGGATGCCATTCAGAGAGACCTTGACATGCTTGTGAGGTGGGCTTGATGCCAACCTGATGAATTTTAACCATGCCAACTGCAAGGTCCTCCACCTGGGTCGGAGCAATCCCAGCACTGCTACAGGTTGGGCAGGGAAGAGATTCAGAGCAGCCCTGCGGAGAAGGACTTGGGGGTGCTGGTCAATGAGAAAATGAGCATGAGACAACAGTGTTCACTTGCAGCCCAGAAAGCCAACCGTATCCTGGGCTGCATCAAAAGGAGCATGACCAGCAGGTCCAATGAGGTGATCTTGCTCCTCTACTCTGCTCTCGTGAGACCTCACTTGGAGTATTGTGTGCAGTTCTGATGTCCTCAACATAAAAAATATATGGAACTTTTGGAATAAGTCCAGAGGAGGACCACAAGGATGATCAGGGGACTGGAGCACCTCCCGTATGAAGATAGGATAGAAAGCTGTGGCTGTTGAGACTGCAGAAGAGAAGGCTGCGTGGAGACCTCAAAGTATCTTTCCAGTGTCTGAAGAGGGGCTACAGGGATGCTGGGGAGGGGCTCTTCATGAGGGACTGTAGTGAGAGGACAAGGGGTAACGGGTTCAAACTTAGACAGGAGAAGTTTAGATTAGATATAAGGAGGAAGTTCTTTACTGTAAGGGTGGTGAGGCACTGGAATGGGTTGTTCGGAGAAGTTGTGAATGCTCCATCCCTGGTAGTGTTCAAGCCCAGGGTGGACAGAGCCTTGGGTGTCATGGTTTAGTGGGAGGTGTCCCTGGCCATGGCAGGGGGGCTGGAACTAGATGATCTTAAGGTCCTTTCCAACCCTAACTATTCTATGAATCTATGATTTTTAAAACACCTACACATAAAAAAAGATCTGTTCAACTTTAACTGCCTTAGCACCACCTATTATTCATAGCTTTTAATACAAGTTACTACTATAATCTCTGCCTTTCCTTCTTCAGCAAGAAGATTACCAAAAAGCATAGCCTCTTAAAAATATCATGCTTCTGACTCAACAAACTCCACTAAGGTGTTGGAACACTGACTACCAGTAATCTTCACCTCAGTATGTCTCCGTAATGAGTGTTTTGATTGCAAATGTGGATAATTATCTGTCCTGTACAAGTGACAGAGGATATAGCCTCCATCAAATTCTCATATTTTGCTGATGAATCTTTATCATCCCTTTCTGGAAGTTTAGAAATGTCCTCCAGCAAAAAAGCCAAAATCCTGCTTGTCTTGAGCAATTTAACGCCATTTGGAAAACTAACAATCAGATGATTGCATTCTTTTTCACTGAAATGATAATGTATCTTCTTCCAAGTCTATTACAGAATTCATGTCTACAAAAGAAAAATGAAATACCAGAAAACCATGTAGATCACGATTGAAGAATTCACCCCTAAAATAAATGTTCTCTTAATTCAGAGCAGGAGTCTGAACCACATAAAGGATAACTACCATGAGCACTCAACTTCTTAGGTTTACTTGGTTTGTGTTTAAATAGCTATTAATGAAAGAAAAAAGCAGAGAAAAAAAATTTGAAATTGTCAGGATGGACACAGACACATCTGGAATGCAGTTGAAATTTTTTATTTTTCTATCCACTTTTGTGGACTTTTCGATATTTCCCATTCTTCTTTTATTGCCTTCCTAAAGGAGGAGATACTAAAGATTTCATTGAAACCCAGAAATACCAGTATTAGAGTAGAACATAATAAAGCACTAAAATAAAACAGATTTGAAAGCACGAAAATTAAAATGAATTAAAAAATATGTAAATATTGCATTCTAAATGGTCCATATTAGCCTTTTGTCTGTCCATGCTCCAAAGTAGTTCAAGGAATCAGTATTGACATAAATTAAGGATAATATTCTTATTAACTGTTCAGTTCAGTTACCCAACTTATAGAATCATAGAATCATAGAATAGTTAGGGTTGGAAAGGACCTCAAGACCATCGAGTTCCAACCCCCCTGCCATGGGCAGGGACGCCTCACACTAAACCATGCCATCCAAGGCTATGTCTGACCCCACCTTGAACGCCACCAGGGATGAAGCATCCACAACTTCCCTGGGCAGCCCATTCCAGGGCCTCACCACCCTCACAGTAAAGAATTTCTTCCTCAGATCCAATCTAAATTTCCTCTCTTTAAGTTTAAACCCATTACCCCTTGTCCTCTCACCACAGTCCCTCATGGAGAGTCCCTCCCCAGCATCCCTATAATCCCCCTTCAGGTATTGGAAGGCTGCTAGGAGGTCTCCACACAGCCTTCTCTTCTCCAGGCTCAACAGCTCCCATTTTCTCAGCCTATCTTCATACGGGAGGTGCTCCAATCCCCTGATCATCCTCGTGGCCCTCCTCTGCACTTGTTCTAAAAGTTCCATGTCCTTTTTATGTTTATGTTGAGGACACCAGAACTGCACACAATACTCCAAGTGAGGTCTCACGAGAGCAGAGTAAAGGGGCAGGATTACCTCCCTCGACCTGCTGGTCACGCTCCTTTTGATGCAGCCCAGGATACAGTTGGCTTTCTGGGCTGCAAGCGCACAGTGCCGGCTCATGTTCATTTTTTCATCAACCCACACCCCCAAGTCCTTCTCTGCAGGGCTGCTCAGAATCTCCTCCCCGCCCAACCTGTAGCTGTGCGTGGCATTGCTCCGACCCAGGTGTAGGACCTTGCACTTGGCATAAACTAGATTTGTTGGGGGAGGTGGGCAGCATTCCATCCCAACACACCCAGTCGGTTGGCAGCACCTACAGTAAACGTTCGGAACAATGTAGAGATATTCCAGCTGCTCCAGCCAATGAGCCGGCTTCAATTGGATCTCGGCTCAAATGCCTCTATACAAATGCCCGTAGTATGGGGAACAAACAAGAGGAATTAGAGATGTGTACACGTCTACGGGGGTATGATATCATAGGCATCACAGAAACATGGTGGGATGGCACTTATGACTGGTGTGTTGGATGTTTCTAAAGCAGCATCATTGAAGATATTCTTAAGAGAATGCTAATGTAAATGAATTTCTTACCACAGTTAACCAACAAAATAAGAAAAGAAAGTTGTGTTATTTAAAGCTGAAGACAGTTTATTCCTTTTGTTACCACATTTACTGGGGCTGTGACAGCACTGAACAAGACCTCTTGGGGAAATTCAATAGGTAGCTGCACACACATAAGGATAGGGCCACTAGGACAGAGAACATGCTTCACTTGTTATGCAACTTGCAGTGGTTCTGCAGAAGCATCTCTCATTATCTTATAGTACTATCTGGGTAGTGGCTGTTCCCTGGTAAACTTAAAAAAGAATGTGACACAATTTGATTCCTAATATTCAAAGCAAATTTGTACATATACATTTGTGTGCATATCCTCTGGATAATTCTAAATTGGCTTTAACCTTTAATATTCACTTGTGAAAAAATAAGTTTAACATCCAACAGCTATTCCAAAAGCATTAAATTCTTGATCACCTAATTAGTAAATGTAAACCCAAAGCCATGTTACCTGTAGTATAGTTTGTACAGTAGGAAATTAAGCAGAATTTCTTATCAAGTGTTTCTGGATTTTGAGAAAAACACGACTCTTATTTTGATTGGATAGAATAAAAGCTGAACTAAGATTCAAATCAGAAAAGAATGTAATGAAATATTAAACTTACAAACTGTACACGAAACATTCTTGCACTTCATGGAATGAATACACTACAGAATCAGTCTTGTACTTGCTTTCTAAAATGCCATGACCAAGAGTTACTCAGTGAAAAATAAAAACCAGCTCTTCTAAACTAGAAATAAACTAGAAATACATAGATATATTATTAACAATATTAACTTGGTTTGTTACTCTTAATGACTTCTGCTAAGCAAGTTACTCTAGCTGAAGGTCAGCAAAGACAACTGGCCTGTCTGATATGAAACATCTATCCTAATCATAATGAGCAGGGGTTTTAAAAATGCAATAACAAAAGCAAAGGAGAGCAACAAAATATCTTGTTTGCAGAGGAAAAGCAGAATGGCAGCTCACTTGCATAAGTTTCTTTTAAGAAGTGTGATGAGGACGCAATATGTCAGACCTTCTACAAGGCATCCTTGGCGTGGCGTGTGAATTCAGAAATGAGGAAACTCTACAGGTGTCTGAAAGGTAGTCTTTACGCATCATGTTACTTCATAACAATGTAATCACATAGAAATGCTTGACCTTGTCCTCACCAACAAGGAAGGGCTGGTTGGAAATGTGACGCTCCAGGGCAGCCTTGATTGCAGCGATCGTGAGATGGTTGAATTTGAGATCCTCAGGACAGTGAGAAGGGCGTGCAGCAAGCTCACTGCCCTGGACTTCAAGAGAGCAGACTTTGGCCTCTTCAAGAACCTGCTCAGTAAGGTTTCATGGGATACAGCCCTAGAGGGCAGGGGGGCCCAAAACTGTTGGTTGATATTCAAGGATCACCTGCTGCAAGCTCAGGAGCGATGCATCCCATCTACAAGGAAGTTTAGCAGAAGGGCCAGGAGACCTCCTTGGATGGATAAGGAGCTGCTGAGCAAAATTCGAAGGAAAAAAGAGGCTTATAAAAGGTAGAAGCAAGGTCAGGCGACCTGGGAAGAATACAGGGATGCTGTCCGGGAAGCTAGGGACCAGGTTAGGAAAGCTAAGGCCCACTTAGAATTCAACTTGCCTAGGGATGTTAAGGATAACAGGAAGGGATTTTATAGGTACATTGCCAATAAAAAACAGACTAGGGACAACATGGGTCCTCTCTAGAAGCTATCGGGAGAAATGGCTACCCTCGATTTAGAAAAGGCTGAGGTTCTTAATGACTTCTTTGCCTCAGTCTTCACCGGCAAATGCTCTGACCACACCACCCAAGTCTTGGAAGGCAGACGCGGGGACGGTGAGGGTGAGGACCCTGGGCCCACTGCAGGGGAGGATCTGGTTCGAGATCATCTTAGGAACCTGAATGTGTACAAGTCCATGGGACCGGATGAAATCTATCCGCGGGTCCTGAAGCAGCTGGAAAATGAAATTGCTAAGCCACTGTCCATCATACTTGAAAAATCATGGCAGTCAGGTGAAGTTCCCGATGACTGGAAAAAGGGAAATATAACCCCCATTTTTAAGAAGGGAAAAATGGATGAGCCAGGGAATTACAGAGCAGTCAGTCTCACCTCTGTGCCTGGCAAAATCTTGGAGCGGATTCTCCTGGAAGGCATGCTAAGGCACATGAAAACCAACAAGGTGCTTGGTGACAGCCAACATGGCTTCACTAGGGGAAATCCTGCCTGACCAATCTGGCGACCTTCTATGAAGGGGCTACGGAACTGATGGACAGGGGCAGAGCAGTTGATGTCATCTACCTGGACTTATGTAAAGCATTTGACACTGTCTCGCATGACATCCTTCTCTCAAAGTTGAAGAGACATCAATTTGATAGGTGGACCACTCGGTGGATAAAGAACTGGCTGTATGGCTGCACGCAAAGAGTAGTGCTCAGTGGCTCAATGTCCAGCTGGAGACCAGTAACGAGTGGTGTCCCTCAGGGATCGGTGCTGGGACCGGTATTGTTCAACATCTTTGTGGGTGACATGGACAGTGGGATTGAGTGCGCCCTCAGCAAGTTTGCCGAAGACACCAAGCTGTGTGTTTCGATTGATACGTTGGAGGGAAGGAATGCTATCCAGAGGGAACTTGACACGCTTGTGAGGTGGGCTGATGCCAACCTAATGAAGTTTAACCATGCTAAGTGCAAGGTCCTCCACCTGGGTCGGAGCAATGCCAGGCACAGCTATAGGTTGGGTAGAGAAGAAATTCAGAGCAGCCCTGTGGAGAAGGACTTGGGGGTGCTGGTTGATGAAAAAATGGGCATGAGCCGGCAGTGTACGCTTGCAGCCCAGAAAGCCAACCGTATCCTGGGCTGCATCAAAAGGAGTGTGACCAGCAGGTCGAGGGAGGTGATCCTGCCCCTCTACTCTGCTCTCGTGAGACCTCACTTGGTGTATTGTGTGCAGTTCTGGCGTCCTCAACATAAAAAGGACATGGAACTGTTAGAACAAGTGCAGAGGAGGGCCACGAGGACGATCAGGGGGCTGGAGCACCTCCCATATGAAGATAGGCTGAGAAAATGGGGGCTGTTGAGCCTGGAGAAGAGAAGGCTGCGTGGAGACCTCCTAGCAGCCTTCCAATACCTGAAGGGGGACTATAGGGATGCTGGGGAGGGACTTTTCATGAGGGACTGTAGTGAGAGGACAAGGGATAATGGGTTTAAACTTAAACAGGGGAAGTTTAGAGTGGATATGAGGAAGGAATTCTTTACTGTAAGGGTGGTGAAGCAGTGGAATGGGCTGCCCAGGGAAGCTGTGAATGCTTCATCCCTGGCGGCATTCAAGGTGGGGTCAGACATAGCCTTGGATGGCATGGTTTAGTGGAAGGTGTCCCTGGCCATGGCAGTGGGGTTGGAACTAGATGATCTTGAGGTTCTTTCCAACCCTAACTATTCTATGATTCTATGATTTTATGGAAACACAACTATAAAGTAGATTGCTATGTAGGATTAATAGTCTCAGAGCAACTGCAAGATCTTCATGAACAAACTGTTGTACATGAAATTGCTTCCACTTCAACAGGATTATTAAAAGACTTTGAATCAGCTCAGAAATTTTTTTCAGGAAAAAGACTTTAAAGTGTCCCTATTTTTTTTTTCTTTTAAGAACTGAGGGAAAGTGTATGTTTTACTTATTATTTTTCAAATGTAATTTCATCAGTTCTGCTTCTGTGATCAAGTACTATGCACTTACAGTAAATTACCAGAGGAAAAAGCAGGATATCTGGAAGAGACAAACAAGAGTGATGGAAATGTCCCTAAAATCATTCATATAAAAATTCTTCATTTCTCATAGGTCATGTTACAACACTGTATAGCATTCCCTCTTGGCAGTTGTATTTTAGGATATTTATTTTACACTTGACGTATCTAATGTTGAGCATAATGAAGGGTTTGTCTTTCTTTGCTATGGTTTGCAATTTTATTTAGAAAACAGAAGTACATTCTAAAAGAGGTCAGTATTTTAAAACATGGTTTCTCTCCTTCAGTTTCTTTTTTCTTTAGGTTCTTTTATGCCATATCAAATGTCCACATCTCAAATCCATTTAATCTTTCAACTAACTATTTGAAAAGCACTGCTTATGTGACTGTCCTGAATATACCTCAGGTTACTTGAAGGTGAGATGCACAGGAAATATTTCTCCAGGGAAATTTTCTGGCAGAAACATCACTTTTTGTTATCCTCACTGGTATTAACAATTACTGGTCACTTAGATCTACTTGTACATATACACAAGCTTATTTCCTGAACTATCACAGATTATTCATAAACTTCTGAAGAGTTTATGATCTTATTAGTCTCAAAGAATTTTTCATTGCATCAGAACATTTTGCCCTTAAATTTGAGTGAGAAATTAAATTTGTGAGAAAATTCACTTCATAAAAGATGCAATCTTCCTTTGAATGAGAGTTTTGTTCTTAATTTGGCTTTCTAGCAAACTGCCTTAGTAATAGTTCAGCAGTTAACCCAACTGATATTTCCTTATTTATGCAAAGTGAAGCCAAAAAAATGCTGGAAGGACTGTTCTACAATAGAGTCCATAGATGCCTAATGCGAGCAGACAAGAAACTAAAGCTCACAAACTGAATCAGCAATAATCAGTGCTTGATTTTTTTTATAGTCAATTAATTTAAGAGGAGAAATGTTCTGTCTTTTGCTTTAGCCAGGTACTTCATTTTACTACTGAGAACAGCAATTTTTTGAGCCTGTCACAAAAGGCTTGTGTTTCAGAAACATACATTTTCCAGCTAGCTTTTCCAAGAACTTTAATCTTCAGTTTTAACCTTCCATGTGGCATTACTTTTAGCTCAAAACTAGCACTCAAAGTTTGTGGAGTGCTAAGAAACTCCTAAAACTCATTGCAGCTGGGACAAGCCTCACATTTTCTTCAATAATGCCGGGTAATCATTCAGGCATATCAGCAACTCTTCACACTGCTCAGCCGTTTCTTTCAGCTTTTCTTGGTAGATGCTGAGAAAAACTAAGAAAGTGGTTAATAGGATCATCTATCCTTAAGGTTATGTTTTCTCAACATCAAATAGCATGCTACTCATGGACAGGCTCATTAATTCCTTACAAAGATTAATTAAGACTGCATAACTGTTATTACCCTATTTTCTCCCATTGCTCAATTTCTTGTACTCACTAACCTATCTAGAACTGTAATGTAACAATTCTTTATGACAAGGTATAAAACCTAGACACCCTATAAGATGCCTAGGTACCTTAGGAACCTAGCATACTGAGAGTAATGTATAATTAACAAAGCGTTGTATCTTTGCAAGTGTCTGCAATTATCTTTTGCTAGAAAATCAAATTAATGATTCTCAATATCCTTTTCTAGTTTTAGCTAGAACTGGGCTTTGACTTTTTTGTCATTCAGTGCTTAACCAGTTTTCATACTACACTTTCTGTTGTTTCCAATTCTCATAGAAGTTCTTCATTTTTTGCATCTCGAACTTCCTGAACAAAGAGCTAATGCGCCAATAGGTCGATAACTTCAGTCAGCTCTCCCAGGCTTCCTTCATCGTTGTGGATGCTTGCCAGGGGATTCTGCCTACCAATTCCCAGAATAGGCTAAAAATCTCTTCTCCAGAAGTCCAGAGTCCTGACTCTCCCATTTACATTCCCAGCTTTCTGGTGGACCTTGAACTCAGTTATCTTGCAATTGCTGCAGCTCAAACAGCTATTTATCATTGATACCATCATGGATGAGCAGCAAGATGTAGTAGTCAGGAATACATGAAGCTCAGTGAGCCTTATGCAATGCTGCTGTAAATACATTATTGCTTCAAGTGGTGCTAGATACATCAGGCGAACAAATGCCTTTGTCCCAGACAGGAGGTAATCAGCTACCACTAGTACCTTTTACTTCCTCTTCTCTGGACTGATCCCGATTTGAAATTTGATCCCCAGTCCTCCTGCCTGAATTTATTTCTTGTGCCTTCTTGTCAAGACCATGGCCTTAAATGTTGCAGATGAAACCTTGCTTCCAGTGCCACGAATCACAAGCTTCTATCTTGCATCTGCCGAGTAGTTCATGTCTTCTGCTGTTCTGTTCAACAGTGGCCATATCAAACTTCACATGCCTGTGGTCTTAGACTATTGCCATTGAAGAGTTTGTGAATGTCCTATTGTTTTCTTGTTTGTCATTCCAAATGCAAAGAAGCAGGGTCCGTTTCTCATACATCTCCCTCACCTAAGACTGCACTGTATCTACCAGATTACACATTGCTGAGGGTAAGGCTTCCTTACAACAAGGAGTACCAAGATCTCCCTGCAGCCCAAGACCTAGATGGTGGGATCCATCCTCAAGAGTTACATCTGAACACAGAGTGCTTCAATATTAGAAGTGACTGCAACAGCTGAGGCAGAATAGTTCCTCCTGTGGTGTGTTGAGATTCGTGGTCAATAATTTCTCACGGAGAGCCCTTCAGGGCTTTGAGGCTTCCAATATGCTGTTTGAAAACTACGACGTGCTTTGCTCCTGTTTTACAGCCTATTCAGAAAGCTTCTCATGCTCCCCAAATGCCACATAAATTAAGAAGTCAAGTAGGAGTCTTCTCCCTGCTTCCAAATAAGTCAGAACTCAGCAGGGAACTTCTCACAATATGATCTCTTTGATTCTGGTCATGGCTCACTTCACCTGTGAATGCTAGGTCTCCTGCAAACTGCTTCCTCCCATGACACAGTGTGAAAAAACAAGTACTTTTAGTTGGTTTTGTTTTTTTTTTTTTTTTTTTATTTTCACAAGGAGGCATAAGCACACTCCTCTGGTTTTCTTTTGCATACCTTGCAGAGGAAAAAAAATAGTATTTTTAATATTTTATTTTTTCTTCAGTTCTGAACAAATGCAGTATTTAAAAATGTGTCTGTAAGTACTGTATATTAAACATAAAATAGCACATTTAATTAGTCATACTAAAGAAATAATACTGCATCCTTTTATTGACTATGGAAATAAAAGGCTGTTGACACGAGTAGAGTAAAAACCTGTTGAAAATTAAAATTATTATCTCTGTCACAAAATGCCAAAGAGAACATTTTAAGAATACAGCTGCTCAAATTCTTGGATGACTACAAAATATTTTAAAAATATTTTGAAGATTTGAACCATGACATTAAAAGCTGTGGCTCCCTGCTTCACTGCAGCTGCAAAAATGTGTGACCTTGCTCAAAGGGATTACTTTTGATCCCAGCAGTTATATAATAAAACCCCCCAAAATGCTGTTTCCTGGAGCTGGTACATCCAGGAGGATAGCTCCATGCTTTTTTTAGAAAATGAATATAAAAAAAAAGAAATGGAGAAAATTGTGAAGCATCGCATTTTCATCAGCTAAACGCAGAAAAAATCAAAATGCATTATACTCATGCAAACACCAGCTGAGAGTACCTCAGTAATCTGAACTACTTTCTAGATGCAGATTAAATTATTTAGACTTCATTCTTTTTTGCTTTGTGTGGTTCTTAGAACTGTTGTTTTTTTTTTTCATGCCAAAAACTCATTGCTTTTTATAATGTGTTAATAATATAAGCTCGAGTGACAGTAGCTATAAAGTACACTAGAATAGTGCTAGGAATACATACTAATCTGTAAGTAAGTTCAGGGTTACTTATTAGACCTAGGATTGCAAATATTTTTCCAAGAATTTACAGAAAAGAGAATTCTAGGTTAAAAATATGTTGGTTTTTTTTTTTTTTCCCTTGTGGAATATAATCTGTCTGATGGTACAGCAGCAAGCAACTGATGTGCCATCTCCTTCTGAAGTTTCTGTAACTGTGATATATACAGAAATATTTCCTTGATTAAAATTAAAGCTAACTGTAATAATAATAATGAAAAAGCATTGCAGTATAGCTTCAGTTATTTATAAGTGTAGCATTAGTTCCAGATTTCCCTCCCCAGCTCTAAAATATGGTGGCAATGAGTGCTTTATTTATGCAGTTAGCAAACCCTTTTTTTCCAGATTACTTATTGGAAGTGCATATACATTATTTTTTACATTGTTTCAGGTTTTTTCTCTTTTCTGTATCTTCCTTCTCTAACCATATTCAAATCTTTTTCCTCATTCCAATTTTGATGGACTGAGCCATTTTCTGTTGTCTAATTCAGTCTTCCTTAGCTTCTTTTGTTTCCACTTGAGTGTTTCAAGTGACGTTTCAGGATCTCTTAGAGTACATTTCAACCTGTCATTAGGGTTTTTAATGCTACAAAGCTTTTCTTTCTGATTCAATAATTATAATTCAATTTTTCACCTTATTAATTCAAGTTTTCTCTCTCCTAAGTAAACCTTGTGAGGATGGGGAGCTCATTACCTCTGAATGTGAAAAACAACAAAAAAATCCCAAACAAACAATAGAGATGAAACATTACAGAGAAAATGGCTCTAAGAATTGTAAGATCTCATGTTTTATTTGCAACTGTTTTTTTAACATTAAGTTTTACTCAAAACTTACTAAGCTACTTTAAGAAAACAAAGACAAACTCTCTAATGCCTGTTTTATTGTAAGAGATTCAGTTGTTACACCTCTTAATCTGTCCAACACACTAATCGATACAAAAATTGAAAAGCCAAATAAACAAGAAATCCATCAGATGTTAACCTTAAATTTCACTCGAACTTTAAACTCTATCAGGTTTTAGATAGCTTTCAGTTTAGATGAAGATATCACACTGGTTTTTTTTTGACGCAATTGCTCTATTTAGATGTTAAAAAATGCAAACTTCTTTTTTTTTTTTTTTTTTTTGGTGCAAAACACAACAGGCTGTCACCGAATTCTTTATAAGTAATGTAGATGACCACACCCTCTTCTAATGAGAGAGAACATTTTTTGAATACACTCAAATGAAAGCCTTAAAGTTGCTGAATAAAGATTTTGCCAAACTCTTATATGTATACACATTCGATTTGCTTGAAATGCTAAAGTATGTCTGTAATGGTTTTATCATTCAAGTACAATAGACAATATTTCATCACTTAAGTAAAACAGATTTAATTGCTAAACAAGATTTCAAGTAACTGAACTTCATTTTAATCGCAAACAAGCTGCAAGGGTATTTTCAATTACAGCAAGCTTTTTATTTTTATCCAGCTGTGTATCCCTACTGATTCTTGAAATTACATGTAAATTGTCCCAGATTTTGGAGTGCTACACCTACTGAGGTCTTTCTTTTGTCAGCTGATGAAGTATCTGTGATTAGAAACTCACTAAATTGGCATTTTTAAGATTCATTACTCCACCCTGTATATTTTTTGACTGGCTGATTGAATACGAAGAAGGTTTTGTTGCCTCAAGGGACCTTATTCTTCCTAATTAGGCTGTTGGTAGTACAAACTATTAATGAGTGTTAAAATGGGCTTGTAGGTTGCATCTGTTCGACAAGAGTTCAATAACTTTGACAGGTACAGCAGTCTCGGACACTGACTGTCCATATCCTCACTAACAAAAATGAAAGCGTTGTTCTTAGTACTTAGTAAATTAGGCAGAAAGATTGGCAAAGTAGTAAGTTAGATAGTTGCATTTGTATTTTCAGATGTAACAGTATAGGCAAATTAAAATTGCTGACTTGCAAAAATTTAACTGAAGGCTCAAATTCCTCCTTCAGTTCTATATACACAATCCTAGTGCACTTAGATGCAATTGAGAAAAGGATCTGTAGTTATAAAAGCTGTTTTTTCCAAGGTTAACAAGCAGTGAGTAACTTAAATTGCGGCTTCTCACCAGATATCAAAACTACTAAGTTATGTGTTGCTGCATCTGAGCTGACTATGAAGATATTAAGAAGGACTTTTGGTTTGCAGTAGGATAAATATATATATATATATAAAATGGATTTCTTCATTTCTTGATAACGTCACATTCAGGAGTACATTTCCATGGCTGTGAGATGTTGCTAAGATTAACTATCAATTTAAACTTCAATTAAATTAGCAATTCAATGCATAGTATTAGGGGGCTTATTGTTAATATTCAGTTATTATGAAGTAAAGATAAAAATTTGTTACACTTAATAGTTGCAAGCTAAATTTGTGGGTAGTCATTTAAGGATTTCAGCCACATGTTTCTTATTTAATAATAAATTGTTCCTTTAAATTTTCAGTGGGCTCTCACAAACAACCAATTTAAATAAACTTAAAATTAGGCAGCTTAATTAATCCCCTCACCACAGAAGTGGTAGAATCACTGTCCTGAAAGTTTGCAAAAACCATGTAGGTGAGACCCTCAGTGATATGGTTTAGTGGTGGTCTTGGCAGCCCTGGGATATTAGCTAGATTTGATGATCTTAAAGATCTTTTCCAACCTAGTTGATTCTATGATCTTATCTATGAGTTGTATTCATCTAAGTAAGAATTGTTCAGTAATATGAGAAAAAAATATAATTTTACAAAACTTACTATCAGATGCTTGTTTAAATCAAGAGCTAAAAAACCCTACTCTCTCTGAGTTAACATTACGACAGCAACATTAAGGTTTCTTTCGGGATACCTGTTTTATGACTGAAAAGATGTAAAGCAGTGTGAAAAACTCTACAGATACATGCTAATAGTCAAATTCACATTTTTATTTGCTCATGGTGTTGTAGTGTCAAAGGTAACACTACTAAAATTCTATTTGCTAGAGTGTACCAAACCAAAACCACTTCAAAAATAAAACTTGACTTTACAATAAATTTGCAAACCATTTTGCCCTGTGATTTTTATCATTATCATATCTTCCCCTGCCAGCAGCCATCCACTACTGCATTTAAACATGTAGGGTTGTGTACTGGGTTTTTTTAAAATCCTCTCCAACTGTAATTTTAAAAGGGTTATGTTTTATCCTCCTTATGATTCAGAACATATTGTACTGCAACAAATCAGACCTCTTGACTATTTTGGAATAAGTACACTGCATTGAAATTGCACCACAAGGAACAAGAACATAATGAAGAGGAATTTATTCACTTTCTGTTTGCAAAATACTTTTTTCTCCCTCTCTTTTTATTTTTCTTTCTCTTCTTGACTGTACCAAGGCAAGGTTGCTGCTCAAAGAACACTGCAAATGATAGTCACAATGCCTGTACAGAAAATGCTCTTAAATATTATGTTTAAATATAGTATTAACTTAATTCCCTTCCCCTTTCTGAAGTCAGCTATATATGATCTACAGATATAGCATTCTCCACTTGTTCATTACTTTGCCTTTCTTTTACATTTGTCAACTGTCACTTTCTTTCAAGCTAACATAAAAAGAGATGAATTTAGGCAGTCTAATAGTCTAATAGTTAAATTTGCATTCGTCAGCAAAGGAATTTAAATTTAAATTAAATCTAGCAGTTTCTTCCCAGACATGTCATTTTAAAATAAGCACTTTCAGAAAAAAAACAAAAGTATAAATAGTGTAAATTTATGTGTACTATTATTAAACATATGCAACTTAACTTTCTGTCTGGGGAAAAAAAAAAGAAATCAAACCCTAACTTACTTTCTGGCTTCACAAGAAGCTTGTTTGGATGAGGACATACAGTAAAACAAAACACTAAAAATAAAGTATTGTCAATTACAGAAGAAAATGGGCACTGAGCAAGAAATTGCATCCGACGAATGAATGATACCTACAGGAACACTGGTGAAGTTTTCTTTAGAACTGAAAAATAAATAGGAGAAGTAACATCTGAAAGAGACTCTCTACTGAAATGACAGCAATCACAAACCCTTAAGACAGACATTTTGAAAGTTGAAAAGTGTAAGAACAAAAATTCAAGAGGAAAGAAAAAAAAGGCAGTAAACCTTCATGCCCCTCCCAAAACTATCTTGGTACATAATTTCTTTGTATAAACAAAAAAAAACAAAAAAAAAAAAAAGAAGAAAAAGAAGAGAAAAAAAGCAAACAACATCAGGGAAGAAATGGAAAAAGGATATAAAATGTCATTTTGTTAAAATAGTATTTTTTTTAGTCTTGTTATTCATGAGATTTTAAAAAATACTGTGAGTGAAAGTGTTTTTTCACATCTGTTTCTTTAGTTTGGGATATTACCTGCTGAATCTTAACCAACAGAGAAGGGAAAAAATGTTGCTGAGGGATAAAACAATTTTCAGTCACATTATTACAGCTGGTCCAGTGGAAAGATTTGCATTCAGTTCCAAAATGTGATTTACATTCAACCTTAGCTCTCTGTGGCATTAGTGTATCATATCATTTGAATAGTTTTCCACCGGACAAATTTGTAAAATGATAGTTCAAACAACATTTATGGGAATTTTTATAGAGCAATATTTTATATGTGTGTGTATATATATATGTGTGCATATATATGTATAAATTTGGGTTGTTTTGATATTTTTTCCTAAAGAACTAAAGACAATTTCTTTTGATTTATTCAGTCCATTCCCATCAAACATCACCTATGTATATATAATAATAAGACATTTTGTGACTGAAATCTGAGCCCATTCTTCACAATATACTCCTTTAACCTTTTGTTTCTCACTAATGTATAACAAGTATCTTATTTCATCTCATAAATGACTGCATGAAACTCCCAAACTACCTGTATCACTGTGAATACACTATAAATGATCATGAATTAAATGAAGACCAATCTTTCTCTTCTTGATAAACAGTAACTATGTACAAACCTGCATGGAAGTTAATAGAGGACATTTAATTAGGATGACATAACTTGTTTCATTTTTCACCATTTCTGATATAGTGAGGTAAGATTTATCCTGACTCTGACATTATTTGCACTAGCAGTTAGTAGCGACTAGAGCAGAAAGACGGATGATTAGATGACAAATAACTACTAAACATTTTTAATGGAAAGAGTAGGAATGCTTGCAGACACCAGGTCTGCTGAATGTTTTCATAAAATGGTGACAATACAGCATACAGGATAAGCAGAAGAGCCAAGCAGAATGCCAAGCCTGAATTATTGGCTGATATTCTCCCAAGATATAAATCACAGATGAAAATTATTAAGAGTTTTTTCTATTTTACTTTCAGACATAGTTTTTTCTTAACACAACTCAGATACTTGACCAAAATATTGCCAACTATTAAAATTATGCTCAATAACATCGAACATTTCAGAAACAAATTAGAAAACCATCATAATTTATAAATACATAATTTGTTGTTGAGTTCATTAAACTGGTATTCTCGAATAATTATACACTAGGAATGTAGGATCACACTTTCTCTTATCTGTAAGAAAGACACTTCCGAAATTCTGTATTTCTATATCCATTTTTTTCGATTAAAAAACTGATGAGCGCAACGGCAGTCAAATATTATTAAAATGATAGAGAATATTTTGTATATATCCTCAATGATTTTAATCACATCCCACAACTACTGACTAATCAACAGAATATTTAGTGAAATGTAGAGTCTTCTTATATGTTAAAGTCTAACTGTCAAGAAAGAGGATAGTGTATGGAACTGGATAAAATCCACAAGAAGTCCTTTTTATCATGAATATTTCCACAAGAGCTATTCCCAAAACTCATCACAGCTGCTTGAATACACCAGACACATGCTAAATCTGTGTGAGAAAGGTGGTGGGGGGGGTGTGCATATGCATGCTAGGCAAACATGAAGCCTGAAAATGCAAGTGAGTATACAAAGACTTTAGACAGTGAGACAGAATGCACATAAAGATTTTTTCTCAATGTGAATGACCCTGCTGGAGAGAACACAGCTTTAAGCAAGGGGTTTTTGTTGTTGCTCTGTATTCCATGATGTAGTTAGAGAAAATGTAAGATCACACGAGAGCCTGTAAGCAATTTAGATCTCTATCACAGTTGCCTTTCCATATCTATCAGACTGTAAGGTTATTTCCATATCTATAAGCCTGTAAGGGTAGTGGTTTAGATTTCCCATTATTTTCCACTTCAAATTGTATACATTTTCCTGTAACATTGTCTGATACTGGTTGTTATATAGAAGGAGTGCAGAGATTGGGTTTAATAAAGGGATCATTAAATAAATTTGTACCAATTTAGAAAAGTAGAATGTTGCTAATGCAGTGTTGAATGCATGAACACAAATGTGGAGGAGGAAACCTTTGTTAATTTTCAAGCAATGTAAGACAGTCTCGTTGGGACAGAAGCATTTCTTTAGGTAGCAATAAAGAGACTAAAATACTCTAAACTGAGCTTTGAAAAGGTTTATACTGAAATGAATCTTCTCTGATTGCTAGTCATAAATATAGGTCTGTGACTGTGGGAAGAAATTATGAACACCATGCAATTCAATGTGAATCAAGCAGAAGCCGTTTATTGCTTGCAAAGTTCGCCTTATATAGCAAAACTCCTCCCCCTCAAGCATGTGCCGTTCAAGTGCCCTTTTACAGATTCTGATTGGTCCTTCACATTTACGTCGGGAAAAGCACAGATCCAGGTCTCAAACCACGATGTCCTGTTTACTTGTGTTGTGTTAAAAGGGGTGGGTGGAGGTGGTAAGCCTCTTGTTTATTTACACAAACCCCTTGTTTTATTCTCTAATAGGCAACTGCCAGTCCGACCGCGTCCGCTTATATTGAATCTCTATTGGTCCGGATCCTAATCTGACTGCGTTCGCTTATATCGGACCTCTAATGGTCTGGATTTACTGATAGTGCACCACACTGTCCAGTTCAATCAGCTACAGCTACCAGTCCGACCGCGTCCGCTTATATCGAACCTCTATTGGTCCGGATATTAATCCAACCGCGTTCGCTTATATCGGACCTCTAATGGTCTGGATTTACCAATAGTGGCAATTGGCTATCGAAACAGTGTGGTTAATTGATTGAGTTTATTGAAACAACAAATACAGGTTCTTATGGATTGCTGGTGATAGATACTGTCTGCAAAAGCACGTGCAAATAATGATTACATGAATACAAGCGCTTGATAAAGTTAACATAGCATAGCTATAAAATATGCAGATGACAGTAAAAGTAACTCTCTAGAGATTTTAGGTTTTCCCGGGGAAGGACTGGATACAGTGCAAGTCTTACCCACAGGCATCCCTACGCAGGGGGAAGAGAGGTCCAGCCCATCGACCGGTCGCAGGAGTTGGTTGATGTTATCTTCCTTGACTCGTCCACGATGGTATCTTCCTTAATATCCCCCTCTTTCTTGGGTCATTTTATATTATTTTTTATCTTTAAGGTGGAGCTTGAGTGACTGTAGTCATACGTACCATTATTATTACTCAGAGGGGGGTGATCTCATTTTGGAGGGGGGTCGCATTGGAGATGGGTGTGTAAATGCGTTATAATGACGTTATAATGAAGCAAAGTCCACACTGAGGACGGCATTCTGTCAAAAGATGACAGGCTGCTGGCCCAGGGTAAGAAGTGTGCAGCTTATTGGCTTTTGCAAGGTCTCTACCTCACTCTACCACGCAGCTTATCAGCTTCTTGCACCATCTCGTTCCGGTCAGTGTTGCCAGTTACACAGCTTATCAGTTTCTTGCACCATCTCGTTCCCGTCTTTGTGCTGAAGTTAGGACAAAGCGTAACCGCGAGATCTCCACCTCGCTCTACCCTTCGTCTGTGTTGCCACGGGAACCGCTGTAGAGTGCACATTCCTGGCATACCAGGTGCAGCTGCATCTCGTCCTGAGAGGCCTTGAAAGTCCGTTTTTCCCTTATGTGTGGACAATGCTACATTTCAAATATAAGTTTAATTCCTAATTATCCCATATTTCCTAATTATTCCACGACTTGCCACTTCAGCCATTCCACTTCCTTCTTGCTGGGGCCCAAGGAGACCTTCAGTGCCCTTGTAGAGGCCTGGATCATGGGTCTGGCTCATTGGGAATCCACTGCTAGCAAGATGCATGCCCACAATTCCCCCTTCTTGTTTTTGAGCCAGACAAACGCGTTTAACTGCCCCATGTATCATTTGCTGTATACATTGCAAAATACATGGCAATAAAATTAACACAACCAAAATGACAATTATTACCATCATACATCCTTTTATGATTGAGCCTAACTGTCTGGTTAAACTCCAATTTGTCAGCAACTCATCCAACCACGAAGACCCCCGTCTTCATACACTCTGTTCAACACCTTCACATGACTCCATATTTCCTGCACATTCTGTAACACCTTTTCCAAATTATAATTGCCTATGACTGATTGATATAACCCAAGTTTACCCCTCCTACTGAATAATTTACATACAGGATGGTCTGGTTAAGCAATTCCCAGACAAACGGAGTGTCTTCCATGGTTACTTTGTCCTCTCGGCACTGATATAACATGCTCAAGAGGCTATATGGGTCAGATTCCATCCAATTACTTACTAGGATCCCGAAAACTGGTGCATTGAGCTGTACCACATTCCCACACACCCAACAGCCTTTTATCCCTGTAACATTAACCACCTTTTCTATCAAGTTAACAAAAGTATTGGCAGCAAAAACGGTATTAACAATCTACAATACAAAAATGGCAACAAGCACAAATGTGAACAAAATGCCCCTATGTGTGCCTATTTTTGTTTCTTCTTTTACGTTTCCAGGAAAACCATGTAGCACACATGCTTTTAATTTGTTAATAAACAGGCACACTAAGCGATTTGTGTTTTCAAACTCCACATGTAAATAAAACCTTTTTACAACATTTACATTTACATAATAACCAAGGTTCACAGACACGTGGGATAAGGTTCAGTCTGTTGATGCATCAGATGCTTTCTGCTTCTGATCAGGTATCCACGGTTTTACCCACTTGGCTGGCACCCACCAACTTCCGGCATCTGTAACAATGGAAGCATAGCCCCTGCCCCAGGTTATTAACTGAAATGGCACTTCGCAATATCCGCTAACTCCATTTCACATTTTCACCATGCTCTCTTTAGTTTTCAAATCTTCTAGGGCTCCTTTTAAGCTAAGTCCATGGCAAAACATGGGAGGATCTTCAAAATCTTTTGGTAAATGGAGATAATCGATTACATAGAGTGCCTTATTGAGCTTTTAATAAGGTGTATATGAGGAGGTTCCTTCTTTTTGTTTGTCAAGCTGACGCTTGAGAATCTGATGTGATCGTTCAATTATGGCTTGTCCAGTTAGGAAGGGAGGGATGCCAGTAAGGTGGTTAATACCCTATAGCCTGAAAAAGTCCTGTATAGTTTTGGAGATGCATGCTGGACCATTATCTGGTTTTACCTCATGAGGAATACCAAGCACAGCAATAGCAGATAGCATATGTCTCTTCACATGAGCAGCTGTTTCTCCTGCTTGTGCTGTGACCCACATGGCGAATGAGTAGGCATCAACACATATGTGCACATGTTTTAACCTGCCAAACTCAGGAACATGAGTAACGTCCATTTGCCAAAGCTGTAGGGCATTAAGACCTAGCCTATTAGTATGGTGCTGACAGTCAGCACAGGCCTGAACAATGCCTCGTGCTTCACTTTCAGTAAGTTGAAATTGTGTGCGTAGCATATTAGGACTTTGGTGAAAAAAATTTTGTGAGTGCACTGCCTGATTAAATTTACCCACAGGCGGTGGCACCCAAGCCGGGGAGATGAGCAGATCAGCCTACTGGCTCCCCTGAATCAATCCTTCATTGATATTGGTGTGGCTACGAATATGCATGATAAAATAGTGATGCTGTCTATTAGATGTCAAAAGCCATAAGCTTCTAAAGAGATTGAAAAGTTGATCATCAGCTACAGACTTTAGCAGTGATCGTTCTATGCATTGTACTACCCCAACTACATATGGTAGTATCACGGACAATGTTTACAGGGCAGCTAGGAAAGCACTGAAACACCTCAACTACTGTTCTGAGTTCCAGATGTTGTGTAGAGCCCTGAGTATGGGTGAGAACTATATCATGCCACTGATTCTGTTCTTTCCAAGTCAGCGCAGCCTTTTGAGCTTTTCCACCAGCATCAGTAAACACAGTCAACCCTTTCACCAGGAATCGTGAAAGTTTGGGCAAGTCTTCTAAGATGTGTCCCACTGTTAACGCCTGCAATACCTCATGTGGGGGGTAATGGACCCTTAGCGATGCCAGTGAGTCAAGTAAAGCAATCTGCAGAGGTTCAGAATTTTGGAGAGCCTATCGCAAGTACTCTGTTGCAAGATGCATGACAATATATTTCTGGTTCTGTTCCTGCTATTTCTATTATCCTATGACGCCCTTTAATTATCAATTGCGCTATGGCCTCAATGCGTGTAGTTATGGTTCGCTTTGGCAGGTAAGGCAAGAATATCCATTCCAAAATTTGCGATGCATCCTTTCCTAAGGACCATTGCATAATTATTGCAAATGGATGCTCGGGGTGATTTAGTAACATCAGCCCTATGGATACTCCTGGGTCCCACCGGGAGCTGCATGCCATCATCACTTTATCCATTATGGTACTGACAGCTTGCTCTGCAGGTGTTGTCAAGTGGCAGGCAGAGTCAGTGTCGGTGTCCCCCTTCACTAGCTGTGTTCAAGGCCGGGTTGGACATAGCCTTGGATGTCATGGTTTAGTGGGAAGTGTCTCTGCCCACGGCAGGGGGGTTTGGAACTAGGTGATCTTAAGGTCCTTTCCAACCCTAACTATTCTATGATTCTGTGATCCTAATTACAGTGTAGAATATACCTTAGTATAGCCCTCATTGTTTAACACCTAAGTAAAAAAAAATGGTTAAAGAAGAGTCGTTATACAAATTTGGAGAAAAAAATATTTAGATGCTTTGGCTAGATAATTAAAAGCAACTTTCGGTCAATGTAGTCTGCCATAAATGCCAAAAACATTGTAATTCAGCAGTTTTCATTAACAATGCTCAATGCAACTGAAATAACATCTGTAATAGCTACTTGCAACATTTGGCCTTTACAAACAGCAGAAAAACAGGATAAGGGGAATGTACGCTCAGTATGTTACCCTAGAGTCAAGAAATAAACAAAAAGTCAGTGCAAATAACAGCAATACATTAACTGTTTTCCAAAACGGAAAGCAAAGGAGCATGAGAGGCCTTTTCCACTGCTAAGGCACTCTGCTAAATGCCCTCCGGAAAGACATTTGATCTCTCTCATTTGAAAGACTTCTGATCTCTATTAGGTCAGAGATGTTTATGGAAGAAAATGGAATAGATTTCAAATTGCTTCTGATATGTGTGTATGTATGTATTTATTTATTTATTTCCCAATTTTAAGCTGGTGAAGGTATATAGCTGTATGTGCTTGCTGCAGGCTAGATAATCTGACAGGGCAGTTTGCTGAGGTTGCCTGGTTTTTACCAAACTACTGAGACACATAAGCTGTTAAAAGCCTTGAAAAAAAAAAACAAAAAACAAAAAACAAAACAAAAAAAAAAAAAACAACAAAAAACAAAAAACACCATGTATGACTTAAATTTCAAAATTCCTACCTTAATTAACAGCTTCTATAGAACTGTGCATGCAAAGATTAAAACAATTAAAATAGGGCTAAATCATCTTACTCTGATACTGTTTCCTAGTGTATTATAAGTTCACTCAGGTTTTTTCCATGTTTGAGATTTTTGTTAATCAATTAAGTCGTTTTATTAAGCTACTTGCAGGCTACAGATCAGATTCTACTTGCTTGCTTTGGTTATTTCCTTCTCATACTTCAGTTCTGGTCTCCTTGTTATGCTTGAAAATGCACCCCTTTGTTTCCTTTTATTATCTGAAGAATTTCTTGCTTGACAACAATTAGACACATCATTAGTACAGAAGGTCAAAACAAGGATATGGGCAATTTCCCATGATATTCAGAGGGAATTTATCTTCAACTTGGACGCTTTTGGCCTGTGTCCAAAATTATTTTAATCTGTCTGTAAAAAATGATGCCACAAGTACATTAAAAAACCTTGTAATTAGTATTTTTTAGTTCAGAATAAATCACAGTAGATGACCTTTCAGCTTAATAATGATATTAAATATGAAATCACAAAGGCCACATAAAAGTTTGAGAGAAGTATTTGTACCTTGTTCACTTGTTCACACTTGAAAGCCAGATGCTACATTTGGGTCCAGTTTGACCACTGGTAATCAACCTTCTGTTAGTCACACCCACCTAATATTAAATACTAAATAGATCTCTTCCCTTCTTCTCCTTCTCTCCCACCTAAAAAAATCAAACAAGCAAGCAAGCAAAAAAAAATCAACAACACGAAAAACATCAAACAATATATTCCTTTCATGTGAAAACAATGGTATCTTATTTACTTTTGAATTAATCTAGGAATATAGATTCTGTTCAGTGTGTCTTCTGAATCCGAGAACTTACTGCCCAGCTGATCTGTTTCTGGCTGTCATGTACAGAAAAAAAAAACTGAAAAAAATTCTCATTTCTCTCTCTGGGATAATCTCTTGAGGGAAGTGGTGGATTCCCCAATGTTGGACACTTTTAAGATTTGGCAGAGTCATGGGCCATTAGTCTAGGTCATGCTTGCTGAGAAAGATTGGACCAGATGATTCTTGAGGTCCCTTTCAGTCTGGGATTCTATGATTCTATGATTTTCACCAAGGATGAATATGTTTTACTTTAGCTGTTATTTCATATAGGTGTGTTTCGTACGTATTTTGAAGCTGTGAGTTCATGGTTAAATAATCTTTTAACACCTAATTTGGTCTTTTGGTAAAATTCAGTCTGGAGGTTATTAACTTGAAAAAAAAAATTAAAATTCTAGTAGTAGGACAGGAAACAAAACTAATTAAAACTAAAATAGCCTTATAATAACCTTACATCTCTAAGATACATAGGATTTTTTTTTTTTTTTCCAGCTGATTCTGGCCATTTTCTTGCTGCATTCTGCAAGAACCATTTAGTCCCAAGAAGGTAATAGCTTGAGCAATCGAGTACCACATGCGATGTGTTTCTTGATGACAGCATGAATTACTGGCTTGGAGGTACCAATGTATTAAATCATGTCTTTTCCCCTAAGAAAATCCAAGCAGCAATGAAAGAGTGGTAGTTACGATTAATCTAATATTAGAATCATAGAATCATAGAATAGTTAGGGTTGGAAAGGACCTCAAGATCATCGAGTTCCAACCCCCCTGCCATGGGCAGGGACGCCTCACACTAAACCATGCCATCCAAGGCTATGTCCAACCCCACCTTGAACGCCACCAGGGATGAAGCATTCACAACTTCCTTGGGCAACTCATTCCAGGGCCCCACCACCCTCACAGTAAAGAATTTCTTCCTCAGATCCAATCTAAACTTCCCCTCTTTAAGTTTAAACCCATTACCCCTTGTCCTCTCACCATAGTCCCTAATGAAGAGTCCCTCCCCAGCATCCCTATAGGCCCCCTTCAGGAATTAGAAGGCTGCTATGAGGTCTCCACACAGCCTTCTCTTCTCCAGGCTCAATAGACCAAATTTTCTCAGCCTATCTTCATACGGGAGGTGCTCCAGTCCCCTGATCATCCTCGTGGCCCTCCTCTGCACTCGTTCTAACAGTTCCATGTCCTTTTTATGTTGAGGACACCAGAACTGCACACAATACTCCAAGTGAGGTCTCACGAGAGCAGAGTAAAGGGGTAGGAGCACCTCCCTCGACCTGCTGGTCACACTCCTTTTGATGCAGCCCAGGATACAGTTGGCTTTCTGGGCTGCAAGCGCACACTGCCGGCTCACATTCATTTTTTCATCGACCAACACCCCCAAGTCCTTCTCTGCAGGGCTGCTCTCAATCTCCTCCCCGCCCAACCTGTAGCTGTGCCTGGCATTGCTCTGACCCAGGTGGAGGACCTTGCACTTAGCATGGTTAAACTTCATTAGGTTGGCATCAGCCCACCTCACAAGCGTGTCTAGGTCCCTCTGGATGGCATTCCTTCCCTCCAATGTATCAACCGAACCACACAGCTTGGTGGCATCGGCAAACTTGCTGAGGACGCACTCAATCCCACTGTCCATGTCACTCACAAAGATGTTGAACAAGACCGGTCCCAACACCGATCCCTGGGGGACACCACTCGTTACTGGTCTCCAGCTGGACACTGAGCCACTGAGCACTACTCTTTGCGTGCGGCCATCCATCCAGTTCTTTATCCACCGAGTGGTCCAACTATGAAATTGATGTCTCTCCAACTTAGAGAGAAGGATGTCATGCGAGACAGTGTCAAAGGCTTTACATAAGTCCAGGTAGATGACATCAACTGCTCTACCCCTGTCCATCAGTTCCGTAGCCCTTTCATAGAAAGTCATCAGATTGGTCAGGCAGGATTTCCCCTTAGTGAAGCCATGCTGGCTGTCCCCAACCACCTTGTTGGTTTTCATGTGCCTTAGCATGCCTTCCAGGAGAATCTGCTCCAAGATTTTGCCAGGCACAGAGGTGAGACTGACTGCTCTGTAATTCCCTGGCTCATCTATTTTCCCCTTCTTAAAAATGGGGGTTATATTTCCCTTTTTCCAGTCATCGGGAACTTCACTTGACTGCCATGATTTTTCAAATATGATGGACAGTGGCTTAGCAACTTCATTTGCCAGCTCCTTCAGGACCCGCGGATGGATTTCATCCGGTCTCATGGACTTGTATACATTCAGGTTCCTAAGGTGGTCCCGAACAAGATCCTCCCCCACAGTGGGCACAGGGTCCCCACCCTCACCGTCCCCGCGTCTGCCTTCCAAGACTTGGGTGGTGTGGTCAGAGCATTTGCCGATAAAGACTGAGGCAAAGAAGTCATTAAGAACCTCAGCCTTCTCCAAATCCAGGGTAGCCAGTTCTCCTGATAGCTTCTGGAGAGGGCCCACGCTGTCCCTAACCTGTCTTTTATTGGCAATGTACCTATAAAATCCCTTCCTGTTATCCTTAACATCCCTAGCCAAGTTTAATTCTAACTGGGCCTTAGCTTTCCTAACCTGGTCCCTAGCTTCCCGGACAGCATCCCTGTATTCTTCCCAGGCCGCCTGACTTTGCTTCCACCTTTTATAAGCCCCTTTTTTCCTTCGAATTTTGCTCAGCAGCTCCTTATCCATCCATGGAGCTCTCCTGGCCCTCCTGCAGCACTTCCTTCTAGTTGGGATGCATCGCTCCTGAGCTTGCAGCAGATGATCCTTAAATATCAATCAACAGTCTTGGGCCCCCCTGCCCTCTAGGGCTGTATCCCATGGAACCTTATGAAGCAGGTTTCTGAAGAGGCCAAAGTCTGCTCTCTTGAAGTCCAGGGCAGTGAGCTTGCTGCACGCTCTTCTCACTGTCCTGAGGATCTCAAACTCGACCATCTCATGATCGCTGCAATCAAGACTGCCAGTATTGTTGATATCTTATAAGGCTTGATGAAGTTTTTGAAACTTTGTCAGAATTGTTTGTTTAAACTTGCACACTAGAGTAAATAGTGTTTATTTCAACATTGGGCATGTATTTTTACTGTCCTAAGGAGTAATAGATTTCTCATTACATACAATTGGTCTGGTTAACTATTTCTCTAAAAGCTACCTTATGCCTCACATCAAAGAGCTTCATATACACTCTGCAGATAGTTACTAATGATAGTGCCTTAAGACCTACAATGAAATCTCGGGATTATATTATGTGATACGCTTTAGAAATGCACTAAAGAAGATGACTGAGAATAGTCTCGGAGACTGAGAGATGGAAATGATGCAATTATTTATCATTTTTCAGCAGGTGAAATTATATTGATGTAAATTGGGTGGATTAGCAAAGTTTGTGAATTCTAGCAATTCTGAAAAGAAACTGTTAAAAAAAATCCCTATTGGTTGGGCATGAAATACAAAATGATAACTAACGCATATATAATGATATGTAGAAGGACTGTGGTAATCCAAAACTGGAAAAGGTTCTGAACAGCTTTACATATGTTGAGAAACTACTGAAAATTTGTATCTGAGTCTGATATATTTGTTACGTGCATGTTTTTCTTTCCATTATCCCTACAGAAGGAAAGAAACGGAAGAGATCCATTATCACATTCACAGACATCATAGACTGGTTTGAGTTGGAAGGGACCAGCAAGATCACTCACTTCCAAACCCCTTTGACATGGGCAGGGACACCTGCCATTAGATCAGGTCGCTCAAAGCCCCTTTCAACCTGGCCTTGAACACTTCCAGGGATGGGACGGCCATCTTTTCTGGGTAACCTATTCCAATGCCTCACCACCCTCACTGTAAATACTTTCTTCTTCATATCTCACCTTAATCTACCCTCTGACAGTTTAAAGTCATTACCCCTTGTACTATCCCTACATGGGTGAGTCAACCCAAGAGAAATACAAATTAATTTAAAAGTTTGAAAATATAAAAATAACATTTGTATATTTTCTTAATAATTTGGGGTTTATATAATGACAATATTATGTGTTCTGATTCCTTCAATATTATTTTCCTGTTGATTTCCAAAATTTTACTTGTGTTTGACTACACATGGACATTGAGGTGAGGTTTTAAATGACCTATCTGCAATGATTTCATGATATTTTGCTTGAGAAGAAATACCTAGTTCCATACCAGCTGCTGTATGCACACAGCAAGGGTTATTTTTCTCTTTTGAGCTTTATTCAGAGTATTGAATTGAATCTACTGTTTCACTGAGAACTAATTCATATGTGACATCCTTCTTTAACTCCCCTCTTTCTTCTGTAGAATTGCAAGTACTTAATATTGTTAGCATTCACTATTCACACCTATTATAGACAGTTATGAATTTCTAGAGCAATCCTAATGCCATGTCTGATGCCTAAGAGGTTCCATTGGTGACCACCAGTCACTGTGAAAGCTGATCTTTATTATTTTTCTTCACTTATTACATTTCACTGACATTAGTAATCTGCAAGGGGTATCTTTCCTTCTTACCCTATTGCAGCTTAAAGAAAATAAACTGAAGTCCTTTAAAAAAAGTCTGAATACCTTTATCAGCTCATCAACTCTTCTGAAGAATTTTATGAGATCTGTGAGGCACAATATACATATCTTTGACTTGCTTAATTGTTACTTTTTATTTTGTGATCACTGTTGGCACTTCTTTTGTTTCTGGTATGGAGGTTGATTCAGACAACATATTACAACAACTTGTTCAGGAGTTTCATATCTGAATACTAGCAGCTTATTATTTCTTATTATATCAAACCATTCTAAAGCTTTTATCTTGTCACTTCTTCAGAATGACTTCTTATTAGGGTTTAAATACAGGAATTTTTCTTAACTTCTCCACAGTATGCATCAATACAGAGAATTAAATTAACTTTTCTGCTATCATCTTGTCTTTTTTCTGTACTACTCTGACACGCAAAGAGACTGCAATTATTTTTCTTTCCATTGTCACTTTTCTGGAAGAAACATGCATTTTGTAATGTTTTTAAAAGTTTTATTATTTATTGTTATTTATTATTACTTAATATTAATACCTTTAAGAAGTTGTTCCACAATATTTTCATCTTCCTGCCTTATTACAGATATGAATATACTTTCTACGTCAAATGAAAGGTAAATTGCTTTTTAATATGTTTACTTTCCCTGTATTGCTAGACTGATGTTAAGTTAGAATACATCATGTACACTATAAAGGAAACTTCTGGCTACAATACCACCATCTATCATAATCATTAGGTGTTCATTGATTTTCTGTTCTTTCCTTAACAGACAACACACTGACATGAAAGTAAACTTTCTTTCATGCAAAAATACTTCTGCTATGCTAAGCTAATGAAAACACTAATGCAAATTAAAAAATTTATTAAAAATTAGTAACTTTATTAAAAAAATTAGTAACTCAAGTCACACATGGGTAAAAGAGAAGGTTTCTATAAGCCCCTGCTCAGGCTTCCTTTAATAACAAAATAAGTTATGGAGATCCAGAAGTAAAAGAAATAAATAAAAGCATCCCATTGATAGGGGTGTGTTTGTACTGATAATTAGAAATTCTTCTAAACTGGGACAAATTTTAGTTGCCTGTTTATTGCATTTTTAAGTGCACTTTGTGAGACAAAAGTACATAAGAGACAATTCCTAATGTTAATGGCTATAGCTTAATAAAAGTTACTGGAGTAATATGTTAAGGTTATATTTCTTAAATTCCAGAATATCTGCATAATTAAAACAATTTAGATAAAAGGTGATGTTTTAACATATAAACAAGCCTCAGAATAAATAATTTCTATTAATCTGAAGTATATAACTGCCTGCAATAAGTCTTCCTTACGAATGGACTACCATTAGTATAAAAATACCTTGTACTAATTTGCATAATTACTCAGCTACAACTAGATTTCTCTGATTATTAGCAGAGATTTGCTTAGGAAAATATCACTTTATAGTAGGGGAATATAAATAACTGTTTCCAGTTAAAAATGTTGAAGAGAGAAATTAATCAAATACATTCAAAGTGTTCATGAATAAGAACTTTCAACCTGTTTCCTGATATACACTGTTTTGCAAATAATGATCTTGTGACTGCAGAAAGAAAAATAATGGGCTTACAAGTTACAATTCCTGTAGCTTCTTTCATTACTTTTTCTGTTTGCTAGCTAATTATGTATGAAAAATCAGAGGTCACACTGAAACAACCCTTCTAAGGCCTGTTTACTGAGCTATAAATCATTAGTATACATATTTTCTTTTCTTTGTTGTTAAAAAGCAACCAGTTTGAAGAGCCTGCCTGAACTGAAGGTTCAGAATGGTGAAACCAGAAATATAAAACATCATTTTCAAAGGCAAACAGTATTTGTTGTCAAGTTTTAACTGTAGTAAATCTTATCACACAGTATTTGCATGACATTACTTGAAATTCATTATCAGGAACAAAGAGACCAGCCTTAATGAAGGTGTTAATCTATATGAAACATGCCTCTGACAGCCAAGTAGTATGACAAATGAAGAGATATAAGCAGCAAAAAAAGAGAGGAGAAAATTTTGGAGAAGATGAAATCATAGAATCATAGAATGATTTGGGTTGGAAGGCACCTTAAAGATAATCCAGTTCCAACACCCTGACATGAGCAGGGACAACTTACACTAGACAAGGTTGCTTCAAGTCCCCTCTGACCTGGCCTTGAACACTTCCAGGGATGGGGCAGCCACAGTTTCTCTGGCCAACTGTGACAGTGTCTCACCATCCTCACAGTAAAGTATTTTTTCTTGATGTCTAATCTGAATCTCTCTGTCAGCTTGAAGCCATTTCCCCTGGTCCTGACACTACATAGTCTTGACAAAAGTCCCTCTCCAAATTTCTTCTATGCCCCCTTTAGGGACTGAAAGGATGCTCTACGGTTTCCTCAGAGCCTTCTCTTCTCTTGTCTGAAAAAGCCAAACTCTCTCAGCTTGTCTTCATAGGAGAGGTGCTACAACCCTCTGATCATCTTGGCAACTTCATCCACCAGTTCCCTCAGGACCCTCGAATGCACCTCATCAGGTCCCATGGACTTGTGCACCTTCAGGTTCCTTAGCTGATCTTGAAACTTACCTTGCCCTACAGTAGGTTGTTTCTCATTCTCCCAGTCCGTGCCTTTGCCTTCTGCAACTTGGGCAGTGTGGCTGGTGCTCTTGCCAATGAAATCCAAAGCACAAAAGTCACTGACTACCTTAGCCTTCTCCATGTCACAGGTGACCAGGTCTCCCATTTCCTTCCAGAGGGGTCCAACATTTTCCCTTGTTTTCCTTTTATATCCAAGGTACTTATAGATGTTTTTCTTGATGCCCTTAATGTCCTTGGCCAGACTGCTTTCTGTCAGGGCTTTAGCTTTCCTAACCTGATCTGTGGATGCTCCATATCTTCTTCCCAGGCTGCCCATCCTTGCTCCCACCCTCTGTAGGAGTTGTAGAACATGTTTGGATAGGTACACAGATAAAGGAAAATGAGAAGGGTAGAGGAAGAGACTGAACAACAACCATACTGATCAAAGCAATAGGAAGTTTTGTTACATTTTGTCTAGCAAACCAGTAATGTTTATATTTTAATGAACATAGAAATGTTTGCATATTTAAGTATTTGTTTTATGTCCACATAATGTATGGATATACATTACGTATGAATACACATGTGCATACATACCTACATCTGTTTCCACAGGTACTTACATGTAACAAAAGTATGCTGGAAAAGAAACCTAGACTGAAAGCAGTTGTACTGGTTTTCACTGGGATACAGTTAAATTTATTCATAGTAGCTTGTACAGGGCTGCTTTTTGTTTTGTGCTGAGATAGTGTTGATAACACAATGATGTTATTTCTAAGTAGTGCTTACACAGAACCAAGGCCCTTTTTGCTTCTCACAAACCCCCACCAGCGAGGAGGTTGGGGTTGCACAAGAAGATGAGAGGGGCCACAGACAGGACAGCTGATCCCAACTGACTAGAAGGATCATAGAATCATAGAATAGTTAGGGTTGGAAAGGACCTTAAGATAATCTAGTCCCAACCACCCTCCCATGGGCAGGGACACCTCCCACTAAACCATGTCACCCAAGCTTCTGTCCAACCCCACCTTGAACACTGCCAGGGATGGAGCATTCACAACTTCCCTGGGCAACCCATTCCACTGCCTCACCACCCTTACAGTAAAGAATTTCTTCCTTATATCCAACCTAAACTTACCCTGTTTCAGTTTGAAGCTGTTACCCCTTGTGCTCTCACTACAGTCCCTAATGAAGAGTCCCTCCCCCGCATCCCTATAGGCCCCCTTCAGATATTGGAAGGCTGCTAGGAGGTCTCCACGCAGCCTTCTCTTCTCCAGGCTCAACAGCCCCAACTTTCTCATGCTATCTTCATACGGGAGGTGCTCCAGTGCCCTGAGCATCCTCGTGGCCCTCCTTTGGACTTGTTCCAACAGTTCCATGTCCTTTTTATGCTGGGGACATCAGATATTCCATAACATATGATGTCATGCTCAGCTTGGGGGAAGTAGGAGGAAGGACATTCGGAGTTATGGCGTCTACTTTCACAAGTAATTTTTAGGCATGATGAAGCTCTGTCTTCCTGGAAATGGCTAGGTATCTGCCTGCCAATTAGACATAGTGAATGAATTCCTCATTTTGCTTTGCTTGCACATGCAGCCTTTCCTTTACCTATTAAAGTGTCTTCATCTCAACACAAGAATTTTCTCATTTTCTCCCTTCTGATTCTCTTCTCATGCCACTGAAAGGGAATGAGCAAAATGCTCTGTGTGGCTGAGCTGCCTTCTGAGGTTACTCCACAAAAATAGTCAAGGTAGAAATATAATTATGGGAAGATAGAAATTATAGCAAATGCTGTGGTCTAAAATTGGTTACAACAATTAAGTATTTAAGAAATAAATGTGTATCATGGAAATAATGAAACTGGATTAGGTAATGTCAGGCCAAACTAATATCTCATGATGCTTATTCATACATATTTTGTCACACTGTTCAATGTTCAATATCCAATATTCACACACAGCTATTTAATACTATGAAGAGAAGCTAAGAAATATTCCCTTCCAGAAATCAAGTTACCGTGACTGTATTAATTTCATTTTCAGAACTGCAGTAGTTTTTCTACAACTTCTTCCTACCACTGCTTTAAAACAGCAACCAACTTTCTGCTCTCTGATAGCAGTTTCACAGAGCTATGGGATGACTTGTAATGGAGACACTCTGTATCCTGTAGAATGTAGATATAATGTAAAGTTTGTGTCCAAATTGTGAGGTTGGGATTCCCAAGGTATAAAACCTAAGAGAGCTCACACTGAAACAAAATACATGCCTGTTGTTTTGTTCTATTTCTCTGTTTCAAGGTAACTTAGGGAAGGGATGAGCTGGTAGATCTATTCCCTTTCTTTCAGTTCCTTTTATTCATATATTTGTTATTTCAGAAAGAGAAAAACTGTACACTTTTTTTTTCCAAAGGAAATAAAAACATGAAAGGGAATACCATACATGCAATTCATATCCCAAAATGCTGTCAAGACACAGACATAAAACATCAGAATGTTGGTTTGTTTTCCACAGGAAGTACCTACACCAACAGTAAGCTACAGTTCTAATAGAAATATATATAGAAATATACTGTTAGCCTTGCTTATTTGGAATCCAAATTATGTAGCACCTCTATATTCCTAGAAATATCACTGTAGGTCACTGATTTTGTATGGATTGCTTCCAATAAAGATTCATCTTAATTTACAGTTCTTTGACTTCAGGGCTTCATTTTGTCCATTTGCATTTACCTATAATTAAAACAAAAAAAGAGTGAAATTTCAAACATTATATTTAAGCCTTTCCTTCAGCCAGAGAGAAAATATTATGAATTTTAATCCTTCCATATTTTCACAGTTTAATCTAAATATATTTCCACTATTATTTTCATTTGAAACTTCTATCCCCAAAGAAACTTGTTTTCCACATCAGTTGCTTATGCTAACAACATAGCAACCAAAGCTTTCTTGTAATATGTTGACTTTCTTGAGAATTGTATTGAATAAAGATCTTAGATTTGCCCTCTTAGCAGTTCAGTTCTTATTTTGTGTTCTGGGATTTTCTCTGCATAAGCAACATGTTATGTTTGAAGTTGAGATGGCCCAGAGTGAGACGGGGAAAAAGCTGGTAGTTAATTAGGTTCCTTGAGCTAAGTGCTAGTCAGGCGTTTCTCCTGATCATAACAGCAGTTTGCATACCTAGACTGAAGATCTCCCTGAACCATGAAGTACTTTATCTAGCCACCTGTGGCAGCACAACTTTTATTGTAGCAAACATCTAGGGATAAATTCAAAGCAAGTTTCTGCACTACTAGTGCAGATCAATAGACTAATTTGGGTCAAATTATGGAATTTTATTAACAGAAGATTAAACAAAAGTATAGATCTAGCAGTTTTCTGAAGAACAGTTAGGGAAGCGACATGATAGTACTTGACCATGGCACCTTCCATTTGAATCACCTCTGGCTCTGCATCTTTTTTGACTCAGCTGAAAGGGAAAGACTTGGGGAACAAAGTTTATTTTGAGGGAATTTCAGTAATGTGAAAATATAGTACTTGCATAAAATTTTGTGACTTATGCATGAACAGTGTACTCCACAACCTGCCCACCTCACTTATGAAGTAGTAAGTAACCTACTGTTTCATTAGAAGCAAGGCTTCCATGTTCACTGGCTACAAGGAAGGTTCATAAGATGCAGGGCACACCGATGATCTTGTTACAGACATACTTTAAAGGAATATCAAAACTTCATGAAACAGAGAAAAAAAATCCAAATATTACTGCTGTCTATAGGCAGAAATGCTTTGTAAAGTAGACGACAAAAAGGTTTTATTTCTCTTCATTGACTATAAAAGAACCACTTTCAAATGAGCTGTAAATCATTAAAAATTTGTTTGCATTTGATGCAAATTGACTTCTGAAGGTTGATCTGTATTAATGTATGCTATAGAGATTAAAATTAGTCTCTCTTAACAAAAACAAGTACTAATGAATTCTCGAAATCCTCATAAACATAAGTTTTTTGTATCTCCTGAGAAGGTCACCCTTGTTTCCTAGACAACGTGACTTAACTAAGTAAAAAGTGACAGGTTTTTTTGACAGGATTTTTTTGTTATGAATCATTTTAGTTTCACTTATTTTACTGCAGGCACTAATAATGCTGAAAAGCCTGTTTATTAACATTATTTACCTATTCATTGTTACTTATCAGGAGAAAATAATTCAATGACAGAGGCACAGAACAAAAGGTTTTGCTGAAATACATAGGACTTATGTAATGCAATCAGTAAGTAATTTCCAAAGGAGAACTGGGATGGGACTATAGAGCTGGATGAATTGAGAAGCTGAACATAGGGCTGTGTTACGAATGACTCGCATATGAAATTAAGTTGAAAAGAATAAGAATTGACATGCCTAATAAAGAATGTTCATAAGTTCATCAGAAAGCACTCGGTAGCACTCTGAAGGACTGTTTTCTAAAGTTTTCAGTATTTACTGGCTACGGAATGTTACCTTGCATGTCTCAAATATACCTCATAACTATAGAGATGGACAGAAAAAGTAAGTTAGAATAGCCATAAACACCCCTTGAAACCTGCCGTGCATTATCAAAATGATTAAAAAAAAAAAAAAAATAAAAAAGAAAGCACAAAACTGGAGAGACAGCACCTAATTTTCTTTTGCCAGTGCAAATTGCCATTTATGGACTTACTTCTACAATTTCTTGCCTCACCTCTGCAATCAAACAGACCTATAAATGTATCAATTCTAACTCAAATGAGTAAGAATCAAAAAACCTTTTATAAACCATTACGTAAAATCCTGTAGCTGCTGTAACAAGAGACATCCTTTTGGGTCTTTTCACTTATCCCTACACAACTAAAGCATCCCTCAGTGTACATTTTATGGCATCAATACCACTATGGTATACCAGAAAAGAGGTAAAACAGGTATTCATTTGATGTTAGGCATGTTTGTTTTTTTTTTATTTTTTCTTTCTTTTTATTTTTTTTCCTCTTATTACATGTTTAAAAAAAAATTTCTGATACTTATGGAGGATCACACTTGACCAAAGTTTTTTTGCCATTCATGGAAAACAGAATATGAATGAATGAAAGTACAGGCATCCTTGCTTTCATAGATTTGTTTGGAAAAAAAAAAAAAAATGTTGGCATGCAAAAGAATTTCTTTAAGTTTAAAAATGAGCATAATGCTTCCATTTTTCAACACTGATCCTAGTGATTTCAATCTTAACTAAATTATTTAGTAACATGGCTCCAAGAAAATAAGATCATATTTTACACAGATTGCATACAAAAGAATGTCTGCTTAAAAAAAACGTAAAAGCACATTTTTTGATTTTAAACTTGTCATATTCTTCTGTATCTTTTTAATAGATGTGAATCATTTTTCATTGTTATCATGTCTCAAAACATAAAATTCAACTGAATATTTTTTCTCTTCATTCACATAGTTAAGTCAGTGTTAACCTAGCATAGACAGTTTTTTTAGCATTTGTATCTTTTACTAAAAGCTGACATCTTTTCAACAGCAGATTAAAATATATTCAATCCTGAGTCTTAAAAAAGAACATCAGGCACCTCTGAAATATTTCCTCACATAAGTGGGGAAAAAAAAAAAGAAACAAACAACAAAACAAAAAGGAAAAAAGAAAAACCAAACAAAACACCAGGACATTATTGAAAGTCATTAAGTTTGCAAAGCAGAATAATCAAAAGAAATAACATAATAGGATTAATCTGTGTTACGCTTATGTGTTTGTTATAAATGACCAAGGCCAAATTTATAAAAATAAAGTAATTTATTGTAATTTAATACAAAGAGGCAGTAAGCAAAGCAATGCTGGGTGCAAAGCAGCACTGGGTGCGCGGGGAGTTTCCGCGCCACCAACATGCACACCGGGTGGGTTAAACGAGCAGGTATTTATTACACAAGCGGGGATATTAGAATTAGTTCAGGTGCTCATTATCATAAATTTACTCCTCTTTTGGTGCTTGCGCACTGCCTTCCGATAATTGTGGGCTGGGGTCTTCAAGATGAGGTAAGAAATCTTCCTCTTGTGGGCAGGGGTCTTCAAGTGGTCTTCTTCAGGCTGCACTTTTCACCTTTAGCAGGTTGAATGCCTCAGTTTTAGTACATGAGTTAATGAAGGTCATTAATCCCGTATTTCTGCACACATTTTGTTCTCTGTCAGATACCCAGCAATTCTAATATGCTCAAAATAAGTCTACTTGCCACTAATGCATCATACGGAGGTGCTCTGCATGAAGAATAGTCTGACACTGTTAATGCAGAATTAGTCCAGTGTATCAAAGGCAGATTTAATTACTTTGTGCATATTTTGCAAAATCTGAAACAGCTCTCATGAGTTCAGAATTTCCCAAAATTTACTGATAATTTGGAGCAACCAACTCAGTGAGATAGCTAAGCAATAGAGATCATGTGCCAAATCATCAAATTTAGAAAAATTTCTACCCCAATAAAATTTCTACTGTATTGCATGGTGTTTTAAATGCTTTAAATTTGTAATATCAAGGCCTTCCTCTTCCATTTCTGTAGTTTGTTGTTCCTTGTACTCTTGTAACCTTTCATTACACATGCTGAAGCTGCTGTGGCATTAACTTTAGCCAGTATCTCAAGTGATGCTATCCTCATGAACTTCCACTGGCAGACTCTGAAGCGCAGTTATGTCTGTTAGATCAGTCTTCTTGTAGAAAGTGATTGTCATTAATGTTCAAAATGCCCCTTTCTTCCTTTGCCTACTGACCGTTGCCTTGTAGTTATTAGTCTGTAAATCCAAGCTAAGAATACCTCAATTAGTCTCTCATATGTTTCAGTTTGTAACTTAAATACCTAGTAGATAACATAATACACAACAGTTATTAATTTATCCAGTAAATATATATGAATTGGGGAGAATGTTTTTTCTATCTTTTCCTCCTCTTTTCCCCTCTCTCAATTTTTTTCCCCTAAGTAACCCAAAGTCAGGGTATGCCATCAGGCACAAACCCCAACAATAATTTATGTACATGTAAACTTGCTTCGGTTTTATCTGTATGACCCCTGGAATAACAAGGTAATTCAGTTTGTTTGTCCTTTATTTTTTTTTTTCTCCAGAACATTTGTGACTGCGTTTATGATGCATCCAGCAGTGAATGAGATTCTGTTCTTAAAATTTCTCTCTCTTCATGCATGCCTTTCAACACAAGCCCCTAAGAAAGGGCTCAAATTACAGATATTTAAAATAAATAGCGTCTTAAAGAATCATATCTATTGAAAGATAACAATTCAAGACTACATACATTAGAATCCTTACTTGCCCTTAGCAAGGCACACAAATAAATCATGATATATCTCAACGTCCTGGTTTCAGCCAGGGTAGATTTAAATTTTTTCTTAGTAGCTGTTAAAGGGCCATGGCTTGGATATAACAGTAGGAGAAAAGTTGCACTTCAGACATAATCCACTGCAGAATATTCTTTAGCCTCATTTTTACTTTGATTATGATTTAATCTTATTTATGTATATATATATTATATTATATATAATATATTATATATTATGTATATATAAATTCTTGGCTTCTATTCATGCATTTTTAATCAGCATTAATTTCTGTCATAGGTATGCACTGGATCTAGATGCAGTTCACAATACCTGAATCAACCAGCTTTTTGCTTCATTTTTTTTTTTCAGTATCTGGTCTTGCTTTTTTTGGCACCTAAAATACGTGATACTGACTTTTATCATCATTAGAGGATAATGATGGAACATTGGCAAATAATTTACTTGCAAATTCATGCATTGTTCAAATCTATCTATTCATTCCTCAGCTAGACACTGAAAAAAGGACCATACATCACAGTACAGAGTTGAGGGTAAACAGAATTAAAGGTCTTCTGTAGAGTGATAATGTGTCTGCAACCTGAGACACCTTAAAATCAGTCCCAGTAGAATATCATAGGCAAAATGACAAGTCTGAATTAAAAAAAATCTGGAGCATAAAGGTATAAGAAAGAAAAAAAAAAAAAAAAAAGAATTTAGCTTACCGTTTATCAGTATAATCACTCCGACATAGGTTTAACAGAATGTCGTAATGTTTCCTATCAGATTCATTAGAGCTTTGCTAGCTGGCAAATTTGTTGACTTCCCTTGCCTGTTTGAAATTATAGCTGAAGGGAAACAACAGAATTACAGAACGGTTGATGTTGGAACAGATGTCTGGAGATTGTCTGGTCTAGTCCCCTTGCTGAGGCAGGGTTAATTCCAGTGGTTTCCACAAGACTACGTCCAAGCAGCTTTTGAGATGTCACAAGGATCTCTACTTTACCATCCCAAAGATCTCTACTCTACCATCTACTACTCTACAACCCTTACGGACAATCTGTGCAAGTTCTTAGTCGTACTCACAGTGAAAAAGTGTTTCCTGATGTTCAGATGGAACCTCCTGTATCCTTTCCTTATCTATGTCTTTTTCAGGTTTGTGTATTTATTTCTTACTGTAGCCTTTGCATGCTCTGCTTTTGCTCTTCTATTTCTGTATGCAATTATTATTTATGGTTTGAATGTTCTGGTCATTATTAATACATAGAGTATAGAATGTAGGAATAATATAACCTTTAGTTTACAATGAATAACTGAAGCTCAGGAATACTTTTAATAGCACACAAGGTAATGTATCCAAAAAATATGATGACAAAATATTCAGGTTTTTCTATTTGTTTGTTTCTGTAATCTCTGTAGTGAAACAGGGAAAATTATGCATGCGCACACTGTATGTACGTTACAGGCATTTCAATAGAAAATCAAATTACTGCAAATGTAAACAATATGGTAATAACAGCATACACAGTGGATGCTAGTTGGATAGATAAAAAAGAAAAAACATAATAAAACATTTCAAAGACAACTTACCAGTAAATAGAGAAACATGCAATGAATTCTGTCAGTCCCAAGCCTCTAAAGGTCTTCTAAATATTTTTGAGCTGGATATGTTCATAGTATTTCAAGTTAGGGGAAAAGAGTGGAATATGCACATTAATGATCAGTTTGCTGAAACATTTATGATTTTACATCTCAGAAATTTACTTCTGGGGAGTATAGCCTTATGAAAAATATAGTCCACTAATACATCAGCCTTACTCCTCAGAAGGAAGCACCACATCCTGTTAAAAGTGCTGACACTAATAATGCTGGCCACACAAGAGGAATTCTTCAGTTAAAGCCTATATAGACAGATATTAAGACAGTTTAAGAAGCCTGAATTCAAGGTGCATTTGATATTCTCATACTAAACATAAATACTAATAAAATTAGGTTGGCTGTAATAGTTGCACTAAGCTTCTTTGCAGTTTCTTCTCATCTACTATTCTGAATTAACATGAATTAACAGCTACTTCAATTCTCATCAGTTTTTACTTCAAGTACAAGAATTTCTTTAACCTTGCCCTCTCAATAAAAATTTCAGCTGCTTACTTCAAAATATTTTCAGAAGAAAGAAACTGGCCAATAAATGGAAGAACATCAGGGAGATAGGTAAGGGAAATGAGTCCATGACGCTCAGTGAATAATGCAGGCTGTGACTGACAGCAGACATTGAAGAGAGGCTGATTGCATTTCAACATGAAGGGGACTGGAGCGGATCAAAGGGTGGTGCAAATGTTACTCCCTGAGTTCATTAAGAATGCAAGTGTGTCCCTGAATTAGGCAGAAAAACATGGGGGGCAAGGAAGGAAGAAAGGAAGGGAGTGAATATATGACTCAGCTCAATACAGAGTATAAAAGCTAGATAACTAGCAAAAGTATTTTGATGGGAATATCAGGCTTCAGCTGCCTTTAACCTGTGTATTCTCTCCTGGTGATGCCCAGTGTTGTAATGGTGAGCATATTATAGAGACTGGTAATGGGAATCACACTGGAATTATGACTGAACTCTATTGCAATTGCTTTTTGCATTTTCTTAAGTGTAATTTACATCTGGTTTATGTTGTGATATATCTTGTAGCAGTCTGCTAAGTCACAAATCTCATGTAACATAAACTATCTTTAATAAGTAAATTTGATATTAAATCCAGAATCATGGAATAAACTAGGTGAGAAAAGACCTTTAAGATCATCAAGTCCTACCATTACCCCAGGACTCCCAAGACCACCACTAAACCTTGTCACTAAAGGCCTCATCTACACAACTTTTGAACACTTCCAGGGATAGTGATTCCACCGCTTCCCTGCGAAGCCTGTTCCAATGCCTGACTGCCCTCTCTGTGAAGAATTTTTTCCTAATATCCAATCTAAACCTCCTCTGGCACAGCTTGAGGTTGTAAGCTATCATCCTATCACTTGTTACTTGGGAGAAGAGACCAACCCCCACCTCACTACAACCTCCTTTCAGGTTTTTATAGAGTGCAATAAGGTTTCCCCCTAGCCTCTCTTCTCCAGACTAAATAATCTCAGTTCTCCCAGACGTTCCTCATAAGATTTGTGCTCCAGACCCTTCACCAGCTTTGTTGTCCTTCTCTGGACCAGCTCCAGCACCTCAATGTCTGTCTTGTAGTGAGTGGCCCAGAACTGAACACAGGATTCAAAGTGCAGCTGCACCAGGCCTAGTACAGGGGAATGATCATTGCCCTGGCCCTGCTGGCTGTGCTGCTGCTGACACAGGCAAGGATGCTGCTGGCCTTCTTGGCTGCCTGGGCACAAGCTGGCTTATGTTCAGAAACCATCAATCAGCACCCCCACTTCCTTTCCAGCCACTCTTTCCCACGCCTGTAGCATTGCATGCGGTTGTTGGTGCCCAAGTGCAGGACCTGGCACTTTGCATTGTTGAACCTCGTACTATTGGCCACACCCTATCGATCTAGCCTGTACAGATCCCTCTGCAGAGCCTTCCTCTCCTTCAGCACATTAAGCAATATAATACTCTTCATGTGGAATATCTACAAGAGCCTGATCGGAGAGTCCTGGACTCTGACAGAACAGTAACATAATGTGTTCATGTGGACATAATTAAAAACATAATTTAAAGTCTGCTGGAAATGTCTTAATATCATCAGCACCATGTTCTAACAATCTCATCTAGACTCAGTCTTTTCTTGTCAGTCTTAGCAACAACAAACGTGAATAGGAATTATAAATTAAAACAAAGGTTGTGCAATATTTACCTTTGTATTGGTCCAGAGGATTATATTTTGCCTTTAATGTATGATGATTAAAAGTATTCTTAAAACCACGCAAATGAAAAAGGCATTTAATATATATAAATTGAAAAATTAAAAATTGCATATATGGCTACTTGTATTGCTAATATAACTAATAATTGAGGTAACCAAAATGTTATTTAAAACGTGTCATGGTTTAATCCACTCAGCCACGCAGCTTGCTCACTCACTCTCCCCTCTTCCTTTCCCCCAGCTGCCAGGGGAATGGGGAGGAGAATCAAAAGAATGTAACTCCCACAGGTTAAGAAAAGAACAGTCCAGTAACTAAGGTATAACACAAACCACTACTGCTACCACCAATAATAATCATGGCAAGAGAAATACAAGGAAAGAGAATACAACCACTTACCACCGATACCCAGCCCAACCAAGTAGTGCACTCCCCTTTGTGGAATAATTAGGAAATTTGGGGTAATTGGGAATTAAATCTATATTTAAAATGCAGCATTGTCCACACATAAGAGAAAATGGACTTTCAGGGCCTCTCAGGGAGAGATGCAGCCATACCTGGTATGCCAGGAATGTGCACTCCACAGCGGCTCCCGTAAAAGGCGGAGGATACAGCGAGGTGGAGATTTCGCGGGTATGCTCTGTCCTAACTCCAGCAGATAAAACGGGAACTAGGTGGTACAAGAAACTGATAAGCTGCATACTTGCCATCCTGAGCCAGCGGCCTATCATCTTTTTGACAAAATACCGTCCTAGTGTGAACTTTGCTTCATTATAATACTAAAATACACACCCCTCTCCAGTGCGACCCCCCTCTGAAATAAGACCACCTCTCTCTGAGCATGCTCTCTGAATTTTTAGTCTCATATACCTTTAAATCGAGGCGAGAGAAATTTTCACCAATGGTAATAAAGGTATGTATGACTAGAGTCACTCAAGCTCCACCTTGAAGGTAAAAATAAGATAAAATAGCCCAAGAGAAAGGGGGATTTTAGGGAAGATACCATCGTGGACGAGTTAAGGAAGATAACATCAACCGACCCCTGGGACTGGTCGCCGGGCTGGACCTCTCTTCCCCCCCCATAGGGACGCCTGTGAGTAAGACTTGCACTGTATCCAGTGCTTTCCTGGGAAAACTTAGAATCTCTATAGAGTTATTTTTACTGTCATCTGTATATTTTATAGCTATACTGTGTTAACTTTATCAAGCGCTTGTATCCATGTAATCATTATATGCACGTGCTTTTGCAGACAGTATTTATCACCGGCAATCCATAAGAACCTGTATTTGTTGCATTAATAAACTGCACTGTTTTGGTAATCGATCGTAATTCTCTCACTGAACACAACCCCATCTCTCAGTGTGGCCGTGAGAGTTCAGGAGCACGATTCAATTGACAGTGTGGTGCATTATCAGTGAATCCGGATTAATACGCGCCCGGACTGATAGTTGCATCTGATTGTGCATTATCAGTGAATCCGGATTAATACGCGCCCGGACTGAATTATCAGTGAATCCGGAATTAATACCTGCCCGGACTGATAGCTGCGTACTATCAGTGAATCTGGAACCAAACGCGCACGGACTGATAGTTGCATTGTGAAGCCGCTCCTGGCCCCTCTAATAAAGTAAGGGGTTCATTCTCCCCTTTTAACGTAACACCCTTCCAGGTCACTGCCCCTGGTTTTTACATCCTGAGCATGATGTGCTGTGGCATGGAAGACCTCTTTGGCTAGCTTGGGTCAGGGGTCCTGTTTCTGGTTCCTCCCAGCTTCCCCTCCTCCCTGGCAGAGCATGAGACTCAGAAAGTCCTTGGTCAAGCCAAACATTCTATGCCGTAACTGAAAACATCGGTGTTATCAACGCTGTTCCCAGGCCAAAAGTCAAAAATACAGAGCTGCACCAGCTACTAAGAAGGAGAAAAGTGACTGCTACTGCTGAACCCAGGACAAAATGGAATATACAGAAACCAATACACACAGCCAAATTTTCAGCTATTAAAACCAGATGGAATGTTTCTAGAGCTAGTGGCATTTTAAAGAATGTAGTGATGACTTACAAAAGCTTCAGATCTTGTCTAGAGAATATGGTTGCTTTTGTATTTCCTGATTGCTACAGTAAACTGATACTGCTCTGTGTTTTTGCAATTAGGAAATTAGTTATGAGACATATAGGTGACAGGAAGACTTTTTTCTTTTTTCCTCCAATACATCAAGAAATATCCCTATTAACTGGCTTTGTTTTTTTTTTTTTTGTTTTGTTTTTTTGTTTGTTTTTTCTGTTTTTTTTTTTTTTTTTTTTATTTTATTTCTGCCTTTAGTTCAAGTTTTCAAAGGCTTTTTTTTTTTCAGACTCTTTGTAGATACTATAATATTCCCAGTCTCTGTTAATATTCTGTTTGGAAGTGTCTAATTCCTTTTATCTGTGTTTTCTAAAGATTAACCATGAAAAGAAAGATTTACCTGAAACTACAAACATCAGATCAATCAAAATCACCATGGTTGATGTTTACTAATAACGCATACAGCATTTACTATACCTGTAAAGCTATAAAAAATAATCTCAGTTATTTTCATCTGCATTCCATTTTCTTATTTTTGTGAAATACCATTTATTTAAGTGATACTTTTAAACAAAAAGGAATTAAACTTGCTTCTGGTATTGTATTGTAGAGAGTATGCCACATCATGCTAGCATTAAAAAATTGCAAGCATGTTGGGTTTAAACTTAAGCAGGGAAACTTTAGATTGGATATGAGAAAGAAATTCTTTACTGTAAGGGTGGTGAGGCCCTGGAATGGGTTGCCCAGGGAAGTTGTGAATGCTTCATCCCGGCGGCATTCAAGGTGGGGTTGGACATAGCCTTGGATGGCATGGTTTAGTGGGAGGTGTCCCTGGCCATGGCAGGGGGGTTGGAACTCGATGATCTTAAGGCCCTTTCCAGCCCTAACTATTGTATGATTCTATGATTCTATGTTGCTGAATAAAATAATTCATATTCATATCAAATTAAACTCTGAGCTATAAATCTAGATTGTCTGTTTGGCCTTTACTAGATTTATTTTAGCCTAAGAACAAAGTATGACATGTTGAATTACTTCAGAGTTTTCCATGTCCCTTGTTTCCTAGGAGCATTTAGTGCTGTTGTGATTCAGTCTTTTCCTGCTGTAAATCTGTGTCAATCCCATGAAGACTCGTCTTGTCCTATGCTGGCAAGACAATGCAACCATACAGGATGAGGTTCATAGATCAGATGCATATGAGCAGCAGTGGTCATCTGCCAGCAATGGGGATTTACTCAATCAGGGCATTCCTTTTGTCGTGGAAGAGGGAATCTGCAGCCTGGAGAACTTCATGTGATTGCTGAGTATTTTACTTCCTTTTGGTTGTTAACCAACTGTCAATTGTCCAACAAAGGTATGAATGAAGAACTCTTCTGTCATCCAAAGGAATAAGTGAAGGCACTTCACTTATTATCATTTTAACCCTTTCTCAGTTAATCAGCTTCTTGATTTTTATATTAACTCTGCTCCTTTAATTGTGTTCTTTCACTCTCATTCTTCTAATAGACTGGGTGTCTATGGCTAATTTATTTAATTTTATATATCTGCATGTGCTACAGCATGAGATTTATACAAGGAACAATAAGAAGTATTTATTCTATGCAGAATGACATTTATAACACTAAGACAGTGTAGAGACATACAGGTCTGATACAACAGCAGATGCCTTCAGAAGTGGAGACAAAGGAGGTAGTGCAGAAGACTGCAGGCATGGGTTAAGGATCTGGCACAAAAGGGCTATAAACAGCTCATCCATGATCAATTAAAGAAATGCAGATATGGAGAAAACTGTCAAAAGGCGTAAGAGTGTCTTAATAACCGGTGTCTGAAACAAAAACTAATGTCAAGTTCATTTGTGAGTCACTTTTGGTAATTCATGATACTGTTTAGTATACCCAATTATTTTGGCATTCAGCTTTCCCAGAGTTCCCAGTAGCAAGCATGGATGAGCAGAGGAACTACAGATCAGTCAGTCTCATCTCTGTGCCTGGCAAAATCTTGGAGCAGATTCTCCTGGAAGGCATACTGTGTCACATGAAAAACAACAAGGTGCTTGGTGACAGTCAGTATGTCTTCGCTAAGCGGAAATCCTTCCAGACCAATCTGGCGGCCTTCAATGATGGTGTTACGGAACTGCTGGACAAGGGTAGAGCAGTTGATGTCATCTACCTGGACTTGTGCTAAATGTTTGACACTGTCCCACACAACATCCTTGTCTCTAAGTAGGAGAGACATCAATTTGATAGGTGGACCACTCAGAGGATAAAGAACTGTCTGGATGGCCACACGCAAAGAGTTGTGCTCAATGGCTCAATGTCCAGCTGGAGACCAGCAATGAGTGGTGTCCCCCAGGGATCGGTGCTGCGACCAGTCTTGTTCAACATCTTTGTCGATGACATGGAGAGTGGGATTGAGTGTGCCCTCAGCAAGTTTGCCGACGCCACCAAGCTGTGTGGTTCGGTTGATACGTTGGAGGGAAGGAATGCCATCCAGAGGGACCTTGACATGCTTGTCAGGTGGGCTGATGCCAACCTGATGAAGTTTAACCATGCCAAGTGCAAGGTCCTCCACCTGGGTCGGAGCAATGCCACGCACAGCTACAGGATGGTCAGAGAAGAGATTCAGAGCAGCCCTGCAGAGAAGGACTTGGGGGTGTGGGTTGATGAAAAAATGATCATGAGCCGGCAGTGTACGCTTGAAGCCCAGAAAGCCAACTGTATCCTGGGCTGCATCAAAAGGAGCGTGACCAGCAGGTCGAGGGAGGTGCTCCTGCCCCTTTACTCTGCTCTCGTGAGACGTCACTTGGAGTATTGTGTGCAGTTCTGGTGTCCTCAACATAAAAAGGACGTGGAACTGTTAGAGCAAGTCCAAAGGAGGGCCATGAGGACGATCAGGGGACTGAAGCACCTCCCATATGAAGACAGGCTGAGAAAGTTGGGTCTGTTGAGCCTGGAGAAGAGAAGGCTGCATGGAGACCTCATAGCAACCTTCCTATACCTGAAGGGGGCCTATAGGGATGCTGGGGAGGGACTCTTCATGAGGGACTGTGGTGATAGAACAAGGGGTAACAGGTTCAAACTTGAACAGGGGAAGTTTAGATTGGGTATGAGGAAGAAATTCCTTACTGTAAGGGTTGTGAGGCACTGGAATAGGTTGCCCAGGGAAGCCAGAAATGCTCCATCGCTGGCGGTGTTCAAGGCTGGGTTGGATAGAGCCTTGGATGGCATGGTTTAGTGGGAGGTGTCCCTGGCCATGGCAGGGGCGTTGGAACTCGATGATCTCATGGTCCTTTCCAACCCTAACTATTCTATGATTCTAAGAATGATGTTCTTCTGTAAAAGCCCCTGGTACCTCCAGTGTCTTTTCTTTTAATTGTAGGGGTTTTTGAGGACTACAATTAAATGTTTAATATTATTGCTGTTAATAAAGCCTAATATTACCTTACCTGCTGGTTATATTCACGTACAGACACACATAAACACATGGGATTAAGAAATAGCAACCAGAAATTGTTTATCACAGATTAAGTCTTGGTGTCCTTATTCACCTTTGATATTGGTAAGGATTTTGCACACTTGTCTGTAGAAAGGAAACTACATAAAATTATGAAAATTGTGCTATTCTACATAAAGCTAAAAAAAAGTTTTCATTACTTCCAGTACCGTCACCCTAGATATAGATTTAGAGCAGCAAATCAAATGAAATTGTGCCATTGCTCAGGCTTAATGAGGAATCAAAGGATTATCATCCATAATATTGCCCTTTTTACAATATAGAACTGATGAAGCATTCTATACTGGGTACCAATATTGCATTATGACAGTGAGGCAGCTTTAATCTAAGAAACTACACTGACTATGCAGAACATGTGCAGTGCAGTATTTTAAAACCAGTCACAACTTTTTTTCTTTTTACATTTACTTGCAGTGCTGGAAGTGTTTCCTCTTTTTTTTTTTTTTTTTTTCATGATTTTATGATTAGTATTATTACAAGTAATGAGCATGTTTTGCACCTTTCCAGTTCATTCTGCTTCAGTCTTCTTCAGTGAAGAAATGTTGTTCTCAAGACATTTTCCTGGAGGAAAGAAGTGGGGGAGTGAGCAGCATGTTTTTTATTTCCGAGGATTTCTGCAGAAGCACACCTAGTGTGCTTTTAAAAATGCATTCATTCACTGTAAAGGTAGTTAAATTTTGTCATGGAAATATTTTATATTTTGTTTCCATGCCATTTTAAGCAAACAGGGTTTTGGGGGTTGGTGTTTGTTTTTGGGGGTGGGGGTTGGTTTTATTTTACTGTACTTTTTTAAGAGATAATAACTAGTAGAATTCCTAGAGTAGCCTATATAGAGAGTGTACCTCATATCACAGGTGACTTTCCTAAATATTTATCACCTACCTCCTGCAATAAAATTAGCTTATGTTCTTAGCTAAGCATTCCTTTGATTATGTCACCACTTCCTATTTTTGCTTAAAACAAAACAAAACAAAAACAACAACAAAAAAACCCCAACCAACCAAATGAACAAAAAAAAAAAAAAAAAAAAAAAAAACAACAACCAATACCACAAATTGTTATTTCTATTCTCTGTGGAAATATCTTCATTTGAAACATGTTATTTCCTGGTCAGCTCTATCTGTCAGCTTGTAAGTGATACCCTACCATCCTTTGACTTTGACTTTGAAAAGACACTACCCTATACCCTCTGATTAGTGGAAAGGCTGACAGTCCCAGTACTGTTAGGAAGCTTTCTTATTACGTTTTCTCTTTCTATAGTGGTGGAATCTAGATTTTGAAATGCTTATCTAATCATGATTTCATTAAGAGTATGCCACACCCATAATAGAATAATCGGAAGACCTGCAGTCTTCAAGTTTCTGTTTTTCATAAGAAAAGATTGGAGGAGCAAAGAAAGATGTAAATCAGATTTGTTGCTGGGGAAGATAGGAATGACATCTGCACTCTCTCCAGTAATCTACCCATAACTAAAAAACCCAAATGATTTATCAAGGGTGCAGTTTATCTAAAGACTTGTTTACATGTACCAATAAATTTTAAAAATTGTGTGTTATATATGTGAAACCATTAAAATGGTGGAATGCATGTTTTGTGACCAGCATGTCACGAAAGTGGTGATTAAATAGCAACCACAGATTTGCAATATAGAATCATAGAATAGTTAGGGTTGGAAAGGACCTCAAGATCATCGAGTTCCAACCCCCCTGCCACGGGCAGGGACACCTCCCACTAAACCATGCCATCCAAGGCTATGTCCAACCCCACCCTGAACGCTGCCAGGGATGAAGCATTCACAACTTCCCTGGGCAACCCATTCCAGGGCCTCACCACCCTTACAGTAAAGAAGTTCTTCCTCACTGAGATGAAACGTGCTCTGATGGAATTTACTGCTTAAGGAAATACCGAGTTAGCAGAAAGACTGGAGAACATATGGTCAAATGCAAAGTAAAGAGAAAGAATATAACTACAGTGTCATGGGTTCAGCAGTAGCAGTCATTTTTTCTCCTTCTTGGTAGCTGGTGCAGCACTGTGTTTTTGACTTTTGGCCTGGGAACAACACTGATAACACCAGTTTTTTCAGTTACTGCTTGGTAATGTTTAGGCTGGCCAAGGACTTTCTGAGTTTCATGCTCTGCCAGGGAGGAGGGGAAGCCGGGAGGAAAGAGAGACAGGACACCTGACCCAAACTGACCAAAGAGGTTATTCCATACCGCAGCACGTCATGTCCAGGATGTAGAAATGGAGAGCAGAGACCTGAAAGGGTGGTGGGGGTGCAGTGCGGGGGTTCGCTGCTGGGGTGGGGTGCACTGCTTGGTCGGGCTGGGTGGTGAGCAATTGTATCCATTCCTTGTATTTGCCTTGTCATTATTGTTTCTGGTGGTAGCAGTAGTGATTTGTCTTATACCTTAGTTACTAAACTGTTCTTATCTCAACCTGTGGGAGTTGCATTCTTTTGATTCTCCTCCCCATCCCCCCGGGATTGGGGGAAGAAAGAGAGGGGAGTGAGTGAGAGAGCGACTACATGAGTTTATAGATTCTTAAACCACGACACTACAGTCTTTCTGATTTGGGGGTGTTTGGGTGACTGACAACTTTAATGCAAACAAATTAATACAGCATTACTAAATATTGTACTTCTGTTTGGATACAGTGAAACTAAGTGTCCTGGTTTCGGCTGTAGCAGTTATTTTTCTTCCTAGTAGCTATTACAGTGCTGTGTTTTAGCTTCAGTCTAAGAATTAATTTCTTCTCTTCTTGTTTCCTACTGCTATTATTATTGGTATTATGGTATTCTTTCTATTATCACTATATTTTACTTTATTTTAGTCATTTAATTGTTCTTAACCTGTGGGTTTTGCATTCTTTCGTTTCTACTCCCCATGCCACCATGGGAGGAGGGCTGGGGGTAAGAGGAGTGTGAGCAGTCGACGATGTGGTACTGAGTTACCAGCTGGACTTAAACCATAACACTAAGAAAACATCATAGTAGGAAGCTAATACTTCCCTTTCTCAACATGTCAGTAAGAGAGGAGAGGAAGATTTTGACTTTTTCCATGGAACCCATTTAACAACTGGGGAGAGAGAAGAAAAAAGGATAAAGGAAACTCAAACACGATCACTGCATTTTTGCAGTGCGTTACAGGATCTATTGCAATAGTCACAGCTTAATATTGAGTACTATTCAGTGTAGTTTACACTGATATAGAGTTGCTAATATCAATGCAACAGTATCCTGAGGTCCTGGATTTTTTACCTCAGAATGTCAAAAGACTCACAAATTTTTCCATTATTTATGCTTTTACATTTGAGAGCATAATTTTTAATTCAAAGTATTACTCAATATTAAATAGTTCAGTGATGCCTGACTCTTCCTGAGAAATAGTATTTGTACTTAATTGTATCTTTTGGATTCTATTTTGTGCCTTTTTGTAACATGTAAAAATGAGAACATGCAAAAGCATACCAGAAAGAATGCTTTTGATCACGTTCTGAAGTTTATACTGCCTGATGAACAATTGCTTAAGATTATTTCCTCAGTACATGATTACTTACCTTCCCCTTCCCAAAATCCCTGAAGTATTTAGAAAAATGCCTGCAGCCTGCAGTACCACAATAATGTGCAGACACAGCTTATCAGACACGCGTGAATTAAACCTGACCAAAAAGGCTTCCATATAAATTGGATTTCCCTGAAGTTTGCTAGTCCTGCAAAATGAAAATTTGTCATGGTGCTGTACCGGTGTCTGTCATCAGTCAGTACTATAACTCCAGCTGGAAAGGAAAATCCTGGTGAGTTCAGTACTTTCCCAGCACATTTTTTAATTCATGGCAGTTGAAAACATAAGGAATGATACTCAACTAGAAAACTCAAGTGATAAGAAAGTGAATGTCCTCTTCTTCCGGTTAATACATGAGTACGACTGTAGTTAGTTCAATTCTAAGTTCCTTTCTGAGAGGGCCTGCTGTTTTTTTCTGAATTCTCCTTTAGGCTAGGATCCAGCATGCATCTGAAGAAAGATTTTTTATTCTTTTTGCCTATTTTGCTCAAAAAAAAGGATAGATTGACTACAGTTTGTGTGACTCAGTCCTGTGAACTGCATGATGTCCTCAGTGAACATTAAATTCAATGTGCCCCATTGCAGCAATAAAATCTTCCTTGTATAATGAATGGTATTTGTGGCACTTCCCTAACAGCTAGGCAAAGAACAAATTGTCGTTTCAAAAGACAAATTTCTTTCAAGCCTTTAGCTTACCAGGAAATGCTCAAGCACATTGCAGAGCTTGGTGTGCCTTTACTTTCCTACTCAGGTACAATTAAACGAAATTTTTCTACACTAACCCCACAGATGGAAATCCTAGTCTGAAAAAGGAAAAAGTGGGGAAACAAATCCAACATTTTTAATGTTCATCTTTCAGGGGCCCAGAAGGCCAACCGTATCCTGGGCTGCATCAAAAGGAGTGTGACCAGCAGGTCGAGGGAGGCGCTCCTGCCCCTTTACTCTGCTCTCGTGAGACCTCACTTGGAGTGTTGTGTGCAGTTCTGGTGTCCTCAACAAAAAAAGGACACGGAACTGTTAGAACAAGTCCAGAGGAGGGCCACGAGGATGATCAGGGGACAGAAGCACCTCTCGTAGGAAGATAGGCTGAGAAAATTGGGTCTGTTGAGCCTGGAGAAGAGAAGGCGGCGTGGAGACCTCATAGCAACCTTCCTATACCTGAAGGGGGCCTATAGGGATGCTGGGGAGGGACTCTTCATTAGGAACTGTGGTGAGAGGACAAGGGGTAATGGGTTTAAACTTAAAGAGGGGAAGTTTAGATTGGATCTGAGGAAGAAATTCTTTACTGTGAGGGTGGTGAGGCCCTGGAATGGGTTGCCCAGGGAAGTTGTGGATGCTTCATCCCTGGCGGCATTCAAGGTGGGGTTGGACATAGCCTTGGATGGCATGGTTTAGTGGGAGGTGTCCCTGCCCGTGGCAGGGGGGTTGGAACTCGATGATCTTGAGGTCCTTTCCAACCCTAACTATTCTATGATTCTATGATTCTATGACTGTGCCTTCTGTATTTTTTTCTGTATTTTCATCTCTTTGTTGGTTGTTAATTTAGAATTTATCAGATTACATATTTGATCTTTAATCTAATATCTAACTCTCTGAGCTGTTCAGTATATATAGGTCCTTCATAATTTCAGAAGTGGTCCAGTTAATATGCTTTGAAAGAATGTCAGGTACACATTTTAATAATTATAATTATTGCTAAATCAAAAATTTAATTTCAGAAGGAACTGTTCTGTAATGCTTAAATGGAAGTTTGATAGTAGAGTACTTAATATAAGAAATATATATACGGCTTCTTGTCTCCATAATGGACTTCTTTGTGAAGTTGTTTGTTGCATGTCTGGAGACAGGATGAGAAGAATCTTCTTACTCAAAAATACCAGCAATAACATTAAGTAAAATAGCACTAAAAAATAATTTAAAAAAAATTTAGATTCAAATAGAAGAATAAATAAGTGACTGAAGTATCATGTTCTTGTAAACTTCCTCATGTTCATTGCCCAAAGAGATTTCTGTCTCGTGATTTTCTGCATTATTCTTCTTATAACTATAGGTGAGGTCTTTAAGTTTGACCTCCCATTCTCATTCACCCCAACTTTTTACTATAATTAGTGATGCAAGAGTACTCACACTAGATTGTGGTATAAACAGCAAAAGTATTTTACAGGGTAATTTACTTGCAACATCAGGATTCCACACAGATGTATTCAGAAGAACAGAGACGCCAGGATATACTACATCCTTCAGTTTTCATCAACTAATGGAAAAAAGAAGGTTAACAGAAAAGAAATTAATTTAGAGTCTAGATAAAACATTATAATGAACATAGCAAACCTAGAAATGAGTGCTTTGAGATAATTTTGAATGAGACATATATGTCCATCTCAAACTAAAAAACTGAATTCCTTGAAAACTGAGTAAAGGCAATAAAACCTAACCTGCAAGTACTTTCACTGTTATATTGATAAACACTGGAGGAACTACAAATTATATTATCTCAGCTCAATTTTTCTTTTAATTGTATATAAGCCCAGAAAACAAACAGACAAACAGAAACTGTAGAGTAAAGGCATGTATAATTCAGTTTTAAGTCTCGGGTTTCACTTTTACACTGTCAGATGAAGTATCTCTAAATGTTGACTCTCAAGAAATAACTGAAGCATTACAAAGGCTTACCTTGTAATACATTTCCATTCCTGTATGTATATACATAAAAGGGTTTCTTTCCTAGCCATCCAATTATTGCCATCTTTACACAATTTGACTCTACAGGTTATGTCAGAAATAAAGCAGTCTTACCATTTGAATCTCAGAAACAGGGAAAAATTAATGAAGCTAATGAATCTTTCTGGAAATAGATTCTAAAATATATTAGATATAAACCTTGCAGGCTGGATCATTAACATGTATGATGTGCAGTTTTTAAAACAACTAATGTTGGTTTATAAAAATAAGTTGTTCTATTCCACAGAATGTCTGGAAATATATGAGGTACTCTCAGTCAATCACCTAGTGAGTAAGAAAATAAAAAAGAATAAAAAACTTCACAAGATATGAGTATAACCCTAGGTAGAAAGGAGGTGCTCTTCTCATTTTCTTCACTGGGCCTCTGTACTGAGCGGCATACTACTGCCTGTTAATTAAGGAACAAAAATATAGAAAAAATCCTTAGCTATACTATGGATGTCTTTCTGAAATAGGTAGGGCACTAGGTCTTATTTATGTATTCTTTTAAAATGAAAGGTTTTCTATTGATAGCCAGAAATTCCATTACCCATTTCTTTTTTCTTTTGCCTTTCAGTGACAAAAATTTCTAAACTAGGGCTGAATTACTGTGAAAATAATACAAAATACAATCTATTTACTTTTCATTAAATAAAAATAAACACAATATACTTTCAGCTTCTTTTTTGCTGGAGCTGTAGAAATATAGTATTCTGGAGAAATCTTGATAATATAGAGATGAACAATATGTTCTTTTAAATGGCTGAATGTGGAGATCTATGCCCCAATAAAATTAAGGGTAGAATACAATCTAAGTAAACAAAACCATTTCATTTAAAGTTGGAGTATCCACAACTAGAAGCTAATTTTCCATGCAGCTGGTCTTTATATCTACTCATAGAATTCAGTATAGGGCAGGTCTGATGGATACTTAGATTCTAATAGGTTTTCTGTAATTATGAACATTATTTCTGAAAACAAAAATCATTCTTGTACCATTTTTACTGTCTACATAGTACTGAAAAAAATTTTGATCAGACTTTAGAGTCAACTGCAGACTTGGTGGAGAATGGATTGAGAGACGCCCAAAAGAGAAGGACTTGGGGGTGTTGGTTGATGACAAACTCAATATGAGCTGGCAGTATGCACTTGCAGCCCGGAGAACCAACCATATGCTGGGCTGCAGCAAAAGAAGCATGGTCAGCAGGCCGAGGAAGGTGATTCTTCCCCTCTACTCTGTACTTGTAAGACCCTATCTGGTGTACTGTGTCCAGCTCTGGGGCCTCCAACACAAGAGGGACATGGACCTGCTCAAGCAAGTCCAGAGGAGGGCCACAGAGATTATCAGGGGGCTGGAGCACCTCTCCTGTGAAGACTGGCTGACAGACTTGGGCTTGCTCAGCCTGGAGAAGAGAAGGCTCTGGGAAACCTTCCAACAGTCTTCCAACACCTAAAAGGGGCCTACAAGAATCTGGAGAGGGACTTTTGACGAGGACATGTAGTGGACCAGGGGAAATGGCTTTAAACTGACAGAGAGGAGATTTAGATTAGACATTAGGAAAAAAATCTTCACTATGAGGGTGGTGAAACACTGGAATAAGATGCTCAGAGAATCTGTGGCTGCCCCATCCCTGGAAATGTTCAAGGCCAGGTTGGATGGGGCTTCGATCAACCTGGTCTAGTGGGAGGTGTCTGCTCCCTCAGCCTCAAACTCAAGTCTCCGCATGTGAGTGGGAAGTAAATCTGCCACAGCTTTTACATTTTGTGAAACAATGATAATCACTTCAATTTGGTCATGTGGCCAAATACATTTGTCATGAGACAGTATCATCTAATCAGACATTCTTCTAACTGTGAGACCTAAGACATGTAACAGATTATGATCCTATAGTAATAGGAAAACTAGAAGACATATAGGAAATTAAATATAATGATTGGAAAATTGAACAAAACCAGAAAAAAATGCAGTTTGACTTTGGTCTGACCCCATTTTGATCTTTGTTTTAGAGGTTCAGCTCTACTCCATGAGGACCATACCTCCCACACTGACAGCAATAGATATTTAGTATAAAGATTACCCATGTAAAAAGGTTGAAGACTTCAATTCTGTTTCCTTGTGCTAGATGCAATTTATAAAATTAGCTTATATTACATTTGATAATCCTTATTATACTCACAGACCTAATAGAGCAACCATTTTTTTCTTAAACAGTACTACATAGAAACAGTGCAGTCAATAGTATACCATATCCTGATATATTTTAAACCAACCTACTGTTGGTATCTGTATGTATCTTAAAATAGAGAATAACATTTAAAGCATGTTTAAGTATTACCTGAATATTAATTATTATCATTGCCCTTAGGCTTTTCAAAACTGCTTTAATCAGCAAGCCATTGTATTCCAAACTTGCATGCCTAGACCAAAATAGACATGAGAATGAACCAGGGTATATACATACTTTAATTTCTGGGGGTTGGGGGGTGGTGGGGTGAGACCACTGTAAATTCTGCAGCTTGTCAATATGGACACAAAAAATATTAAGGTGAGTGAAGATAAATGGTAGCTGTCTCCTGAATTCACAGTAGGTCTTCTTTTCTAGATGTGGGCTGTCACAGTGAGTATGATTGGGAAGAGCAGTCTTAGACATTTACAGTTTTAATTTTATCTCTTAAAATTCAGAGCAATTTTTTCATTAGTTCCATAGTTTAACACAGATAATATTGGAAAAGAAAAATGAAGATAAACCTGTTGTCCTGGGTTCAGCAGTAGCAGTCATTTTTCTCCTTCTTCGTAGCTGGTGCAGTGCTGTGGTTTTGACTTTCAGCCTGTGAAAAACTCTGATAACACTGATGGTTTTAGTTGCTGCCCAGTAATGTTTACTCTGACCAAGGACTTTCTGAGTCTCATGCTTCTCCAGGGAGGAGGGGAAGCCAGGAGGAAGCAGAGACAGGATACCTGACCCAAACTAACCAAAGAGGTATTCCATACCACAGCACATCATGGCCACTGTATAAACTGGGGGCAGTTACCCAGAAGGGCTAGATCACTGCTCAAGTCTGGCTGGGTATCAGTCAGCGGGTGGTGAGCGGTTGTATTCTCTTCCCTTGTTATTTCCCTTATCATTATTATTATTATTGGTAGCAGTAGTGGTTTTGTGTTATACATTAGTTGCTGTATTCTTCTTATCTCAACCTGTGGGAGTTACATTCTTTCGATTTTCCTCCCCATACCTTCGGGAGGGGGGGAAGAAGGGTGGGGCAGTTAGCAAGTGGCTGCATGGCTGATTTGCCAACTGGGCTTAAGCCATGACACCTATTTAAGACTACTTCTAAGATCAATGTAGAAGTTCAAGTACATACAGGAAAATCTAAAAATATATTGTTTTCAACTGATTTTCATTAATGAGAACCAGGTTTCAGTTGTTACATTAATTTTCAGTTACATCTTGAGTGTTGAAACTTGAAAACTGATTTACAACAGACTACCACACAACCACTACTTCACATAATTGTGTTTGATCTTCTGCATATTGAAAGATAACTGTCTTTGTCAGCAGATTGCAGGATCATTAATATTCCTGTTATTTCAACAGTCACTAAATTAATGTTCCTCTGTGGATTGAGGCCATCTATTACTAATTGTGAAAACCACTATGTATAATTCAACTGCAAAGTATTTGCCTGTTAGAGAATAGCAGGAGGTAGTTTGAGAAGGATAGATGTAAAAAGAATAAAGTTAGAAACAACAGTCACACAAATGTAAGACTGAAACCTTGAAATCGTCTTTTGAGTAAATGTTTAAACCTGGAAATACCCAAATGCTGCAAATTCCCCATGTTTTAATCTTAAAGTACTGTAGGTAAATGAAATTTTGTTGCATGCTTCAGGCTTCAGTCTTAACAAGGTTAAAGGGATACTTTGCACTGATCAGCTATTTTTACTCCTAAGTACTGATGGGTACCAGTTAAGTATGCATACGTCTGATCTTCCCAAGAGCCTGAACTGACCTCTGCAAAACAGACCAACACTTATTGCTTCTTTTAAACTACACATAATGATGATAGTGGTACCACAGTTTTGCCCTAACTTTTTCTCAAAAATATTCTTTTATTCATATGTCCAGTGCGTTAACTCTTCCAGAATGTGGTACAAACCTATAAGTTTTGTTCTTTAGCCCAAGGGATTAGGATATTTATACACCGTTGTGACTGTTCTTTCATGTTGAACAGACATGGTATAAACAATCTTTGAAAAAAGAAGACTAACTTTTCATCACTTGTTAATGAGAGACCTAATAATTAGTCAGTGGAGTCAGATTTTTCTGACCATCATCACTTTTTTTCAGCATAGCTTCAGAAAAGCAAAATTATGACAACTTAAAATAGGCTATAGTCCAGCAGCTGTAAAATTCTCAAGCAATGGAAATGATGTAATTTAATTTGCCTTTAGCAGAAAACAGATTTTAATCTTCGTATCGCTTTATCTGGAAAATATTTCAACTATGGGACTGTTGTCTTTATGCTGTCTGAAAGATAGCTCAAATGCTGTTATTGGAAAAGGTTTCTAAAGTACCCTGCTTTGAGATACATGTGTGTGTGTGTATATATATATATATATATATGAGTGCATGTATATCCCCAAATATATCCTATATATCCGGGACACCTCTGTGAATGATTTCTAAAGTCCTGGGGTTTAAAGGCCAGTTAAAGTAACCCGTTTGGGTTTTCGGTGTGGCTGTTTTACATTTTGTTTTTTTTATTTGTTGGGGTTTTTTTTGTCTGTTTGTTTGGGTTTTTTTGTGTTGTTTCTTTTTTGTTGTTTTCTTTCATTTTTTATTTTTTTATTGTTTCTTTTTTCTCCAGGTGTCACAACATTAAATATTTCCTGGTGTAGCCATTAAATTTATATTCAGACACTTCATTCACCTTCTAAGGGACTCCAGACAAGACTGAAAGCATATTTCTATTTTTTCTTTAGGCTTCTAAAAATTATAATTTTTACTGTCCTGTTTTATAGCAATTAATTTACTATTTGAATATACATATATTCTGAATATATTCCAGTGGATGTCAATGCGGCCAATGAGAGAATAAGTTATCACTAAATTAAAAAACAACTCTGGCAATACAACAACTTCTGCAATAAAAAATAATCTAAGAAGAGAATAAGGATGGCAATAGTATTCTGAACTATTTTTTTGTTATGTATTTTACCTTGACTATGCAATTTTTCAGGACTGATCTTCCTGACATTATCAAGAAACTATGTTTATTTCAAAAAGGAGTAATTGAAATGGTTTCAACACAACAATGCCAGGCCATTTCTCCTAATTTCTGTAATACTATTTGTAATGACTACATTTAAAATATGACCTTCTTAACCAGAATATAAGACATCAGTTACTGCTGGAAACTACTTATAATCCAAGGGTAAAATTGAGCTCATTTTCATGGAACTGGTTCTGTAAATCAATTTTTATACTTGTAGCCTATAAAAAAAACACAAACCCATAAAAAAAAGCAGATTTTACAAACAAAAAGAAATAACAAAGAATAACTCTGATTACCATTATCTTTATATATTTTCCTCTCATTCAATGATTCTGCAATGTCACCCTGTATGCATGCTCTGATTAAATTTTTACTTCTATGATTGTACCTTTAGGACACCTGCCTTAGTGCTCGGAACATGCTCTGGGAGTTTATACCATTATTCTTGCCTGTCTGTGAGTGATCTTGGGGAGCAGCAACTTGCACTGAAGGAGCCTCAAGTCCTCGACAAGGCCTGCCCAGGAGCCTGCAGCTCAGCAGAGGCGAGCGGCTGACTCAGAGGGGGCGGCACCAGGAGGACCGGCGGCAGACCTGACTGGTTAAAATCCTGCCCCAGGGAGCGTGAGCGACCCAGAGCGCAGCGAAAAGGGCGGTCAAACAGGGAGGGCTCTAGGCAGTTTGCGCGGCAGTTCGCGTGGGCAGGCGAGCGGGGTGGTGAGGGCGATGGTGAACACTCGCCATACGGGCAAGGCTCGGTCTGGGAGCTCCGCTCTAGCTGCGCCGGTGGTGGCCAGTGTAGGCACCCAAACAGAGCCGATGGGAAGGGAGGCTGTAGTGCAGAGCTCGGGGTTTAGAGAGCGCCTGCATTGCTATCCTAAGGGAAGGGTGAGCAATGGGCAGGGCTGCACTCTGCGCTCCCTGGTGGAAGTCCTCCTGCAGCAGGTGGCTCAACTGCAGGAAGCTGTTACAAGGATGAAAGGTGTCAGGGAAGCTGAGGGGGAGCAGCGCTGCTTCCTCCGGGACCAGACTGTTCTGGGGCCTCGAGTGTCTACTGTTGCCCGTGCAGGAAAGGAGGCTGCTAACCCAGGAAGCTGGGAAAAGGTAACAGAAAAAAAACAACAAAAAAAAGGAGGAAGAGGGCAATTAAAAGCAAGGGGCTCCCTCCTACATCTGTTGTCCCCACCCAGAACCGCTTTGCTATCCTGCAGGGGGCTGATGAGCAACAGCGCTCCCACCAGGCACAACCAGCTGATGCACTGGTAAAGAAGATCACTACTGGTGCTGCCAGGAAAAAACTGCGGGCCGTAGTAGTAGGGGACTCTAATCTGAAAGGCACAGAGGCACCCATCTGTCAGCCTGACCCAGGCTCAAGGGAGGTGAGTTGCCTACCAGGGGCTCGGATCAGGGATGTGGCCGAGAAGCTGCCTGCTCTAGTCGGTCCCACTGACTATTACCCGCTACTGCTATCTATATCAGTAGCACCCACATGCATTACCAGGAGTGGAGCCCGGAGACCATAAAGAAGGACTACAGAGCTCTGGGAGAGGTGGTTAGGGGGCCTGGAGCTCAGATTGTCTTTTCGTCAATTCTCCATGATACAGGGCAGGACCTTGAAAAGGCTAGGAGGATTAGGCAAGTTAATAAATGGTTAGAAGGGTGGTGCTATAGTCAGGGGTTTGGGTACCTTGACCATGGGACTCAATATAGTAGGCCAGGTCTACTGGGGGCTGGTGGAGCTGGTCTGACAAAGAAGGGGAAGAGTGGATTTGGTAGGAGGCTTGCCAGACTGGTCAAGGATGCTTTAAACTAGATGTGTTGGGGGAGGGGGGCGTCATTTCATCCCAACACACTCAGTCAGTTGGCAGCACCTACAGTAAACGTTCGGAACAATGTAGAGGTATTCCAGCTGCTCCAGCCAATGAGCCGGCTTCAACTGGATCTCGGCTCAAATGCCTCTACACAAATGCCCGTAGTATGGGGAACAAACAAGAGGAATTAGAGATGTGTGCATGTCTACGGGGGTATGATATCATACGCATCACAGAAACATGGTGGGATGGCACCTATGACTGGTGTGTTGGAATGGAAGGTTACTGGCTCTTTAGGAAAGACAGGCCCGGCAGACGGGGAGGGGGAGTTGCTATTCATGTCAGGGATAGGCAAGAGAGTATGGAACTCTGGCTGGGGACAGGTGAGCAGTCGACAGAGAGTTTGTGGGTCAGGGTTAAAGGGAGAACAGCGATGGGTAACATTATTGTGGGGATCTGCTACAAACCGCCTGACCAAGAGGACTTGGTGGACGAAGCGCTCCATAGGCAGACAGGAGCAACCTCACGCTCACAGGTCCTTCTTCTTATGGGAGACTTCAACCACCCTGATATCTGTTGGAGGGATGGTACGGCCCAGCACAAGCAATCCAGAAGGTTCCTCGATTGCGTGGAAGACAACTTCCTTCTGCAAGTAATTGAGGAGCTGACAAGGAGAGGTGCCATGCTTGACCTCGTCCTCACCAGCAGGGAAGGGCTGGTTGGGAATGTGATGCTCCAGGGCAGCCTTGATTGCAGCGATCATGAGATGGTCAAGTTTGAGATCCTCAGGACAGTGAGAAGAGTGTGCAGCAAGCTCACTGCCCTGGACTTGAAGAGAGCAGACTTTGGCCTCTTCAGAAACCTGCTCAGTAAGGTTCCATGGGATACAGCCCTAGAGGGCAGGGGGGCCCAAGACTGTTGCTTGATATTCAAGGATCACCTGCTGCAAGCTCAGGAGCGATGCATCCCAACTAGAAGGAAGTTTAGCAGGAGGGCCAGGAGAGCTCCATGGATGGATAAGGAGCTGCTGAGCAAAATTCGAAGGAAAAAAGGGGCTTATAAAAGGTGGAAGCAAAGTCAGGCGGCCTGGGAAGAATACAGGGATGCAGTCCGGGAAGCTGGGGACCAGGTTAGGAAAGCTAAGGCCCGCTTAGAATAAAAATTGGCTAGGGATGTTAAGAATAACAGGAAGGGATTTTATAGGTACATTGCCAATAAAAGACAGGTAAGGGACACCGTGGGCCCTCTCCAGAAGCTATCAGGAGAACTGGCTACCCTGGATTTGGAGAAGGCTGAGGTTCTTAATGACTTCTTTGCCTCAGTCTTTATCGGCAAATGCTCTGACCACACCACCCATGTCTTGGAAGGCACACGCGGGGACGGTGAGGGTGGGGACCCTGGGCCCACTGTGGGGGAGGATCTTGTTCGGGACCACCTTAGGAACCTGAATGTATACAAGTCCATGAGACCAGATGAAATCCATCTGCGGGTCCTGAAGGAGCTGGCAAATGAAGTTGCTAAGCCACTGTCCATCATATTTGAAAAATCATGGCAGTCAGGTGAAGTTCCCGATGACTGGAAAAAGGGAAATATAACCCCCATTTTTAAGAAGGGGAAAATAGATGAGCCAGGGAATTACAGAGCAGTCAGTCTCACCTCTGTGCCTGGCAAAATCTTGGAGCAGATCCTCCTGGAAGGCATGCTGAGGCACATGAAAACCAACAAGGTGCTTGGTGACAGCCAGCATGGCTTCACTAAGGGGAAATCCTGCCTGACCAATCTGGTGACTTCCTTTGAAAGGGCTACGGAACTGATGGACAGGGGCAGAGCAGTCGATGTCATCTACCTGGACTTGTGTAAAGCCTTTGACACTGTCTCACATGACATCCTTCTCTCTAAGTTGGAGAGACATCAATTTGATAGGTGGGCCACTCGGTGGATAAAGAACTGGCTGGATGGCCGCACGCAAAGAGTAGTGCTCAATGGCTCAATGTCCAGCTGGAGACCAGTAACGAGTGGTGTCCCTCAGGGATCGGTATTGGGACCGATCTTGTTCAACATCTTTGTGAGAGATATGGAGAGTGGGATTGAGTGTGCCCTCAGCAAGTTTGCCGATGACACCAAGCTGTGTGGTTCGGTTGATACATTGGAGGGAAGGAATGCCATCCAGAGGGACCTTGACACGCTTGTGAGGTGGGCTGATGCCAACCTGATGAAGTTTAACCATGCTAAGTGCAAGGTCCTCCACCTGGGTCGGAGCAATGCCACGCACAGCTACAGGTTGGGTGGGGAGGAGATTCAGAGCAGCCCTGTGGAGAAGAACTTGGGGGTGTGGGTTGATGAAAAAATGAACATGAGCCGGCAGTGTGCGCTTGCAGCCCAGAAAGCCAACCGTATCCTGGGCTGCATCAAAAGGAGTGTGACCAGCAGGTCGAGGGAGGTGCTCCTGCCCCTTTACTCTGCTCTCGTGAGACCTCACTTGGAGTATTGTGTGCAGTTCTGGTGTCCTAAACATAAAAAGGACATGGAACTTTTAGAACAAGTGCAGAGGAGGGCCACGAGGATGATCAGGGGACTGGAACACCTCTCATATGAAGATGGGCTGAGAAAATTGGGTCTGTTGAGCCTGGAGAAGAGAAGGCTGCGTGGAGACCTCCTAGCAGCCTTCCAATACCTGAAGGGGGCCTACTGGGATGCTGGGGAGGGACTCTTCATTAGGAACTGTGGTGAGAGGACAAGGGGTAATGGGTTTAAACTTAAAGAGGGGAAGTTTAGATTGGATCTGAGGAAGAAATTCTTTACTGTGAGGGTGGTGAGGCACTGGAATGGGTTGCCCAGGGATGTTGTGGATGCTTCATCCCTGGTGGTGTTCAAGGTGGGGTTGGACATAGCCTTGGATGGCATGGTTTAGTGGGAGGTGTCCCTGGCCATGGCAGGGGGGTTGGACCTCGATGATCTTGAGGTCCTTTCCAACCCTAACTATTCTATGATTCTATGATTTACTGACTGCACACTATGGAAATTCTGAGTTTCATTTGCTTCGTTTTGACTTTCCTATGGTATTCTTCCTGCACTTTTGTATTTTGAAACATCTCTTGGTTTATCTTAAGTGTTAGACAACAGCAGAATGTTGTGGGTGTAAAGGACCTTGATGTGATGGATTTCTGTGCTAGGCTAGCTGCTGGGAAAGCTTTGAGATAGCAGAGGAATGTTGCTGGTAAAGTTTTGGGAATATTGCTGGTAATGTTAGCAATATAAGAAGCAAGAAAGAAGCGAGAGGCAGGCATCCAATCAAGGCAGCTAGTGAGCAAGATATCAATCAGTGAAGAAGAGAAAATACCCACATGGGTGGTGATAGCTAACCAATTCTATTAGCCGCTCATACATGCAGGTACTTTGTATAGCCTATATCAACCCTGGACCTTTGGGTAATAAGCAATTTTGTTTCCTAACCAGAAATGGGGTCCGTGCCTTATTCTCCACAGAATGTTGTGGTTTAAAACCAGCCAGCAACTTAGCCGCACACAGCTGCCAGCTCACCACCATCTCCCACCCCTTCCCTGCTCCCCGCTTTCCCGGGCAGGATGGGGAGGAGAATCAAAAGAATGCAGGTTGAGGTAAGAACAACCCAATAACTAAAGTATAATGCATTACAACTAATGATAAGGGAAATAACAAGGGGAGAGACTATAAAAGCAAAAAGACAAAAGGGAAAAGAATAAGTTAAAAAGGGTGATGCACAATAAAATTGCTCACCACCCACTGATCAATACCCAGCCCAACCTAAACAGTGACCAGTCCTTTCTAGGTAACTCCCTCCAGTTTATTTACAAAGCGTGATGCTCTATGGTATGAAATACCCCTTCAACTAGTTTGGGTCATTCAGCTGTCCTGTCTCTGCTCCCTCTCAGCTTCTTGTGTCCCTCTTCACTGGCAGAGCATGAGAGACTAAAAAGTCCTTGATGAGGGTAAGTGCTACTGAGCAACAACTAAAACATTGGTTTGTTATCAGCATTGTTGTCAGACTAAAGCGAAAACACAGCAATGCACCAGCTACTAGGAAGAAAATTAACTCTATTCCAGCTGTAAACAGGACACAGAGGAAATTTTAAGTACTGAACGATCCCACAAATCAATTCACATGTGTTTTCAAATTCAGTATTTAGAAAAAAAGGATTTGCATTTAGTGGCAACCTGTGAAATTATTGTCATGTGTGATCTGTTAAGCATTGTGCAAGAACTTTGTCATAAGTGACAATACAGTTCTCAGGGTATCATTGTACATCTCTATGAGATCAGTCCACAGCCTTACCTATCATATATCAGCCTCTTCTCTTGTAATTCTGCTACAAATTTGACTTTATCAATGTAAAAAGAATTTTTTTTAATCACATGATTAAAAAAATGTATCATAGTGTTGATTTAAGGAGGACATAATTAAAACTGGTGAGTATCATAACTATTTGTATTTCCAAGCCTTTAATAACATGTCTCTATAATCTTTATTTTCTTTTCATTTAATATTCAATTTTATAACCTTTTGTCATGTCTAAATATTATTTAAATTTAATATTGCAAAATAAAAAAATAAGATTTCTCTCATGATAGAACTAATCAATACAGAACATAGGTTGAAAGACATTTTATAGGTACTAACGAATCTTGTCAAAACACGAGTTTTATTAGAATGCATCAAAATGATGCAGGTATTATCATTGCAAGTATTCACTAGTATTGTAAGCGTTTTTGATCTACTCCCACAGCTGATTAAAAAGCATCACATGTGTAAGGCTCATCATTGTTGGTATGAGTCTCATTATGTAGGCTGGTAATAAGTACTTCATCTAGTTACACCACCCCTCAGTTCATACTTATTTATGATTATTATTCAAAGTGAAAAAAAAAAAATTAATCTCTGCTCCCCGAAGGTGTGTTTTGAAGCAGTGAAATAGGAGACGCAGGGGAAGGGCTGGATTGAAAGCAAAGGCAGCAGAGACAGCATCACTGACTGGTAGGTACTGCTCCCAGAACCACAGGACACACAGCACTTTGCCAACAACAGTATTACTAAATAACGTTGGTAACACATATATTTAAAATTGCAGTACCACTTTGTAAAAGTAATTATCCATCTTTCTTTATTGTGTGTGGCACATGAATCATAGAAAGGTTAGTATTGGAAGGGACCTTAAAGATCATCGAGTTCCAACCTCCCTGCCAAGGGCAGGGACACGTGGCTGCTCAAAGCCCCGTACAACCTGGCCTTGAACACTGCCAAGGATGGAGCAACCACAACTGCTCAGGGTAACCTGTTCCAGTGCCTCACAACCTCCACAATAAAGAGTTTCTTCCTTATGTCTAACCTAAATCTACTCTGTTTCAGTTAAAAGCCATTCCCCCTTGCCTGTCACTACATGTCCTTGTCAAAAGTCCCTCTCCAGATTTCTTGTAGGCCCCTTTTAGGTATTGGAAGACTGTTAGTAGATCTCTCTGTAGCCTTCTCTTCCCTTGGCTGAATAAGCCCAACTCTCTCAGTCTGTCTTCACAGAAGAGGTACTCCAGCCCTCTGATAATATTTATGGCCCTCTTCTGGACTTGCTTGAACAAGTCCATGTCCCTCTTGTGTTGGGGGCCCCAGAGCTGAGCACAGTACTCTCCGTATTTCTCAGAAGGGAGTGGCCTATTACTATCATCTGTCACCTTCTCTTAGTTGCTCTGGCTGTTATACGGAGAGTAGCTTAGGCTTCCTTACTCAGCTCCAGCACCTCTCCTGATGTTACAGGTCTTTCCTCTTAAGTCTGCAGAGTGGTGAGGCAGTTCTCCAAGGGCATCTCAGGCTTCAGGAAAAGTCTCTTCTTCCTGTTAGTCCTTGCTGTTTCAAGCTTCCATTCTTCTGCATTATTTCCCCCCTGCCTCTCTCCTGTGCTTGCCAGAGGAGGAGCTTTTGGCTGGCCACAGACTGAGTCCATCGCAGACTGCACTTGTAACCAGCTATTAAACTTTTTCTCAGCCTTCCTGATGTTACACAGCTTTCCCACCACTTGCTGCAGCTCAATGACCTACAGCAGGAAGCCTTACATATGGGCACACCTTTCACCATCATGCCTTGCTTCCTGTCCCTGCCCCGGAAGAAAAGTGTGGGTACTTCCTGCAGTCTGAGGTCCACACTGCAGCCTCTCCCTTCAACAGCTCCATAAGGCTGCGGTAGGCATCAGCCACCGTTGGGGTTGGTGATGCAGATGCCCCAGCCAGAGCTGCAGCCTTTGATTTCAGAGGAGAGTGTCCTTGACCTGTGTGGACAGCCACAGAACAGTGCCTGGTTGCAGGGTTATGTGTACTTCATGTATCATGTATACTAGGGCTTTCTATTTGTAAGATGAAGTAAATGTGGTTTCAGGTGGTACAAATCAACCAAGTCATGTTCCACTATTTATAGAAGCAAAAGCATGGCATATGAGAAAGTCTTATGTTTTTTATATGCAAAAGAATGAACTGTAAATTCAAAGTTACTATATATTTTTCATTATTATTCATGATTTATCTGCACCAAAAATTGTGCTAGGTCAATGGTATGTTCACTGGGATATTTAAGAAGTTTTTGACCTGGCACTGCTCTTCTAAAGTCAATGAAACTTTTGCTGTTAACATTAAGGGAAACAGACCTGGGCAATGTTGAGAGCTTTAGAAATTCCTGCATGAGAAGTTGCACAGGGAATCAGCCGGAAGGGTTTGCAACCTACAGTTATAAATTGTACAACACCTGGGACAAAACAGTAAGATGAATTTGATGGTGGCCATGAAAAAAAAATAGAGGAAAGACATTAGCAAAAATAGGAGGAAGGGGGCAATTAAAAGCAAGGGGCTCCCTCCTACATCTGTTGTCCCCACCCAGAACCACTTTGCTGTCCTGCAGGGGGCTGATAAGCAACAGCGCTCCCACCAGGCACAACCAGCTGATGCACTGGTAAAGAAGATCACTACTGGTGCTGCCAGGAAAAACCTGTGGGCCGTAGTAGTAGGGGACTCTAATCTGAAAGGCACAGAGGCACCCATCTGTCAGCCTGACCCAGGCTCAAGGGAGGTGAGTTGCCTACCAGGGGCTCGGATCAGGGATGTGGCCGAGAAGCTGCCTGCTCTAGTCGGTCCCACGGACTATTACCCACTCCTGGTAATACATGTGGGTGCTACTGATAAAGATAGCAGTAGCCCGGAGACCATAAAGAAGGACTACAGAGCTCTGGGAGAGGTGGTTAGGGGGCCTGGAGCTCAGATTGTCTTTTCGTCAATTCTCCATGATACAGGGCAGGACCTTGAAAAGGCTAGGAGGATTAGGCAGGTTAATAAATGGTTAGAAGGGTGGTGCTATAGTCAGGGGTTTGGGTACCTTGACCATGGGACTCAATATAGTAGGCCAGGTCTACTGGGGGCTGGTGGAGCTGGTCTGACAAAGAAGGGGAAGAGTGGATTTGGTAGGAGGCTTGCCAGACTGGTCAAGGATGCTTTAAACTAGATGTGTTGGGGGAGGGGGGCGTCATTTCATCCCAACACACTCAGTCAGTTGGCAGCACCTACAGTAAACGTTCGGAACAATGTAGAGGTATTCCAGCTGCTCCAGCCAATGAGCCGGCTTCAACTGGATCTCGGCTCAAATGCCTCTACACAAATGCCCGTAGTATGGGGAACAAACAAGAGGAATTAGAGATGTGTGCATGTCTACGGGGGTATGATATCATACGCATCACAGAAACATGGTGGGATGGCACCTATGACTGGTGTGTTGGAATGGAAGGTTACTGGCTCTTTAGGAAAGACAGGCCCGGCAGACGGGGAGGGGGAGTTGCTATTCATGTCAGGGATAGGCAAGAGAGTATGGAACTCTGTCTGGGGACAGGTGAGCAGTCGACAGAGAGTTTGTGGGTCAGGGTTAAAGGGAGAACAGCGATGGGTAACATTATTGTGGGGATCTGTTACAGACCGCCTGACCAAGAGGACTTGGTGGACGAAGCGCTCCATAGGCAGACAGGAGTAACCTCACGCTCACAGGTCCTTCTTCTTATGGGAGACTTCAACCACCCTGATATCTGTTGGAGGGATGGTACGGCCCGGCACAAGCAATCCAGAAGGTTCCTCGATTGCGTGGAAGACAACTTCCTTCTGCAAGTAATTGAGGAGCTGACAAGGAGAGGTGCCATGCTTGATCTCATCCTCACAAACAAGGAAGGGCTGGTTGGGAATGTGATGCTCCAGGGCAGCCTTGATTGCAGCGATCATGAGATGGTCAAGTTTGAGATCCTCAGGACAGTGAGAAGAGCATGCAGCAAGCTCACTGCCCTGGACTTGAAGAGAGCAGACTTTGGCCTCTTCAGGAACCTGCTCAGTAAGGTTCCATGGGATACAGCCCTAGAGGGCAGGGGGGCCCAAGACTGTTGCTTGATATTCAAGGATCACCTGCTGCAAGCTCAGGAGCGATGCATCCCAACTAGAAGGAAGTTTAGCAGGAGGGCCAGGAGGGCTCCATGGATGGATAAGGAGCTGCTGAGCAAAATTCAATGGAAACAAGAGTCTTATAAAAGGTGGAAGCAAGGACAGGCAGCCTGGGAAGAACACAGGGATGTTGTCCGGGAAGCTGGGGACCAGGTTAGGAAAGCTAAGGCCCACTCAGAACTCAGCTTTTCTGGGGATGTTAAGGATAACAGGAAGGGATTTTATAGCTACATTGCCATTAAAAGTCAGGTTAGGGACACTGTGGGCCCTCTCCAAAAGTTATCGGGAGAACTGGCTACCCTGGATTTGGGGAAGGCTGAGGTTCTTAATGACTTCTTTGCCTCAGTCTTCACCGGCAAATGCTCCGACCACACCACCCAAGTCTTGGAAGGCAGATGCAGGGGCAGTGAGAATGAACACCCTGGGCCCAATGTAGGAGAGGATCTGGTTCGAGACCATCTTACGAACCTGAATGTGAACAAGTCCATGCGACCTGATGAAATCCATCCACGGATCCTGAAGGAGCTGGCAAATGAAGTTGCTAAGCCACTGTCCATCATATTTGAGAAATCATGGCAGTCAGCTGAAGTTCCCGATGACTGGAAAAAGGGAAATATAACCCCCATTTTTAAGAAGGGAAAAATGGATGAGCCAGGGAATTACAGACCAGTCAGTCTCACCTCTGTGCCTGGCAAAATCCTGGAGCGGATTCTCCTGGAAGGCATGCTAAGGCACATGGAAACCAACAAGGTGCTTGGTGACACCCAGCATGGCTTCACTAAGAGGAAATCCTGCCTGACCAATCTGGTGGCCTTCAATGATGGTGCTACAGAACTGCTGGACAAGGGTAGAGCAGTTGATGTCATCTACCTGGACTTGTGTAAAGCCTTTGACACTGTCTCACATGACATCCTTGTGTCTAAGTTGGAGAGACATCAATTTGATAGGTGGACCACTCAGAGGATAAAGAACTGTCTGGATGGCCACACGCAAAGAGCAGTGCTCACTGGCTCTATGTCCAGCTGGAGACCAGTAACGAGTGGTGTTCCCCAGGGATCAGTGTTGGGACTGATCTTGTTCAACATCTTTGTCGGTGACATGGAGAGTGGGATTGAGTGCACCCTCAGCAAGTTTGCCGATGACACCAAGCTGTGTGGTTCGGTTGATACATTGGAGGGAAGGAATGCCATCCAGAGGGACCTTGACACGCTTGTGAGGTGGGCTGATGCCAACCTGATGAAGTTTAACCATGCTAAGTGCAAGGTCCTCCACCTGGGTCGGAGCAATGCCACACACAGCTACAGATTGGGCGGGGAGGAGATTGAGAGCAGCCCTGCGGAGAAGGACTTGGGGGTGTGGGTTGATGAAAAAATGAACATGAGCCGGCAGTGTGCGCTTGCAGCCCAGAAAGCCAACCATATCCTAGGCTGCATCAAAAGGAGTGTGACCAGCAGGTCGAGGGAGGTGATCCTGCCCCTCTACTCTGCTCTTGTGAGACCTCACTTGGAGTATTGTGTGCAGTTCTGGCGTCCTCAACATAAAAAGGACATGGAACTTTTAGAACAAGTGCAGAGGAGGGCCACGAGGATGATCAGGGGGCTGGCGCGCCTCCTGTACGAAGATAGGCTGAGAAATTGGGGCTGTTGAGCCTGGAGAAGAGAAGACTGAGTGGAGACCTCATAGCAACCTTCCAATACCTGAAGGGGACCTATAGGGATGCTGGGGAGGGACACTTCATTAGGGACTGTAGTGAGAGGACAAGGGGTAATGGGTTCAAACTTAAGCAGGGAAGTTTAGATTGGATCTGAGGAAGAAATTCTTTACTGTGAGGGTGGTGAGGCACTGGAATGGGTTGCCCAGGGAAGTTGTGAATGCTTCATCCCTGGTGGGGTTCAAGGTGGGGGTGGGCATAGCCTTGGATGGCATGGTTTAGTGGGAGGTGTCCCTGCCCACGGCAGGGGGGTTGGACCTCAATGATCTTGAGGTCCTTTCCAACCCTAACTATTCTATAATTCTATGATTCTATGATAACAAAGAGGTGCGCAGTGAATGTAAGCATCTGTTGAAAATAATCTCAAATTATTTGAAGGTTTTAAAGTCCTTATCATCTTTTCCTTCTCCAGTTAACCACAGATTCCACTATTTCTTGCATTTTGTTCACTATATGGGTATTTCCTAATTTAGTATTTATCTTTTGAACCAATTATCCCCTTCTGCTTTTTTTCCCTGTTTTGCTGGATGATCACTTTCCTATTCTCTCATTAAGCTTAATTTATAACTGCTCCTAGTATCCATTTCCTAAAAAGGATTTGACAATTAATCTTCAGATTATTAATGACTCCAGATGCATATAACCTTTATTAAAACATCTACTATGGCACAAGGAAGGGAACTACCTGAAGAGTAGCAAACAGCAAAATTTCAATGAAGCTGAAGAAAGCAGGGATGTTTCTTAAAGAGTTGCCTTTTGAGTAAAGTTTTGGACTTGAACTCATGTTCTATAAATCTCCATAAATTATCTTAATCTATTTAAATCAATGACAGCAGAAAGTAAATATAACATTAATATATATCTATTAAAGTACATGAAGTAACAAATGGTTCTTCATTGCATGGATGGCTTCCTTGCATGGATTTGCAATGTATCAACCATCATTTATAAAATTTACACTTTTCTAACAACAGTTTTTTTCTAAGATGGCATTAAAATCATAGTGTTATGTCACACTTCAGATTTAACTAAGTCACTATGCTCCAATTTTATAGAAAAATATTTGAGGTATTTACATAAAAGAGATATCACAATATAGAATCATAGAACAGTTAGAGTTGGAAAGGACCTTATGATCATCTAGTTCCAAACCCCTTGACATAGGCAGGGACACAACGCACTAAACAGTGCCACCGAAGTATTAAGACTTTCCACCCACTATCCTACCTTATAACTTGCTCTCCAGAAACCCCTGCTCCATGATGCTGCACCACAGGCTTCTACAGCTATTTTAGCAGACTACAGCCTACCACTAGAGGCTTTATTGTCATGTTACATAACTCTATATTCTGGATAACAGAACAGGAGCATGATAGCAAATAAATGATAGAATTAGTAAAAAAGGTTTACATGATTTTAGAAAAACAAGAAACAAATCATATTTTTAAAATGTGAAAAGCTGTTGCTTTCATGCACCTACAGTTCGGGAACTTTAGTATAATTGTTGTAAAAGATTAGCCTGTTCAGAAACAACTGTATCTCAACCTCTTCAAGACAGAGACCATGCTTGAATAACATCAGGGACTTCAGTAGAGTTGCAACTGTTGCACAATCACAGCAGAAATGCTACATTAAACAAAGTAAAACAAAACCAAAACCTACAACCCACGAGCAAAATACAATAACTGTATGGAATAATTCACCAGGGTAATTACACATACAATGCCAGTAATAACAGAAATAAACCACAGACTGTCATTTTACCATTCTTTTAAATTGTTGTGAGGATTTTTGAAATCTACAAAAGAATGCCCAAAATTTAATGTGAATGTTTATATATATTTGTCCATAATTTTAGAACTGTCTTGAGAATTAAAACTTTTTGTTTTAATTGCAAAAAATGTTACCTGCAAGAACACAGTAAGCCTTTGGTGCAAGACTTTAGACAAGCAGAAAAACTACAAAATTGTACAGCAGGAAAAATTTGTGCAATGACGTTTTAATTCCAGCACCTTAATCAGAAACACTAAGCTTAGATGGATAGAGCCTTGCTCATTTTTTCAAGACTTCTCGAGCACATAAGCTTTCATCCAATAGCTGCTTATATTGAGGCATTTTAGTTTCATATACTGTCAAGAGTGATACAGGGAGCAGAAAGAGGAAGTGGAATTAACTATAAATGCCCTTATTCATAAAAAGAAATTAAATATCTTCTTTGTCCTAAAAAGGGTCTTATTTCTTCATTAAATATACATGTGAAGATCTGAAACTATGAAAAGAGTTATTGTACTTCTTAAAAGAATTGAGGAGGATCAGTTTATTAGATTTGTGAACAGTTTGGCAGTATATGAAATAATATGTGCCCTGAAGAATCTTTATCATATTATGTATCTTTGATATATTTGAAAGACCTGATTTGTATTTCAATGAGAAAGATTTGTCTTTTGTACCCTTTTAATCAATGGATACAACTGCTGTACACATTCCCTGAGGCAGCAATTACCACAGAGAAGCACTTTCCAGCCAAGGAAAAAACTCTAGCAAGGGTGTACCTTGTTGATTTTATGAATGCTTGTAATATAACACAGCCATGATACAGCTCTCATTTTCTCAAATAAAATTGCACATGCTCTGCCAGGGAGGAGGGGAAGCCGGGAGGAAGCAGAAACAGGACACCCGACCCAAACTGACCAAAGAGGTATTCCATACCACAGCATGTCATGCCCAGGATGGAAAAACTGGGGACAGGAACCCGGAAGAGTGCAGTTCACGGCTTGGTCGTTGGGTGGTGAGCAGTTGTATCCTCTTCCCTTGTATTTCCCTGGTCCTTTTTATTATTAGTGGTAGCAGTAGTGATTTGTGTTAAACCTTAGTTACTGGACTGTTCTTATCTCAACCCATGGGAGTTATATTCTTTAGATTCTTCTCCCCATTCCCCCCCTCCTCAGAGTGGGGGTGAAGAAAGAGGGGGGAGTGAGTGAGCAAACTGTGTGATTTACAGCTTAAACCATGACACACATTTGAGTCTTTTTCACTGGACAATTAGTCAGCAGAAGATGGAAAACCAGAGTTGAATTACTTAAAATTCTATGCTGAAAGTTAAAAGCAGTCTAATATCTTACTGACCAGATTCAGACTCTATATGGCTAGAAACTCAAATTTTCAATTTGAAGTAAAGAAAAAATAAGTATCATCTTAGTTTCTTACAAAATATTCATGTGTTTAAAATTTGAGCCTTGAGAGCTGCAAGATCTGCAGAAATTCCTAAAGTAGCACCCTGTTGCATTCTAAGTTTTGCAGTTTAGTTCTCTAAAGCTTACATGTCAGCAGAAGAGTTTTCATTTTGCCATGCAGAAAATGTTAAAATAAGACTGCCAACAGTTTGTTTTAACAAAGTAATACACTTCACATTTTCCATTAAAAAACAGATTTTATCACCTAGCACAGGAAGTAAATGGTTCCACAATTTAATCAGATTGGAATAAATACTGAGGAGCTAACATGATTTTGCACATGTGTAGACTCTGCATCTTCAGTTATGTTGCTGATGGTACTGATATTTATGGAAGACTGGAAAAAGAGGCATATTTATCTGAAAAATCAATTCCAGTTTTCTCATAATAGAAATGGCTATTGAGAAATGCCACTAAATGTTTTGCTATTTGCTCTGAAGGGGAGACTCCGGAAAAAAAAAAAAAAAAAAAAAAAAAGAAAGAAAAAAAAGGACAATTCTATCTTTTTCCTCCCTCCACTTTAATATACTGACCTATAGCAAGAAGCATATGTGTCTAAGCAGGAGGTGCAAAGCAATATTTTTGGTGCCTTGACTGCAATCAGATTGCTTCTTACAATGTAAGTAATAGTGGAAAGACAAAAAAACCTAGCCAATTCTGACTTAGTTTCAAAAAGTAATTTGTTCTTTGAAAGAATAAAGTGATTATTCAAAAGTGTAGTTAGTTTTTTATAAGGTTATAAGAAGAATAAACCATGATAGGTTTTTGAATGTATTTGAGTCCTGCTAAATTCTTACCATTCTACTGGTATCCTCTTCTGTTTCTTCCTATTCCTCTCCCCCTCCCCCTGCCCTTAGACAAGTGTACACTAATGAGAAATGCTCCAGATCAGACTAACCTGTGTCTTCTGTTACTAGAATTTGTTTGGATTGCTCTCGTAGTCAAGGAGTTGAAGATATTACAGAGGTTTAACAGGCACCAGAAGAAATTCTGCAGTGAAACTTTCACAGATGGTGATCAAACACTCAAACAGGCTGCTCAAAAAACCTGGGAGGTTTTGGAATAACCAGTTCTCGAGGTGCTCAGAACTTGCAGAGAACGGTCCTGAGGAACCTACTTCAGCAAGACCCAGTCTGAGAAGGTTAAATTAGATGACAACCACAGCTCCCTTAAAGCGCAGACTAATCTATGTTTCTGCCATTTAAAGAAATAAATTCCTTCTCTATTTTTGGCCACCCATTTACCTTATTTCAAGCTTTTGTCTAGATCTCTGCATTCAGTAAAATCAGGAAGTTTGTCACAATTGCAAAAAGAACATTATTTTGTGCTTCTTGAATTATCTGGTGGTCTTAACTTGAAGTGACTACTATTTTTCTCAATGTATATACAACACAGTGTCATACTTACTAACTTCTCACTCTGATATGTCTCTCGGTTGTAGTTTCCAAACAAGAAATATCCTCTCTGATCGGATCTTGCAGGACACTGCTCCTTCTTCACTTTCAAAAAGTTCCTTGAAAACCTAACTGTATTCTTACAGAGACTCTTAGCAGGATTAGCAAGCATAAAAAGCAATTCAGGAACAAAGTAGAGTCAATTTAAGGCAATTAGAAAAAGGGAAGGAAAGATGAAAGGATACAATTAGGCCTCAATAATACTGTTGTCAGGGACTTTTTGCTCACAGCTTTTCAATTATTTTAATAAAGTTGTTTATTTTAATATTATGGAACTGTAGAATCCTGTTTGTTTGCAGATTTAAATCCAGGTTGGCTTTGGCTATTTTAACCCCAACCTCACAACACTGGCCAGCATCTCAATTCTTTTCCTAGGTCACCTGTCCCTTCTTCCACCTCTTTTATGCTTCCTTTGTACATCTGAGTTTAGTCAAGAGCTCCCTGCTTGTGCATCAAGGTTTCCTGCTGACTTTGACAGAATTCAAATTAATTGTCTTCAAATGCCCACCAGATTTCATTCGCAACACAAACTTCAGGAAAACTCAAGTCTCAACTCACACAAAAAGACAAACAAAAAACCTCAACACTGGCAAGTGGCAAAAATGTTACAAGCAAAACACTGTCAAATTCAGTTGGCTGCCTATGGGAAAGGTAGCAGTCAGTAACTCTATCTTAGAAACAACTTGTCACTAATTTTTAAGAGACTGGAATAAAAAAACACAGCTATTATAAAACAAACACCCGCCCCCCCCAGTATAAGCTTACTAAGTAATTCTTTTGATAGCTTTTGTTCCACTGTTGTTAAGATCTGTTTCTTTAATATTGATCTTTTGTGATGTGGAAGGATGGACTTGTATATTAAAAGCTTGCTATTTTTTCTCATTTTTTTGCATCAGTGCTATATTCTTTTCCCAGTTGTTGATTCCAAACTTGCTTATTTTCAGCATTTTTATTGCCTACTATGAATTGGCAGTACAAACTTACTTCTTAAGCTAAAATATTTTCTGCCTCTTTGGCATGAAAGCACAAGAGCACTTAATGAAATTTATGCTAATAAGGCTTAGATTCAGGTGCAAAATGCTTCACACAAATGTATCTGAGGGGGATTCCATTATTAAAGGAAACATATTCCTTTACTCCTATTCTTCTTTTTCCTTTTTTTTTTTTCTAACAATAAGAATTAGGGACACAGTCACATTGACCTACATAATTATTATAATATATAAATATATGAATATAAAGATATAATCATAAGATATAAAAAAGTATTATTATAATACAATATTGATCTATATAAGGTCAATATTATTGTAGTAAACAGGCAGTAGTAATTTAGACTATTAGCCATTTAACTATAAAAGAATGGCTTGTTCTTACTTGTTTACGCATCCTACTGGATAAACCCCATTGATATTCTCTCATGAGACTCTTGAATTAGGCACACAAGTAGAGAATATTTAACATGTAACTTGTAAATTCCCATTCATAATGTAGACTTAAATTATAGGTTTAAACTAACAATAGTGTGTGTGACTTCAAACTAACATGGTAAAATACAGCAAACTGTTCTAACTTGCCAACAGATAGGGATTAAGGAATGTCTGGCGGATGCGGGGGAAGGAACATCACAGGACTGATAACAATTAGCTAAGGAGAAAGTAAATAAGATCTCAAGATAGCAGACTGGAACAGAACAAAAGCAAGGACATACCACTGCTAGCTCAGCACTAGGACCTTGGAGCACGTGCAAGCACTGAGGTCATTCAGTAAACACAGTGAGGAAGGCTATTAGTGACTACCAGAGACCCCCATTCAGCAAGAAAGTGCATGCATAATTAGAATGCAGGTATTATAATTAACTCCTGGGTATCTCATGAATATGTAAATCATTTATGGAAAAGCTGTAGATATGCATGAGTATGGTAAACAGATATAGCTGCTGCCAGCAAGTTTGGTGCACTCACCTTTGCAAAACTATTTGCTTGTGCCCAGCACTGCAATGAGGAATGCCTGCTTTCTAAAACTCAAGTTGAAATTTGAGGCAGACAGGAAAAATAATAAAACTTTCATAAACATGTAACATAAAGATATACATAAATGACTGGAAACTGAAACCAACTTCACCTTACTTCATCTACTACTATTGCAGGTAGAAAACACATAATGAACTAGGTTTTTCATAAACCCCATAAGTGCTTGGGTTTATTTCTCTTCTTGCATAAACTAATAGCTAAATTTGCATACCAGGGCAAGGAAAAGTCTTTTGCCTTGAGTCTTACAAATTGGCAATGCCTACAGACTTCTAAACATTCTCCTATAACCTAGTCAAAATTTTAGCTACACACACAAATCCCATACATATGCACACCTTCTTCCAGAACATCTGATGGTCATCTTCAGTTCCCAGTCATATGACTATTTGTCAAATGCCATCACAGACAGTTTTGGATATTATGTTAATGCAACCTGGTTACACTCACACCACTCTCATCTTCTGTTTATAGTAAGGCCAGTTTTCGAGCCGTAAAATGAAGATCAAGATTGAAAAAGGTTAGATATCCTGCTTGCTGATAAGGGACTAGTTATTTAGGATTTAAATAGCCTTTATGTATTTCAAAACATCTCATAATGTTATGTGAATAATTATTTACGTAACCTGCTTCACCAGTGGTGAAGTTCTCATACAGAGAGGGAGGACTATCTCATCTATGCCTTCATTGCCCAACCACTGTAGCAATAGATATGCTTTGTACATGTTCAAGGCCAGGATGGATGAGGCTTTGAGCAGCCTGGTCTATTGGAAGGTGTCCTTGCCCGTAGCAGTGGAGGTGGAACTGGGTGATCTTCAAGGTACTTTCTGTTGATGCAGAAGTCCCGGACACAGCATAAACGACCAATATGATCAAGCTGTGCCAAGTTTATTGCGCAGATAGCTCAGTATATATAGGCACTCTACTTGTCTATCATTAACACACACAAGTCTAGTTGGATACATGTATTGTTCACATGGCTAAGTACAGAATAGGATTCACTCAGTAACAGCTTAATGATTGGTTAACTATGACAGCATATGCTTCAAGGTTACAGTTAACATTCCTTCTCTGCGTATCTCTCTCAGTAGTTTTCCGTGCTAACTTTTCCAAAGGCTTCTGCACGTACACGAACTTTAGTAACCCTCAGGCGAGGGCTCAATGCCTGCGGGTCACTACCTTACAATTGTCAAGCAATTGTCTGGATTGCTCACATGCCCATTCACAGTCAAATAGCTCTCCACAACTTACAACCCAAACCACTATAAGATTCTAAGATATGGTGCAGCCAAGCAGGTAACAGGAGTCAGGAGTGAGGACTGATATCAACTGTAGGCACAAACAAGCAGTAGTTTTATTTTTCTGTTAGTCTAGACGTTCTGTTGTCAGTCCTTTCACTGTTGTGTAATATAAAGACTAATGGAGAAAAGGTGTAAGCATCAGGCAGAAGGAAGAAATGGAGGAACCAGGGAATTTATGTTCATATTTACCTGCATTAATAAGAAACACTTCAGCAAACCTACAAATTATATTTTAAAGTAAGTCAAAAGAACAAGTAAATTGCATTCAATAGCTGATTTCCCTTTCATGAGAAGTTTTGAGATGTCATGATGATCCTATCACACTGATATAAACTGATACAATGCAAACACATATATCTAATTGGTAGAATAAAGTCTTTGAGAAGAAAATTGTCTCAGTGCATACATTTATAATAAAACTCTTTAACAATTTCTCTTTCAAAAATGGTAAGTAGATGTCATTGTTCTGAAGCAGATAGCTTCAAAAGAGAAAGTTTTCTAGCAAGATTTATTCACCTTTTCCAGAACAAACTCTAGTTACCTAGATCTATGATTTGAAAATATCCTTTTGGAATTACAGGAAAAATACGAATTAGAGTCACAGGTGGGATTGATTAGTAAATTAAGGTATTTAAACTACAGTGCTAAACTGTATTACAACATATGCATTGTAACATACACCTGCAAAGGCAGAACTAAATTTTCAGACAGATTTTTCAGAAACACAGGCCTCAGTTTTATAAATTTAAAGGAAACACATTAACTTTAGCTGGAGCCATGTGTGCCTTCCTGTTTGGGAATAGAAACAAAAAAAAGCCAATGCCTACTAAAGCCAACAACAATAAAAGTACTGCCTCCCCAGACTCCCGCCCTTTATTTTCCTTTCTGTTTTCCAAAAAAGGTTTCTGATTTAGCACTTAAAAGCATGCAACTACCCAAGAAACGGCAACAAGAATGTTACAGAACATAAGCCTTACTTTGACTAATTTCAAATACTTCTACTTGAGAGTACCCTATGCATGACTTCAAACAGAGATTTTAAGTACAGAAGAAAATTTAAAGGACTCATAATAAGCAGTTTTCAAGTGTTGGTTAGACAAAGAACATAGGATAAATGTCATCATTTCACAATGGGTTACATCTTTTGGCCTGTAATTTAAAAAACATTTCACCAGTTGCCTTCAAACTTACACCTTCCCCTTTGACTACTTGAAAATTTTTAGGAAAATCAGACCAAATGTATGTTGAAGAAGTAGACTTATAATAAGGCTTGCTGTGGGTAACCAGTTCAAAATTCAAGCTGCAGAAAATGTTTTTTTACAGTAGGTAAGAAATAATACATTACTGTGTAATAATGTAGGTTTATGCTTGTAAATGAAGTGATTTGTTGCATTTTTTTACTGCAGTCTGTCTTTAGTATTTTTTAACTGACATACAGCTGGTGAACATTGCTACTAATTCCCGCTTTAATGAAAGACTTTACCTGTAGAGAAAAACATGTTTCGCTCAATCTAGTATTACAGAAAACTGTAACATATGCATCCATATTTTTTTCTACAGTAAGCCGTCACAGACTAGTGCAGAGCTAGGTATATGAATAATTGTTGACTTTGAAGAAATTATTTTATTTCTTGGAATTTTAGGGCCTATCAATGTCATACTAGTATACTTTGAGGAATATACCAGTATTAGTGAACACAAGCTGGAAGTGGCATACTAAAAACAGTCCATAAATAGCCTGAATGTGAAAAATATTGGGAAAAAACCCCAGCAACAAAAACAGGGGGAAAAAAAAAAAAAAAAAAAAAAAAAAGCAGCGATCTGTAGGAAGTAGATCCTTGAGAATGTTTCTTAGGTTTTAGGTTCTGAACCCATGAGTCAGATCTGTGAGTCATTCAGACTTGAAAAAGTCTCTTCTAGTACTGCTCTAATGCTTCTTCATAAACTATAAACATGCAACTATGTTTAAGATGGAAGTATTTTCTGAATAAAGTAATTCCTGATTAAGACCCTTTCCTATGAACACAAAAGAGAGGCAGAAAATACTGAGAGAATTTGTGTAATTTTTAATTGGGTAAAATAGATGCTTTCTTTCTCACTACTTTTCAGAAAGATTCTTCATTACCAGAAATGCCAGAGACATGGGCAATAGTAAGCATAATGTTTTTTTAACAGTGGTTCCAAGATACTCATCAGGAAACTGTGTCAAAGTCAGCCTAGTTAAACTGCTAGAGAATACAATAAGGAATAGGTAGATTTATTATAGCATGTAGAAGAGCCAACAGTGTTTTCTATAAGCGCGTCCATTAAACACTTTTCAGGCAAGTAATAAATCCTCCACTGTAGAAATACAGAGGAGGAACGACGGAGTTTGTTAAAAGAAGATCTGACAATTTCTTTAAGTTGGCGTGTTTTAAAACTTCAGTTTTCCAAATAGTTTGATACAGAGTTTTATAAACAATCATTCTGTCTCAACTAGGTATAATACAATCAGGCCATGAGGAAAAAAACAAACAAACAAACAAACAAAAAAAACAACCAACGTCTGGACCCTGTTAATATGTCAGTAAAATTATAACATTAATATAATGTGGAAATCTAAAATCTTAATTAAGCTTGACAAAAGCTTAAAAGAATAAAATTAAAATTGAAAGTAGCCTTTCAAATTTTTTCCCTCACCTTTACAGTGAATTTCAAACCCAGACATGGTTCAGACTAGAACCACAGCTTATGGGCAGCTATATTGATCTTTAACTTCCTTGCTTTTGATTGAATTCACACATTGTCACATTCAGTTTCTTTTTCATGACAAAAATATTTGTCAGCATTTTGATAGCCCTTAGCTGCCTCCATGAAGGATGGGTCATAGTGTGTCATGGTTTAAGTCTATAAACTCACACAGTCACTCTCTCACTCACTCCCCACTCTTTCTTCCCTCCGCTCCTGGAGGGATGGGAAGGAGAATTGAAAGAATGCAACTCCCGTAGGTTGAGATAAGAACAGTTTAGTAACTAAGGTACAACACAAATCACTACTGCTACCACCAATAATAATAATGACAAGAGAAAATACAAGGGAAAAGAATGCAATAGCTCACTACCCAATTTCAAGCCCGAGCAAGCAGTGCACGCCCCACCGTGCACCCCCACCACCCTTCCGGGTCTCTGCTCTCCGTCTTTACATCCTGGACATGACGTGTTGTGGTATGGAATAACCCCTTTGGTTAGTCTGGGTCAGGTGTCCTGTCTCCTTCCTCCCAGCTTCCCCTCCCTAGCAGAGCATGAGACTCACAAAGTCCTTGGCCAGCCTAAACATTACCAAGCAGTAACTGAAAACACTGGTATTATCAGTGCTGTTCCCAGGCCCAAAATCAAAAACACAGTGCTGCACCAGCTACCAAGAAGGAGAAAAAATGACTGTTGCTGCTGAACCCAGGACACAGTGTTACTGTGACTCAATGTATCTATGTTTAAGTTTAGATGTGTTAGGTTGGGCATCTAACCATGACTGAAAGATCATTTTAGATTTTTTCAGTTTGTTATATGGAAAAATATTGTCAAAATATCAGTCTTTCTTCCACTCATTCCTTCAGAAATAGAACCACATGCTGAATGAAATCAGTAGAAATTTAAAATGCTTGCTGGCATTTAGTAATAAGAACATTCAGTCTTTTGATTTTTGGAAATGTGTTCAACACACTGGAGTGATGAGAGTTCCTTGTTAAGTTGATGAATTGCACTTGCTACCACTCTATTTAGAAGAATATTTCCTATGATCAGGAAACAAAGAGAAGGTAAAGTATACCCTCATCTATTCTGAAATCTATTTGAATCAAAGCATCATGTGGAAATTTTCACAAATTTCAGTCTTCTCTGTGTTCTCACCAGGATAACAAAAAAATAACGCAATGAAAACAACCAACCTTTTTCTAAGGGAATGTTTTCTGATACAATCATCACAGTTTCATGGAGGACAAATTTAATCCTGTGATCAGACCTGCAGAATAGGTGGTAAGATCTTTATCAACGGACCCCTTAGATCACTCGCAATATAGAGTATTTTCATGTAAATATATCCCAGATTATTTCATTGCATCAGACCAACATACTGTAAAAAGGGCAACCTCCCCTACTTAGGGCCACTACCACTGAACAGATTGATGGTTATAGACTATATATATATTTAATCATTTTGAACTGGGACTTACAGAAATACGCTTAGCTGGTACAAACTGTCATTGTTCTAATTATATTTTTGTGGGCTGTAAATGCTAAATATGTACCAAATCTCAGAAAAATCCACCCTAAACATTTTTTGTCACAGTCCACAGTATCTGTCAGAAAATACTAGCAAAGAAATGTCTAACTGTTAGAAGCATTAGCCCAAAATGTTCTATTCCTCTATTGTTGTAAGAAAGCAGTATACTTTCCTATATAAATGCACACATACATTGCTCTATAAGACATCTCCTTGGGAAAAAAAAGAAATACTCTCACTGAACCTTTTGATCCTGCTTACTACTCACACTTCAGTACTGTAAGATTAGTGCTAGTCATTTCTATTTAATAATTCCCACAGGCTTAAAACAAACTCTCATCTCAGCTGTAAAGTCATTTATGCCTTGTGGCAGAACTTTCCTTTTTCTTTAAATAGCACTGTACACAATATCTTCCAGAGGATGCTGGATTTCTTTAAACATTTGATTTCAATGTGAGACAAGTTACTTCTAATTTTTATAAGGATTTTTTTTTTGTTGTTCATCACTTGCAACTTACTTTATTTTCTTACCAAATTTACTTTCTCACTCTACCAAAATTGTATATTCATAGCCAAGAAAGAAAAAAATCAGATTATCTAATTTTCAGACATCAAATCGAAAGAATTCCTTTTTTGGGCAAATTATTCTTTAGTAGAAGCATAGACAGTATAAGAAGGTCAAGTTTGGTCATTAACACAGTAGTATGCTCAACTAATTTTAGTACATTTATCGTAATCTTTTAGCTGCAGGGACAAGGTTAGTATTAGTCTAATAATAAACATTTTGGCTAAAAGTCACTGAAATAATTCCTGATCTGGTAGTCCTCCATAGGTAGGATTATCACATACATTGGGAAAATGTATTTGAAATATAATAACTAACATTAATTTAGTCTAATTTTTGTCAGAATACCTTTTCTTTACTCAATAGATACTTCTGTTTAAGTTCAGTGGCATCATATGGTGCATTGCACGATTTACAATGAATTTGATAATACTACTACCAGTGTTTTAAGGAGAAGAAAAGTTTAAATTGAATTAATCTAGTGTTTCACATACATAAAGCAAATGTAAAGTTCTTCACCTGTTTACGGTTTGGGCTATGAAGACTTGAGGGAGAACAAAGACATCCTTATATCCTAGGCTGAGTGTAGGAGTTATAGCAAAAGTCTGGGAGAAGGTGTAGTTCACCTTTTCGGAAGACTTCATACAAACCATAGTCTAACAGCTTGTGTTCTGTTCTGGATGTTAATCAGTTTCTCAATCTTTGATTAATTTTGCCAGTCTTTACGAAAAGGACTTGTAACTTTTCCATTCATGACATTTAGGCTACATGAAACTCAGAAGTTTTATCTGTTACAAGCTAGTAACAAAGCAGTCTACAGTGGAAATGTACATCATCAGCATTAATTGGCTGGTCCAAGTACTAGGACGTGATGAAACTATAGAACAATAGAATGCTTTGGGTTGGAAAAGACCTTACAGATCATTGAGTTTCAACCCCCTGCCATGGGCAGGGACAATTTCTGCTAGTACGGCTTCTCCAGATTTCTTGTCAGTCCCTTTAGGTACTGGCAGCTGCTGTAAGGTCTCCTCAGAGCCTTCGTTTCTCCACGATGAATCCCAGCTTTTTCAGCCTGTCTCCATAAGAGGTGCTTCAGTTTTATATTCCTTTTTGCTCCTGGTGTAGCTATCCATTGTCTTGCTTGCCTTGAAAAATCACACCTCTTGCATTGAAAGAAAATATAAAACAGTATATTACAATAACAAATCTTTTCTACTGCTATAGTCATATAGCAGATATGTCTACTTTCATGTTTTCATGTGCACAAGCACGTGGTCTTTGTGAGCTAGGCATCCTTTGATGAAAAAGTATTTGCTTAAGTACTTCCATAAAGTTACAGTAGCTGGAAATTAAGCTGCTTTTGCTGGATGAGTGAAATAAATTTAAAATTAGCACATGCCAAGTAATTTTGTATAATTGATCTGCGGTTCGACTACCTATAAGTTAGATATAGATCTAAATAACAAAAAGTGTTCTTAAATTGTTTCAGTTATAACCTTGATGACAATGATAATTAATAGGCTATTACAAATCTTGCTATATCACAGACTTTCTGATATAGAAATTAGCATCTTGAACTTAGTACAAAGAGTACTGTGAGAATTAACCAGTTCAGCATTTTTATGAGGCTACCGTGCAAAGTTATCTAATATGATTTTTGTACTTTTGAATGAAAATAACATCTACCTTGAAAGTAAATTATATTTGTAATTCATACATGCTGTTATATCCTGGATAGATTGATTTACATCTGATTTACTACTTACTTCAACCACTCTCTGTGCACTATATGATGTCTAGGAGGTTTTCTTAGGTATTTGACACACCTCGCATTGTGAACTTTGTTGTTTTTTTTTTTTAAGTGCTCAGATCACTTCTATTTAGTCACTTGGCTGCTTCTCTTAGTCTGCTACACTTGTTTTCTTTTCACGTACTTTGTAAACACCTCTCCCTCTGATTCGGTGAATAACATCTATGTCCATACCCCATTCCAAATCTTGCCTCCAAACTCATCTTTTTTTGACAATATGTCTAACCATCTCTCAAAAGTTTCTCAGTTTACTCCAACTTGTCCTAGAGCTCCACTTGCTGTTAGATGTTGCTAGGAGGCAGTGAAGCTTAAACCAGACTTAGCGCATGATGCAGGCAGCATTAAAAACCTGTTTAGTGTTTTGCTGTTACAGTGTTAGATAAGCCAGAATGATACAGCCAAGGAGGCAAAGTTTTTAACATTCAGTAACGACTCTTAAATAATTCAAGGTTTGTTAATGCAATCTGCAAATCTTTGAAGAAAAGTGGCTCGCAATACAGGTTTTCTTCAGAAATAAGAAATACAGGTATTTCTATCAAAAGATCGTCCTCATGAAAAACACTACTTTGGTTTTTAAAATTATTATTCTTCATATTATTTAAAAATAAGTATTATCAATATAGAATAAAGCCACTGGAATCAAAAAAAGTACTTTAATTGATGAATTGTAAAAATTATCATTAAAGTAGAAATATATCTGCAGATATTATAAACCAGAAATCAAAAATCTAGAATATAATTTATAATTGTTTTATTCAGCTCTTAAATACTGAAATGCCACTTCTCATGCAATGAACTGCAATTTCTCCACTCAGGTATCATTCTTAATCAAAAGGTTATTAAGAATACAACATTTGAAGCTTTTACAGTACAGTTTCTGAAAACTGAAAAAAGATTTTATTACACAAAGTCTACTGTTTAGCTTTATAAAGGGATTATAAAAGGTTATTCTTTAATCTTTTTATTTAAAAATAGGTGTCTAAAAATATAACTAGCAACTCTGGATACAATTATTGCAGTTGATGGTCTATTGCAAATAATAGGTCAAGAAATTAATTAAAACATAGGATTTCAAATACATTACTTTGAGAAAAATTAGTCATATCTAAAATCATTAAAAATCCTAATTTATGGATCAAGTATTTGTTTATGCAACTACTATGACATGCTGTTTCTTAAACTATCAAAAGAGGTTTTGGTTTTTCTAATTCCTCCTGCAATACTGATGACTACAGTAGACATGAGAGGAATTTTACATAGCACTTCCTTATAAGAAAGGGTTTACATTCATATTCAGAGTATGACATAGAATCATAGAATCATAGAATACTAAGGGTTGGAAAGGACCTCAAGATCATCGAGTTCCAACCCCCCTGCCATGGCCAGGGACACCTCCCACTAAACCATGCCATCCAAGGCTATGTCCAACCCCACCTTGAACACCACCAGGGATGAAGCATCCACAACATCCCTGGGCAACCCATTCCAGGGCCCCACCACCCTCACAGTAAAGAATTTCTTCCTCAGATCCAATCTAAACCTCCCCTCTTTAAGTTTAAACCCATTACCCCTTGTCCTCTCACCACAGTCCCTAATGAAGAGTCCCTCCCCAGCATCCCAGTAGGCCCCCTTCAGGTATTGGAAGGCTGCTAGGAGGTCTCCACGCAGCCTTCTCTTCTCCAGGCTCAACAGCCCCAATTTTCTCAGCCTATCTTCATATGGGAGGTGCTCCAGTCCCCTGATCATCCTCGTGGCCCTCCTCTGCACTCGTTCTAACAGTTCCATGTCCTTTTTATGTTGAGGACACCAGAACTGCACACAATACTCCAAGTGAGGTCTCACGAGAGCAGAGTAAAGGGGCAGGAGCACCTCCGTCGACCTGCTGGTCACACTCCTTTTGATGCAGCCCAGAATACGGTTGGCCTTCTGGGCTGCAAGCGCACAGTGCCGGCTCATGTTCATTTTTTCATCAACCCACACCCCCAAGTCCTTCTCCGCAGGGCTGCTCTCAATCTCCTCCCCGCCCAACCTGTAGCTGTGCCTGGCATTGCTCCAACCCAGGTGGAGGACCTTGCACTTAGCATGGTTAAACTTCATCAGGTTGGCATCAGCCCACCTCATAGGCATGTCATGGTCCCTCTGGATGGCATTCCTTCCCTCCAATGTATCAACCGAACCACACAGCTTGGTGTCATCGGCAAACTTGCTGAGGGCACACTCAATCCCACTGTCCATGTCACCCACAAAGATGTTGAGCAAGACCGGTCCCAGTACCGATCCCTGAGGGACACCACTCGTTACTGGTCTCCAGCTGGACATAGAGCCACTGAGCACTACTCTTTGCATGTGGCCATCCAGCCAGTTCTTTATCCACCGAGTGGCCCACCTATCAAATTGATGTCTCTCCAACTTAGAGAGAAGGATGTCATGGGAGACAGTGTCAAAGGCTTTACACAAGTCCAGGTAGATGACATCAACTGCTCTACCCCTGTCCATCAGTTCCGTAACCCCTTCATAGAAGGTCACCAGATTGGTCAGGCAGGATTTCCGCTTAGTGAAGCCATGCTGGCTGTTCACCAACCACCTTGTTGGTTTCCATGTGCCTTAGCATGCCTTCCAGGAGAATCCGCTCCAAGATTTTGCCAGGCACAGAGGTGAGACTGACTGGTCTGTAATTCCCTGGCTCATCCATTTTCCCCTTCTTAAAAATGGGGGTTATATTTCCCTTTTTCCAGTCATCGGGAACTTCACCTGACTGCCATGATTCTTCAAATATGATGGACACTGGCTTAGCAACTTCATTTGCCAACTCCTTCAGGACCCATGGATGGATTTCATCAGGTCCCATGGACTTGTATACATTCAGGTTCCTAAGGTGGTCCCGAACAAGATCCTCCCCTTCAGTGGGCCCAGGGTCCCCACCCTCACCGTCCCCGCGTCTGCCTTCCAAGACTTGGGTGGTGTGGTCAGAGCATTTGCCGGTAAAGACTAAGATAGAATTTTTTTAATGGAAACTGAAAATAATAAGATCATCTTGATTTGGTGGAGAGTATTGCAGTTAAAAATCCTATATATTTGATTATCAAACTTGGAGGATGAACCTTTCAAAACTGAGGTGTGTCACACAGAGCAGAAAACTAAATCCTCTCTATCGAAGGTCGGGGGAAGAAATGAAATCCCCAAAACAATAGTGCTGACTATAAAGCACATGAAAATCATCCATATCTGAGGATCTGGGATACACAGAGACTTCATAGTACACAGAATGCAGTACACAGTATACAGAATATAGTACATAGCATTAAATTGGTTTGTGGTTGTAATTATGAAGATATGCTGAGAAAATTGGGGCTGTTCAGCCTGCAGAAGAGAAGGCTGTGTGGAGACCTCCTAGCAGCCTTCCAATACCTGAAGGGGGCCTATAGGGATTCTGGGGAGGGACTCTTCATTAGGGGCGGTAGTGAGAGGACAAGCGGTAACGGGTTCAAACTTAAACAGGGGAAGTTTAGATTGGATCTGAGGAAGAAATTCTTTACTGTGAGGGTGGTGAGGCACTGGAATGGGTTGCCCAGGGAAGTTGTGAATGCTTCATCCCTGGCGGCGTTCAAGGTGGGGTTGGACATAGCCTTGGATGGCATGGTTTAGTGTGAGGTGTCTCTGCCCATGGCAGGGGGGTTGGAACTCGATGATCTTGATGTCCTTTCCAACCCTAACTATTCTATGATTCTATGATTCTATATTTATGGAATTGACCTTATATTTTAAGTAATGCTTTCAGCCTGTTTGAACCTTTTTTCCTTCTACACTATTAACTGGCACTGAATAAAATAGAAACACACAAAGACCCACTCTATCCCCACAAAATTTAATCCAAAGCTAAAAAGAATGAACCAAGCAAAACATAGGATGATGGCAGTTGTCATACTTCATTCAGATGCTACTGACATAAAAGAATTTTCAGTTGTCTGATCTGCACTTGTATTGAAAAGATGTTTTTTCGTTGTTGCTGTCTGGCAGAACAGTAAGGAAGCGTAAGTAGAAAGGACCTGCAGTATGAAATGACCTGACCTTTCTAGTAAGGTGATAAAGTCTTCATTAAAGGCTGAGAAACAAAGCAAACTCACTAGAACCAACAAGATTTTCAAATTAATTGTTTTATATTACTCGGGTCCCAAATTTTACTGTATTCCTCTCAATCATTGATCAGCAGTGCTGGTCCAGTGAGCAAGTCCCAGAGGATTGGAGGTGTGTTAACTTGAAGCCTCTCTATAAAAAGGACAGGAAGAAGGACCTGAGAAACTACAGGCCTGTCAGCCTGACTTCTGTGCTGGGGAAGGTCGTGGAGCAGATGATCCTAAGTGAGACTACACACCATGTATGGAAAAGGGGGGAATCAGGCCCAGTCAGATGGGTTCATGAAGGGCAGGTCCTGCTTGACCAGCCTGATCTCTCTTTCTATGATAATGTGACCTGCTTGATTGATGAGGGAAAGGCTGTGGGCATTGTCTATTTGGACTTAAGTAAAGCATTTGACACTCTCCCACAACATTCTCTTGGAGAAACTGGCAGCTCACCACCTGGATAGGTGGATTCTTTGCTGGTCTGAAAACTAGCTAGATGGCAGAGCCCAAAGAGTGATGGTGAATGGTGTCACATCTAGTTGGCAACCAGTCACTAAGGTTGGCCCTCAGGGCTTGGTATTAGGACCAATGTTTATTGATGATCTGGATCAAGTGCACCCTCAGTAAATTTACAGATGACACTAAGTTGGCTGGGAGTGTTGATCTGCTAGAGGATAGGATGACTCTGTAGAGGGACCTGGACAGGCTAGATCAATGGGCTGTGGCAACGATATGAAGTTCAACAAGGCAAACGTGCCACATCCTGCGCTTGGGACACAACAACCCCATGCAATGCTACAGGCTTGGGGAAGAGTGGCTGGAAAGCTTCTTGGTGGAAATAAACTTGGAGGTGCTGTTTGACAGACTCTGAACATTGTCAGCTTGTGCCCATGCAGTCAAGAAGGCAAACAGCATCCTGGCCTGTATCAGAAATAACATAGTCAGCAAGGCCAGGGAAGTGATCATCCCCATCTCAAATACTATGTTAGCTTCTGGGCCCCTTGGGTCCAGAGGAGGGCAACAAAGCTGCGGAAGGGTCTGGAGCACAAGTTTTATGAGGAATGGCTGGGGGAACTGGGATTGGTTAGTCTGGAGAAGAGAAGGTTCAGGAGGACCTTATCACTCTCTACAACTACCTGAAAGGAGGCTGTAGTAAGGTAGCAGTCGGTCTGTTCTCCCAGTTAACAAGCAATGGCAGAATAAGTAATGGACTCAAGCTGTGCCAGGGGAGGCTTAGATTGTATGTTAAGAAAAATATCTTTACTGAGAGTGTGGTCAGGAATTGGAGCAGGCTGCCCAGGGAAGCAGTGAAATACCATCCCTGGAAGTGTTCAAAAACCATGTAGATGAGGCACTTAGTGACATGGTTTAGTGGTGGATTTCGTAGTCCACCATAAAGGTTGGACTTGATGATCTTAAAGGTCTTTTTCAAGCTAGCTGATTTATGATGCTATGAAAAAAAGAAGTCTTGTGACTATGAAAACAGACTAATAGCCTTTGCCTGAGTAAATCTATGCATTTCTAAAACTGTATGATGCCTATACTTAGGATATTTGTTTCAACATCAAACACTTTGCCATCCTTCGTAAAGGCTTTTTCTGCATTTCATTCTACTAGCTTTTCTTTTCCTTCTTTCCTTCCTTTTCGTTTGGATCTGAATTGTCTTCGTCCAAAGAAACATTTTGAAATACATAATTTAGTAGGTCTATTTACATAATATGAATCTTATATAGTTTCCTGGGGTGGTATTAGTTGTTTTTATTGTTAAATTAGTTGCATTATCTCACTGGTAATCTTTCATTTTTGTTTGTTCAGCCCATTTTTCAGTGGTTGAGGTCTACGTAACAGCAAACTAAAGACTACCAGATTGTTTCTGAAATTCTGGATTCATTCATGCAAATGAACAAAGTGATTAGCTAACTAAACTGTCACTGAAAAAAAGAACCTGTTTAAATGTATCACAGCAAATCAGTAAGTAACCTTCCTACCAGGTAAAGCCATTATAAAAAAAAAAAAAAAAACAACAAAAAGTAGGCCCTATAATTCAAATCATTATTTATGTCTCTGAGCTTATTTAATCTGTTTGCCCTGGTTCTACAATGCATTCTTTTCAAGATCCCTCACAGATCTGGATAATAACAATGATTGATATAATCAAATAACAAGTGAATGCATTGACAGTATCTTTTACACTGTTTCTTATTATGAAGTATAAAAGGCAAAAGACAAGAACCAATATAAGCATGTTGAGGGCCATTCTAACAGCAGGAAGACAGGATAGATTCCTTGAATAAGCAGTTGGCAGAACATTAGAAAATGCTGAAATACTGAGTTGAATGCTTACTTCCTGCTTCAGGATTGACTTCTGTGCTCAGGATTCTTTGCTTACTGAAATAAAGAAATAACAACAGGTCCAGTAGGTGTAGTGTCATTTGTTATGCTTACAAACCAGGAGAAGGGGCATAGGAGAAGAATTGGTTTAATGGGTAACGCATTATCTTGCTGTCTGAAAAGGAAGTACTAACCAGCAGTATGACTATATGACCTGTCCTACTCATATTTTCAAAAGATAATAAACACCAATACAGGACTTCATCATTAGTATTTTTTTGTATTTTTCTGCACAATTTACAAATCAAATAAAGCTTGACTATTTCCAGTTGAAGGTTACTTTACAGCAAATTAAGAATTCAAGTTTTTTTGAAACTAAGTTCATCTTTTTCTCCTCGTCATTTATGTACTTCAACATATACCCTCTAGTTATCCTACAGATCCTCCAAAATGTGCCAAATAGCTATCACTGGCCATAGCTTATGATTTAGTTTATGTTGTCTTATAAAGAAATATGTTATTTTACGTATTGCTACTTGACTAATTCTTTTACATGGCAGAATCACATTACTTCCTGTATCTAGTTTCATTTGTCCAATTACTTCTTCCCACTGACATAAATTTTGTAGATAATGTGTAGGGTGGATCCATTCCTTGTATGTGGCTGAAAACTGTCAGAATTCTTCATCACTCTGCACATCCTGATCGAAAATATAAAGAACCTTGTCAGGAGGAAAATTCTGGTGTGGGCTTCAAAAATAAGAATGGTAAATTGTGCAGGAAATACAGCAGCACCCACATATCTCTTCTTAGTATTCCCTGTTCTAATACAGAGGAACTACAGCAATGATACCATGTTAAACATTTTTTTTTTTTTTTTTTTGTAACCAATTTCTTAACTATAGTGTCGAATGGACACTGACTTAAAACAGTGCTTCCAGAATAAATTTTCAGATATGTATTCTTCCAGAGCTACTTACCTGACTTCATTATTCTAATGAACCTGTACTTCATAAGGAATAGGAAGGATATTAATATGCTTGAAAGATCTGGGGAACCTAATTTATAATTATTAAAAATTCCCTCATATAAAAATTCTGTCAAAATCTCTTTAATTGGGAACTCCATTGAAACTCTTTTTTTGTCTCTCTGCAAGTCTGATAAAACATATCTATTATAGTCCAAAACAATGTTGTTTATACAAAACTGAAAACCAGCCCTTACAGGAAAAATAATTTTGTTTGTTTGAGAGGCAAACTATGAATGCTCATGTGAAAAAAAAAAACCAAATTATCTAAATGATCAGAAATACAATGCAAACAGTCTTCATTTATTGTCAAAGGCATACTCTGGAGACTACATTAAACCTTTCTGACCTGAAAGCATTAATTCATTAATAACTGGAAAAGAAAAATAGAAAGGAACATCTTTTTTGTGTTATAAACTCTTCATGCCGATTTATGTTATTGAGGACACACTGGATTTGTGCAAGGAATTTTCAGAAATGTGAGGGGTTGTTAAAGAGAAAGATAGACAACAGTAGCACAATAAATTAACCCTCCAGGTAGATACAACTCCATTAATTGCACACACTTACCATAAACTGTTTCCAACTCCCTGCTGATAAAAACTCTCAAACTAATTTCACCCTTTGACAGCTTTAATTATGATCTTCCCGCACTATAAAAGTGGTTGACGTGCTTGCATGAAGTATTTAAATTACATGAAAAAATGGTGCTGTTTCACATGCACCTGAAATGCTCCTGAAATTAGTTTTACATTTTATTGTTTTCTTTTGGCAATCAAAGTATTTTGTTTTTATTTATAACTTATTTATATAAATGTTTTTTTATCTGAAGTACCTGGTGACAGCTGCAGGTGAAGCTACTTTAAAATTTTAGACACAAACCCCTTATAATTTTAATTACAAGTTTCTCACATTCTGTCTCAGAATTTTTGTTTGAGGCAGAAAAGTACCACATTTACCCTTTGGTTGAAGAAGTTTTCTAAATGCTGACAATCAATCTGGTTGTATCTAGTAACTGCAGTAGTTAAAAATACAAAAACAGTAAAATGCATTTACCTGAACAGATGGATGTGTTGTATAGGTAAAACAAATGTCAGGAGAGATACATATTACTTTTGCATTTTACCCAGGATATTGTTCACTAATCTTGAATGTAACTTTTTTCACATAACTGACAGATACAGATATATGAGGGAAAATTTAGCCTGTTATTAGCCAAAAATTCTCATTTTTTAAATTCACTGTCAACTTTTTAGACATGATTAACAATCATATTTAGTAGAAAATGTGCAAGTTCTTATGTCTTGTTGAAGAAGAATATTTAAAATAGAAGCCAGACAGTGCATTTGTGATATTATTCAGAATACATCATTAAAAATGCCAAGGAAGATCTTACATTAGAGAGTGTCTCTGGTGACAATATAGTGATACTACACCACAAATGACTCCATGGCTCTAAAATGATAAGTGTTTAAGAAACTCCTTCAAAGAGTAACAAATCTATGCAGGCAATTTCACGTAGGAGAGGTCACAGTTAGTAAGTCACCCATTCTGTGTAGTATGCCTAATGAGACAGTGAACAATTTGGAAGTGTGTAACCAGTGAGTGAGAGCAGAGTTCTCCAGTGTTGTCTTTCCAGTCTCCTGGGCATCAGTCACATGCGCCAGACATTTAAACTGATGAACCTTTTGCTCCTAACACCTGCACAAAGTAATAGCTTAAGATGCCATGTGAAAAACAAGATTTCATCTGCCAAAGAGGATCTATGTTGATGCATTAATTATTCCTTTGGGAACAGGGTACAGTAAATGCTAACATGAATACATCAACATGAATTTTTCAGAATCCACTGAGCTTGTGCAAGCAATGATAAAGCTATGGGCTAAACTGCTACACTTCAAGATAGATTTTTAAGAGTTTGGCTTTGGTTTTAGTTCATAAAACTGCATGGCAATTTTTAAATCACCAGTTGATTTCACTTGTAAAAAATGCACAGCATTTGTGATTTCTCGTTTGAAGACCCTTATTTGCTTTCATCATCAATTATATACAAACAATTTTTCTTAAAAATAATGAGTTCCATCTTGCATTTTTATAATATTTTCCTGAAAACAAGTGTAACAGTAAATATGAATTCTTCAATTTGGCCAAAGTATTGTTAATGGTTAAGAGGTTTAGTTCAAAACCACACTACTGACTGTCAGTTAAAATTTTAGTTCTAGGTTATATTTTAATTAAATCATGAAAATTAAGTCCAAATTAAAATTATAACCAACTCCTAAATATGAGAATGCAATCCTTCTTTTAATATATATACTTCAAGGTGTTTCTCATGGTATACTGTTTTTTCAGTTATGGTATAAAGGTATTGGATCTCAAAGGCAACCTGAGAGTTGTAGACATTCAAACAGCACTAACTCAGCAATTTCACTTGAGAAAATGGACTGAAAGGAGAGGGCTCAAAGGCAATCCATATATATCCACATTGCCTCTCAACTACTTACACTCTCATCCACCTGTAGTGTGTCTTGGACATCCAGAGACAGCTAGGGCAAGAACTTTTGCATCATTCAGGATTTGTTTGAATTTTCTGCTCTCTTGTCTGAAGGGTTGTGGAAGAATAAAGGGAAGATAAATGTTACTCCAATTGTTTAGTTCATCACCTCTTGCAGATCAATGTAAGGCAAAAGAAACTTAGGGCAGAGATAACCTTAGCATAATGAGCTGATCAGGAAAAATATATCTTAGGATAAAAAAAATAAAATTGCAACATTTTCATTAATAACAATTAAAATCTGCACACCTGTATTTGATGTTTCTGATATCAACATGACAGGCAATCTCAGTGTTATATAGGGTTGCTGAGTGTGGTTACCTAGCTGCACACTGCTTTTCTCCATGCTGGCGCTGGTTGGATGCATCTTACCTCAGTTAATTAGTAGACATTATTATCCTACTTCAGCCTTGACTCTTTTACAGACCTTGAGTCAGGAACTCCAAGTGAAGCAGGCTATTATGCAAGAGTTTTTGCAGCCTCTTCCTAAAGTTACCAAACTGTAACATCGAAAGATCTCATTCTAAAAGGTGACTTTTGAGACAGAAGTCTGCTTAGTGGCACAGTGAGCTAAGTGACACACAAACAACAAAAAAGTTTGAATACAGATTTTTATAACTGAAATACTTGCTACTCAAAATAATACTTTTATTAAAAGCAAACAAAATACTCTAACATCTCCATTAGTTAGCATGATGTGCTGTGGTATGGAGCACCCCATCTCCTAGTTTGGGTCAGGTGTCCTGTCTCTGCTTCCTCACAGCTTCTTGTGCCCCTCCTCACTGTCTGCATGGGACTGAAAAGTCCTTGATCAGCGTAAGTGCTACTGAACAACAACTAAAACATAGGTGTGTTATCAGCATTGTTCTCAGACTAAAGCCAAAACATACCACTGCAACAGCTACTAAGGAGAAAACTAACTGCTGCAGCTGAACACAGGACAATTATTCAATAAAGTGAAGCATCCCAAGTAGAACATAAGTGTTAACTGCAATAGATTTAGGGGGGTGTCTTGCGTTTTGATGCATAAGAAATGAAAGTATAAAGGTACTCTTGATAGCTACACATCAATTGCATACCGATATAGTCCAAACAGGTAGTAAAGGTACATTACAATTTTAACGAGACACAAAGTCTTAAACAGCAACAGATCTTGTAGACAGCATTTACTCCAGCTTCCAATGAACACAAGTTCAGAGTTTAAATGTATGTAGATGTTAAAATTTTTTAGTACTCATGCAGTTAGCGCTCATGTATATTCCTGAATGGTGGAATTTGCAGATCCAAGTTAAGGACATAGATCTTAACAATGAAATTAAAAAATGGCCAAAGCTGTGTGTAACTTCCGTTTCAGTTAGATTTTGAATAGATATACATACTGTATAAGTTAGATATTGGTGCAGGAAAGAAAATGCTTAGTTCAAGAAGTTCAGATTAAGATTCAAGCAATTTATTGACTACTTGATGTCATGTAATTAACTGGCAGTCTATGAACTATACATCTGGGATCGATATCTGCAATACAAGAGGTAAGCCACAATAATAGGTGCTTATGAATTGTTAATAAAGACCTGCAATTTTCTAAACAGCATTCTATTATTAATTGTATGGAAGTTCTAATCGGACAGAGAGACATGCTCTTGCAGGATGCCTGTGCCTTTAAAAAGAAAGGACTTAGTGACTAGAAAGTAAAAAGTTCCATTTCCAGAAGCAGGTATTAGCTAAGTAGAACATTTAATTCTTGGACTATCTTACAAACATGTTTTACAACTTCAGAGTTAGGTTTTAGCTGAATAAGACTTTTCAAGGTGTAAGGGTGGAGTTCATAAGGTTCTTAAGCCGTTAATAATGACAAAGAAATTGCTATGAATCTAGGTGAGAACTGTAAAGTCAGTGTCAGTCGTTAGTATGCTTTCTTCTTTCCATGAGAATAATCTGCTGCTTGGAGTTCAAATTCAGCCACAGATTATAGAATCATAGAATAGTTAGGATTGGAAAGGACCTCAAGATCATCTAGTTCCAACCCCCCTGCCATGGCCAGGGACACCTCACACTAAACCATGACATCCAAGGCTATGTCCAACCCCGCCTTGAACGCCGCCAGGGATGAAGAATTCACAACTTCCCTGGACAACCCATTTCAGGGCCTCACCACCCTCACAGTAAAGAATTTCTTCCTCACATTCAATCTAAACTTCCCCTGTTTAAGTTTGAACCCATTACCCTTGGTCTCTCACTGCAGTCCCTCATGAAGAGTCCCTCCCCAGCATCTCTATAGTCCCCCTTCAGGTACTGGAAGGCTACTATGAGGTCTTTATGCAGCCTTCTCTTCTGCAGGCTAAACAGCCCCTATGAGTGTTAGTATAATAATAATTTGGGGAGTGGTTCAATTGCCGAAACCAAGCATGAAGAAACAGATGTTTTACTGCATCAGAAATACCTGCATGAAGTTGGCAGGTATGACCTGTCTGCTGGAGATTGTGGTGAGTTGACTTTGGGTGGATGCCAGGTGCCCGTCAAAGCTGCTCTATCACTCGCCTTCTCATCTGCACAGGGGGACAGAAAATATGAAAGGCTTATGGGTTGAGATCCCTCACCAGTTTCTGTCATAGGCAAAGCAGACTTGACTTGGGGAAATTAGTTTAATTTACTACCAATCAAATCAGGGTAATGAGAAATAAAAGCAAATCTTAACATCTTCCCCACATTCTCTTCTTCCTGGGATTAACTTTACTCCTGATTATCTCCTCCCCTACAGCAGTGCAGGGGACAAGGAATAGTGTTTCTGTCACTCCTTCTTCCTCACAGCCTCATTAAGGTGCATCCACCTGCTCCGGTGTGGAGTCAGACATGGATATGTGCTCCACTGTGGACCTCCCTGGGCTGCAGGGTGACAGCCTGCCTCACCATGGTCTGCACCAGAGGCTCCAGTGCCTGTTCCATCTTCTTCACTAACCTTGGTGTTTGCAGAGTTGTTTCTCTCACGGATTCTGACTTCTCCCTCTGGCTGCAATGGCATGGTCTGTCCCATCTGTAGCCCCCGCCCTGCCGTCCCCCCCCCTGCTTCTTAAGCATGTTATCACAGAAGTGTAAAAACCATTGCTGGTGGGCTCAGTCTTGGCTGGCAGCAGGTATGTCTTGGAGATGGATGGCACTGGCTCTCTCAGATATGGAGAAGCTTCTAGTAGCTTCTCACAAAGGCCACCTCTATAGTCCTTCGTTACCAAAACATTGTTGTGCAAACCAGTATCCTTCTTCAGCAGCAGCTGAAGGTCAGGAGACATGTAAAATGGCACCCTAATATAGCTGCATTACATCCATTCTTTCTTTTTTTAGAAGTCCGTATTACCTTTTTAAATAACCAAATGACATTAAATTAATCTGACTAGGGCCAGAACCCCATGCTTTTATAGAAATCAGTATTCAGGGAGTAAGGGTTTGTGTTCTCACTCTTAGACAGCATTCTCTTAGGAGTCAACAATGTAAATGCACACCTTAGCTCCTTTGGGATAATTTTTGAGAGTTAAAGCCTTAATTCATGGTCAAAAATATACAGTGTTTCAAATAAGAGTAATTTAGGCTTCTCTACCTAATTAGAAAATTATTTTCTATTAACACTTTTTAATCTCTAAACTTGCCAGAACTTTAGATTTTATTAAAAAATATGTATATTTCTTTTTCATGTTTAAAATTTCTTTTTCTATGAATTATGACTCCCATTATTACCAAATGAAGTAAATAGGAGACATTTAAGTGAATTATTTCCCTTGTGTGAGAATGTAATTGGACTGCTGTTTACTGAATGATCTCGAATAGAAGGAACAGAAAATTTGCCTTCTGAATGGGGACTTCTCTGGTTTTATTCTGTCATGCCAGAATTTTACAACAGTTATCTCCATGGGTGACCATCGCAAGAGAGATACCAAAGTTAAGCTATTTACTGACCCTGTGGAAATCAAAGTTGTGGCTGATGTGTACTATCTTTTGTGAAGAAACCATTACAAAATTCATATATTACCTCTAAGTGATTCTTTTAAGCCCACCTCCTGCCTCATTTTGTTTCACTTTCAGAGATTGTATACTGCTACAAGTATTCCTGTTTGTTATGACTGAATCTGCTGTTTGCTTTTGATTTTATTCATAGCTCCTGCATGCAACCCTAGTTCAAAAAGCATATTCATTTTTAATGTGATACAAAGAAAATCATGGCTCCAGTATTTAAATCTCTTTCAAGATACTTCTGCTTATATTTTAATATTGAAAGGTCAAGCAAGAAATATAATTCAGTACAGCCTGCATATACAGAGAATGCTTTCCATTTCTGCAAAGTCTCAAAAAAATAAAAGGTAATTGAATTAAAGTGAGAAGAGTCAATAGAAAGTATTGAAAAGCCTGGGGAGACATAACTTCAAAGAATAACAAGCTGCTCAAAAGAAAAGAAATGGGCTTAATAAAGAATTGCTAAGAATATTAGGAGGAATAGTCAATCCTTTTTAGATAAGGAAGTACTATAACCAAACAAGAGGGAAAAAAAGCCAGATACATAAAAACAAATGCTTGGTTTTAGTTTCTGTTCTATGAGAATTTACTAATATGAAAGCTCTTTAAATGTATATTATTGCTTACTCCTGTTAGCTGTTAAGAAATCAAATGCAATTTAGTTTTAATAATTTATCATAGTAGTGAAGAGCATGAAGTTGAAGCATAATCTGAGCCTTACAAAAAACAGAGTTTTGGTTGTTTTTTTTTTTTTTTTCCCAAATACAAGAAATATGTGCTAGGTAACAGTCATGGACTTGCATCCTGTAGCAACTTTTCAGTAGATAATTTTTGCATATTGCCTGAAAAAGGGTGTTTCCACCGTTACGCAGCTTTGGTGATGAAATTATTAAGACAATATTTAATACAAGGAGGGTAATGCTGACAGCTCACGGATTGCTCAAAATCCATTACAAATTTTGTTGCTTTAGGTTTGCACATGTACCCACTACTATCTACTACTCACTTTTTACTGTAAAGTGCTTCTGCTGCTTTCATGTTGTCCATGGAATTCTGTTGGAACATGCCTTGTGTAGTATGTGCTGAGAAGTCAGGGCTGCAGTACTCTCATTTTATGTCTACCAAACTGTAAGATGTAAATGGCAATGTAGATGACAAAAGCTTTCCTATTTATCAGTCACTAGGAATTGCACTCTACTTGAACCAGGTCATGTTAAAACACATGTTAACTCACTACTAGAGAAACAAACAGTATTGCGAGAGGTGTTCCTAAAACAAATGTGTAAAATGAAAGGAAATTTTGCCTGGTTTTTTTTGTTTGTTTTTTTTTTTTTTTTCTTATTGTTAGTTTGCTGTTTTTTTTTTCTTTCCCAAGTCTTATACCAAGCCAGATCTCCTTCCCAGTAATCAGATGACTTGCTTTAGCTGCTCTCCTTACTTAATCATATACTCTGTCTTTGTGCAGATCCTGGTTTAGATCGCACTATTCAAAGGTAACTTCCTAGTTCAACACGCAACCTTGTAATCAGTTTCTTTCGGGGAAGATACAGATAATCTTTCCTAATACAAGTCTCCTCATCTTCCCTCCTCCAAAAAGATTTGTTTACCTTTAATTTATCTAGGGCTGTCCTCACAGTCTTCAAACTAAAATCTGAACACACATCACTCTGAACATAGAGAAACTGGAGTTTCCATCCACAGAAGGGCAATAAAGATGGTGAAAGGGCTAGTACACATGACTTACGAGGAGTGGCTGAGGATATTTGTTTTTTTCAGATTAGAAGTCATGGCTGTCTAAAATTTTCCTCATGAGGGGGAGCACAGGGAGAGTTTCTGATCTCTTATCTCTGCTCTCCAGTGGTAGGATGTGAGGGAATGGCTCAAAGCTGCATCAGGCGAAGTTCAGATTGAATTCCAGGAAAAGTTCTCCACTGAGAGGGTGGCCGAGCACTGGAAAGCTCCCCAGAGTAGTGGTCAAGTATCCAACCCTGTCACTGTTCAAAAAGGGTTTGGAAAAACACTTAGACATATGTTTTAACTTTCAGTTTGCTGTGTTTGGAGTCAGGAGTTAGACTTGATCCTTGTGGGTCCCTTCCAACTCATGATATCAATGATTCTGGGACTCTAATTCTATTTATGGAAGGGGAGCTTTTATCTTCCCTCCTCACCACTTCCCCTCTCTCAGTGATGTGCTTAATAAATAGCAATTTTAATGTATCTATCTTCTGAAAACCAAAGCCTACATTCTCACCAAAATGTCCTATCTGCCTAACTGAAATCTATGTTGATTAAGCCTATAGAAAAGATCTGTTGTTTTGTGGAGGAGGGATGAAAAACTACCAAAGAAGAAGAGAGGAATGAGATTTAGGAATAAATTTTTGACACTCATAGGGAGAAGTTTCCTGAATCCAAGCTATGATGCAGTTGCTGCCAGCTGGAGTAGTTTTACTTTGCTTTTTTGATTTTATGGATAACTAAATTGATGTTAGGATACTTTAATGATGTTACCCTCCAATGACAAAACTTGCTAAGTAGGTCTAATTACTACATTCACTTGAATCTCAAATGCATAGATTTAATTTTAACTTTAACCTCAGTTTGATTATTGCACCCATCCACAAGTAATATATGCAGAGAAAGGTTGTAAATGGCTTTAAGAATGTACCTGCTTCAGGGAGTATTTTGCTTGCTTATAATTTGTAATTACATCTGTAAGTACTACTTTGTCATATTTCAATATGGGTTATTAGTTCTAATAGAGCGGATAATTTGGAAGTACTCACCGGTGCTGAACACAAGTCTTTTGCAAAATAAATTGCTTTAAATACTTTATAAACTCCTTTGGGCAACCACTGTCAGCAGTAAGCAATATGTACTTACTTTCATGATAATACTATTTTCAAGCTACTGAAACTTCATGTTTTTTTTTTGATCTGTGAATTCACAACATATTGCTTGTCCGTGTCAGCCACACAGCTTATTTGCTAAAATGACTTGTATAGAATTATGATAAAAAATACTTTCCTGAAATTATGAAGACTTTTTCTCTTTGAAATGCGTTAATCTACTTGTGCTATAGAAAAATATGACTATAAACATCAGTGAAGGAAGGTCATAGCACCACCTATGCCTATAGTGGATGGGAAAAACATGTCCTTATTCATTCAGTGCTACAGATAAACTTACTGAATATTTTGAATGTATTCACTCTTTAAATCCTTTTACTCAAGAAAACAGCAACAATAACTTGCAAGACACGTCAATTTCCATCATCTCCAACTGTCTTATCATGTGGCTGCTTTTTTTTACATTAAAATGTTTTCCTCTTTGTATGTATTTCCTCATGGACAAATTATGAAGTTAAACTTACAAATTCACAATGAGATGGGATAATTGTGCTTGTATTTGAGAGATACATACACTCCAGCTTGTAACATTTACTTCACGTCAGCGTTCCTAACACCAGTGTGATCACAACAGTAGCTTGCACAGCGTGTGACTAATAAGGAAATTTATTTTGAGACAGCAATCCTCTTGGTGGGCATCTTTTTTATAGACTGATGAACTCACAAGCAGACAGTAACAAACTGTAGTTAAAATCCCAACTGAAATACAAAAAGAAAAAACTCATGCTTGAATTTTAAAATTAAAAAAGATTTAAATCTTTCACTGTTTATGACACAAATGTAAAACATTCTTGTCATTCTAAAGTTAATAGAAATAGCTTAATTATGTGAATGATCCTAATTAATAGGAAAATATTAATTTATGTGAGATTCTCAAAGATTCTTATTCTTGTGAAGCTGTGATCTCCTCCCCTCCCAAGCCAGTATTACTGAAGTTTGTCCAGTAATGGTTAAGGGAAGCCTGTGGATTCTACTGAGGTCCTTAAAGAAATAACCTAGATACTTGGTTCCCAAATGCATAGAGCAAAATCTTGAATGCTAGCATTTCTTAAATAAATCAGAGAGGTATCTTAAAACAATGTTCAGAATCTGAGACTGCTGCTTTCTATGAAAGTTCTCAGGGTACTGATTTACAGAATGATATTCTTTGCTTCCTCTATAGCCAATTCCTCCCCTTAATTCCTGTATGAAAAGCAGAAGGATTTCAGTAAAAGCATTTCTCCAGTGCCAGAATAACCTCTAATATACTAACTGCTTCAGCGCAGACAATTTGTAGTAAAGGCCAGATAAACCAAAATATCATATTTACTATATTTATATTATTTTATATGTAAGATACTTATATTTATTTTGATAATCAAAAAAGTATGAGGAAATTAGAAACATTCATACGAATGCTTTTTAAAACAATGGTGGTTATTTTCTAAACACATACAGTTTCTTGAGAAGTCCAGAAACCTTTTATTTAAAGCCCTATAGATTGCAGTGGATCTTTTCTTTCCTTTCAGATGAGATTCTAATCTACACAACTGAGAAAGGGGTTATTTTCTCCACTTACTTACTTTCTCTCTCACTTTCATGTTGTGTGCAGTTACCTTGAATATGTTCACATCCTTCAAAGGATGAGTACAGCACTACAGAAGACAGCTTCTGTTGTATCTGTTGTTACCTTACATTCAACATTCTGCCACTGGTTGTTCCTGAAATTACTGAGTTATTTACATTCTATTTCTGCATTTTGAGAACTTTGTGCTTTGCATTTCTTCTCCCCTGAAAACCTGTTAAATGAGCACAAGTGAACTATTATGCACAGCAGTAAAATAGTTACAATGCTAAAAAAATACTTTTAAAAGAGTGTATTTCTTCAGTAATTAACATCTGTGTTCCAAATTAGTGTCATTTCACTTTTCCTGTATAATGAATTTAGTAGTAATAGTACTTTGAAAAAAGCTTCCCTGTCAAGTACCAGCCAGCCAGGATTCTTCAAGACAGTCTCAGTGCTAAACATTATAGAGAGATCCTAAATATTTGCCCTGCTAAAAAAAAAAAAAGAAAAAATAAAAAAAAATATGGTAGAATAAACAAGTTAAGCATTATCAAAGCTAATATTTTTAAATTATTATTTTAAATAGGCATGAAAATTGAATGACTATAAAACTGTAATGAGTGGAAGGCAGAACAGGTCTCAGGTTCTCTTATACATACCCACATAATTATACAGTAGACTTAGTTCAGTGAAGCATAGAATAAGTTTAGATTCAGTGAGCTGGAGCATTTTGATTTAAGCAATGTTTCAGCAACTACTTTTCCTTCTAGAGCACAATGACAGAACAGTGGAATAGTTCTTACTGTACTGGTATTTGTTCAGTTCTCCAGCTGCTAGTCCGTAATTCAATTTTAAGAATATCAGACAGATGGCATTGAAGAGTAAATTCAATTGCATGGCAATTATAGACATATGCAGACAGGTAGGGTGAAAACTACAGGAGTCTTAAAAAAAAGCAGACTAAAAAGTTAAAAAAACTAACTAAAAAAACTAACTAAAAAGTTAGTGACCAAGTTATTTTAATGAAAAAGAACAAAGATAAGGCAAAGAACAGTAGAGGAATTAGATGTCAAGATGTAAAACCATTTTTCTCAAATGAATTTAAGCATTTACTTATACTTTGGCTGCTAATAGCATTAAGCTGTTCACATAGGAATATCTCCAAACTATTAGAGACCTCTGTTGACTTACATCTGCTACCATGCAAGCCAAAGCTTCTGATAACATGCATTACAATGTCAAGCCTGGGACTGTAATTTAGACTTGCACTTCCAGGAAGGCCTCAAGAAGACACAAACCAAAATAATGAACACTAGAAGAAAATTCTGACTGTGTTATGTCTCAGCAGATCCAAGTTTACAATCAAGTTCATGTTAGACTCAGAGAAATCATACTTCAGGTCTGCCTCACACTCAACAGTGTTGCCTGTACCCTGTCAAGCTATTTCTGCATCGACTAACTTCTTTCATTAAATTAAAACACCAAAGGGGGCAACTTAGCTGATAGAAAATCTAAGAACCGGAGTAGCCTTTTCCCAGTGATTTATCTAGTACAGTTAGAGTAAGCTGTTTGCACTATAGCAAGCTCAAACAAACAAGCATTACAAAATTTTTCTTGGTTTGTGTAGCAGGCTTGCTGTTCCAAGAAAAACGTAACAGGAAGAAGCCCAAGGTACTTACTGAGGGAGTCAGAGAAAAAAGGGACTGTGCAATGCAGCAGGAAAAAGAAGGACTGAGAGGAAAATATTACGGAACCTTAAAGATAAAACAATATCACAAAACAGAACTGAGAAAAGATGTTATTGTAGGTAAAATGTAACGGAAATGATACTTATGTCAGAGGCAGCACACTAAAAAGCACAGGTCACCTATTTCAAATGGTTCAACACTTAACAAGTCAACTGATAAGTGTTTTGTAATAAGGAAAAAGAATAAATGTGTCTGAAATTACTGTCTCACTTGAAGCTTTATATTTTCAATTTTTAATATGATATCAGAAATTTCTTCAATGTTGAAGAGATCTTGGTGAGTTAAATAAAAGGTCATAAACTCTCTTTTGTATACCCACTTTCTAAAAATGCTGAGTACTAAGTCCATTGATACAAAAAATGCTAAAAGTCTATGAGATGCCTCAATATGATTTTTTATTGCTAATGTTTGTCAATTAAGACTGTCTAGGCAACTAGCTAGAGCAGCTTAGATACATCTAGAGCATTTCAGTGATGTGACATTCTGAGCTTTTGACTTCTACTTGTACCACCCATGTCTTCACACTCTTCTTGAAAGTCATTCCCCTTTCAATGGAATAAATATATACTTAGAAATATATGAAAATTTAAAACATGAGCCAGCTTTTGTGTACCCTAACGGTTAGGGTAGTACTGTGGGAACAGAGACCTGTTTGTTGATGAGAGAGAGGATTTTGAACAGGATGACACAGTGAAAACAAGAAGTGGCTTATAAGCAGGCAGTCACTATTCCTACAGCAAATCACATCCTGAAATGCATTGGTTCTAGTGGTTCATAGGCTAGTTCTGTGGGCATGTTAAAACATGTAAGAATGCATACGCTTTTAAGTAAAATATCACTAAACATTAGTCTGGTGTTTCCATTAAGAAATTGAAAGAAAAAGGAAATAAATGATAACACAGCTCAAAAAAGAACCAGAAACCTTTTCTGAGATGATAATAACTGTTCAGCAAATAGAGGGCACCTGGAGTAGTCTTGATCCAACCCACCACATAATTACATATAATGGTTTAATCAGCTGTTTCTTGCCAATAACACAGTGGAGGGATAAACCAGTTCATGAGCCCAGGATTTGACACATGCTGAGTTGCAGTTAAATGGCCAAGAACAATTGTTTTATATTTTATTTCATTTATTGTTTCTTTTTATTACCAATCAATTTTAACATACAAACAGGTACACAAAATCTACCACTAAGCTTCAAGGACCTTTTTTGAGTCTTTAAAATGACTTAAATTGTTTTCAGTATCATTTAAAGCTACTTAGTAAGGAATGAAAATTTTGAATCAGAAAACATAATTCCAAAAAATATAAAATTGTCATAATTTCCGTAGATATTATTAACAGCAGTGAGATTATTCTTAGTTTTGTCACAAGAAAGATTCAAATATGCCTGTACTTAAAAAATGCGAAGACATTTTTCCATATAATGTTCTTACCACTTAGAAGATTACTTTTGTTATAAAAATTAAATACTGAACCATTAGTTTTTGTTGTAAAAGTTATCCTTACTTAAGTAACACCCATGCTACAAGTCAAGGGAAAGATACAATACCCAAAACCACATCTAGCTTCCTTTAAAGTGGTTTCATCATGGCCAAAATAGGGCCTGAAGGTCAAAATAAAAATCCATTTATGGATATTTACTTCAAGTTACATTTGAAATTAATAGAAATGGGAAAGGTAAATTGTATATCAGTTGCATAAAGCTAAAAAATTTGAGTAACCAATATATTAGGTTTTTTTTATTCCTAAGATACTCAAATATGACAATAGACAGGATTCTACGGAGAAGACACTTAACACAGAGAATTAATTTCAAAAATACAGTTTTTTTCCTGAAAGCCACGTAGCTTTTTGTAAGAATCAGCACTTGGCTATCAATGCATTAAGTGATTCCACATTTGTTTTATACTCAAAATGGGGCTGGGGGAGGGGAACAAAAGAATCCTAGTCCAAATGTCTGAAATGCGTTAAAGGAAATCATGGCACTACTTAAAAATACTTGCTAGCAAAAATAAATCATGTTTTTATAAGCAGCTGCTGCCAAGTGGTCAATTAAGGGCTGCAACTGTCTGCTCAAAGTTAAGCCTCTCCAGTAAACTATGGCCTCCAGAAAGGGAGACTGAAATGCCCTAATAGAAGTTTGTTGCGGATGCTAAAGACTGGGAGATAAAAAAAACCCAGTGTAGCTCAGTGTTGTACACTTCAGCATTCCAGAGCACATATCATGACAGAGGGTGATAGTGACGGATAGTCTTTGTTCATGTTCTTACCTTACATTAGTGTTCATTATGATAAACAGAAAAAGATCATGCAAAAATACACATTTGACTGTAATACATGGAAAACACATATTTTTAGGAGTAAGTTGACTGTCTCTTTTCTTAAAGTAGATAATCGAGTAAATGAAAAATTTGATTTTTTTTCCCCAGAACAAAATTTAAAAGGAGCTCAGGAACTCTTGTTTTACATGAAAAATCCTTAAAGAAGAAGGCAAAAAGCTAATGTACTGGTGTCACAAAAGGCTCCTCTACCATAATTATACCTAATTTTAAGATGTCCATTTATTTTACATTACATTTTTAAGTTATCCAAAGAAGCCAAAGTCCTAATTCTAGACTCCCTGAAGCACAGTGAATAGAAAAATGCAAACAGCAAGTCTACCTTGTGGAGCTAAAACAGTCAAAAGGAATCTTGGAGGAAAGGATTAATTCAGAATGTGTAATATGGTGTAGGCTTTCAGTTAAGGCACCCTTCCATGTTACAGAAAGTAAGAATTTCTGTAGATTTGATTAAAAGGAATAAATTTTAGGACTTATCTGTCCTGTATTACTGTTTCTCATGGGTGAATACTATATATGTAAGAGGAATTTCTCATTTCCTCAATACTTTCTTTAAGGCTTAATAAGGTAGGTGACCTCTGAGATTGCTTATTGGATCACACATTGGAGAGAAATAAGTATACATCTCTTGTGCATGTAGTTGTGTGATTAGTTACACAAAATAGTGTATTGAGAATATATAGTGCTAGCAGTGGGGAGCTGAGGAGTCAGCCTTTGTAAGGAGAGGCCGGGGCTGCACTATGCTGGGGGCAGGAGGTTCTAGACAGTTCTGATGGACCCATCACAGGGCACAGCTGAGCCTGCCACCCGACATGGTGGTACCTCTGTGATAACATATTAAGGAAAGGGCAGAAAGTAACAGAAGAGGAAGGAACAAAAAGAGTGAGGAACAGCAGAGGGAGGGAACATGAAGGTAGGATGTCAAGGCCATCAGACATTATCACTGAAACTTTCAGTAGATTTTGTCCCACTTTAAGTTGTAGCTAACTTTTAGCAAGGTTGCTATGCTGATGTTCACACTCTGAGGTAGTGTACCAGTCAGGGTCAAGATTATATTATGCTATACTGTAGGGTCATTCACTCTTGAGAAATTCTACGAGCTCCAGCTGAGGAAAATGGGCAAAATGTCACATTGATCATTCTCCTACGCCATCAAACTTAGGTATCTGCATCAACACCAAATGCGTCATGTATTTCAATTACACTTATAGCTGTTCTGTCACATGTCAAGGGTACAAATATCCTTATTTCTTGATTGTGTGTTGCTATTTCTTAAGTTATCTGCCTATACCTGAAACGGCAAGGTCAGAACTACACTGACAGTAAGATTTTATGTGCCATATTAATTAAAATTTCAGCTGAATTGCCATTATTTCTGTATGACATCGTATCCCATTCCTCATTATTCATTTACCTTTTATGCTTCTGGCAAGATAAAGCAATCAAAAGCTAACAGCAATGAGATGAAGTGACTGTATACTACATTTTTTTAGATTGCTTAAAATCTTGTGGTGTTTTCTGACTCTGCCTAAACCTCTAAGCCACACTTTGGGAGTGCAAGTTAATATAAACAGTTCAACTTAAATATTACAAAAAGGTTTTAAAATCTTGTTTTAATTACTAAAACCAAAACCCTACCTGTCAGCAACAAAAACCTTTTATAAGTCTTATCTTTTTTTTTAACAAGGAATTTATAATCACCTGTGGCACTAATGGCTGAGTCACAGAGCATGTAAGAAGCCCTGATCTCTGCTATAATTGTCTGATATTTCATATCCTGATCTACAGGAATATATTTTAATGTTTGAAGCCATTCCTTTAATTGAAAATTTTTATTTGATTCAACAGCAGCTATTCTTCATTTTTCCATCTTCACAGAAATCGAAAGCTATTTACTTCTTTGCCAGGTTACCCAACAATATTCCATTCACATCAGAGAATATTTTGTTTTCTATATTTGCTTTTGGCAACTGAAACTTCTGTTTGCCTTTGTTCTCATGCTCTGTGATATTGATTAACTTGCGCCATAACACTTATGAAATAATTTAATGACCTAGAAATTATATAGCTTTGACTTGTCATTAAATGATGAATATAATAGTCTAAAGTCAGCAACAAATATTACATTTGGACAAGCTTCCAGAATCTTAGCTGCATAGCTATATTTGGAGATGTATTAATACAGAACTTCATACATAATTCTGGAATCATTTATTTGGATGATGTTCTATCACTTTCACCAAGGAAGAAGTAAGAAAATAATCTCTAGCAGTTTAATTTTACTCTCATCTGAAATAATATTTTATTTAGTTTTATAAGAATAATATAGAAGAGTGCCTTCCTCATGTGTTTAGTGTGTTTGCCATTGCTTAAAAACCAAAATGTAGATGAAAATAGATAAAAAAAAACCTCCTACACAAATTGTCTTGTTTAGCCATGACACTGCCAAATTCTTTAACAGCCTCCATTTGTCCATTTATTTGTTTAGAGTACAACATTTTAATAATGAGGGTGTAACAGATAAAACTGGCATTCTAGTATTTCAGGATTACACCAATTATGGGAGATGGCTCAAAAGGTCTATTTGATAACCTTGCTTCCGTGGATATGACCTTTATATAGAGTTTCTTTTCAGAAATGCATATTATCAGTTCTGCATTTTAGAAGCAACATTTCCAGACTGTTCCCAGAAACTGATTACTTACATTAAACCTTTTAAATTAAACTCATTTTGTTAGGTATATTTAAATATTCTTTTTGATGCAGGCAATATTGCTTTCAGAAGCAACTAAATCGTTCATGTTCTCACTGTTTCTAATTTGCAAACCCTAACAAATCTCACTGTGAGAGAGGAATTCTCAGATTTTATGCCTTATTTGGTAATGTGGAAAATCAGATGCAGTCAGGAAATGGAAAATTTGGAAATGTTTCCAAATATTTGATATCAATCCAAAACCCCTCAAGCCTGAATTTATTTGTCAGCACAAACAATAAGAGAGTAACATTGCCAAGACCCCGCTGCCTATTCCACTGTGTGCATAATTATTTTTGCTTCTTGATTGGTATTGGTATTGTTTGGGTTTTCTTTCCTAGAATAATTTCACCAAAACAACTGCTCAAGCTGTCAGGTCTGTCGTGGTTTAAGCCCAGATGGCAACCTAGAAACCACACAGCTGTTAGCTCACTCCCCCTCTTCTTCCCCCCCTCCTGGAGGGATGGGGAGGAGAATAGAAAGAATGTAACTCCCATGGGTTGAGATGAGAACAAGCCAGTAACTAAGGTAAAACACAGAACCACTGCTGCTACCAATAATACTAATAATGATAAGGGAAATAACAAGGGAAGAGAATACAACCGCTCACCACCTGCCAAACAATACCCAGCTCGACCTGAGCAGTGACCTAACGCTTCCAGGTAACTGCCCCTAGTTTATATAGTGTGGTATGGAATATCTCTTTGATTAGTTTGAGTCAGGTGTCCTGTCTCTGCTTCCTTCTGACTTCCCCTCCTCCCTGGAGAAGCATGAGACTCAGAAAGTCCTTGGTCAGAGTAAACATTACTGGGCAGCAACAAAAACATCGGTGTTATCAGTACTGTTCCCAGGCTGAAAGTCAAAACCACAGCACTGCACCAGCTACTAAGAAGGTGAAAAATGACTGCTACTGCTGAACCCAGGACACAGGTCATTTTACAGGAAGATGTTGGTTTCTAATACTCGAGTTACATTTAGCAGAAACATCTGTAATGTCCAGTGTAGCAATTTCAGGTGTTATTTTCTTAATCCATTTAAAAGTGTCATTAAAAGACAAACACAAAATCTACAATCATTTTCCTCCTGGATTCTTCCAGTGTTGAAGTGGAGCCTCAGATACTCAGGCATACATGAATTCTGTTCAGCTGGACTACAATCTTTGGGTTCTCTTCAGAACCTGCTGTCAGATGGACTAATAGAAATTACCATATGTCATGAGTTAAGCCACTATAACTCACCCAGTTCGCTCACTCACTCTTCCCTCTTTCTTCCCCCCAGCTCCCGGGCGGATGGGGAGGAGAATTGAAAGTATGTAACTCCCACAGGTCGAGATAAGAACAGTTTAGTAACTAAGGTATAACACACACCACAGCTGCTACCACTAATAATAATAATGACAAGAGAAATACAAGGGAAAAAAATACAATCGCTCACTACCTATGCCCAGCCTGACCAAGCAGTGCATCCCCACCCTTCCAGGTCTCTGCCCTCTGTTTTTACATCCTGGGCATGATGTGCTGTGGTATGGAATACCTCTTTGGTTAGTTTGGGTCAGGTGCTCTGCCTCTGCTTCCTCCTGGTTTCCCCTCCTCCCTGGCAGAGCATGAGACTCAGAAATTCCTTGATCAAACCAAAACATTCTAAGCAGCAACTGAAAACATCAGTGGTATCAGTGCTGTTCCCAAGCCGAAAGTCAAAACCAGAGCACTGCACCAGCTACCAAGAAGGAGAAAAATGACTGCTACTGCTGAACCCATGACACCATAGAAGAAAATATAAAGTATCTAGAACTTAATATTTATGACGAACAGTTCAGACTATAATGGTGCATACCTTTGTAGTTACTGTGAGTCTTCAATTTATTCTTTGTTTGTTTTTTGTTACCATAGTCTTGATTTTGATATTTACAATGGCAGGACCTGAAAAAAAGGCAGAGAGACCGGTTGCAATGGCATCTGCAGAGTAGAGTAAAAAGAAGTCTTGAAAACCCCCGGTTGCAATGACATCTGCAGAGTAGAGTAAAAAGAAGTCTTGAAAACCAACAACCAATAAACTTTGCAGTGGAAACGTGAAGAAAGATGAGGCCCCGGAAGATTTTGAACGGACCCAGAAAAAGAGCACTACTTGAAAATCTTGGAAGTCTTGCATTCTGAGGAACTTCTGGAACTGCTGCCATCCAAGCTGAATAATGTTAGATACAGTGCTGCTTGTTTATCAGCCTTCATATTAAATGGGGAGAAAATCAGCCTGTGTTGCAGGTGCTGCTGTGGCCAGTAATGGGAGATGCATGATGAAGGAGGAATTATGTTCAGCATTCGACACATGCTGTCATCTCAGTTGACTTAAGTCACATGGAAGAAAACACTGATTTTTCATAAACATCAGATTTTTTCCTGCCTGTGTCTGGCCACCTCCTTCATTCCATGTGGAGAGCCCTTGAAGCAAGCCTCCAGGGTCTGACCTACAGCAGTGCACTAGCAACAGCAAAAGCCCAAGCAAATAGTGCCAAAGGCTGATTTAGTAGCTCTGGTAGGACTGTGACCTTATACAGAGTCTGCTCTTTGATCATGCTAAATAGGAAAAAGCCAATCTGAAGCAAATAAACAATCAAACAACTGAAAAAAACAAAAAACAAAAAACAAAAAACAAAAAACAAAAAAAAAAAAAAAAAAAAAAAAACAAAAAAAAAAACAAAAAACCAAAATCAAAACCAAAACAAAGCAAACAAACAAGCAAAAACAAAAACAAAACAAAACAAAAAAAAAAAAAAAAAAAAACCAAGAGGTTTTGCATAGTTCTCATGAGGGACTGTATTTCTGGTAAAATGTAGCATGGACCTGTCCCTCCAAAAATGTTCTAAAACTGTGTTTTAACATTTGTGAAATTACAAGATTCTGTTATTCCAAACTATTCTCAAAGGAAAATTTATCTCCTAGTGAGATGTATAAATCTCTTAATGTTTTAATTCTTTTCCTTTAGCAGGGAAACAAAAAAAAAAATCCACCAGTTATTTTATGTGAAACATCATAGAATATTTCTCCTTAAATCTAAGTATAATTCTTATGCTTTCTGGAAATTAAAGATTCCCTGTTGCTTATAAAATGAGAATGTAATAATCAGCTAAATTCAGTATTCCCAGTTATATCTCTTACACTTGCTTTTATGGTGTGCACAACATTTTGATTTTAGCAACAGAAACATAAATATACTAGAAATGGGTTCTTTAGTAAAAAGTTCTGCATATACATATAATGTTGCAGCCTGTGAACCACAAATTTCATTGTTTAGTGGACAGCAAACAGGAAATTGTAACTTCTATAATAAAGATATGGTATTCTGATTCAAATAATTTACCTTGCAAATAAGGTGAGTAGGTGAAGCTGTGACACTTTGTTATTGGAAGTGTTTAGAAATTACATAATATTGAAATAAAAAAACTTTATCTAATATAAGCCCCTTATAAATTTATTAATTTTTTCAGATTTCTCTTTAGGGACTAATTTTTTAAGGGATTGCTAGCTACAGCAGCTGTGTATGTGTACATATAGAAAAGTAGCACCAATTTGTGGAACTAACTAATTTTCTGAGTATAAATAATTACAGATGGATACTGAAAATTATTATTGAAGAGTTAAAGTTCTGTTAAGCCTTTAGACAGTAGCTGAAGTGGTACAAACAGGGAGCAGATAACAATGTAGCTGAAACAAAAAATAAGCTGTTTTATTTAAATGATTCCTGACATTTTAATTTCTAGATTGCACAAACTCTTAATGTTCACAGCATTTTGTGATACAGTTATTGAAATAAATGATCTGCTGAAACAGAGTTTGAGTCATCCAAACCAATATTTTTTGTAGCTGTTAAAAATTTATTAATTTATAAAATATTAGATATATAAGCATACATAGACATAGAAATAGTCTGAATAAAGCACTTATATAAAAGCCATTTATATTATCAGTGAAGGTTATAACTTCTTTTTCTCCCTTCTTATGTAAACAGCCCATAGAAGGCTGGCTCGGTTTTTAATGGGGGATAGCCTCCCTGCAAACAGTGTTCTTGCTGATAAATACAGAGATGTTTTAGAGAAATAACAGTGAAGTAACAGAAGAACACAGATGTAGTCTACAGTTAGGTAGAAAATCCCTGTTGAAGACCAGATTCACAGTCTCTCTGTCTGCTTTAGATATAAGACTACATACTCTCCAATCTTGAGGTTATCTATTCTTTAACACTAGCTGTTAGTCTTCCTTCCTGCATGATGTGAGATCTGTTATAGGCTTCAGTGACAGCATTTTTACCTCACTTGTTTCCTTTCTGTGGAACTGGAGCAGGAAAAGTGAATGCTTGCAACCTAAAGCAAGTGAGCAAAGGTTGAATACCTTTTTCTGTGGAAGCCAAACTATTGAAAGGGCCAGTGAATAAGAGGTTGCAATTTGTATCTGTAGCATGACTGTGTTTTAGTCCTTCAGTCTTTTGAAATGCCTTGGACTTACAGTGAAAAATGATTGTTGAAAAAGTTTTCCAATTCATCGCACATCCACCACGCAAAGTTAACACTAATGTTAAAACACTAAGTTAACAGCAAGCCTTTAGATAGGCATCAGTACCAATCCACAGAAATTAAAGTGATAATTCAAGAAGCAGTTTAAAATGACAGTTTTGACTTTCAAATGTCTAGACAGATGCTAAGACCAAGACAGATACTAAGATCCCTCACACTTTTAAGGCAACAGTAATTTACAAGTTACTTAAAATGGCACAAATCTTCAGCTCAAACTGATGCAAACACGGTTGATGAAAATGATGCCCCAAAGAGGGATTTTACATGGATTAAGAAAAGCAGTAAAACCACACACATCATCACAGGTTTACCCACAATTTGTTAGTTCATTGAACTTACTTAAACTAAATTAAAATTTGAGATTCCATATGGAGTTGAGAGGCTTGACAAATCATTGAAGAAAGTAATAGAGCCAGTGACGATTGAGAAAGATAGTCAAAAAAGGAGAAAGCCACCATGGGTTATGGCTGTTTTTCAAAATAGCTAGCTGTATCTTGTTTCTGCCATTTTAGATCTAGGAAACCAGAATGGCCTCAGCTGATGTAAAACTTCAAGACTTACTGAACTTTACAAGTTCCCTTTGAAACAGCATACACTTTTTGTCTCTCCTTGGAAGTCCAATATGCATATATATTCCATATACAAATTACAAGGCAGCAGAAAAAAAAAAACAGAGTAGCTAGCAGGTTTTTAAACATTTTCATTAGTCACAGTTGTTCATTGATGTTGTGAGTGTAGGCAGCCAGGGCTTGGTGGTCGGAAGATGTCGCGCTGTAACGGAAAGACAGAGCCCCCTCCAGGTCTTAGCTTTGTGACGTAAGCAGACGGAAGTGACGTTGTAAACCAAAGCTATATAATGCGGTGTCACTCTGCAATAACCGCCATTTGCCATCCACCACATTGGTGTCTGCGTGCTAATGGACCCCGTGATCGCGAGTAGGTGATCGCCTGTGCCGACCCTGAACCAGGCCGCCGTGCCTCAGAGAGGCAGCAAGTGGTGCCGAAACCCGGGAATCTCGCCTGGAGTGGCGTGCGGCGGCCGGAGCGGCGGGTCCAGCCCGGCGGGGAGGACGCTCCCAGACCTTCAAGGACGATGGAGGTCCTTGTGAAGGTTGTATTAGAATTATATAAGCAGTGGGGTATTGATCGCAGAGATTCTATTCTCGCTGTTGCGAGACTTTTGCAGATCGGGGTCATTGACCCGGCGGTGGATATTCTCCACCCAGAAGTGTGGGCTAAATGCACCACAGTATTAGCCGAGGAGACGATGTCCTCGGGTTGTGGGAAATATTTTAAGTTGTGGGGGAAAGTTAAACAAGCTCTGCAAAAGGCCATGCAGGAGCGGGACATCTGGAGGGTGGCGAGGGACTGTCTGTCGGTTACCCCCAAATTGGGAGTTGGGGCAGCCACGCAGACTCCGCACCCACCAGATGATGGCACTTTTACCGAGTCTAAAGACTCGCGGGAGGGCGCTATACCTCCCGATTCCCAGAACCCCGACCCGCTTACGGAGGGACAAAACCGCGCAAAATCCTTCTGGGGCGGGCTTGCTGAAGAGGCCAGGAGTGCCACGGAGAAATCAGAGCCCAAAGATGCCTGGGCTGGACCACCGCCCTATGCGCCCCAAGATGGCGCCGAGCGGCTGGGGGAAGGGCGGGGCAAAGATGCCCCATGCGGGAACAAGGAGGAAGCGCTAGCACTAACAAGCACGGATAAACAGGAAGGGGAGGGAAGCCGAGTACGGGGAGGACAGCCAATCAGAACGACCGTCCAGAAATATGCCCTTGTAAGGCACACGCCCCCCCCACTGACAGGCGGGGCGAGCAGAGAGGCGGGGGGAAGCCCGCCTGCAAGGGAAGCGGGCGGGGCCGGAGCCCGAGTAACAGGCGGGGCGAGTCAAGGGGGGGGAAAGGCCCGCCTGCAAGGGGGGTGGGCGGGGTCGGAGTGAAGAAAAAGCACGCCCCCCCCCCCCTCGCGGAGCCTACAAGGGAAAAGGGCAGAGCCAGAGTCCGAGAAGTAGGTGGGGCCAGAACCCAATCAAAAAGCAATTCGTATAAGTCTATTAAACCAGGTCTTCAGAACAAAACTAATGAAAATTGTGAGGTTTTGTCCATAGGACCACATCATTGGACATCCCCACAGCCTGTGCACTCCGATACCAAGCGTCCCGTCCACTCCAAAGCCGAGCATTTGGTCCAAGCCTGAGAATTCTACACCAGCAGAATTCAGACAGCGGCAAATTAGCATCCGTGGGAGGGGGCGGTAATGCCTTTGTGTGATTCTTATTCTGATATCTTGCACTATATTAATTTACTGTGTCTTAAACCAGCACTACAAAAAGACTGCTACAGGGCTATATTCTTTGTCAACTGAACACATACAAAAGATACAGCTCTCCTTAACCAAGTACTACAGCCTGCCCTCAGATACATCTCCTTCAAGGGAATTTATGTGAGATTCAAGCATCTCATTGCTAGGATTTTTGCCTTGAGAACTCACCGCTTTAATAGGTGAAATACACAAACCAACCCTAGACACTAATGCAAGTGACGCGCTTGCCTTCCAGAGCACACATTTCTGGAAGTCCTTCAAGAAGCAGACCCATTCTCTTCTTTCAGAAAATCTTCATGCAAAGAATAGCTTCATCTGCGTGTCCTAATCATAAATAAAATAAAATAAGCCAGCCATAAAGGCTAGATTGATATTAGGTTTGGACATGTTGCTATTACTATTTGGAGAGCCACAGAGACCAACACACAGCACTCTCACATACACACACAAGCCTTTCTACTAGTTAGAAAGGATTTTCTCCTGCAAAAGATTTGTAGAAAGAACAACGTTCAGACAAGAGGAAGGGGAGTTAAAACCCAGCCTCCTATATGCTAATAAATAAACTGCTCTATTGCAAGATTCAGATCAAAGGTTTAAAAAGGCAAAATTATGCTACTATTAGAGAATATCAAAATATTACTGTTATCATCACAAGTGGCATATATGCAAAATGCAGTCGCACAATAATGCCTAGGCAGATAGAGAGCAACACTAAGTCTGCCGACTAAAAGTGAACGATATACCCATTTTAGTTTTCTGTCTAGTCTTTTGGCATTTGTGTGATTCTTATTCTGGGGAGTAGGATGATTTGTACACAAAATTCATTGATTAAGTGTAAATATTTGTGAAAACACAGACTGTTAATCCTGTTTTGGAACATACCCACTTGGCGTTCTTAGCAGGAACTAACCAACTACTTGTTTGTGGTATTGTTTTGTTTGCATAAAGATGTTTTTTCCCTTCTGGAATCTGTCCTATGCATCTCCCTTTCCCTGTCACTTGACCGAGGGAGATCCCTTGAGTATTATTTTGCTAATTACAGTCTGTCGGATTGTTCCCTATAGTATGGTCAGGCAGACTATCAACCGCAATTGCTTCGCAATAGCGTGGCATAACACTATAACAAAGCCAATAGTGCTTAGTCAAATTTGGGTGAGCTTGTTTCAATCATTGAGAAGTGGCTTTGAGAATGTACCCATTTAGTGCCACCTTTTAGTATTTATTGTAAAGACAAAATAAGGCAAGTATATTGTGTTTTTATAGTCTTGTTGTGATATTTATATGCTAAAAGCTAAATACATATAAGTATGTTTATGTTTTTGACTGGCCCTTGTAAACCTTTCATAGACGCAGGCCATTCCTTCCAATGCAGGCTGGCCACCTGCATTGGAACGAGTGTGCATTTCTGCCAGTTTAGAAGCCCAAGCCTCATGCAATGTGAGGGAGGCAGAGCCTCTGCGGGGACGCCCGCTGAGATTGAGCCTGCCACCCTGCACTGTGATGATGCTGCTCGGAGCTGGTTTCTTGATTGTCTTCACAGGGTCATTGCAACTACATTTTATATGTATGACCATGTAGTGGGAGTAATGATTGTCTGCATTTTGTGTTTCACATGTTGTAGTTGTGTGGAGTGTGTTTGTGGGATCCCATGAATGTGTGTGTATGTGTGTGTCTGTTGAGGGCAGACAGTGTTCTGTGTATTTTTTGTTATTGGGTTAATGTAAAAGTTTTTAATGGGTAGCAGATTAACATTTTGGGCAAGAAAGGGTTAATGCAGAGGTGCTGCTGCCAGCAGGAATTTATGGCTGCTGCTCAGCAGGCTGGCAGCTGTAGCTGCTGCTGGGCAGGCAGGCATTTGTAGCTCCTACCGAGCAGTCCTGCTTAGTGAGTTTAAGGTAACCTAGGGGAGAATCCAAGCTTTACCAACCTCCACCCGAACAACACCAGGGTGGTAGAGATACAGTGCAGTTTGCTTCTGCACCTGCTTCACATTCCTGTTTCATCAGAATGCCTTTGCTTTAAGGAATCATTTTTAGCTTGACTTACTTCTTGAGAACTGATGGCATGGGGGAAGGGATATATTTGTGTTCTACCTACAGGTCCATGGAGGCTGCCTGCAAAGTTTCTCAAGCCTTGCCATGAGCTGGACAGATGAGCAGAAAACCCAATGTCTTAGCTACAGGAGCTTGAATGTGTGTGCATGTAAAGTAGCTCTTATTAGAGGCTGTGATTTTGTGTATAACACCACCTGTGCTTACTAGCCAGTTGCTAATAAGAAACTACGCTGCTGCACCCTGTAGTGTACATACTGTTCATGTAAATCTGTATGTGCTTTGCCATAGTAGTGACTTGTTACTGAATGAAGCAGGTGAACCTCTGCACTGACAATAATGTGCCACGACTGAGGTTGGCCAGATACCTCCTACCACAGTCAAGGGCAAGACTGGGTTGGCCTCTGTGTTTGCCACCAAGAAGAACCTTTCTCTCTGCTGCTGGCTGCAACCCAGCAGGCGTTGAGTGGTGGGGACACATGCCATGCCAGACCTTGATGTGAGGGATGGCCTCTCCTATTATCAGAGAACTATACAGGAGAGAAAGGCAGGCCAAGCAGCCTGTGGTTGGCATATGTTGGAGATATGATCTAGTCCAAATCCTCTGCTCGAATACGGTCATCTAAAGCAGGTATTATATATATAAAAACACCCAAGGGAAATGTAAGGATTTTCATCAAACAGTTTGCAAAGCGTAATTTCTACAAAAGCTTTTGAATTTGTCTAGTTTTGATTCTCTTTCTGCAATACAGCATGTGACATCTAACAGATGATCCCTTGCCCAAACCACCAGTTCTATATAAAGACCTACATGATAATGAGTGGAAAGGACCAGAACCAGATCCAGTCGAAGTTTGTTATGCTGTTTTCAATGGTAATACATATGTGACTAAGTTAACACAAGTAGAAGTAAATTCTTTAAAAAAGATAGTTTTGCAGAATTGTGAGGCTTTAGATATATTAACAGCTCAAGTAGACAGAGTATGTACTTTAATTAATGAATCTTCTTGTAGTTATCTTGATCAGTCTGGAAAGACCTTGAAAGATGTTAAAGAAATTTGGAAGCATGCGAAAGTACTTCATGATGTCTATCAGAACGATAAAATTCCTTGGTTAGATGCTCTTCTTACATTTTGGGACTTCAATGGTTGGCTCACATCTTTGATTAAAGGTATTGGAATGATTTTGGTAGTAATCTTGACCATAGTTATGATTGTACCTTGTATTTTGCAATGTATTCGTGGTATGATTGAAAATCTGGTAAAACAGCTTTGGCTTACTCAAGAAAAGAAAAGGGGGAGATGTGGATGATTTCTTGTTAGAGAATGAACATATACCTGCTCTGAATGAAAGCAAGTATGTGCAGTTGGCCATGTAGCAGGGGTAACTCCTGGTTACCTCTGTGCAGCCAACCGTGGAAAAGAAGCAACTTCCGGACAATCAATGAAACAAGAATGCAGGCCTTGAAGATAAGGAGCTAAGATAAGAAGCTTGCTGAATTGGACTGTAAATTTCGGTTGCTTACAAAAACCACACTTTAGGTTCTCACGAGTGCCTCCTTACATTGTGACGACGCTGTTTGGAGCAACATTTTGATTTTACAGGGTCATCATACCTCATTTTTGTGCTTTATATTTGGTGTGGAACCTCTTTATAGCATCTCACTTATAGTGCCTTATGTTTTCTATTTAAGGCTTCTTACATAGGTTTTCTAAGACTGTTACAAAGTGTGTTCCAGTTTGTCATACCTATTTTTTTTAGATTAGTATATCTTAGGTAATTCACTTAAGCATAGAGAGGGGGGGAAATGTAGGCAGCCAGGGCTTGGTGGTCGGAAGATGTCGCGCTGTAACGGAAAGACAGAGCCCCTCCCCAGGTCTTAGCTTTGTGACGTAAGCAGATGGAAGTAACGTTGTAAACCAAAGCTATATAATGCGGTGTCACTCTGCAATAACCGCCATTTGCCGTCCACCACATTGGTGTCTGCGTGCTAATGGACCCCGTGATCGCTAGTAGGTGATCGCCTGTGCCGACCCTGAACCAGGCCGCCGTGCCTCAGAGAGGCAGCATGTGAGTTTTTTGTTTTATTTTTTATTCATAGGTCATTTACGTTTTGATGGACTTGTCTGAAAAAAAGACAAGTCCATCATTTTTTTATGCTACCTGTAAAGTTGCATGAAAATTTAAGTAGTAAAGTTATTACATTTCAGCTTTTTACATATCTCTCTTTAAGACTGGAGTGTTTTATATTGCATTTTTCATTGCCAAAGGCAATCTAAAATACCTGCCCCCTCCTTATCACTGGTCATCTAGAGACCAATGGAATAGTTTCCTCTAAAGACTTCCTTAAATTATTAATCAGAAGGCTCTTTTATTTGCTGTAGTTTTTTTAGTTGAGTAGGTCAGATGGCAGATATGTTTGAATTTGAGGTACAGAGCTTACAGTCATAGTGTTTACAAAAAACAGCTACCTAAATGGACACAGAATTTAGCTGGGAGAAGAGGTCTGAGAGATATTATCAAACTATACTCGTATTGAAGTCAATAATTATTTTACCATCAAATAGGTGAACTTATGAGCAATGCTGACCTATCTCAAAATCCCTGTGTCAATTATATTTTCAAAAGTTATATAGATTGTGGAAAATAAAAACATTAGTTTAATATGCATATGTGAATATAATAACTCTAAAATCTTTGAAGAGAGATAAGACTAGCAACATCAAGGTAAACTTAGTTATCTCTTTACTAATTTTAAGCCAAAGTCTACTAAAATCAAGCTGCTAGCACAATTAAAATTTTGTAAAATCAATGGATTTCCTGTGGTTACAGGTCCATACATACAGGCTTTTTACAGAAAGAAATCTTATGAATTTGCATGGAATATATAAGTTCTCTAACTATTTTCCCTTTTCAGATCAACAAATGTAGTTCTGCACATCATGTGAGAGTGGAGTGTCAGGACCCACCAGTTTAAGAAAGAATATTTAAGCTTCATGTATATATTGCAGCTGTGGAGCTTAATTATGAATCTTAAACCAGTTCTGAAGAGTGGAGATATATTAATGTTTTTTCATATGTATCAAAGATTTCAGAGAACTTTATGAATTATGAACATGCGCCTGCCAAGGATCAAATAGAAAATGCCCATGTGTTAGTTAGGGTACTTTATTGTTATGAATTCATCAGAATGAGTTCGAAACTCTGAGAGAATGTGTGACAAACCACAGTATTCTATGAAATTATTGGCTAAAAAAAGTTTCTTTCATATGTATTTGTTTGTATATACTCTCAATTTTTTAATACATCTAGTGTTATTGCATTCTCTCTGTATCTGAGTTTTGCAATAAAAATATTTTACCTTTCATATAACAGACAAATTCACTGGCAGTATCAGAGAGCTATAATAGAATCAGTCATGAAAGAAAAGTAGATATTCTGTGTAGACAAAGTCCTTTCAGTAGTCTTTTTCTAGTCTACAATTTTTGAGAAGAATATTTACCAAGAATAGTGCAGGAATTCAAATTTTTACACTTACTGAGAGTGAAGAAAATCTTGGTTTTTCATTGTGTTTGTCTGGTGTGGCAATTGAGTGAAGTTCTCACAAAATACTAAAGCATTAAAGTACCTGAACACACCTGACCTTAAAAACAAAACACTCCGAAAACACCAAAAAATCCCCATGTACTCGGGTATGCAGTACAAAAAGTAAAATTAATTGAACTCATTAATTAAATTAGTCACTCAGTGTCACCCTCCTCATACTGTTGACTTAATTTTAACCAGATGCTTCTGCCAGCACCTTTGATATTGGTAGGAGGAAGAAGTCATTTGACCAAGGCTTTGTGAAGTTACCTTATTAAGTATTCTCAATGAATGTGCTATGTTATTTGCTCCAGGATAATTCAGAACCTAAATTTTAGACTGTTACAGATTATTTAGTAAGTAATACTAACAAAAGAATAAGTGACATGAAAATGTTCAGTATTAATCTTTACAAAGTACTTTGAGAAAATGGTTATGAAAGGCTCTATGGAAATAGAAGTACTAATTGATCTTAATGTATTCTCATAGAACAGAGAGACAGCATGTACTGTAATTCAACAAATTACCTGCTGTTTTGTAGTCTGTGTTATGCTGGAGTGGATGGATAAGCTTTTAGTGGAAAGTGAGTTAAATACCATTTCTTGATTAAGTATCAAGAGAGAGTACGATTTTTTTTCCCCCAGAATAATGTCTGCAGTGACAAGGCTACAGTCTTTTAGACCTTCATAGTTATTATTCTCAGAGTGCAGGAGACCCACCTATATATCTAATTCATGATTATCACAGAAAAACTATCGTTACTTTAGAGGTACGGAGAAATTATTCTATGTTTTGGGGGAAATGTGCCCAATAAACATGATTTAAAAAGTTACACTGAAAAATTTCTTAAGCATTTATAATCCTTGCTAGTACATACTTTCTCAAACTATGTGCTTCTTTCCCTGCCTGAATACATTAGAGAGAGGCTTTTCAATCTTCTGTATGCTGCTGCGGTAGTGGTCATTTCACACAATTTATCCAAATTCTTTTCCCCATATCCGAAACAGGCTTTAAAAAAGAGAAGCAAAGATTTGGCAACCTCCAGTTTCACAGGGCAGAAGAAAACTACAAGCCCCTTTCCCACTTCTAGTTGCCTAGAGGCTGCTGCACCCTCTAATTTCTAAAAGCTTAGATACAAGATGTGTAGGCTTAGCTTTAAATGACAGGAAATGTTACCTTCAGTAACACAATTTAGCTTTAGGAAAGCTGCATCCTGAAGAAAGATATGTTTACTGTCTGGAGGCAGGATAGTTTCCCCTGTTGGTCTGTGGACTCAAGAGATTTATTTGATAATGGTTTACATTTATTTGTGTTTGGAAGGTGGTGTGTGTTTTTGTTGTGCTGTCTCCTCCCTCCCTTCCCCCAGTGCCACACTTCTTTGAGCAAAATTTGTGTGGGTTGTTTTTTTTTTTGCATGGAGCCCATTTCTTAACAACATGTGATTCCTAAGGCATAAAAGACCTGATGTTATAATAAATCAAATAGGCAAATACCAAATTTTCAAACTAGTTCTGTGCAGCATAAAAAAAAAAAAAATAAAAAAAAAAAAAAAGGTTTATTCTGGAATATATTTTTAAATGATTAGGTGAAAGCTGCTGAGAAAGTAAAATGAAGTATTTCCTCCCTACTTGAAACTTCCTAATTTGTTCAATATTTAGTGGGGCATAAAAATTGGATCTGCAGCTGTGTAGTTACTCTTACCTGAGTTTCAAAGGTATAGCCAAGATCTGAATTTAGCATAAGAAGATGCACATAGTTGTACAGAGAATTGTTTGGTGTCCTCTGATTCTCCCTTAATGGAGTAGATAATGAGGATTCTATTAATTTTCTAAAGAAGTTAATTGTTAGGAGACTTTCAGACTGCACCTGGGAGCTTAATTTCATCATAAAACTGTGGCATTTAAAATCATAGAATCATAGAATAGTTAGGGCTGGAAAGGACCTTAAGATCATCTAGTTCCAACCCCCCTGCCATGGGCAGGGACACCTCACACTAAACCATGTCACCCAAGCCTCTGTCCAACCTGACCTTGAACACCGCCATTGATGGAGCATTCACAACTTCCCTGGGCAACCCATTACAGTGCTTCACCACCCTTACAGTAAAGAATTTCTTCCTTATATCCAACATAAACATCCCCTGTTTAAGTTCGAACCCATTACCCTTGTCTATCACTGCAGTCCCTCATGAAGAGTCCCTCCCCAGCATCTCTAGAGCCCACCTTCAGATACTGGAAGGCTTCTATGAGGTCTCTACACAGCCTTTTCTCCAGGCTGAACAGCCCCAACTTTCTTGGTCTATCTTCATACAGGAGGTACTCCAGTCCCCTGATCATCCTCGTGGCCCTCATGAACAATTTGTCACTAAAAGATTAAGACATGAAGTCACAGACCTCAAGCTTATTTGACAATAAATAACAGTAATTTTCAGTGACTGTGTAGAGTATTTATGTAAATAAGAAAAGCATACCTCCCCGTTAGTTTACAAGTAATATGCCTTCCTCCCATGTTTTCACTGCACTCCTAGGTCCTACGAGGTAAGTGGGTAAAGAGTAGAAAATGGGAAAATGTAGAGTAAGTCATCAATACTCCTGACCCTTTTCCAGAAGGACTACAGTATTCATGGTTTCTTTTCCCTCAGTCTTAGGTCCAGTTGCAGCATATTATCAAACATAGAAATTACTCATACTTTCTTCACTGGTTCACAGTTCCATGCAAATTTACCATTTATCATGTGTTTTTCATTTTGAATACTTGCTCTTTGGGTTTCTTATTACCACTAAAACTGCTTTTACTGCAGTTCCCATGGTTGCATTCGTTTAACAACCAGTAAAGGACTGTTGGCAAATTGTTTATAACCCCAGGAAGTCCATCCAGTCTTATCTTGTGCCTGTATTTCAAGGCTTCTGCTGTCACACCTAGGTGAATACTCCACTATGCTGTGTGTTACCAAACAGTCATAGACAGTTCATTCTGTACAGAAGAAACAGTTGTTGCTGCAAAATATTTATAGCATTTAAATTATGTGACTATTGTGCAACTGCTAAACCAAAGTAAGTAACAGTTATCTGGACCTTAGCTAATTTTTATTACAGTGAAGTAAGATAAAAACCAGCTCCAGACAGGCCAAAGCAAGTTTTAAAAATGTCTGACAAGCTTTGTGGCCTCTGTTGTCAGCTTAATGCAGTACAATATATACTGTTTGCTAGGCTAAGTACTACTGTGGACACAGAAGAGATCCCTTTTTTACTATTTTTAAAGTAATATTTCCACATTCAACAAGCTGACATCCAAAGACATTTTAATAGTGCAGAGGAAACAGACTATTAGCACAGATGGTCTTAACCAGGTGTCAAGATTATTTTTCTCAAGGACCAAGTACTTAACCTGAAAGAAGGAATATCTTCTGAGTGGCAGTAAAGACCACTACCCTGATGTCTGACAAAATGTTTTCATCTCACTTACAAAACACAGAAAAGTATTTTTTAGTTTCTCTCTGCATTTATTGTTCTTTTAAGGCTTAATTTGTGGAAAAAGTAGCATAGTTGATTTCTTGGTAAAAAAAGATTTTAGAAACATCAGTGTGTGATTTACTCAAAAAGTCTGATCAACTACAAGAGGGAATAAAATCTGGATTGCAGGAAGCCTAAAGTTCATAACACTCCTGATGTTTGTAGAATTCAAATTTGGCGTGCTTGATGCATTTTAAGAATGTCAAATGACAGAGCTGTATCTAGCAATCCTGCCTTTACACGAGTAGGATATTTCATATCTCTTCAGAATGCTCCCACCAGCTAACAAGAACACTTGAGACAAAACAGTAATCATAGAATCATAGAATAGTTAGGGTTGAAAGGACATTAAGATCATCTAGTTGCAACGCCTCTGCCATGGCCAGGGACACCTCACACTAAACCATGCCACCCAAGGCTCTGTCCAACCTGGCTGTGAACACTGCCAGTGATGGAGCATTCACAACTTTTCTGGACAACCTATTCCAGTGCCTCAACACTCTTGCAGTAAAGAATTTCTTCTTCATATCCAATCTATACTTCCCCTGTTTAAGTTTGAACCCATTACCCCTTGTCCTCTCACTACAGCCCCTAATGAAGAGTCCCTCCCCAGCATCCCTGTAGGCCCCCTTCAGATACTGGAAGGCTGCTAGGAGGTCTCCACGCAGCCTTCTCTTCTCCAGGCTCAACAGACCCAACTTTCTCATCCTAGATGGGAGGTGCTCCAGTTCCCTGATCATCCTCGTGGTCCTCCTCTGGACTTGTTCCAGCAGTTCCATATCCTTTTCATGTTGAGGACACCAGAACTGCACACAATACTCCAAGTGACGTCTCACAAGAGCAGAGTAGAGGGGCAGGATCACGTCCCTCAACCTACTGGTCATTCTCCTTTTGATGCAGCCCAGGATACAGTTGGCTTTCTGGGCTGCAAGCGCACAGTGCCGGCTCATATTCATTTTTTCATCAACCAACACCCCCAAGTCCTTCTCCGCAGGGCTGCTCTCAATCTCCTCCCCGCCCAACCTGTAGCTGTGCCTGGCATTGCTCCAACCCAGGTGGAGGACCTTGCACTTGGTGTGGTTAAACTTCATCAGGTTGGCATCAGCCCACATCACAAGCATGTCAAGGTCCTTCTGGATGGCATTCCTTCCCCCCAACGTATCAACCAAACCACACAGCTTGGTGTCATCGGCAAACTTGCTGAGGGCACACTCAATCCCACTGTCCATGACACCAACAGAGATGTTGAACAAGATCAGTCCCAACACCGATCCCTGAGGGACGCCACTCATTACTGGTCTCCAGCTGAACATTAAGCCTTTGAGCACTACTCTTTGCGTGCGGCCATCTAGCCAACTACTGGCAGCCATTTGCTTCATAATGAATTGACTCCTTTCCTACCACACTCACAGAACTCTTTATTGGCTATGCAATGTAAGTAATTATATGTCCATCCAGTGAAGCAGAAACTTCATAATCAAGCAACACCTGATAATACCAACGACAGCATTTAATTATTAGGGCCTACTCTATTTGATTTCAAGGTAGTTTTATCTGTTTTCTGTTCATGACTGGAAATCCTGGATCTGATGTAATCTTCATTTGACTAATGAGAGAAATTTCCAGTTAACATTACCTTTCAAAGCCATAAACAGACAAAGATTTCCAGGATATCCCTGTCCTCCTTCTGCTCTTCACTGGAAATTTACCATTAAATCTTATGATAAAAGAAATATTTTCTGGGGAAAAAATGCAGCAAAATCTCCAGTGAAAATGGGGAAGGCTGGATGAAAAACTAGTGGTACATAGCAGTTCTAAGCAATTTGAGAAACTGATCTGTTAAAACAGAAATACCATCATTCTATGGCAGAAGACTACACATGTATAAACGATTTGTACATTGTCATTTATATACTTGTTACCATTGCAAATCTGGCTTGTTTAACAGTAACAAAATCAGAGATCTTCTAGTACCAAATTGTGAATTTAAACAACTTCATGGCATAGGAAAAAATAAACTATAGGGATACAATTTTTTGTATGAGGGGCAGTTTAATGCAGTTTCCGACTGTCTGATTTGCCACAAACTTTAACTGTAGACAGAGCTAGCATACACATGTTCTTGCTTGTAAATACATGCCCTTAGCGTGTGATTACTCTGATAGTTCTTCCCTGTTTCTTTAGGACTCTGTTAAAGGCAAATCCCAAATGTACAACACAGTCAACTTTTCTGAGGATCACCTGCATGACAAGAGAGGATACATCAAACCCTCTGGATTTTTTAAAATGGAATTTAATTTCCCTGAGTTTTTTACCCAGATCAGTGTATGCTTCAGTGAGAAAACATACAAGGAACCTTCTTCTACTACAAATATGTGTTTCAAATGAAGGTGATTCATGTGATAACACTTCAAAACTGGCAGTACATTCAAACTTGATTAAAGAAACCTTGCCTAGTCTATTTCAAAATCTATAGTTGCCAATCATTTATTAAAAAAAATAAACATACCTTGAGGCCTACTTAAATGTTCTCATTAGACTTTGTAAAGTATACATATATACACAAAGCAGCGCAAGTCTAGAGTTTGCATTTCATGTAAGCCGCATCTGGTGAGAAGGAAGAAATTTGTTCAGTTCCTGATTGTCATGGGTTCAGCAGTAGCACTCATTTTTCTCCTTCTTGGTAGCTGGTGCAGCGCTGTGTTTTTGATTTTCGGCCTGGGAACAGTGCTGATAACACCACAGTTTTCAGTTACTGCTTGGAAATGTTTAGGCTGGCCAAGGACTTTGTGAGTCTCATGTTCTGCCAGGGAGGAGGGGAAGCCGGGAGGAAGGAGAGAGAGGACACCTGACCCAAACTGACCAAAGAGAGGCATTCTATGCCACAGCACATCATGTTCAGGATGTAAAAACGGAGAGCAGAGACCAGGAAGGGTGGGGGTGCACGGTGGGGGGAGCACTGTGGGGGTGCACTGCTTGGTTGGGCTGGGCGGTGACCAGTTGTATGCTTTCCTTGTATTTGCCTTGTCAATTTTGTTACTGGTGGAGGTGCACTGCTTGGTCAGGCTGGGTGGTGAGCAATTGTATCCATTCCTTGTATTTGCCTAGTCATTATTGTTACTGGTGGTAGCAGTAGTGGTTTGTGTTATACCTTAGTTACTAAACTGTTCTTTTCTCAACCTGTGGGAGTTGCATTCTTTCGATTCTCCTCCCCATTTCCCTGGGACTGGGGGAAAAAAGAGTGGGGAATGAGTGAGAGAGTGACTGTGTGAGTTTATAGAGGCTTAAACCACTACACTGATAAAGAGAATGCAACAGCTAGCCAAAGCAGCTTTTAAGAGTGGTACTGCTGAAGAACGCACATTACAGAAGAGGAGGTGAGTGAAGAGGTCAAAAGTAGATTGATAATCACAGTGTACTTACACATAATACCCCAAACCACAAGAGGATAAAAGGAAGAAAACCCACAGATTATGCAAAGTAAAATATTGATCAGAATCATACTAATTGTGAAAAATATGTGGGTTTCATGGAAAGAAGGTAGGTAAAAAAAGTGCTTAACTTTGTTATTTAAAAATAATTTGCTTTCCTAGAAATGCTTTCATTTTGAACTCACTTAGAATAGTTCAAATTGTGAGAAGAATGGGTAGGGATACATTTTTTATTGATTTTGTAATCAGGTATCTCTGGCTTCTTGAATATTACATATAATTGATGCTACTGATTGCTTGCATTCTTCAATTGCCAAGTAATTATTTACTCAATTTAGGTCTGCATGATTCTCAGAGGTGTGTCCTGTTTTTTTTGAGGATGGTAGAAAGCAGCTTCTCAATCTAAACAAAGGAAAAAGGACATTTTTACATGACTTCATAAGAATCCCTAACTCAGATATGTGATGACTGCACTTATATTCAGGCACTTTTTTTTTTTTTTTTTTTTTTTTTCAGTTATCAGTGTGTTTATATTTGCAAGTTAAAGTTTTTAGATAATTTGAAGATTGATGCTTGTAATGCCATCACCACTAGCTCTACAAGGAAGTAGTTCTACAAGACAGTATTTTCAGCATGGTTTAAATGTTGGAATAAGGGTATGATAATGCAGTGTATTGGCTGTCTTAGCTGTACAGGAAGAAAAGTTTTGAGCTGCATGAACCAAACACTATGGATAAAATAATTTCAGTGTTCTGCTGGTTCTCATTTCTATCAGTGTTCAGCTGTTTGCTTTGGTTTTGAAAAATAGGTAGATTACTATTGTGTGGAAAAAGAGAATGTGATTGCTACAAAACTTAGAACTAAATTATAGAGACATTGACAGTATCAGCATGATTGTTCCATGCTGAATTCCCAATTACCCTGCAGATCAAGTTACAGGACCTGTTTGTAGACATTTGCTCTGTCATTAGTTACCACTATGGCTTTCCTTTTTTTCTCTGTTACTGTAGTAACAAGCTATCACGTCCTTCTCTAGCCTCTCTCTCACTTTGTATAAATGCCAACAGAAATTTGACTACTTCAAGTAAAGAGAGGATTGTTTTTTTTTTTTTTCTTAGGCAGTCAGTGTGTTAGAGTTAAGAACTGAATCCCCTATGAAGCTTACATTTTTATTTTTTTTAACTAGGAAGTTGCTCTTCAGTCCTAGTTGTAATAGATCCAATTGTAGTGAGAAGGCTACCATTCACTTTCATTATACAGACACATCAAGGAAAAGACTGAATACAATGGAAATAGCAAGCTTCCTGGAATTTACCAGTTCAAATTTCAGCCCTGCTGTATGTGAGGTACCAACAGACATAGCTGGAAGTCCTAGATCTCTACTGATCCATTTGTGAGCTGCATGTTTGGCCATATGGGCAGCATGCTGCATAACATTCAGAAGACCTCACGTTAGACTGCACAATCTCACAAAAAGTTTAAAAAGCCTATGAAAATGACCACTTTTCTGAGCATTGCAACGTAATTTCTTAAACGTCTTAAAAACCTCTATTGTTCATGTGTGCTTCATATATGTGGCAGTCCAGCTAGCTGCACTTCCTGTCGAAGCCCTTAAGACATCCATGGCCTCTGCTGCCCCTACCCAGTCTTGCCTGGGGCCACCACCAACATCCCTGTGGCCAAGACCCCAGTTAAAACAGGACAGTTGAGGAGCAGGCCTGGGGCTGAGCTGAAGGGAGGTCCTCGGTCATGGATAGGGGTAGGCTGGACAAGGCTGTGGTGCACTCGAGGTCCTGAACACTTGCTTCACAGGCTGATGAAAAAATCTACTTATTTTTCCAAGCACAGAATATCTGGCAACCTAAACCTAGCTTTCAGTAATATTTAATATATACATATACATATGTAGGTATGTGGGAGGGATTTTGGAAGCCAAATGAACAAGGACAAAGATTGTATTGTGTCTGCCTTCAGAGCTAACCATTAGAAGCAACTAAATAGCCCAGACTTAGAACTGTGGTTTTCAGACTGAACTCTGGAATACACTGATTATTTTTTTCCCAAGCACATAAGACTCAACCGAGTTTTTTCAACACCAGTACTTGGATCAGTAAGTTTAATCACAAGTTTTACTTTTTTGAAGTTTTTACCTCCTATCCTCCTGCTTTATTTTTGCCTTGCTCCTGATTGTGTGAAACTGACTAAAAATGTAATTTTTAGTACACAGAATATCACTTCTTGGCTGCAGTGACAGTAGGACACTCCATTACGGGCCACAGAGATTTCTAAGAAACTAGACCACCTGTAAGAAAGGCTGAAGGAGCTGTAACTGTTTAACCTGCAGAAGAGAAAATTCAGTGGAATCTTGTGAATGTATATAAATAACTGACGATACAGTGTAAAAAAGATAAAGGAGACTGAGCAATTGTCAGTAAGAGAACAAGAAGAAATGGGAAAAAATAGAGATGCAAGAAATTCCATTTAAATATCAGTGTAGGGAAAAAATACTACACTGTGAGGACAGTTGAGCACTGGAACGGGTTTCCCAGGGAGGTTGTGAAGTCAGGACCCTGAGCAGCCTGCCCTACCTGAACCTCTTTGAGCAGGGAGCTGGACAAGATGATTTGCAGAGGTGCTTTCCAACCTCAGCCATTCTGTGGTTCCACTTGTGCAGGTGACCAGTGCCCTACTAACGGGAAGTCCATGTTAATTGATGAGAAATAGTTGGGACATGGGTATGTGCAAGGTATGTCTGCTCTTTTCTTCCCTTCTGAAAGAAGGATATGAACCTGTGGAAATGAATCCAGAGGAGGCTCATGAGGATGTTCTGTGGGCTGGAGCACCTTTGCTATGAAGACAGGCTGAGAGAGTTGGACTTTTTCAGCCTGGAAAAGAGAAGGCTCAGGTAAGACTTTAGAGCAGCTTCCAGTCCTTAAAAGGGACCTACAAGAAATCTGAAGATTGACTTTTCACAGGGCCATGTAGTGACAGGACAAGGGGGAATGGCTTTAAGATGACAGAGGAGAGATTTAGATTAGACATTAGGAGAAAATGCGTCACTGTGAGGGTGGTGAGACACTCTCACAGTTGCCCAGAGAAGCTGTGTCTGCCCCATCCCTGGCAGCATTCAAGGCCAGGATGGATGGGGCTTTAAGCAACCTGGTCTAGTGAAAGTTGTCCCTTCCCATGGCAGGGGGGCATTAGAACTGGATGATCTTAAAGGCCCCTTCCAACCCAAACCATTCTATAATTCTATGATGATTCCATGAAGAAGAGTAAGACAATAAATGTGCAGAGACACAGAGCTAACAGACAAGTGTAAAAGAGAAAACAACTGGAAAAGACCTTGTTCAGTCACACTAATTGATGAGCTGTTGAAAAACTGCAGGCCAATTGAGAGCTTGCAGTTGGTAAAAGGTGCAGATCTGAGGGTCCAGGGTGTTGCAGAGGGTCGCTGGAGCTATGAAAACTGAGAGGAGAATGTGCAGGGGAGAGGAGATCAGGGAGGAACAATGGAAGAATAGACAGACATGTGAAAGGGGTTGGTCACTTCTTAGAAGGAGCTGGTCAGTATGTTTGTCTTCTGGCTTAGTCCTGTGACTGATCACCACAGTCTGTGCTGTCTTCATACTAAATACTTCCTTAATTGTCTCTCTGCAAAATCTCATCCTCTATTTCATTTATTTAATTTCCATTTAAATTTTTGAAAATGTTCCAGCAAATGACAAATGTAATTTCAAGGCATTAAAGGACTTCTTAAAACCTAGATTTTGTAACACAGAGGGTTATCCTTTTAAACAGAATTATGTTAGGTCAGGTATATATCAACCAATTCTCGTAGTTTATAATTAGCAGTTATATATAGCTTTTATGAAATTAAATGCATCCCTGTTGTTTATATAAATACCATAGTGTGGGGAAAAAAACTTACTTGACATCACAGGAGAAAATTCTTCCCACAACTTATGAAGTACCCAGGGAGAGCTTTGTCATTTCCTTATTATGTTCCATTCGACCTCGATAAAACTCACACAATGCAAACCAGAAAATCCTGTATTATTTATGATTTCTACTGTTTCTTCACTTACAGTCAGGAAATTTGTAGGTAAAACTCCATTTTCTATAGTACTCTGTGTCTAATACTTCTTATGATTTTTATGTTCTTTCTCCGACCAAGTTCATTTTTTTTCAACGTGTAGGACAGCTGAACTCCCTGGAAACCACTGCCCACTTGACTAGGAATAGATATGTAAAACTGCATGTTTATTGGCATTCTATATGACCAACTGAAATAAGAAATACTTCAACCGTGCCCCTATTAAGCGAAGTCTGGATTCCCTTCTTGGGTCTTAAACAATGGCACAGGAGTTTCATTAAAACCTTGTGATTTCACAGTGACAAAGCATCAGGAATAAAACAGGATTGCTGAACTTAAACTAATGCAGCTTCACTGAAATCATAAGGACTGTTGGTTTATAAACAATACAAAATGCTATATATGACAAAGTTATCTGGAATCACACAGTTACATTAGTAACAGAAAAGAATGGGAGTTTTGAGTTTCTTATCAACAGTCCCATATTACGTTGCCTATTTATCCTTTTCAAGTGGCAGTTGCACAGATCCTGTTTCCCATTCTTTTTGCAAGTGACACCTCATGACAGGTGCAAAGAGTGCAGAATCAATCAAAACAGAAATTATTGTGGGAAAGTTTTCAGTGTGTTTCGTTTTTTTCTACTGAGATATCTATACTTCTGTATTTTATGCAATATGCTTCTTAATTCCTACTGTCTTTTATTATTTTCTTTTCCTTCCTCCCTCATGTACCTAGAAAGAAAAGAGAGACATCTGCATGTAACTTATACCTCACAGGCTGTATCTCAGCTGGTAAAATCTGGAGCATTTCCCAGCTTTGGGGCTCTATTCCAGACCCTCCTCCATGGCCTTACACCAATGCTGGACTGAAGTCTGCAGGCACAGAAGTCCACTTTGCTGCTGCAGAGGAGAAATACAAGCACAGGAGTTGGGAGAGAACCATTATATGTTTCACAGGTGAACAAAAATCCTATGTAGGAAGTAATCTGTCTTTCTAGATCAGATCTATTTCAGTGAACATTGCAGCAAAGAGTCTACAGATTAAGACCACAGCTACAGAAATTCTAATTTAAAATGTGGTGCCTGGGAAACACCAAAACTTTGTGAACCAATGCAGAATGGAGAATATGGAGAGAAAATTTGTTAGAACAAGTTTAATTTTTTTAATTTTTTTATTTTCAAAAATTTCAGAGACAACTAGAATCACGTTTTTCACTGTATAATTCCTCTTCCTTCCAGCCACACACCCATTTGCTACTATTAACCTCTCAATTTCACTGAATCTCAAGAATACATTTGGCAAGTTCTCTGCATCCCAGTAGAAACTGAGAAAGATGACCCCAAAAAAACCTGAATGCGCCTTTTCCTTTCAGCCTCTCCCCCCCCCCCCCAAAAAAAAAAAATGGTTAAAGCTTTTGCCCAAACTATTTTTAAATGAAATTTTAGAACACAAACCTTAACTTCCAGAATGTTTGTCTTTGGATAAAATGGTCAGAATTTAATAGGTCCACAGATTCAAGGATGACTCAACCCTTGCAAGATCTGGACAATCTGGAAGAGTGCATCTTTTTCCATTGATAACAGAGTCAGTCCAGGGTATTCCCTATTTTAGGTATTTACATCGTATGCCTTAATTTGAATGTCTGACCTAACTGCCTACATATTTCGTGAGAGGAGAAAATGACATATGAAAGGTAATCTACTCTGGCGTCAAAATGTGGTCTAGCACAAAAGAAAGCAAGCAAGAAAGAAAGGACATGTAAACATTATCGTTCTAGGTTCAGCAGTAGCAGTCATTTTTCTCCTTAGTAGCTGGTGCAGAGCTGTGTTTTTGACTTTCGGCTTAGGAACAGCGCTGATAGCGCCAATGTTTTCAGTTACTGCTTAGAGTCTTTTGGTTTGACCAAGGACTTTCTGAGTCTCATGCTCTGCTAGGGAGGAGGGGAAGCCAGGAGGAAGCAGAAACAGGACACCTGACACAAACTGACCAAAGAGGTATTTCATACCACAGCGCATTGTGCCCAGGATGTAAAAAAACGAGGGCAGGGACCCGGAAGAGGGGGATTCTCTGCTGGGTCGGGCTTGGTATCGGGTCATGAGCAGTTGTATTCTCTTCCCTTGTATTTGACTTGTCATTATTATTATTGGTGGTAGCAGTAATGATTTGTATTATGCCTTAGTTACTGAACTGTTCTTATCTCAACCTGTGGGAGTTGCATTCTTTCGATTCTACCCCACATCCCTCTGGGAGCGAGAGGAAGAAAGAGGGGAGAGCGAGTGAACAAACTGTGTGGCTGACTGGACTTAAACCATGACAGTTCTCTTTGGCACCCAAAGTGGGGCTTGAAGGGTTGAGGTAACAGCAGGATTAATAGTCACTCATCACAATGTTGATTTATTGGCTGTCAAAGTTGTTGCTCTTGATTCTCTTCAATTCATGGTTTCAGCCTGTTATATCTTACTTACAGCCAGTATTTGTTATCTTAGCATTTTTCAGACATGGGTTTTGGGCTAAGGTACTTGTTAGCTGAGAAAATTGGGGCTGTTCAGCCTGGAGAAGAGAAGGCTGCGTGGAGACCTCCTAGCAGCCTTCCAATACCTGAAGGGGGCCTATAGGGATGCCGGGGAGGGACTCTTCATTAGGGACTGTGGTGAGAGGACAAGGGTAATGGGTTTAAACTTAAACAGGGGAGGTTTAGATTGGATCTGAGGAAGAAATTCTTTACTGTGAGGGTGGTGGGGCCCTGGAATGGGTTGCCCGGGGAAGTTGTGGATGCTTCACCCTTGGCGGCATTCAAGGTGGGGTTGGACATAGCCTTGGATGGCATGGTTTAGTGGGAGGTGTCCCTGCCCATGGCGGCGGGGTTGGAACTCTATGATCTTGAGGTCCTTTCCAACCCTTACTATTCTATGATTCTATGATTCATTGTACTTTATTGGAATGGCTTGTAATACGGGCAGGCTTCAGAAGCAGGGAGGGACGGACATGGACGTGGACTTGTGCTTGGTCGTCTGGCTGCTCTTCACCATCCTCTTCACCGTCCTCGCCTCCGTATTCGTGAAGCTGTGGGAAGCAGAAGCGGGGTGGCCCCAAGAGCCGCCGACGGCTGAAATGGCCCGGGAGTGTGACCCCGGGGACCAGGAGATCGGGAGGAAGTGGCTGCTGGTGGAAGAGGTCAGAACGGTCGAGGAGGGGAATGAGGCGGCTACCAAAGGGCAAGGGGGGGCGGCAGAGAAGCCGGGCCCTGATGCTGAGCCAGCCTCGCAACTGCCGAGCAGCATGGGGAGAGGTGGAGGAGAAGCGGAGGCTGCGGCCAAACCCAGCCCCGCGGCGGCTGAGAACATATCCCACAGCTGCCTGCAGAACCCCGCAAGCCCGAGCCCCAGGAGGATGCAGGAGACCACGCAGCACTTCCCAGCAAGGCAGAGGAGGACGATCTGGACTTAGACAAAGAACAGCTGGTGGTGAGAGAGCCGGCAAGCACAGCAGCTGCACCAGACCCAGTGACAGATACAGCAGCGTCATTTGAGAGTTCTGAAGGTTTTGAATGGCCTTTGGGTACCCTTGAGACCTGCCTGCTGATTGTGATGGGGATCACCATGTTGGCACATATACAGAGTGTGTTTTGCCCACGACCGTTCTGTCTAGTCCCGAGAGTTAAGCAGAGTCGGGTTTGGGCCTTGTCAGGTGCTAGACAATGACATAGGAGGACCAAGAGATTTTCCCCAAGGCTGGACAGTTATGAGTGGCAGGGTGTGTGGGGCAGTATGGGCGAGTATCTAGTCCACTGGGCCCCTCCAGTGCTTTGGAAGCATCGGAGATGGAAGGTAGCTGTATGGAGTGCCCAAAGACAAGCTGCAGAAACTGCTGGAGGGGAGGGTGAATTATTTTGAGCCTGGTGGGCCCATGACACCTCAGGCCATCAGGGCAGAGATGCAGCATACAGATGGACTCATGATCGAGGGGTGGACATAGCAATGGACACTATTGCCCAGGTTTTTAATGACTGTGAACACTGTACACAACCTCCCCTCCTCTGAAAGACTGTTCCAAAAGATAGAGCCCGATATCATGGACTGGATGGACTCAGCAGCTTTACAGGGATTGGTCCATGCACCGAGAGATGATCTGTCTCCCTCTGTGTGTGTGTGGATGTATATATATACATGTGATCGTATATTGAAAATGTGGGATCTGAGCATGATGTGAAAGGTACGGAATGAGGGGTGGAATGTCCTGGGTTCTGCAGTAGCAGTCATTTTTCTCCTTCTTGGTAGCTGGTGCAGTGCTGTGTTTTTGACTTTCAGCTTGGAAACACTGCTGATAACACCAGTGTTTTCAGTTGCTGCTTAGAATCTTTTGGTTTGACCAAGGACTTTCTGAGTCTCATGCTCTGCTAGGGAGGAGGGGAAGCCAGGAGGAAGCAGAAACAGGACACCTGACACAAACTGACCAAAGAGTTTATTCCATACCACAGCGCATTGTGCCCAGGATGTAAAAAAACGAGGGCAGGGACCCGGAAGAGGGGGGTTCTCTGCTGGGTTAGGCTTGGTATCGGGTCGTGAGCAGTTGTATTCTCTTCCCTTGTATTTGACTTGTCATTATAATTATTGGTGGTAGCAGTAGTGATTTGTGTTATACCTTAGTTACTGGACTGTTCTTATCTCAACCTGTGGGAGTTGCATTCTTTCGATTCTCCCCCCCCCATCCCTCTGGGAACGGGGAAAAGAAAGAGAGGGCAGTGAGTGAGCAATCTGCATGGCTGACTGGACTTAAACCACGACAATTATATAACACAATTTAAATTCTTGGAAGTCACAAAATAGACTACTTTTAAACATCTGTACTTCTGATATTCTACTGAAAAGGTAGACTTTTCCATTGTTCCCCTTTGTCAAATCGTTATTATGGTCCTGCATAAGCAATATTCAGAACATTTTATGATTCCAAAATTAACCTTAGGATTTATATTTTTTAGTTAGTTTGATAGTTCAACAATTCCCATACGAAGTAAGATTCTATAATACATGATTTTAACAAAAAATGCTTTTGTTATAAAACTTTTGCTTGTTCCTACATCAATATGTTTTTGTTATCTCATCTGTAGTCTAAGATGTCATGTACATAGTATACACAGACATTTAAGTAACTGAATTTCATTTGTTAGAATTGGAAAATTAAATTAATGCTTGTATTGTCATTAGAAATATAATAAAGCATCCCAAGTCACAGAAAATTATTTTTGAAGGAACAAAATCTCTATGTTCATATAAATAAACTCTACGCAGCTGTCATAGTGAATAGATCTGTGAAGTGAAAGTAAAATACTTTTGTTTATTGCACAGCGTTAATAGTGGGCTGAACTGACAGAAGTTGTATATGTCACATAAGACAAAGCGAAGGAGCAAAAATTCAAAGCACAAGGCAAAATGTATGAAACCAGTATAAACTCTGACCTTGGGGAATGATGACTGAGCCATTCCACATCACATGCTGAAGGAAAGAAAACCCTTCTTGAAGCTGAATAACTGCAAGGATATTAAACTGAACAGACCCGTGAAAGGATGTTGGTAGAGTGACGATAAGTTTCTTGACCTGGAAAATCGTTGCAGTGTTACATAGCCTGCACAGAAAAAAACCTACTTTATGTATAGAATTATGAAAGCCAGAATTTTATATCCCTAATTTTCGCAATCCATTACAGAACATTAATAATAGCCTCTTGTGCATTTTTTATTTTATTCCACATGTGGTATCAGAACTTGTATCTCTTCAGGCAGCCTTCCTTCATAGAGCACAAAGAGACACATACGCCTGTAAGGGAAGAGATGACAATCTCTGATATTAACCTTGCTCGTAACATAGTCCTCTCCTTAACATGGATTTTTTTCTGCCATCTTTTCTTTGACTCTCTTCCACACCAGCCTGTGGACAAAAGATCTGACACATTCTGAGGTCAGTAAATACTCAGACTTTTTTGTTTTGTTGGTTGTACTTTCCATCATTAAGTAAAACTTAAAACTAATTTGGTAAATGTCATTTTTCCCTGCACCTTAGAAAAAATAAAAGATTTATCTTCCTCTGTAGTTATTAAGGAGGAGTCAGGAGTAAGACTATGAAAAGAACTATGACATTTTATCAGCACACCTCAAATTACCTAAATAATCTGTACTTGACCCATAAACCACAACAATCATAGAATCATAGAATCATAGAATAGTAAGGGTTGGAAAGGACCTCAAGATCATCGAGTTCCAACCCCCCAGCCATGGGCATCTTTTCCAAATATAAGTACCTTAAAGTCAGTGTAAAATATTGATTTAAAAATGTGCTTCAAACTTTTATTGTATATCACACAGGGAATGACAATGTTTACCAAAATACAACAGTCTTTCTTTACCAGTTTATTGCTGGTTTTCTTTCAAGAAATCTTAAGTTTGGGATTCAGATGCTCAGAAATAAGAACAGAAAGGCAGTATGGCTTAAATGGGTGTAATTATAATGCAAGAAGAAAACACGCGCATTTATTTGATTTATCTCAGAGAATTATTAGCATCAAAAGAGGAGTCAGAGCTGCATAACCAGTGAAGGCTTAAAATAGTGTCTATTTTTAACTGCAATAAAATGAAATGCACAATTATAGCACAAATAAACGGTCGAGTTACTGTGTTTATAGAAGCATAATGTGGTTCTGTTCTGAATACAGTAGATTTCTAAATAACATATTATCTTAATGGGGATTTTCACATTTGAAGAAAAAAAAATTTTCTTGGTTACTGTATTGACTGTTCTTTAAAGGTATACATATTTTACTGTAAATATAATGAATGGCACTCAGAATATTTTATGCAGTTGTCATGTGTACTATATGTGGGAAACATTAAGAAAGATTATTTTGACATTGCTTTCCTCTGAATTATAGATGCCTGAGCACAGACTTCATCTGCTAGAAATCAAAAGTTATTTTAACAACTTCTCAAGTTAAAGGATCAAATATAAGTATAGTTTAATTTTGGTCGTCCAGTTCAGCACGAGTCTTAATGGGATCAAAATTTTAATATGCCACATACACAATATAGAGTCAGCTGTAAAGAATTGTCTGTATCAGGGAAACAAGGGTTTGGAAAGAGTATACCTGATGGAGGTTGCTGCCTCTCTGAGGCACGGCGGCCTGGTTCAGGGTCGGCACAGGCAATCACCTACTCGCGATCACGGGGTCCATTAGCACGCAGACACCAATGTGGTGGACGGCAAATGGCGTTTATTGCAGAGTGACACCGCATTATATAGCTTTGGTTTACAACGTTACTTCCATCTGCTTACGTCACAAAGCTAAGACCTGGGGAGGGGCTCTGTCTTTCCGTTACAGCGCGACATCTTCCGACCACCAAGCCCTGGCTGCCTACATTTCCCCCCCTCTCTATGCTTAAGTGAATTACCTAAGATATACTAATCTAAAAAAAATAGGTATGACAAACTGGAACACACTTTGTGACAGTCTTAGAAAACCTATGTAAGAAACCTTAAATAGAAAACATAAGGCACTATAAGTGAGATGCTATAAAGAGGTTCCACACAAAATATAAAACACAAAATGAGGTATGATGACCCTGTAAAATCAAAATGTTGCTCCAAACAGCGTCGTCACAATGTAAGGAGGCAGGCCCATTCTGAGAGTATTTGTAACTTTTGCACTCGTGAGAACCTAAAGTGTGGTTTTTGTAAGCAACCGAAATTTACAGTCCAATTCAGCAAGCTTCTTATCTTAGCTCCTTATCTTCAAGGCCTGCATTCTTGTTTCATTGATTGTCCGGAAGTTGCTTCTTTTCCACGGTTGGCTGCACAGAGGTAACCAGGAGTTGCCCCTGCTACATGGCCAACTGCACATACTTGCTTTCATTCAGAGCAGGTATATGTTCATTCTCTAACAAGAAATCATCCACATCTCCCCCTTTTCTTTTCTTGAGTAAGCCAAAGCTGTTTTACCAGATTTTCAATCATACCACGAATACATTGCAAAATACAAGGTACAATCATAACTATGGTCAAGATTACTACCAAAATCATTCCAATACCTTTAATCAAAGATGTGAGCCAACCATTGAAGTCCCAAAATGTAAGAAGAGCATCTAACCAAGGAATTTTATCGTTCTGATAGACATCATGAAGTACTTTCGCATGCTTCCAAATTTCTTTAACATCTTTCAAGGTCTTTCCAGACTGATCAAGATAACTACAAGAAGATTCATTAATTAAAGTACATACTCTGTCTACTTGAGCTGTTAATATATCTAAAGCCTCACAATTCTGCAAAACTATCTTTTTTAAAGAATTTACTTCTACTTGCGTTAACTTAGTCACATATGTATTACCATTGAAAAATCAAGCTAAAAATGATTCCTTAAAGCAAAGGCATTCTGATGAAACAGGAATGTGAAGCAGGTGCAGAAGCAAACTGCACCGTACCTCTGACAACCTGGTGCTGTTTGGGTGGAGACTGGTAAAGCTTGGATTCTCCCCTAGGTTACCTTAAACTCACTAAGCAGGACTGCTCGGCAGCAGCTACAAACGCCTGCTTGCCCGGCAGCAGGTACAGCTGCCAGCCTGCTGAGCAGCAGCCATAAATTCCTGCTGGCAGCAGCACCTCTGCATTAACCCTTTCTTGCCCAAAATGTTAATCTGCTACCCATTAAAAACTTTTACATTAACCCAATAACAAAAAATACACAGAACACTGCCCTCAACAGACACACACATACACACACATTCATGGGATCCCACAAACACACTCCACACAACTACAACATGTGAAACACAAAATGCAGACAATCATTACTCCCACTACATGGTCATACATATAAAATGTAGTTGCAATGACCCTGTGAAGACAATCAAGAAACCAGCTCCGAGCAGCATCATCACAGTGCAGGGTGGCAGGCTCAATCTCAGCGGGCGTCCCCGCAGAGGCTCTGCCTCCCTCACATTGCATGAGGCTTGGGCTTCTAAACTGGCAGAAATGCACACTCGTTCCAATGCAGGTGGCCAGCCTGCATTGGAAGGAATGGCCTGCATCTATGAAAGGTTTACAAGGGCCAGCCAAAAACATAAACATACTTATATGTATTTAGCTTTTAGTATATAAATATCACAACAAGACTATAAAAACACAATATACTTGCCTTATTTTGTCTTTACAATAAATACTAAAAGGTGACACTAAATGGGTACATTCTCAAAGCCACTTTTCAATGATTCAAACAAGCTCACCCAATTTTGACTAAGCACTATTGGCTTTGTTATAGTGTTATGCCACGCTATTGCGAAGCAATTGCGGTTGATAGTCTGCCTGACCATACTATAGGGAACAATCCGACAGACTGTAATTAGCAAAATAATACTCAAGGGATCTCCCTCGGTCAAGTGACAGGGAAAGGGAGATGCATAGGACAGATTCCAGAAGGGAAAAAACATCTTTATGCAAACAAAACAATACCACAAACAAGTAGTTGGTTAGTTCCTGCTAAGAACGCCAAGTGGGTATGTTCCAAAACAGGATTAACAGTCCGTGTTTTTACAAATATTTACACTTAATCAATGAATTTTGTGTACAAATCATCCTACTCCCCAGAATAAGAATCACACAAATGCCAAAAGACTAGACAGAAAACTAAAATGGGTATATCATTCACTTTTAGTCGGCAGACTTAGTGTTGCTATCTGCCTAGGCATTATTGTGCGACTGCATTTTGCATATATGCCACTTGTGATGACAACAGTAATATTTTGATATTCTCTAATAGTAGCATAATTTTGCCTTTTTAAACCTTTGATCTGAATCTTGCAATAGAGCAGTTTATTTATTAGCATATAGGAGGCTGGGTTTTAACTCCCCTTTCCTCTTGTCTGAACATTGTTCTTTCTACAAATCTTTTGCAGGAGAAAATCCTTTCTAACTAGTGGAAAGGCTTGTGTGTGTATGTGAGAGTGCTGTGTGTTGGTCTCTGTGGCTCTCTAGCAATGAGATGCTTGAATCTCACATGTATTCTCTTGAAGGAGATGTATCTGAGGGCAGGCTGTAGTACTTGGTTAAGGAGGGCTGTATCTTTTGTATGTGTTCAGTTGACAAAGAATATAGCCCTGTAGCAGTCTTTTTGTAGTGCTGGTTTAAGACACAGTAAATTAATATAGTGCAAGATATCAGAATAAGAATCACACAAAGGCATTACCGCCCCCTCCCACGGATGCTAATTTGCCGCTGTCTGAATTCTGCTGGTGTAGAATTCTCAGGCTTGGACCAAATGCTCGGCTTTGGAGTGGACGGGACGCTTGGTATCGGAGTGCACAGGCTGTGGGGATGTCCAATGATGTGGTCCTATGGACAAAACCTCACAATTTTCATTAGTTTTGTTCTGAAGACCTGGTTTAATAGACTTATACGAATTGCTTTTTGATTGGGTTCTGGCCCCACCTACTTCTCGGACTCTGGCTCTGCCCTTTTCCCTTGTAGGCTCCGCGAGGGGGGGGGGGCCGTGCTTTTTCTTCACTCCGACCCCGCCCACCCCCCTTGCAGGCGGGCCTTTCCCCCCCCTTGACTCGCCCCGCCTGTTACTCGGGCTCCGGCCCCGCCCGCTTCCCTTGCAGGCGGGCTTCCCCCCGCCTCTCTGCTCGCCCCGCCTGTCAGTGGGGGGGGCGTGTGCCTTACAAGGGCATATTTCTGGACGGTCGTTCTGATTGGCTGTCCGCCCCGTACTCGCGCTTCCCTCCCCTTCCTGTTTATCCGTGCTTGTTAGTGCTAGCGCTTCCTCCTTGTTCCCGCATGGGGCATCTTTGCCCCGCCCTTCCCCCAGCCGCTCGGCGCCATCTTGGGGCGCATAGGGCGGTGGTCCAGCCCAGGCGTCTTTGGGCTCTGATTTCTCCGTGGCACTCCTGGCCTCTTCAGCAAGCCCGCCCCAGAAGGATTTTGCGCGGTTTTGTCCCTCCGTAAGCGGGTCGGGGTTCTGGGAATCGGGAGGTATAGCACCCTCCCGCGAGTCTTTAGACTCGGTAAAAGTGCCATCATCTGGTGGGCGCGGAGTCTGCGTGGCTGCCCCAACTCCCAATTTGGGGGTAACCGACAGACAGTCCCTCGCCACCCTCCAGATGTCCCGCTCCTGCATGGCCTTTTGCAGAGCTTGTTTAACTTTCCCCCACAACTTAAAATATTTCCCACAACCCGAGGACATCGTCTCCTCGGCTAATACTGTGGTGCATTTAGCCCACACTTCTGGGTGGAGAATATCCACCGCCGGGTCAATGACCCCGATCTGCAAAAGTCTCGCAACAGCGAGAATAGAATCTCTGCGATCAATACCCCACTGCTTATATAATTCTAATACAACCTTCACAAGGACCTCCATTGTCCTTGAAGGTCTGGGAGCGTCCTCCTCGCCGGGCTGGACCCGCCGCTCCGGCCGCCGCACGCCACTCCAGGCGAGATTCCCGGGTTTCGGCACCACTTGCTGCCTCTCTGAGGCATGGTGGCCTGGTTCAGGGTCGGCACAGGCGATCACCTACTCGCGATCACGGGGTCCATTAGCACGCAGACACCAATGTGGTGGATGGCAAATGGCGTTTATTGCAGAGTGACACCACATTATATAGCTTTGGTTTACAACGTTACTTCCGTCTGCTTACGTCACAAAGCTAAGACCTGGGGAGGGGCTCTGTCTTTCCGTTACAGCGCGACATCTTCCGACCACCAAGCCCTGGCTGCCTACAGGAGGTAAGGAAGAGGTTTGCTAGCTTTTTTGGTAGAGAGAAGGAAAGGTGTTTATCACCCACATAACACAGAACATTATAAATTTTTGTAAGTTAAAACCATATTGCAGGGTTGCAAAATGGGCTAACAGGAGCCTAATGAAGTTCAACAAAGAGAAAGACTAAGTCCTGTACCTGAGAAGGTACAGGCACCAGCATATGCTAGGGGCCACGCAGCTGGAAAGCGAATCAGTAGAAAAAGGCCTGGGGGTGCTAGCGGACACCAAGCTGAAAATAAGCCCATAAGACAATGATATGCACTTGGCTCATGGTATTCTGGGCTGCCAGGAGTGTTGCCAGCAGGCTGAGAGAAATGATCCTTTTCCTCCACTCAGAAGTATTGAGGCCAAACCTGGAGTGCTGGATTCCCAATACAAGAGAGACATAGACATACTGGATGAAATCCAGGAATGGGCCATTAGGATGGTGAAGGAACTGCAGAAACTCTCCTAAGAATTAAATCTGTGAGAACTGGGACTATTTAGCCTAGAGAAGAGAAGGCTCAGAGGGATCTGTCAATGTGTCCAAATACTGAAGGGAGGGTTACAGAATACAGAGCCACTTTTTTTTCAGTGGCACCCAGCAACAGAATAAGAGGCAAAGGACACAAACTGAGAAACATATGAGCCTCCATCTAAACAGCAGGAGATACTTTTTTACTGTGATGTTGTCCAAGCATTAGCACAGCTTGCTCACAGAGGTTCTGGAATATTAATCCTTGAAGATATACAAAAGTAGTCAATATATGGTCCTGGGCTGGCTCTAGGTGACCATGCCTGAGCAGGGGAGTTGGAGCAGATGACCTCCAGAGGCACTTTCCAAGTTCAACCATTCCTGTATTTTAAATGTATTAAATCAACTGCTGCAAAATTCTCAACTCCACACATAGGAATATGTGTCCATCATGCGGTAGGACGTAGCATATTTCAGCTGTGGGAACAGATTTGTATTTATGAAGATTTCCCAATGATGTTCCAAAGATGTCCAAAAGTGTTCCACTCAAAACCTTGTTATGGGCAAAATGTTATGTATGTGGAACCAAGACGTTTTTGCAAGCTAATTCAAATATTAGCAAAGAAATTATTATTAGTAATAATAATAATAAAATAAAATAATCTTAAACCAAACAGGAAAGCCCCAAACAAAAAAATGTCCCAGCAGTTATCAGCCCAGTTACAATGATAATGTAAGTCCAAACTAAAACAAAGAAAGCCTCAATGTCTTTACAATTCTTATGCAACAAAACTGAACTCATAGCAGCCTCTTCCCTTTGGTGTTATGCTTATGTCTCTGGGTCCAAAGGACAGTGCACCAATCTTCCTCAAGCAGACACATGGTGGGGTCACAGCAGGATGGCAGTTGTCCCTCTTTGCTGAAAGTTCAGTGTTGATCATCTCCTCAGCCTTGGGATTATAAATTTTATTATCACAGTCTACCTCCTTCTCTTTGATGCCCATCTGACAGAAAATGCAATTATTTCTTTTGCTATTACTGTCTTGGTCAGACTTTTGTTATGGATGGCATTCACAGAGCTTGAGTTAAATGAAATGAGTCAGGGCAATGACTACTTGGCCAGGTGTAAAAGCAAACTGAACTCTGGTCATTTGAAGGCAAACTTAGGCAGGTTCTGAGATCCTCTGATTTCATCTTGATCCAGTGCCTACGAACTTGAACTACAAATGGCAAAAGAAAAATATTTCCTGGCGTACATTAGAGAACACTGTTTATTTAAATTGTTTCTCAGAGATCTGCATCTCCACTGAAAAAGAGCTATGGACTGGGAAGAGATTAGCAGAGTGTATATATATAGTATTTAAAAATTGTCAAATCCAGGGCAATCTAAATGTGGGTCTTGGGTATCAAGAGCTTCTAACATTAGCATAGATAAGGTTATATTCTGAAGATAACCAGAAGGCAGTACATTGGGCCAAGACATCCTTATATAGCTTGTTTAGTAGTGGATCTGTTTTATGACTCTTTCTATAAGTACATTCTGCTGCGGGAGAACATGGACAACGCAGCAACGACCAATGTGATCGAACGTTGACAATTTATTAAACGCAAGCATCAGCTTTTATAGAAAAGTTACAAAGTACTGGAACAGTCGTTATCTGATTGGTTAACTTGTGAAACGTCCATAGCAACAGGCTCCTGCCTTGCAAGCAAGGCCTGCTCCGTGGTAATCTGATCTGGCGCCGACATCCTGCTCAGTGCCTTTGTGGCAACCTGAATGCAGGTGCTCAGTGCCTGATTGCGGTGCTCAGTGCCTTTGTGGTAAGCCTGCTCAGTGCTTTCCCAAGGCAACGTCCTGTTCATGTCGGCAGGTAGGCATCCTGTGTTGACCCTTTCAGTAGCCTGTGAAGCCCTCAGCTCACTACTCGAGTGAGGCTAAGTCAGAGGCTGGATTGCTCACAACAAGAAACTCTGCAACAATTCCCTCTTTTTGTTTTTGAGCAATCCAAATGTGTTGCATAGCTTCAGATAATGACCTTTTAACACAACTAAATATAATTCTACACATAATCAACATGACAATCACAATAACAAAAATTTTAGATTCATACAACACATTCCTTCAAAGTCAGTACAACCATGACCCTGTGCTAGCAGCAAAAATCAATGGCTGCACAATTTTGCAGCAAGGCATGTCAGAAAAGCTAAAACATCAAAGAGCAGAATTCCCAACAAACAAGTTTTAAAGGGATCTGTGGCTGGCTGCATAGCAAGGCAAAATGCATCATTGCCAGGTTCATTTGCCCAAGTGATCCACTGATTTACTCGTGGATTTATTCCATGCATCAAACTTGTTATAACATTAACAAAATTTAACAATATTAACCCAACAAACTTAGTCAGACTCGTCATGATCCATTACAGCATCCACAGTGGGTGGCATCTTCCACGGACGAGTCCAACGGGCAGGTACCCGACGAATACCATTATCTGTAAGTAAACACATATATCCTCTGCCTGCTAATTAAACCTCTGCAGGACCTTTCCATTGTCCTGTATTTAAATCTTTGTACTGAACTAGGATTTTCTCAGTTTTATTATCTGTTACTCCTGACTGCATGGCTAGTCCATGAATGACCATAGGCGGTTCATTCCTATCCCCTGCTAATCGCAAAAAATTCAATACATACAATGCTTTGGCCAGTCTCTCTGCAGGTGGGAGTACCTCTCCCCCTTTTTGTTTTAAAAGAAGAGATTTTAGGGTTTGGTGTGCCCGTTCCACTATAGCTTGTCCAGTAGGGGAATGAGCATTGCCTGTAATATGTTTAATTCCCCATGTTGTGCAAAGCTGTAGAAATCGTCGTGATGTATAAGCAGGACCATTATCTGTTTTAATACTTTGTGGAACTCCAAGCACTGCAAAAGACATATAAAGATGGCGTTGTACGTGTTTAGCTGTTTCACCTGTCTGAGCAGTTGCCCACAGTGCCATAGAAAAGGTATCAATACAAACATGAACATATTTAAGTCGACCAAATTCTGGAAAATGGGTAACATCCATTTGCCACAGTTGCAGTGGTTGCAAGCCTCTAGGATTAACTCCAATTCCTAGACCAAATCCAATTTTTTGACAGGATGGACAAGATTTTACAATGCCTTGTGCATCACTTAGAGGAATGGCAAACTGCCGTGCAAGCATTTTTGCAGATTGATGCAAAAAGGAATGTGATTCACGGGCTTGCGCAAAACTATTAATGGGCGGTCCAGCCCAAGCAGGAGAAACTAACACATCAGCCCTATTATTACCTATGGCTAATCCATAGTTTGATTGGTGGCTGCGAAGATGGATAATAAAATAGGGAAATTCACGATTCTGCAATAAACGTAACAACATTAGTAACAATTGATATAACCAGTTGTTTTTGACTTCTTTTAGAAGTGATCCTTCAATTCTGTGTACAACTCCAGCAACGTACAATGAATCAGAGACAATGTTAAGTGGTGTATCATTCCATTTTTCAAAGGCCCAAATAACCGCTCGCAACTCCAAAGTCTGCAAGGAGTCATCAATAGTACCATTAATCAAATGTCTCTCCCACTGCTGGTTGTTTTGCCAAACACAAGCAGCTAATTTAGAACGCTTGCCAGCGTCTGTAAAAACAGTAGTACCTGACACAGGCGTTTCTGAATGCTTAGGAAATGTTTCAAACTTCTGATTACTCAACATTGGCAACAGTTTATATGAAGGATAGACATTGCTTATTTCACCTTCAAAGTCTGCTAAAGCACTTTGTAGGGACAGAGAAGTGTGTAACAACCACTCTAAATATTCTTGAACAACAGGGATAACAATTTTTTGAGGATTTTTCCCAGATATTTCCAATGCTCGACTACGTCCTTTCATAATTAACTGAGACAAAATTTCTGGCTTTGTGGTGATGGTTTTCTTTGGTGTGACAGGAGTAAATATCCATTCTAATATTCTAAGGCTACAGGCAACGCTACTATCCCATTGCATAATAAGTGCAAAAGGATATGTGCGCTGATTGTCAATACTAATAATCATTAGAATTATGGGAAGTGATAACACAATTCGCTGAGCATGATTATGACAAATTTTCTCACTGATAATGTCAAGCGCCTTTTGTTGTTCAGGGCCTAAAGACTGGGACTCATCAGCTTTTGTAGAGGTTCCTAACAATTGTATCAAAGGTTTCAAATCATCATTAGTAATGCCAGAAATATTTCTGACCCATTGAACATCCCCGACCAGTTTTTGCACATCATTAAGTGTTCTAACTGTGGAGGTAATTTTTATCTTCTGAGGTTGAATTGCACTGTGGGTAATAACCCAACCCAGATATTTCCATGGTGCAGAATCCTGAATTTTTTCAGGGGCAATTCTCAGACCTCTTGATTCTAAGTCAGATTTTAAGATGGTCAAAATCTTATGCTTTTCTAGTGTTTTTCCACAAATTAATATATCATCCATATAATGATAAATAATCAACTGTGGAAACTTTTGCCGAAAAGGTTTCAAGGCCCAAGCAACAAACTGTTGACATATCGTTGGTGAGTTTTTCATGCCTTGTGGCAACACAACCCAATGATATCGTTTTGCTGGCTCAGACTTATTGATTGAGGGAACAGAAAAGGCAAACTTTTCCATATCCTCTGGATGCAATGCAATTGTAAAGAAACAGTCCTTTAAATCAATAATTAGAATTGTGGAAGTGCCCTGACCGCCGGGCTGGCGGCCCCCGGCGGCCCCGCGCGCGGCGAGCGGCGGCAGGGGGCAGGTGCCGGGGGCAGCCGCCGCCGCGGGGCCGCGCTTCGCCCGCACCGGCCTTAACCGGGCCGGGGCTGCCGCCGGCTCTGGCCGGTCCTGTCGGCCCCTGCGTCGGGACTTACCCCGCGCCCCGCCGCCTGTTTCCATAGACAAAGTACAACCTGGACCAGATCCCTCTCTTGGCCCAAAAGTATTCAGCTTCTCAGTCACCTCCTGTAACAATACCCTCGTCCGATCCTCCTCCTTGGGCTCTCTGGGGGTTTTTCCCCCCGGGGTGGTTGCAACAGAAGTTTTAAAGGAGGACTCAGACGATGAAAAGGAAAAACAAACAGGTTCCCTTGGCTGGCAGCAATCTGCGTCCTGTGGGCTAGCCAGTTCTTTTTCAGCGTTACTACTGATAGCTCCGATAACATCTTTACTCCTCTTTTCATTCTTTCCTTTGTCTTGCGGTGGGTTGTGAAAGGCACTCTTTGCAGTTTTAGTTAATTTCCGAGGCCCCGGGGCAGCAAGACGGTGCTCAAAGGGATTCCCGGCAGCAACGGCAGGCAGCACTAAAGGCTCATTTTCCCGCTGGGGTATAGGAGGTGAAAGAGCACTTGCGGCAGATGCTACTGCAGCTCGCTCTGATTTCATTGTCCGTAAAGTCTCACGAATAAGCTTCCATAATGTGGAACACTTCTGTGCTTCCTCTCCAGCCTTGCCGCCATCGCTAACAGTGTCCCATAGCTGCACCCCTTTGGCCTCCCAAGTATAGAGTTCAAGAGCAGTGCCTACACCATCTAGTAACCCTTCATCTTTACTCCATTGTAACAACCCCCTCAGGGTGTCCTCTTCATATTTAATCCCTCTCTTAGAAAGGATATGTTTGAGGAGCTTAACTACTGCCTCTTCTTCCTTTGAGAGTGTAGACCCCATCTCCTCTCCGACCGCTCACCTGATCAGGGTGAGATTCCGTCACAGCGCGCTTCCAGCCTCTTTCAGCTCAACAAGACTCCACTTCTTGCAGGGGCAGCAAGGAATTCACTTCTTACTGCTTCTTCTTCTTGCCGGGGCAGCAAGGATCTCCGGCCGGCTTTCCCGCTCCCCTCCTATTCCAGCCGTCTTCAAAGCTCCGGAAAGCAACGACAAGAGGGTCCCTGTTAGGGCGCCACTTGCGGCGGGAGAACATGGACAACGCAGCAACGACCAATGTGATCGAACATTGACGATTTATTAAACGCAAGCATCAGCTTTTATAGAAAAGTTACAAAGTACTGGAACAGTCGTTATCTGATTGGTTAACTTGCGAAACGTCCATAGCAACAGGCTCCTGCCTTGCAAGCAAGGCCTGCTCCGTGGTAATCTGATCTGGCGCCGACATCCTGCTCAGTGCCTTTGTGGCAACCTGAATCGGGTGCTCAGTGCCTTTGTGGCAACCTGAATGCAGGTGCTCAGTGCCTGATTGCGGTGCTCAGTGCCTTTGTGGTAAGCCTGCTCAGTGCTTCCCCAAGGCAACGTCCTGTTCATGTCGGCAGGTAGGCATCCTGTGTTGACCCTTTCAGTAGCCTGTGAAGCCCTCAGCTCACTACTCGAGTGAGGCTAAGTCAGAGGTTGGATTGCTCACAAGAAACTCTGCAACAACATTCTATCAAACACTAGATAGAAAATTAACAGTATATTTTCCAACTGTTCCAACTGCCACAAATTGTAGATACCGGAAATGAATTTTGCCTCTTTACAGAAAGACAGGTGCACAATAAGAAGAGCAAATAGTGAGAAATACACTTAACAATCATTTTTGCCCAGTGTTATTTTCCCATTTGAAAAAAGAAATAGCTAAAATCATCAGATCATATAATATTTACATTTCATCTGAGAGTTCAAACTTCAGTAGTTTCATGCCTGCTGCTCATCATGATGATCAAGCTGAGTATTAGAGAGCTTAGCATAGGTACCACTCTATCATAGACGTTTCATAGTGTTGGTCAATGTGTTTAATTGCTAGATTCTCAGTATTACTTGTACAACAGGTTAGAAGCAAAACTGTAAATGACCCCACCTAATAACAGAGTTTTTAATTTGTGTTAATCATTGGGAATGATTAATGGGCAGAATCTGATATGTACTTAGTGCAAATCCTCAGAGGTAAAAGATGTGGCACAGGTCTGGTGTATCTTGATATATATAGCTGGGGGCCACAGTAAGAAATGTAAGAGATCATGTGGTACATTTTGACTTTATGTAAGACTTGGAAATTTCCAGAAGCCAGTTTGTCATGTCTCCTTCCTCTTTGCTCAGAAAAACACACAGAGAGATCAAAAGAAAGATCTGGATTCTTTAAATCATTAAGTATAAATGGTAGAAGACCCACACCAATTCACCACATACTGTTCACACTTGTATTTGCATGTCAATGTATATGCAGATGTGAAAATGCATGTAAGTCTATATATATATTTATTTTTGATACCTGAATGTATAGTGCAATCAGGCAGAAAAGTTAATAGCGTGCTCTATATTTCTGTGCAATCTGTGTTTAAAGTATTTAATTAAAACCCAATTAAATAAACAATCTAATACTGAAATAATTGAGATCTGCCACTTAATACAAAAGCATACCAAAAAATACAAATAATAAGTTCTACAAATTTAGCTGATGAAACCGTAGCTTTTAATTATATTGGCTTTTACATGATAAATACCATTGTATTTATGGTAGATATTTAATATATTACTTGTCATGCTCTAGGTATCATTACAAGAGAAATTAATCTTTTCACATCAGGGTAGGCTTTTACATATTTAACTTACTGGTTCATGTTTGAAATACAATAATATGGACATGATTTCTCTATTAAAAATAAAAATATAATTTCAGCTAATAACAGCAGTAACGTATACTCACATTTTTCCTGAGAAGTACATATTCTGTAAATTGAGTGCAAACTGAATGTATTGTACTTAGCACCGTGAGTGCTTTGGAGCGTGCCAGCCAACTGCGTTCATCCTGCCTATACCAGTCTCTGACTTCTGTATAAAAATTCCCAGCCCCTTTCTCCATATCTTTTCACTTACAGCATCCAACTGCCAGAAGTTCTGGTGAGGGAGAGAGAAAAATCACGTTGTAATCCACCTACTTCTCTAATAGGTACTTTATATCAAATCTGTTCTCACTTTCAAAAGGAGTACGTGCGTGTGTACAATCTCTGGCAAGATTCTGAATGGATCTTCATGGAGGAATATAATAATATCCAGTCTACATCAGAGAGGTTCCTTATAGTTTTGCTGCTTTGTTGTAGAGGGAAACTGCATGAAGGTGTCAGGGTTATTATTCTCTAGTTACAAGATAATTACAGGTACAAAAACCTATAAAATAAACCATGGTAAATGTATAAAGCAGCAAGATTTTAGACACTTCCAATCAAAAACAGTAGCATAGCATTTTAAAGACTGTCTTTGGTGTGTGAAAATCTATTGCAGCTCTCTATTAAGCTGAGCTGAACTGGTTCATGGCACTTTGACTAGGGGCATAGATTAAATCGGTACCTGACAATATACATCTCACGATTTTGAGCACTTTTAAGTTACCTATCCTTCCCTAGATGGTTAAACACGTTTCCTTCCCCTCTCAAATAATAATAATAATAATGATAATAATAATAATAAATAATATACCATATTACTGTTAAGTAGCATAAGAAGAGTAGATTTTATCAAATAATATTTTCTGGAAAATTAAGAAATATAGGCTGTGCTCAGACTAGCAAATACAATGTGTTCAGAACCACACCCCAGCACAGGAAATCCCTTGTCTTTTCTGCTAAACTATACTAGCTTCCAGTAAAAGGTGGCCACATTGGAGTAAGAAAATGGGAAGTAGACAGAAGGACACCCTTGGATTACACTTCAGACATGCACAAGGAAGCATGTGGTCTCCAGAATATAAACCTGGCAATATTAATTTATTCTCTGATACTGTGAGGAGAAAGTGGGGAATGCTGTCATGGAAGACTCTTTATTCAAAATACTTGTGAATATTTGGATCACTGAGAATAGTCCCTGATACTGGTACACCAAATAATCTCCTATTTTTATACATTTATTAATCTCAGTACTAGGAGTAATAATTCCTTTTAGTTTCCATTATTCTTACTTTGTAAGACTCCATTCCAGAATCTTCTTGCTCTAATGGCTATGAATTTTATTATAAATATATTAATGATCAGCATAACTTCATTTATTACTTATAACTGTACCACCAGTATCCTTTCATTAGGAAGCTATTTTTGCCCTTCCCAGAGTTTTGAACTGCTGTATTTTTTTTCAGAGACTCTCTAATATTGTAATATAAGATGCCTGGTACTTCTGTTATTTCAGTGGCCCTTCCTTGCACTTGCACCCTAAACTTATTTACTAGAACAGCAGAACTGTATGTTTGAGTCCAAGTAACACCTTTCCAAGAAGCTGTATGCAATTTTAAAGCTTCTCCCCATACAGGGAGCAAACACCACACTGAATGCAATAATGAGATCCCATTTTCTTTTTTTATGGCTCCATAATAGGGCATCTTGTATTAATATTCCACTGGGCAGCACATCAACCTCCTATTCTAATTTTTTTCCTCCACGATCCATCTCCATGAACCATCAGGATTTAAACATGTTCTCTAACACCTTTATCCTGTTTTGACTGAGATATAATTCTTCACCTGGCCTGCACAGCCTCTCTGGTGACACGCTCAGCTTTGGTGATACTCCTGGAAACTAAACACTTGTTAAGTTAGTCTCAATAACTGAGGAGAATAGCTCATTGTTCAGCTAATAGATGAAGACTAGATGGCTAGCCGTTTACTTTAAAATCACTCTTAAATTTAGATAAGGTAAAATGCAAATAAAAATACGTATTTACAGCATCCAAACTAAGCAATACAGTTAAAAATCTCCTCTGAAATACATGGGTTAAGAAAAGAACACACCACATGCCCCCTCCCCCTCAATGAAGAACAAAGGTCTTTCTTTTTCCCAGGCATTCACATCTTAAGTCATTTCTAGGTATCAGTGTGTGTCTCATAATGCAGCCATTAAACATATACATCTGCCTGGAGGAGCAGTCAGTCTGCACTCTGAAGTCCTCTGACTAGACAAATATAATCTTTTCCCCTGAAAATTAGTATATTTTAGTAAGCAATTTTCATTATATTAAGTGTGGTATCACATCCTGGATATGGAAATTACTTTCAAAGGTCTGATTAATCTCCTGTATTTGACTGATGCTTTACCTCATTGAAAAAGAAATGTTCTTTTACTTGCTTTTGCAGACTCAGTGTTTGCTCCAAAGAAAATGTCTCCTTTCTTGAACCTGCTGTCACAGCACATTTAATATTATTCTGTATCTTCCTAAATGTACTTAGTTCAAACACCTATTGCGAGAAGTCCATCACTGAATCCTGACTGAGGTCAGTAGTTCCAAGCACTTCACCATGACAAAAGGAGCAAAAGGACTGATAGTTAACTGCAACATAGGTATAGAATCATGAAAGAGTTAGGGTTGGAAAGGACCTTAGGATCATCTACATCCAGTACATTAAAAAAAAACAAAAAAAGGTTTTCAGCTGTGTGATCACAGCTATCAAGCCATTTAAATACTCAGACTTGTGCAACACTTTTTGTGCAACATCTGGATTGCTGATACATGAATGATGTAAGTCTGTATCATCCACATTTCATAATCAGAAACCCAGTGACTGAAATAGACCGGTCTGGGGAAATATTATGAGTAAATTCAATCCAGCCCAAACATTTCCTTTTAAAATTCCGTGGGGTCTCCCTCTGAGCCAAGTTGAATCTATTGAAGTATTTAAAAAAAAAAAAAAATAATGTAGTTCTCTTTATGATACAGAAATACTGTATGTGAAGCACAAAAAATATTTCCCTTCAGTACTGCAAAGTTCTAGGATAAAACTGGAATACCATGTGTAACTTTGAGTACTGTGCTTCAGAAAAGGTGGGCACTAATTAGAAAAAGTTCAGAAGAGAGCAGAATAGCAATAAGCAATCCTTAAATCCCCAGAAGAAAAGACTGAATTAATTGAGTTTCCTTTATTTAGAGTGGGTGAAAGTTGAGTGGACCAAAAATAACAATGTTCATATATGCTAAAAGTTTTCACAAAAAGTAAGGTTCTGCATACCTATGAGGAATAGAACAAAAAGGACTGAGATAAAATTTAAGAAAAATGAAATTACCTGGAAGTCAGGTTAAGAGCTGGAATATGGGGTAATGGGTTCAAACTTTAACAGGGGAACTTTAGATTAGATATAAGGAAGAAATTCTTTACTGTGAGGGTGGTGAGGCACCGGAATGGGTTGCCCAGGGAAGTTGCGAATGCTGCATCCCTGGCGGTGTTCAAGGCCAGGTTGGACAGAGCCTTGGGTGGCATGGTTTAGTGGCAGGTGTCCCTGCCCATGGCAGGGGGGTTGGAACTAGATGATCTTAAGGTCCTTTCCAACCCTAACTATTCTATGATTCTATGAATGACTGGATTCTGTTAAAAACAAGACAATAATCTACCAGTTTCAGTTTCTGTGTTTAGGAGCACTAAGCTGGGGTAGATAAACTTGTCAGGTGTCCATCCCCATGAATCATTCTCTATTTGTTTATGATTCTGGAGGCAATAATGCCTTCTGCTTTACTAAGATTTAATACACGGGGCTTATAAATGCATTAATGTATGTGTATTTAAAGTAAGTAGCAGAAGAATCCAAAGCCTCTATGAAAAATTAGAGCAGTTAATAACTAACATAATAAAATTAAACATTTATGTGGGTTGAATATTAATTAAAAATCCCTAATTTTAGAAAATGTGGGTAATCACTGCGTAAGGAAAGAAAGCAAATAGTGGTTTATAACTTGGGTTTAGTTTATGTATTGCCCTTCAAACGTAGCTCCCTAGAGAACAAGAATAGTCCTTTCTAATGGGCAAAATGTCAAGCAGGCATGGCAAAAGGCAGGCATGGATGAACATGGTGATTCCTGACTGAGTTGAGTCTTGAAAAGGAAATATACAGATGGTGGAAACAGAAATAGGCTACATGGGAGGCATACAATGACACTGCCTACCCATGTAGAAATGGAGTGAGGAAAGCCTAAGCTTAGCTGGAGCTGATGCCAGCAAAGGAGGTGAAGGGCAACATGAAAGGTTTCTCTAAGTACACTGTCAGAAGAAAGGTTAGGGACTCAGTGGGGCAAGGGACCTGGTGATAAAGGTAGCGCAAAAAGACTTTTTCAAAAGGCCTTATTCTTTGGTTTTATGACTCCAAAGTTCTAAACATATTCAGTAAGTCAAGGAATTTGCTGAATTACTAAACAAAGTTAAATCAGAACACTATTTTAAAAGAAATCAAGCTGATACCATTAAAGTGAGAAAACTAATTCCTGAATGTAAAAAAAAAAAAAACAAAAAACAAACCAAACCAAAGCAAACATAGCAATAGAAGTCAATGTTAGAAAAGTGAAGTAAAATTATGCATAGCATAGCAAAATTTTATATTCAGTTATAGATGAATACAGATTTTACCTAGAAGTCTTCTAATGCAACCTCCTTCCTCTTTTAGTGCCAAGCCTAACCTCCTTGTTAAAGCAGGATTCTCAAGGCTTTCTATGGTGAAGTTCTGGAAATCAGCAATGATGATCAACCCACAGCCTCTTTAGGATACCTGTTCCAGGGCTTAGTAATTTCCAAGGTATTATTTTTAACTCATACATACTTGGAATTTACTTTGCTACAAATTGTCACCTATGCCCTTATGCTGTGTGCCTCTGAGAACAGTCTGGCTGCATCTTCTTTATGTCCCTTTAGGTAGTGGAAGATTACAGTTGGGGACCTTTTCTCTCTTTAGTGCTTCCTTCTGCAGTCTAAACATGAATCTTCATTCATCCAGCCTCTTCTTATACATTGTGCCATTCACCTCCCTAACCAACTTAATAACTCCCCTAACTGGGCTTGTTCCAGTATGTTGTCACTCATAATATCACGATGGACCAAAACAGAGGACAGTATTCAAGACAAAGCTTCACAGATACTGAATAGGAGAGGCAAATCTCTTTTGCCAGCATTCTTGCTAATGCGGTGTCGTGGTTTAAGTCTCTATAACTCATGCAGTTTTGCTCACTCACTCACTCCCTCTTTCTTCCCCCCAGCTCCCGAGGGGATGGGAAGGACAATCGAAAGAATGCAACTCCCGCAGGTTGAGATAAGAACAGTTTAGTAACTAAGGTATAACACAAATCACTACTGCTATCACCAATAATAATAATGACAAGAGAAATACAAGGAAAAAGAATACAATTTCTCACCATCCAATATCAAGCCCGACCACGCAGTGCACCCCCGCACCGTGCACCCCCACCACCCTTCCGGGTCTCTGCTGTCCGTTTCTACATCCTGGACATGACGTGCTGTGGTATGGAATAACCTCTTTGGTCAGTTTGGGTCAGGTGTCCTGTCTCTCCTTCCTCCCAGCTTCCCCTCCTCCCTGGCAGAGCATGAGACTCACAAAGTCTTTGGCCAGCCTAAACATCACCAAGCAGTAACTGAAAACCCTGGTGTTATCAGCGCTCTTCCCAGGCCCAAAATCAAAAACACAGTGCTGCACTAGCTACAAAGAAGAACAAAAAATGACTGCTGCTGCTGAACCCAGGACATACAGTCAAAAAACTGGCAAACCTTCATCACCACAGCAGTGCGCTGCACCCTCATATTCAACTTGTTCTTGACCAGAACCCATAGACCCCTTTTTTTTTTCCTGCAGATAGACTTTGTACCTGGTTGTCACCAGCATATGTGAATAAAGGAGGATTTTTCTTTGCTGAACTTGGAAACATATGATATATTCTTTCCGGACTGATCCGGAGACTATAAAGAAGGACTACAGGGCTCTGGGAGAGGTGGTTAGGGGCTCTGGAGCACAGATTGTCTTTTCGTCAATTCTCCAGGATACAGGGCAGGACCTTGAAAAGGCTAGGAGGATTGGGCAGGTTAATAAACGGTTAGAAGGGTGGTGTTATAGTCAGGGGTTTGGGTACCTTGACCATGGGACTCAATATAGTAGGCCAGGTCTACTGGGGGCTGGTGGAGCTGGTCTGACAAAGAAGGGGAAGAGTGGATTTGGTAGGAGGCTTGCCAGACTGGTCAAGGATGCTTTAAACTAGATGTGTTGGGGGAGGGGGGCATCATTCCATCCCAACACACCCAGTCGGTTGGTAGCACCTATAGTAAACGTTCGGAGCAATGTAGGGGTATTCCAGCTGCTCCAGCCAATGAGTCGGATTCAATTGGATCGCGGCTCAAATGCCTCTACACAAATGCCCGTAGTATGGGCAACAAACAAGAGGAATTAGAGATGTGTGCACATCTACAGGGGTATGATATCATAGGCATCACAGAAACATGGTGGGATGGCTCCTATGACTGGTGTGTTGGAATGGAAGGTTACCGGCTCTTTAGGAAAGACAGGCCTGGCAGACGGGGAGGGGGAGTCGCTATTTATGTTAGGGATAGGTTAGAGAGTATGGAACTCTGTCTGGGGACAGGTGAGCAGTCGACAGAGAGTTTGTGGGTCAGGGTTAAAGGGAGAATAACGATGGATGATATTATTGTGGGGATCTGTTACAGACCGCCTGACCAAGGGGACTTGGTGTACGAAGCGCTCCGTAGGCAGATAGGAGCAGCGTCACGCTCACAGGCCCTTGTTCTCATGGGAGACTTCAACCACCCTGATATCTGTTGGAGGGATGGTACGGCCCGGCACAAGCAATCCAGAAGGTTCCTCGATTGTGTGGAAGACAACTTCCTTCTGCAAGTAATAGAGGAGCTGACAAGGAGAGGTGCCATGCTTGACCTCGTCCTCACCAACAGGGAAGGGCTGGTTGGGAATGCGACGCTCCAGGGCAGCGTTGATTGCAGCGATCATGAGATGGTTGAGTTTGAGATCCTCAGGACAGTGAGAAGAGCGTGCAGCAAGCTCACTGCCCTGGACTTGAAGAGAGCAGACTTTGGCCTCTTCAGGAACCTGCTCAGTAAGGTTCCATGGGATACAGCCCTAGAGGGCAGGGGGGCCCAAGACTGTTGCTTGATATTCAAGGATCACCTGCTGCAAGCTCAGGAGCGATGCATCCCATCTAGAAGGAAGTTCAGCAGGAGGGCCAGGAGACCTCCTTGGATGGACAAGGAGCTGCTGAGCAAAATTCGAAGGAAAAAAGAGGCTTATAAAAGGTGGAAGCAAGGTCAGGCGGCCTGGGAAGAATACAGGGATGTTGTCCGGGAAGCTAGGGACCAGGTTAGGAAAGCTAAGGCCCACTTAGAATTCAACTTGGCTAGGGATGTTAAGGATAACAGGAAGGGATTTTATAGGTACATTGCCAATAAAAGACAGGTTAGGGACAGCGTGGGCCCTCTCCAGAAGCTATCGGGAGAACTGGCTACCCTGGATTTGGAGAAGGCTGAGGTTCTGAATGACTTCTTTACCTCAGTCTTTACAGGCAAATGCTCTGACCACACCACCCAAGTCTTGGAAGGCAGACGCGGGGACGGTGAGGGTGGGGACCCTGTGCCCACTGTGGGGGATGATCTTGTTCGGGACCACCTTAGGAACCTGAATGTATACAAGTCCATGGGACCTGATGAAATCCATGGCCGGGTCCTGAAGGAGCTGGCAAATGAAGTTGCTAAGCCACTGTCCATCATATTTGAAGAATCATGGCAGTCAGATGAAGTTCCCGATGACTGGAAAAAGGGAAATATAACCCCCATTTTTAAGAAGGGGAAAATGGATGAGCCAGGGAATTACAGAGCAGTCAGTCTCACCTCTGTGCCTGGCAAAATCTTGGAGCGGATTCTCCTGGAAGGCATGCTGACACACATGAAAACCAACAAGGTGCTTGGTGACACCCAGCATGGCTTCACTAAGGGGAAATACTGCCTGACCAATCTGGTGACCTTCTATGAAGGGGCTACAGAACTGATGGACAGGGGCAGAGCAGTCGATGTCATCTACCTGGACTTGTGTAAAACCTTGGACACTGTCTCACATGACATCCTTGTGTCTAAGTTGGAGAGACATCAATTTGATAGGTGGACCACTCGGTGGATAAAGAACTGCCTGGATGGCCGCACGCAAAGAGTAGTGCTCAGTGGCTCTATGTCTAGCTGGAGACCAGTAACGAGTGTTGTCCCCCAGGGATCGGTGTTGGGACCGGTCTTGCTTAACATCTTTGTGGGTGACATGGACAGTGGGATTGAGTGCGCCCTCAGCAAGTTTGCCGATGACACCAAGCTGTGTGGTTCGGTTGATAAGTTGGAGGGAAGGAATGCCATCCAGAGGGACCTTGACACGCTTGTGAGGTGGGCTGATGCCAACCTAATGAAGTTGAACCATGCTAAATGCAAAGTCCTCCACCTGGGTCGGAGCAATGCCAGGCACAGCTACAGGTTGGGCAGGGAGGAGATTCAGAGCGGCCCTGCAGAGAAGGACTTGGGGGTGTGGGTTGATGAAAAAATGAACATGAGCTGGCAGTGTGCGCTTGCAGCCCAGAAAGCCAACTGTATCCTGGGCTGCATCAAAAGGAGTGAGACCAGCAGGTTGAGGGAGGTGATCCTGCCCCTTTACTCTGCTCTCGTGAGACCTCACTTGGAGTATTGTGTGCAGTTCTGGTGTCCTCAACATAAAAAGGACATGGAACTGTTAGAACAAGTGCAGAGGAGGGCCACGAGGATGATCAGGGGACTGGAGCACCTCTCATATGAAGATAGGCTGAGAAAATTGGGTCTGTTGAGCCTGGAGAAGAGAAGGCTGCGTGGAGACCTCATAGCAGCCTTCCAATACCTGAAGGGGGCCTATAGGGATGCCGGGGAGGGACTCTTCATTAGGGACTGTAGTGAGAGAACAAGGGGTAACAGGTTCAAACTTAAACAGGGGAAGTTTAGATTGGATCTGAGGAAGAAATTCTTTACTGTGAGGGTGGTGAGGCCCTGGAATGGGTTGCCCAGGGAGGTTGTGAATGCTTCATCCCTGGCGGCGTTCAAGGTGGGGTTGGACATAGCCTTGGATGGCACAGTTTAGTGGGAGGTGTCTCTGCCCATGGCAGGGGGGTTGGAACTCGATGATCTTGAGGTCCTTTCCAACCCTTACTATTCTATGATTCTATGATTCTATGATTCCAAAATGCCTGGATCTCATCCATTATTTGGAAGCCAATAAGATAGGAAATAAGCTTGGGCAAAAATGCTATAAAATGTAGTTAATTAAGTAACACATTTGGAATGTTTATCAATAAATGTCTAAACTTTCTTTATATCAGAATAAGATATCCGAACTTTATTGCAAGTTAGTAGGAGTCATATGGTTCAAATAGACACTCCTTTTCCTACAGCATTGTTTAGACTTGATAGCGTGCGCAAGCTGGATAAATTGCACCAGCATTTTTATCAATTACCAAATTAAACCATATTAAAATCACTGGCAAACTGCCTTTCTAATATTTTTGCTACCTTGGCTTTTTCCCTTCCTCTCTGTAAATGTTTTTGGTATATGAAGCTATGTTGTTATGTGCCAGCACAATAGTTCCCTCAGTTCCTTGAAGTGCAGACACATGTTGGCACTTACCCATCTCTAATTTTGTCAGAGTACGTCACTTTCTCTCATAACGTTCTTCCTGGCACAGATCTTTGCCAGCTACTGACATAAAAACAACTGGGAAGAAAAAAAAAGTAATAAAATTACTTTCAGAGGCAATCCCTGTCAGAAACACTACTCGACTATAAACCTTGCCAGAGATTGTCTCTTCTGGCGGCAGACATCTACATGGGAAACCTGCTGGTTTTGTTGCTGCTGTCATTCATTTCAGGGCACCAGTTGTCCTTTAAAGACCATCCATTCAAGTCAAATGCTGGTGTTAAGCCAGTTAGGAGAAGCAGTGCTGCTGCAATCAAAATGGCCCTGATTTGGTTTTCAACAGTTTGTGCAGGTATGTGAACTGATATTTGAGATGCACGGAGGTTTTAAAAGAATCACAATTACAATAAAACATCTACTTTAAAAAGGATCCATGTATACTGCCCAAGAGAAATGGTACTCACACATAGCAGCCTTTCAATACCTGAAGGGGGCCTACTGGGATGCTGGGGAGGGACTCTTCATTAGGGACTGTAGTGAGAGAACAAGCGGTAACGGGTTCAAACTTAAACAGGGAAGTTGAGATTGGATATGACGAAGAAATTCTTTACTGTAAGGGTGGTGAGGCACTGGAATAGGCTGCCCAGGGAAGTTGTGAATGCTTCATCCCTGGCGGTGTTCAAGGTCAGGTTGGACAGAGCCTTGGGTGGCATGGTTTAGTGGCAGGTGTCCCTGCCCATGGCAGGGGGGCTGGAACTAGATGATCTTAAGGTCCTTTCCAACCCTAACTAATCTATGATTCTATGATTCTATTTCTATCAAATACAAGATACTAGAATGTCCTAGAGCCTGGCTCTGTCTTCTCTACGCTTTCTTTTCAGGCATTTATATTCATTGACAAGATTCCCCCATGGTCCTTCTCTAGCCAAAAAAGCTACAGCTCTCAGGTTCTTTTTGTATGACAAATGCTCCAATCTCTTTGTCAGCTCTGTGGCCCTTCGTTGAACTTATTCCACGTACTAGGGAACCCAAGCCTGGACACAGCACTCCAGGTGTGTCTCACCAGTGCCACTGCTCTGCCTAAGGCAACCCAGGACAATGCCGGCGCATGTGTAACCTGTCTATCATGGTCTCCAAGATCTTCTCTGTAAAGCTGCTTTCAACATAGCTATCCCCCCCACAGCCTATAATGGTATATCTGTTTATTCCTCACCTGAGTTCCTTTTCTTCAGCTTCACTGAGAAGTGACTAATATTTTTTTATGGTATGAACAGTATATATATATATATATATATATATATTCTGCAGTAATTTTTCTTAGACACTTTTACAATGTCTGATAACTTGAAAGATTCACCTAAAGGATCAGGCACTGACAGCTGTTTGAACTACAGGTCTTGCATATGCCAACAGTTTTTCAAAATAGCTACGTTATTTTAGGGATAAGATGTTTGGATATACATGACATACAAGGCATATTTTATGGTGATGTAAATAGTCTATGCAGAATCTGGAGTTAAAAATCAAAATCGAAACCAGATAACCTAATTTTGATGGAAAGGGGGATTTAAAGTTAATGTTCTGCAAAATCTCTAGTTTCTCATGGTGGGTTTCCTGCACAGACTTTTTACTGACCTATGATTATAAAAATTAAATTGTCGTATTTGCACCACTCAGAGAATCTCATGAAACAGGAATGCACAGGCTAGTGTGTTCTTGAATACTTATTAATTCAGCATTATGAATATAGGATGTTTTTTGGTGCAAATTAGCAAAAATTTCCTTTAGAAAATAGCACAATACTTTCAGTCAGCTGCCTATATGTTACTTATAATGCAGTTGCCTATATGCTTGAATTGCCAGGTTTTCAGCATGTTTCATGGGTAATTCTCATCTTCTACAACAAAGTCTACAATCACAAGCTATATAAAAAAATTAATCTTATTTTGCCCCAACTCTGAACAAAACAAGTACTAGTACAGTATTTTCCTGCTACTCTGGGGAAGAAAAGGAGGGAAAGGTCTGACAAAAAAATTATCTAGCTGAATGAAAGTATTTGGCAGCAAGGAATTCACAAATGTGAACACCCTGTATTTTAGTGAATATTTTGAATTACTGCTTACTGCATGAGAGAGGTTTTCAAACACTCAACTTTCTCTTGAAGGAAAAACTCAGTATTTTTAAAACTGTTGCACAAGTTAGCTGAATGATCTATTGTATTATCTACTAGAGATCTTCCTTCTTTACTCCTGCTTTTTAGTAACAACTTTATGGAAATCATATCTATCTTTATATTCAAATTAAAATGTGAATGCTGTAATTTACATAACTACATAAAATATTGTTAAGCTTTTCATTTGTGTCTTAGTCTAGGATAAAAACACAAGTATGAGAGCTCTATGAGGCACATGTTGTACTCTGATAACAAATATGCCAAGATTGCCTGGTGGTATTCTTGAAATTAACCTTCACTACAAAAAGTCTTAGTTTACACATTGCTGGTCCAGACTTGCTCCTCTTGAAAAATTTTGAAAGACTTCAGGTTTCTTTTTTGCTATCAGAGTTAGTGGGAATGCACTGTAGATTACACAGTTAAATTGCACCTAGACTTTAATTTTCTTTTTCTCCTCTTTATTTTTTTTTCATGGTAGTGTATTTGAGAGTTTTGGACACTAACTTCTCAGAAGAGATGAAAAACTTCAATTAATTCAGAAATGTTGGGGATATAATATGTGGTAAATATCTCCAGAAGCATGCAATTCATAATATTTGCAGACAATTCTTCTCTGGGGGTGTTTTATTACTTTCATATGTATTTTATCCAAACCTTGTTGATTATAGATCAGACTCCTGAAGCACTGCAAGATACAGCTACTTTTTTCTCAGGAGAGTATTGTCATCTTCTAATAAACGCAGCTCCTGCAGTCCTCTTCTTACTAATACAAAAGGATTTTTACACATGAAAGTAAATTACAGTCTTCACTGAAAACTGCCAGATAAGGTTAGGATCTTTCACATGAGACACTACTAAAGATTAATTTACAAAATTTATGCAAAAGTCTTGTGTACTAACAATACTTTTCAAGCTTGGACAATTTTATTTTATACTTTCAGAGTTCAATCTGAAGACAAAGAACACTACTGATCTTTCCTAAAAATGAAAAATGGTGATTTTTGTACAGCTGCACAGCACATCAATCTAACCTCAAAAGTCTTCCTACTTCATTAACTGTGCACTGCTTTAGAACATTTGCATGTCATCTTAGGAACTAATTTAATAACAGAAAAAGAAGAGTAAACATTCATAGCTATAAATATGCAATTAAAAAAAAAGCCTTGAAAATATGGTTAATATAAATTAAACCCACATTTTCCATTTTGCAATAAATAAATAATGGAAAGTTAATATATTTCTCTGATTTTCATATTTTTTATTTTGAATACTGAGTCAGCTACTCAAAATCAGTGAAATTATTTCAGTATCTGAGCGTTTGCTCTTTTTTTGCTATTAAAGTTATATCAGCCCTGCACCAGCTGCTTTATTGAAAAGAGAGATAAAAAGGTTCTTACTTTTAAGCACTGTATAACACGAGGCTTCTTCCTACCAATCAGACAACATAAGCAATCCAGCTAACTAGAACAATTAGGTCACAATATATTCCTTTGGGTGCCAAAATTTTATTTTGTAAAACTCTGAATAAAACACTGGACTTTTCAACAAAGTATTTAAGGATACTGGGAGATATATAACACATAATTTTGTGCACATTAAGGAAAACATCCCACACAAAGTTAATTCCACAGTTATATGGAAGTGGCGTTGAAAGCCTTCTGAGAGTTTTACTCATCTGCAAATCATGTTATCAGTAGATTGGCTGAGTAAAGGGAATGACATGGAGTTTTTTAGGACCCTTCCTTGAGCAAAGGAAAGAAAGGTCAAAAAAAAAAAGGAGAAAGAGATCAAACACTGGAAAATCTACAATCTTTAAAAGAGAGTAAGATCATTTTGAACATTAACAGGAAGTAAAAGAGTAATACATCACATTTTGAGACTTCTGGACAGATTTTTGACTGAAATGTTACATTAGCAGATAAAACTGCTTTCTGACATATGTACCAAAGGCCTTCACATTTTTCCATCAATATTAAATCATTAGATGGAACAGTCAACATATACCTACTGAAAACAAGCATATAGAAGCACTGAGGTTGGAAAAGACTTTTAAGATCATTGAGTCCAATCATTAACCTGGCATTGCCAAGACCACCACTAAGCCATGTTCCTAAGCAGTGCATCTACATGGCTTTTAAATACCTCAAGGGATGATGACTCTACCACTTACCTGGCCAGCTTGTTTCAGTGGTTGACAACCCATTTAGGAAAGAAAGTTTTCCTAATATCCAGTTTAAATCTCCCATAGTGCAGTCTGAGGCTATTTCTTCTCATCCTATCACTTGTTACTTGGGAGATTCAATTCACCTGGAAAATGTATGATAGAATACTTTTAAAGAATAGACATGAGAACTATGCTGATTTAATACTGGACACGCGAATACCCAAATGTGGGAGGACACAAACCACCAAGAACTGCTGAGACACCACCTTGAGTTACTATAGGAAACACAACCCTTTGCAACAACTTTTTTGAATGCTCTTTCGTTCCTCTGTTCACAATTTCCTCAAAATCGAAGTTAGGGTTTTATGGCTCTCTTAGTGATGTAAATATTTCATTATATGGTTCACTGGCTCCAGAAGTAAAGGCAACTTTTTATTCAAAAACTCGTGTATGCATGAACTGCACAGTGAGTTGTCCTGTAGGCAATCTACTAGAGACATATTTACTTATTCTACAATACTCAATTATACAAAATTTAAATAATATGATCTATTTAATTTTATAACTTCAGATATTCCAGTGGATTTATGGCAATAACAACATTCACAGAGTAATTATAACTGCAGATGTGCAGTAACTGTACATGCTATCGTGTTCTAGAGTTATTTTGCTAATAACTGTACTACAGTTTGGATTTTCTTCCAAAAAAATCAGTTAGATATATGCAATATATAAATTAATTGAAAAAATAGCTTATATTAAGTTTGTGCCATCTTAAATCAGTGCAATTGTGACATACTTAAAGAAGCATTATTTCAATTTAATTTTACACTGCATATGGTACTTTGAGATTGCTAATTCTTAAGCTTTCTTCATAAAAGAATTTATAGAGGTTCTCTCTCATTTTCTGGTACACATAAAATTGGATTATTTTTTCCCATTGAATATCTGTCATAGATTTCCTTTTTAAATAATTGAACAGCAGCATGTGTCCAAGTGCAGTAAGTTATTTTACAGCCATTCATATTCTTTCAATTCCATTTAAAATATCTGAAAGAGCATTTGAAAGTAATCAGACTTAATGCTGCAGCAAAGTCACCGTCCAGCCCCAAAAGCAGAATTAGCTAATCATCAAACATTTTTGCTAGATGAATAGCTTAAATGCACATTGCATAGTCATTTTTTTCTATGATTTCTTTTAATCTTTTTGATACGGGTTAAGCTTTTCCCCAGAAACTTTGGATCCTATTTCTTTCTTTTCATGAAAGAAATGTGATGAACAGTGCAATGTCTCTCCTTGTCTAAGCAGTGAAATGAACCGTTCAAAAGAACTTTTTATCTTATGAGAATTTTACAAGTTTCAAATCCAAATAGATTATGAGGTTCACTACTACTGTTGCTGCCAAATGAATGAATATTATATGTCAAAAGAATATATAATTTTAAAAACACAGAATAATCTGTTCTTTCTTCAGAAGATGAAAAACATTAATTTCTGATGATGATAGCACTATACCTGTTTTTACAACTGAACTCATGGAGCAGTCCTAAGTAGCATTTACAGGAACTAAAGAAGCTTCCTTGCAACGTATTTCTTTTCTGGTACCTAAAACAAATCCTGGGGATGACACAGACCCATATCGCAAATTAAAAAAAAAAAAATCTCTTGTATTCTTGGAGGATGGAATTCCATTGTATCAGTGAGAAAGTAGGTAGAATTCAAACTACAAAACATTATTATGACCTGAAGCAATGTCTTTAAGGGATGGACCAGACCACTTCATGTCACTTCCCCTCTCTTCCATCAACACAGGAAGATAATGATGTAGAAGAATAAATTAAGTAGTTTGACTTTAATTCATTACAAAGGAATCATAGAATTAAATGACAAGTCTCATAATTTATTTATAAGAGCTTGTCCCCTGGAACAATTTGTGCCTAACATCTGGATGCTGGTTTCATGCTCTTAACTCACAGACATAAACTTATGATTTCTATGAATATCGGAGTCCCAGTTAGGGATCATAACAAAAGAAAGAGAGAAAAAAAGAAAAAAAAAAAATCTATGTGAAACTTTAAACCTTCACTTCTCTCCCAGAACTCTATGTCTCTACATGTTACAGACTATTTCTGGCACACCTCGGTGGGTGGCTACTACAAAAAAACTATTTTTGGACATGTTGACTATATTAATATCTGCATCAGAGATATTAAATTCCTGCATTTCATTGATTTTTGGTTTTAATAAGCTTGGGAAATGTTTATGCTCAGAAGGAAACTAAAGGTTTTTTAACCTGCTTTGGTAGCATATCCAGGAAAATGTCTTCATTATTCCTCTAAAACTTATAGATGGTTGCCCATAAAATGTCTACTTCATTGATCCAGGTTTCAGTGGGTAGGCTCACTGGATTTTCAGCTCCACGTGCAAATTACAGAATCCCATAAATTTGAGAGATTTAAGAGTGCCAAAGCATTTTTTTTTTTATGTTCTTCTACCCTATTAAGTGTTCTTCTAGATCACCCTCAAATTCTTCTTTCAAAAAAAGAAAACCCTGCTGATAAGCTTCATTAATCACGAGGGGAAATGAATGCATATAATTTTACAGATTTTTATTGCACTCTTTTGAGTGTAGAAAATGACGTATAGTGCACACCAGAATGATGATCAGTCTGGTTGTCATGTGAGGGACATGTATGTTTAAGAATTTTTCCTCATGAATAAATGTGACAAAGTGTGGGGTTTTTTTGGACAACAAAAAAGATGTTGCAAAGGAAAGATTATTATCCGCCTTTGCACATGAGTAGTTGTGGTTTAAGCCCAGCTGGTAACTCAGTACCATGAAGCTGTTTGTTAACACACCCACACCATCCCCCATCCTTCTTCCCCCCAACTCCTGGAATCGAAAAGAATGTAACTCCCATGGGTTGAGATAAGAGCAGTCCAGTAACTAAGGTATAACACAAACCTCTACTGATACCACCAATAATAATAATCATAAGGGAAATAACAAGGGAAGAGAATACAACGACTCAACACCCACTGAGCGATACCCAGCCTGACCTGAGCAGTGATCTAGCCCTTCCAGGTAACTGCCCCTGGTTTATATAGTGGGCATGACGTACTGTGGTATGGAATACCTCTTTGATTAGTTTGGGTCAGGTGTCCTGTCTCTGCTTCCTCCTGGCTTCCCCTCCTCCTTGGCAGAGCATGAGACTCAGAAAGTCCTTGGTCAGAGTAAACACTACTGAGCAGCAACTGGAAACACTGGTGTTATCAGCGCTGTTACCAGACTGAAAGTCAAACCCACAGCACTGCACCAGCTACCAAGAAGGAGAAAAATGGCTGCTACTGCTGAACACAGGACAACAGTTTCACTGCTTTTAAAAATTATTATGATTGGGTTGTTTTTTTCTGGTTTTAACCACATTTTTAATAACCTCCAGCCACTGCAGTAATAACAGATGTTTGGGTTTGGTTTTATTTTATAAAAATTACCAGGGAGGTAGGAACATTTTCTTCTCTTTCACAAAATTTTACGTTACTTGTGCATGAGTCCTATTTTTTTATTTGGATCTTTCACTGTCAAAATATTTATTTGGATTTATTAAATAACAGATGATGGTAACATTTGCATATGCAGCAAAAATGTAGCCTTAGAAACTGTAATGAGCATAAATTAAACATAGCCGAAAGCAAATGACAGCGACTTTGCGTAATTCCTGCAACACATTAAAATGATGGCCCAGTTAATCATTGATGAGTTACAAACTCAATCTTGTATTAATATGTGTGAGATGTATATTAATAGCAAATTGGAACATTTCAATGAATGTTACTACAATAAATACCATGAATTAATGAATTGGACATTATTATTTTTTTACAGGTTCTGATCAAATGATGGGTTCCATGGATTAAATAATCTGTTAATCCTTTAATGTCATAGACCATCAAGCCGAAATAATGCCTATTTCCAAAGTGTAATATTTACCTTTGGCACTGACAGAACTGAGACTGAGTTAGATATCAAGCAGGGACTTAGAAACTAAGAATTTTGAGGAAGGGAAAATTAAGCATAATGTCATAGCAAAATCAAATGTGGTAAAAGAATGGTGAAGTCAGTACCAAACAAGAGCCCTTTCAGGGAGGCAAGTGCAGTCAGTAGCCGTGCTTTAATTTTAATTTTTAGCCAATTCAATATGGGACAGTTTTAGTCTTTCTACTAATTCTTTCTCTCTTACAGAAAATGAAAAAGAAGGCCAAAAGAAAGAAAGGAAAAACAAAAAAAAAAAAGAAAAAAGGGAAAAAAGAAAAAAGAAAGACAAAAAGAAAATGGTAAGGGAAAGAGAGAAAATGAAAGGGGAAATCAAAAACAAGAACATTGTCCCTTATTTTTTCATAACTTCAAAAGAACTTTATTATGGAACTCTGGAATTTTTTTCCTAGAGATAAAAGCCAAACAAACAACCTTATACTAAATTTCATTTTTTTTTCTTATCTGAATTGGGAGAGATGAAAATATTGAAATTACTTAAAAGGTTTAAGAAAGCACTCAAAAAATTGCAGAAAAGTATGACCTGTTTACTGTACCTTTTAACTTCTGTTGTGCAACCAGTAAATGCTATGTACTTGCTGAAGACCACATGCTAAATGGTCACAGAATCACAGAATCACAGAATAGTAAGGGCTGGAAAGGACCTCAAGATCATCGAGTTCCAACCCCCCCGCCATGGGCAGGGACACCTCCCACTAAACCATGCCATCCAAGGCTATGTCCAACCCCACCTTGAACGCCGCCAGGGATGAAGCATTCACAACTTCCCTGGGCAACCCATTCCAGGGCCCCACCACCCTCACAGTAAAGAATTTCTTCCTCAGATCCAATCTAATCTTCCCCTGTTTAAGTTTAAACCCATTACCCCTTGTCCTCCCACCACAGTCCCTCATGAAGAGTCCCTCCCCAGCATCCCTATAGGCCCCCTTCAGGTATTGGAAGGCTGCTAGGAGGTCTCCACGCAGCCTTCTCTTCTCCAGGCTGAACAGACCCAACTTTCTCAGCCTATCTTCATACGAGAGGTGCTCCAGTCCCCTGATCATCCTCGTGGCCTTCCTCTGCACTTGTTCTAACAGTTCCATGTCCTTTTTATGTTGAGGACACCAGAACTGCACACAATACTCCAAGTGAGGTCTCACGAGAGCAGAGTAAAGGGGCAGGATCACCTCCCTCGACCTGCTGGTCACACTCCTTTTGATGCAGCCCAGGATACGGTTGGCCTTCCCAGGCTTTTGCTTTCACCTGCAAAACTAACTTACTTTATTATGGAAATTATGGGCTAAGAAAGAACGAGTACAGTGCTTGGCAAAGAGATATGTTCTCACATCCCTAAAATGTCCTTTTTTGTTAAAGTTGACACAAATGTAATCTACAGGTAGTTACACTTTCCCCTCTCTCATTACATGACATCCTTGTCTCGAAGTTGGAGAGACATAATTTGATAGGTGGACCACTCGGTGGATAAAGAACTGCCTGGATGGCCGCACGCAAAGAGTTGTCGTCAATGGCTCAGTGTCTAGCCGGAGACCAGTAACGAGTGGTGCCCCTCAGGGATCGGTATTGGGACCGGTTTTCTTCATCTCTGTCAGTGACATGGACAGTGGGATTGAGTGTGCCCTCAGCAAGTTTGTCAAAGTCACCAAGCTCTGTGGTTTGGTTGATACACTGGACGGAAGGGATGCCATCCAGAGGGATCTTGACACGCTTGTGAGGTGGGCTGATGCCAACCTAATGAAGTTGAACCATGTCAAGTGCAAGTTTCTCCGCCTGGGTCAGAGCAATCCCAGGCACAGCTACAGGATGGGCAGGGAAGAGATTCAGAGCAGCCCTGCGGAGAAGCACTTGGGGGTGTGGGTTGATAAGAAGCTTAATATGAGCTGGCAGTTTGCCCTTTCAGCACAGAAAGCCAACCGTATCCTGGGCTGCATCAAAAGGAGTGTGACCAGCAGGTCGAGGGAGGTGATCTTGCCCCTCTACTCTGCTCTCGTGTTCCTCACTTGGAGTATTGTGTGCAGTTCTGTGTCCTCAACATAAAAAGGACATGGAACTGTTAGAACAAGTGCAGAGGAGGGCCACAAGAATGATAAGGGGACTGGAGCATCTCCTGTATGAAGATAGGCTGAGAAAATTGGGGCTGTTCAGCCTGGGGAAGAGAAGGCTGCATGGAGACCTCATAGCAGCCTTCCAATATCTGAAGAGGGACTATAGGGATGCTGGGGAGGGACTCTTCATTAGGGACTGAAGTGAGAGAACAAGGGGTAATGGGTTCAAACTTAAACAGGGGAAGTTTAGGTTGGATATGAGGAAGAAATTCTTTACTGTGAGGGTGGTGAGGCACTGGAATGGGCTGCCCAGGGAAGCTGTGAATGCTTCATCCCTGGCGGCATTCAAGGTGGGGTTGGACAGAGCCTTGAGTGGCATGGTTTAGTGTGAGGTGTCCCTGCCCATGGCAGGGGGGTTGGAACTCGATGAACTTAAGGTCCTTTCCAACCCTAATTCTTCTATGATTCTATGATTACAATGTAAAGTCAGAACATATTTGAGCTTAGTATTTTCTTTCATCTTTCATTTATTTTATAAATAGGAGTGAAAAAATTGAATTAAAAATAAATCAATTTAAAGTTAAACAGGAGAAATGTTATAAATGCAATGTGAGCATATTAAAACTTCTAAGTCTCATGAATTAAAGCAAACATCATTTCTTTAACTTTCATGCAGAAGTTAAGCCAGGATATTTAGACAGTATGGTTGAATACAGAATTCCAAAGCTGTTGCCAGTGAAAAAGATTCCTTGTTCACAGTCTTAACTTCACAAATTCATAAGTTTTGAGTTCGTATCTTTAGTATTGCCTATAAAGATTTTTCTCCTAAAACATAAATTTTTTCTAGATTCTTATCGGGTCACTCAGGATTTTTTTTCGTGCTAATTTTTTTTTTTTTTTTTTTTTTGAGGAGAACTTTTTAGCCAGATTAAAGATCATAAGCAATCTTTGTCCCATAAAAGGTTAATGTAGACAGGAAAAAAATCTCCTCCAGGAGGATTTAGTGCAGCCAAAGATAACATGGGATTACAGTCAGCTCAGCTGGGCTCCCTCTGCACCTAATCATTTTTACTGCCTAAATTGCAGTTTTCACTTTGGTTCAGTTCTGGAGCAATGAACTCATTCCTGAGGCAGGAAAACTGAGGCACTGAAAGGAGTACTGGAAAAGATTGGCTTAGACTCAGAGGAGGTACAAATCTGCTTCTGCTACTTAATGTAGTGCTGATTTAAAGTCTCTCAGCATGATTAACAAAAATGAATTAGACAGAATTCAATATATCTGGTTTTGCTTTTGTTCAGTGAAAACTCAAAATGGAAATTCTTTCAACTGGGGCAGTAGTCATTTACACTTATGCATTTTACACATTTTCCTCTTATTTATATTACAAAAAACTTAACTACAAACCTTCCCGAGAAAATATGCCAGCTTCTCTCATAAACTTAATCAAATAACTGTAAAAGAGTGATAAACAAGATGCTGTCATGTTCCAGCTGTCAGCTTCAGCACATTATTGCTGCGTGGCATGTTAAAGGGCAGATGAGCTCTATTAACCTAATCCCCAGATAGAAGCCTAGAAAAGAGATTTTTTTTTTCTTTTTTTTTTCCCTCTAATGTTAAAAGTAGAGATTTCATGGACTTCCTCAGTCAAATAGAAATTCTTGCAACCCACCAAAGGGCTGAAACTCAGTGTTTCCCATATTTGGAAAACTACAGCCAAACAACTTGTGATTTTATATTAATTGGAAGAAGCAAGTTTCTAAAATGCATTTCAGAAAGCTGTCAGAAAGCAACCACAGTGCAGGCATTTTCTCATTTCTGATTCACACCACATCATCCTGAAAAAAAATCACAAAAACAGACTGTAGCACTCCTATATTTCTGCTTTTTGCTGTGCTTGTCTTTTTATAAGCTGTACAATGTAGGATGCAAACCAATCTCTACAAAATAATAGGAAAATTTACATAAAAATATACTTCCCTCTGGAAATTCTTCTGGAAGATACAAAGTATATAAACCCCATGCTTCAAAGATACAAATCCATATAAAGTGATTACTATGTGAAATATCTTAAGTGTATGCAAAAGCGACTGATCTAGAAAGGCTAGGCTAATGATCTTACTAAGACTAGCATTAGCGTTTTGGAGTGCCTCTCAAAGGGACCTCTTAGGAACAGCCATTAGAGAATTATATATCGAGTTCTTGAAAAGTTGTCTAATAATGAGTTATACATATTAATTAATTAGTAAACGTTTGTAAAGTGCTTTGAAAAGGAAAAGGATAACATAATTGGAATTACTATCCATTACTATGCTGGTTTTTTTTGCACTAGCTGTCCCTAAACAGATGTCTGAGGCAACGTAGCTAGGGCTTTGATGAATGTTTGAGAACATTGTTGTTTTTCATGCCAATGCTGTGCCATTCAGGTCTTGCAAATCAGAATACAGAGGAGTAGACCTGGAACAGCTCTTGCTGTATGAAGCATATTTGCATACACGTACTTGGCTGTGTATGGAAATCTGTAGCTCCACTCTTGCATTAAACATACAACATCTGAACAATAATGGCTTTAAAAACATTGGAATAGTTATGCACATGAGGGCATGGCTTTTGAAAGTAACTCACTTTGGAATTGAGGCCCAAGATGTCCAACACCTCGGAACTGCTGAAGTCTCAGACTATGTTTTTTCAGAGGGAAGTCAGAAGTCATCCATGAAGTGATGCTTTTCCATTACTTGTTTATGGGAATTGAGTTCTTTGCCAAATCTGCCAAGTCACCACAGTGGGCGATGGTGGGTGAAGCTCAGACATCCACTTCAAAATGAATGCATGAGATGTTTCCGTATTGAACAGCTGATTTTAGTAGGAGGGTATAGTGTAGTCTGTGAATGATGCCAAGAGTCAGTAAATCTTCACCATCCGCTGCATGTTAAACACACAAAATGCATACATTTTTTTAAAGCACCAACAGAAAAAAAGTGTACCTACAATAACATTCTGAGAACATTGATTTTTCTCCTGTAAAGTGTAGTTTTTTTTTATATTTATACGGTTCACTTGGCCAAATTTAGACACCATCATCCAGTTTTTCAGTTTTGGTTGTTTATTCCATGTCAGAGAGGAAGAGAGAAATTATAATTCTTGCATAATCCTAGTCTACACCCTTCTTTGAAACTAAGATTCTCTCAAAACCAGGTTTTTTCACTTACTCTTTTCCCAATATAGTTTTATTTCTCTGAATTCTTTTTTCCTCTTTATTTCCCTGGACTGCTACCCATGACTGCACAAAAAAATGTTTAAAAAATACGTATGTTTCACATGAGTGCAGATTATTTTAATGCAGATTTCTAGACAAGCAGAAATTTGTACAAATGTAACTGAAATGAAAAAAAAAGCCTTTTGGTTTATTTATTACAAATAGCTGTTATTCAAAAATAGCCTATCCCAATAAAAGAGCAAAAATAAAATGTATGAGTAGAAAAATATGATTGTAATTAACCATTGTAAACAACTGAAGCACAGCTGTCATTTTTTACTGACCTTTTACAGGGAACATTGGCAGCACCTAAGTAAATAAATTCTTCTTTTGTTTGTTTGGGGCTTTTTTTTTGGTTTGGTTATTCTTTTTTATTTTATGGAAATAACTCTGCTTTTCAAAATTATGCAATTTATAGAACAATGATTTACGGAAAAGATTACAGAAATAATGAAATTTGACAAAAGCTTTAAATTTCAATATAATTTCTTTACTTCTGCAACTTCCTTCTAATTTTTACCTTTCATTTTCTGCTTTGGTATAAAGTCTACATGCTGAGCTGTCATAATAACTGTATTTACGTAACAGCATAAAATGCAATTTGCTTTTGGTACAGAGGGTAATAATGAAACTGGACATGGTGAGAATATATTGCAAATTGTGAAAAATAAGAGAAATTTATACTCCCATTCTCAAAGAAAGATCTTGCTCACTATTATTTTGATTTAGGCTAGATCTCTTGCTTCAGAAACCACATGGGAATTCATCTGAAGCTGTTTACTGAACACATGGCAATACATAAGATGACTTTTAAGGACAAAATAGTAGGAAGTCCTAGTACCCTGGACTGGAAAAAGTCCAGGTGGTCAAAATTAATATGGAAATTAAATGCACTAAAGCAGAGGCATTGTGAAACTCTGAAACACTGGGGTGGGGAAACCAAAGCCAAACAGACATGATAGGATTGTCCAAAAGTTTTACCCTACCATAATAAAGAACAACATAATATAAAAAAGCTTACTAAGAACGTGAGGGACAGTGAGACATATATAACCTGAAAAGACATCTAATTTTAAACAATGCAACTTCTAAGTGAAGAAGTAAAATGTAAGAAGACTTGCATGCATGCAGGTACCCAAACAGCCTTAGGGTTCTTTAAATACATGCAAAAGCAAAAGCTGAAGTGAAAATTCAGTAAGAGAAATTAAAATTATGATATATATATGCATAAGGGAGAAAAACAAGCATGTTTTATAATTTCTGGTGTCTTAATCCATTCTTCTCTTAACCTCATGGGGCTTTTATGCCAGATACCAGGCAGAATTTAGTTTCAGCACTTTCTCCCTGAAAGTTGTATCTTTTTCCTTCAGTAGTTTTAGTGATAATACATTCACTGTTATTTTCTGGTACTTCTTCAAATGACATTTGCCGGAACTGTCAGGCCAAGAGTCTATTTGGCATGATCCCACTTACATCTAAATGCTTCTTCTTACCTTTAGCCTGGTTGGATTATTTGCACAGACCTTAACACTTGTGTCAGCAAATAATCTAATGTAGTACATAGAGCAAAAATAATGTTATATTTCTGTAGCTTGCTATCTGCTAATTTAAGCTCTGTAGTTTCAGATGCATTACAAGAGAACTGAGAAAAATGGACAGTAAGACTTGATTTAGAAGATCTCATTAACCACAATTCTGCTGAGTATGACTAGCAAGGTCTCATCAAATGCTATTTTAATTGTGAACATTTGTTTTAGCATTGAACTTGTCTGAGAAAATAGATTTATTGTCATATTTTCTTTATTGAAAGGTATTTCTGAGTTTAAAGTTCTATTTATCAATGTGTTAATCACTGTACCAACAAGTAAAAGCTGGTCATCAAGAATAAAAATGCTGAGTTAAACATCATTCATCATTCTATTAAAAATGCCCTTTAAAGACAAATAGTCTCCATTTTGTTTGGCTTTTGCCCAGAGGAAAAAAAAAAAAAAAAAGCACAGATGAGATCTCTGAAATTTTCCTGCTTTTGGATTTATAAGGAATCCCAAATGTACTTGAAAAATTTAACCTAATGGAGATCCAAACAATATAGAAGCCTGCCAGAAGACTGCTGAAAATGCACAGAAGGGATAGATTTGAGTGATGGGTCTTGACTTGTAGGATTATTTCAAGTTAGCTGTGAAATTCAGGATTTTCAATCTGAACAATTAAGAACAACAAAGGCCAACAGTGAGGAAAATAGGCTTGTTAGAGTTATGTTATGCTTTTCCCCTTAGCTTTAGATTCCATGAAAAAATGAATGTTTACTGAAAGATGAATGCTATAACAAGCCAGGATGGTCTTCATGAAACACTCTTTTTCCACGCATCTAATTTTAGAATGCATTATTCCTTGTTCAAGTGACACTGGTTTTTTCTGCTCATTGTAGTCATGATTCAACCTCTTGGGAACAGAGACTCATTAACTGTGTTTCCTTCCTCACAGGATTTTGAATTGCTTGTGGCTTGCTCAGAATGCACGAGCAGAGTTGTCACTGGCTGGAACAGACATTGTGCTGGCTGTGCATTCCTTACATTGCTACCTACCGACTGATGGATTGATCTGAAAATGCCACTGGCAGTTTTAAAATCCCTTGCTGTGATTGGCCTTAGATTGGCTTTAGGGACATCTGAGGCTCACTGACTGAAACTTGTGTTGATGCCTATCAGTTTTTAAACTCCACTACTATTAAGTGTTTCTAGTCTCATGCCAAAAGTCAGCAGGCAATCACACGTCTGCTGCACTGGACCATATGGTATGGAAGATATTGTCCATTAAAACCCCTGTTTTTTTTCTACAGAAATCTCAGATCTTTCCCTCTATTCAAATTGTTTCCCCTACCCTGTTTCCCACTTCCCACAGCATGGATCAGCCTCTGAAAACTCATCTGTAAAGCCCTCTGCTAGCTCCAGTTTCAAATTCTTACAGTGATCCCATTTCTGCAGTATTGCTCTTGCAAACCTCAGTACTGCGTGAAGAAAATGTCGTCTACTGCTGATTTTCCTTGTGTGTGCATGTTATTTTAGGACTGGTGGGAAATTTCAGATTTTGCTATGTATGAGTGCCACTATCAACAACAAAATCTGGTTTAGCATGATCTGGTGACAAAACTTTTTAAATATACCCTTATTTACTTTTAATAGGTTATACTTAAGCATGTGGCATCTTAGCATAGTTTTATTACTCCATGTGTGTATACACATATGCACTTGTAATGATGTGCAAGTGCCATGCCAAGCAAAAAGAAATGCTAGGAATACAATTAATAACCACAATTAGTATTAAGGACATACTATATCATCTTACATTATCATTTCTATATTTATAGGAATTTTTACTACACAGTCTATATTGAAGCGCATCTTGCATCCAGCATCAGAAACTCATACCAGTATTACCGGTATCTTTGTATAGGACATACCTTTTCAGAGCAACTGTGCTCTTTGGGTTTTGAACTAAAGCTAAGCTTCTCCAAGGACTTGGCAGGATTTGTGCTTGTGGCTATCCTGGGTTCAGCAATAGCAGTCATTTCTCTCTTTCTTGGTAGCTGGTGCAGTGCTGTGGTTTTGACTTTCAGCCTGGCAACAGCGCTGATAACACCAGCGTTTTCAGTTGCTGCTCAGTAGTGTTTACTCTGACCAAGGACTTTCTGAGTCTCACGCTCTGCCAAGGAGGAGGGGAAGCCAGGAGGAAGCAGAGACAGGACACCTGACCCAAACTAACCAAAGAGGTATTCCATACCACAGCACGTCGTGCCCACTATATAAACCAGGGGCAGTTACCTGGAAGGGCTAGATCACTGCTCAGGTCAGGCTGGGTATCAGTTGGCAGGTGGTGAGTCGTTGTATTCTCTTCTCTTGTTGTTTCCCTTATGATTATTATTATTGATGGTATCAGTAGTGGTTTGTGTTATACCTTAGTTACTGGACTGTTTTTATCTGAACCCGTGGGAGTTACATTCTTTCGATTCTCTTCCTCACCCCTCCAGGAGTGGGGGGGAAGAAGGGGAAGGAGGGAGCGAACGGCTGCATGGTTTCTGAGTTGCAGGCTGGGCTTAAACTACGACAGTTGCTTTGCCTCTAAGCCTTCATCTGCTAAGGACCTTATTTTCTGAAGGCTTGCCCTAGATGTCATGCCAGACAGAGGTTCCCAAGCAGAAGCAACACTCTGATAATCATGGAGGAAGCCAGCAAGTGTCATAATGAAGGGCTGTTCCCACCTCCCTTTTGTCAGCTGCCAGCACGTTACAAAGGCCCTTCCCTCTTTCTCACTGTGAGCTACTAGAAGGTCTCTGCCAGAGTGAAGATAAATTTGAATAAAAAGACTAAAGGCCAGAGCTTCAGAATTTTTAGTTTCAGTGTTTGTCACTGCCTCGCTAACTCCAAGTAAGCCGTATTTTATTTGTGGAACAGAAATATTAATGTTAGGGCTAAGCTCTTCAAGAATGATATTAGATCAAATGACGTGTTGCATGAGAATAGAATAGCACCTGGAATTTTTCCTTTGGGCCTTGACTCAGATATGCTGTGCAGTTACAACTATTGCAGTGCACTATTGTGCACTAGGAAATAAGCTAGAAATAATAAACATAGGAAGAAGGCCTGAAAAATACCTTAGAGAGTACCAAAGCATATCCCCATTAATGAATAAATTAGAGAATCCTTTCTGAATATATGTTGTTTCTTGCTAGGTTCTAAAATGTACTCTTACTGATATTCCCCTGTCTCTATGTATTTAGGCGCACCAGAGGACTACATCTGTTCTTGTCATGGCTTTATAGCACTGGTGGATTACAGCCACTTTAACAACTGAATACCAACCAGATCCTGTTCCATTTATGCAACTCTGAAGACTCTGAGGGCGCTGGTAATCATGTAGACACCAATTTATCAACACTTGGACACTACCATGCATCTTTACAAAATGTTTCAGTATTCTTTAGTTTTCTCTCTGCTTTCTTCAGTCTTTCACAATATTATTTTTTATCTAACATTACCACTTTTCTTCTCTCTCTCTTTTTTTTTTTTTTAATAAAAAATTACTTTCTTGAAAGGACCACAAAAATAAAGATCAAAACAAAAATAAAACGATAAAGCAAATTCAGTAAAGGAAAAATTATTTTGTAGGAAAAAAAGAAGTCCAAAATTGAAATTAAGGACGTAAAAACATTCTGGTAAGGTTGAATCAGTTCTTACGTTAGTTTGTTATTCTGGCTTGCTTTTCTTCATCAGCCCAGAAAGACAACTGCATCCTGGGCTGCATCAAAAACAGCGTGACCAGTAGGTTGAGCGAGGTGATCATGCCCCTCTACTCTGCTCTTGTGAGACCTCACTTGGAGTATTGTGTGCAGTTCTGGTGTCCTCAACACAAAAAGGACATGGAACTGTTAGAACAAGTGCAGAGGAGGGCCACGAGGATGATCAGGGGACTGGAGCACCTCCTTTATGAAGTTAGGCTGAGAAAATTGGGGCTGTTCAGCCTGGGGAAGAGAAGGCTGCGTGGAGACCTCATAGCAGCCTTCCAATACCTGAAGGGGGCCTACAGGGATGCTGGGGAGGGACTCTTCATGAGGGACTCTTCATGAGGGACTGTCGTGAGAGGACAAGGGGTAACGGGTTCAAACTTAAACAGGGGAAGTGTAGATTGGATATGAGGAAGAAATTCTTTACTGTAAGAGTGGTGAGGCAGTGGAATGGGTTGCCCAGGGAAGTTGTGAATGCTTCATCCCTGGCGGCATTCAAGGTGGGATTGGACATAGCCTTGGATGGCATGGTTTAGTGCGAGGTGTCCCTGCCCACGGCAGGGGGGTTGGAACTCGATGATCTTAAGGTCCTTTCCAACCCTAACTATTCCATGATTCTATGATTCATCAAAGCTATGTATCTGCTAATAGTCACTTGTTCAGAAACTCATTATTCTCTCTGATCTATAGTGATTTTGGAAGAATCTTGTTAAATGGTATTTGCCCATTAAGTATTTGCATTAATCTTCACCAGGATTTTCATTGGAAAATACCAGCCTTGTATTCAAAGCAGATACTACTTATATTCATACAGTGAAAGTAAACAAAAATGACCATTTTGTGCATAAAAATAATCCTTATTAACCATGATTTACAAGTCAGTGTTTGTGTTATAAAAGGTAACACAAAATACTTGCAACATTTTCTGGTTGCAAAGAGAAACATCATCCTGTTAGCTTAGAATTTCAGTATGTCAGCATATGAAGTTCCTTAAATTTACAAAATACTAATTAACAGAAACTCTAATATTCTGATTAGTGATAACCTGCTTGCATTTGATTGGTCCTAGGAAATGCCCTACCTGTGTGCAAAATTTTTGTGTGGAAAGAAGGAAATCTGTGATTTTTGCCCCTTAAATTCATGCGCTTCTGTATTTCCTTCGCATTCAACTAAACTGAAATCCTATGTTGTCAAATAGAGGGAAGACAAACCAGCAGTTCTGGTGAAGCTACAGTTAATTAAAGATGCAAATTAAAAACACTAACAACAGAGATTTGCTTATCCTTTTACCAGTGTACAAATCTCTAATATGATCCTTATATAAGGTTTGATTTATTACAAAGTTTAATAAAGAAATCCCTTGAGGCATTAAAAACTGAAAGTTCATTGTCAGAGATGTCACTTCAGTAACTGTTACTTAAGGATTAGTTTCAAACTTATGTGAAAATTATCTGTTTCAATTTGGAACACAGAACAGGATATGTTCATAAATGGTTCTGGACAGTATTCACAAGGGTTTGGTTACAGAATTTAAGCTTGACGAAAAATCTCTTATTTGCTTCTACTGGTCAAAACTGTCCTCTGTGAGGGACTCTACTACTAGTTCATCACAGTAACTCCAAAGAACATGTTTTGAATGTCAGGTTACTTTTTGGATGCATCTGTTTCCTGTTTGTCTCACAAGATTTATGGAAATACCACATTACAAAGATCTTCCCCAACCCCCACCTCCCTCCTTCCCCCCCCCCAAAAAAAAAACAACAAAAAATCCATAGAAAACACAGTGTCTCTGGGTCAGGTGCTTCTGTCCCAAATCATACAGTACTTAGCTCAAGGTTTGTTTTGTTCTCACAGTATTGTCTGCTATAGGTGAAAGTGTGATTGAAATTTTTAGATGTGGATTCTCCTTTGCATGTTTTTCCTCTTTTCACCCATTAAATAAAATTCTGCCCCTTATAGCTACAGAAAAAAAAGCAACAAATACTTGGAAATGTGACCTGAACTGAGACAACAGAAAACGATGTCATACTATCTGTGTTTAAAGAACAAGCCAAGGTTGCATGAAAGTGGGTATATGATTAAGCTGACCTACTGTGTATTGGCTGAAGGACTATTAATATGATTAAAGCACAGAAGCTGATATTCAGTATTTAGAGTGTAGAAGCTCTTTCACTACTCGTTTATCAGCATAATGGGAAAAGCAACATATGGTTGGGACTAGGAAATATCTCTCTTCACATCTGACGCTAATATTCTTTTCCAATCCCTACTTCGCAAGGTATGAATAACAACAACTGCTGGTCCTAGGTTTTCCTTCCGATTTTTACCACACAATTAAGGGACAATTGTTCCTAATACTCCATACTTTTAAAGAGGATGATAAGGTATGTATGATTCTATTTCCTAAATAATTGAATTTAAACAACATAAAAAAGTTAAATCTTTGCATTCAATTTATCAGGATTTCTTTGCAGATACACTCAGGTATGGCGGCAGCATCATATACACAGACCAAAAAAAGGGCCCTCTGCACTTGCCAAGTTGATCTTTACAGCTTCCATTGAAATTCCGCTTACACAACACTGTAATTACTCCAGCATTGCCACAGTTCAAGTAACTCAAGAGAGTACAGTTTGGAATCACTTTGTCACATGCCAAACAGCAGGCGGTAAATCTCTGACAACATAAATTAGTCACTTACTGAAATAAGGAGCAACGATTAATCACCTCAGAGAATACCTGGCAGAATTACCCAGCCCTGTGACTGCTATTCCTCATCAACAAACACTGTACAATAATCGCGGCACATACTGCATCATCTCACATAGTTAAAGACCTAATCCTTATAGACTGAAAGAAGTTAGTATATACCAAAGGTTCATCTTAATTGTATCAGGAGAGACAAAAGCCCCTGTGTCGTGGTTTAAGCCTCTATAACTCACCCAGTTCGCTCACTCACTCCCCCCTCTTTCTTCCCCCAGCTCCCGGAGGGATGGGGAGGAGAACTGGAAGAATGCAACTCCCACAGGTTGAGATAAGAACAGTTTAGTAACAGAGGTATAACACAAACCACTGCTGCTACCACCAATAATCATAATGATAAGGGAAATACAAGGGAAGAGAATACAATTGCTCACCACCCGATACCAAACCCCACCCAGCACGAACCCCCCAACCCCTCATGGTCTCTACACTTAGTTTTTTACATCCTGGACATGACATGCTGTGGTGTGGAATACCTCTTTGGTCAGTTTGGGTCAGGTGCCCTGTCTGCTCACTCCCGGCTTCCCCTCCTCCCTGGCAGAGCATGAGGCTCAGAAAGCCCTTGGTCAGACCAAAACATTACTAAGCAGTAACCGAAAACATTGGTGCTATCAGCACTGTTCCCAGGCAGAAAGTCAGAAACACGGTGCTGCACCAGCTACCAAGAAGGAGAAAAATGACTGCTACTGCTGAACCCCGGACACCCTGACAATGGACTTTTGTGAAAATAACATTTTAATTTTATTTGTGATTTAAAGTATATGTGAGTTACATTTTTATTTATGAGAATTATTTTCTTTTTAACAAATAAAATCATTCACAAAGCTATAATTGTCAGGGTTAGGGTTTTTGTTTTTACAGATATTTTCCCTAGATGTAGTATGTTATATTTTATGGTCACAATATTATTTAATTGAATTTCTGATTCCTCATTCATAAAATTCTATATTATCCAATTTTTTTATACTTATGTGTTTGCAGGGTAGTTTACAGTACACAACCATAAAATACCCTGCTGTGAAGAATATGACATGCACTGATGCATTTCTGAATGTCATGGAGCTGAACCAATCTAAGCTGTAAAAACTGTTCCATTAGAAAAAACAAATTTGCAAACATTAATCCAGTATAAGGAGCATTTTTGACCTTTATACCTTGAAGAATACAGGAAATATACCTGTTACCATGTGCATTTTTAACTGTGCTACTCCCACCAAGACTGAAACTGCATGTTCAGAAGCTGAAGTGGTAGCATAGGAAAGAAAAGATCACTCATTTAAAGCAGTAAACAACCTGCAATTCAGCCCACATCTTGGAATAAACCCAGCCTTTTTACAGGGCATGGTTATGCCCAGTCCTGCCAGTTCTCATGCACAGTGTGTGTGTGTGTGACAATCATAATCCGAAATACAATTCCACTCTCTTCATTTTGTCCAAGAAAACAGTGTTTTCTCCTCCTTGATATTAAACATACTGGTCTGCATGGAGTAAAATTTCATCACTTTTTTATTTTCATAAACTTTTCCCACAACATTTACAGAATATTATTAATATACATAAATAGAACAAAAAAAATAGAATATATATTCTTTACAGTTAAAAATAGCTATCACACTTATGACGGTGGCAAAATAGTTTGTCTATTGGGGGTGAGGAGAAATCCTCATGTACCTTACAGATAGTTCAATATCAAACTCCTTAGTTAACTTGATATGCAAATGCTATGTTCAGTACATGTACAAAACTTTCTTTTCAATCAATATTTATATTACAAAATTCCTTTCTTACTTACTAGCAATAATTACATAATTCCACTTATGATGTGAATTTCAAAATGCTTCCCATTTGAATAGAGGTTTAGCATTCCACTGTGGAAGGGAAGCTAACGCTCATGAATAGCTGAAATTCTAATGAACGCTCAGGAAATGCTTCTGCTATTTGCTCGTTTCAGTTTGCTTTTTAGAACTGAGAATATTTTAATTCACCTCATATGTGACTGTATTTCAGGTCCCCATTTTAAATCATGCAATCACCAATTACTTTTTTTTTCATATTTAATGGAAACAGGGAATATCTAGGAAAATGGATTTCTTTTTTCCAACAAAATCTTAAGTAATTTTAAATGTTATAGCTTCCAGTTAGTTGTCCAATTGCACAAACCACTTAGAGTCTCTAGATCTTACCTGATCAGAACACAGCAAGCAGAAAAGAGAAATCTTTCACACTTACTGCACTGGTGCCAAAGCAACAAATTAAGCTAGCAAATGTCAGACTTGTCGGTCACATTTGTCTATAAGGATACTGCAGCAAATATTCTCTACCGTGCAGCACAATAGAGGCAAGATATTACATTCTGATGGCAATGGGAATTATGTTCTCTGGCCTGCCCAGAAGGAACTTGAAAATATTATCATAAAATATTTCAGTACTAAAATTGCTGGGGAATTTCAATTAACTAGGTTTCTAGGACACTTAGCGTAGAAATTGAAAGATGCATCAAAAGTCTCATTCCATTATGATCTGTGGCAAGAGTGTTAGTTCTCCAGAACAGAAAGGTTAGAATTTTGATGCCAGTTTTCAGCAGCTTCCTTACCTTAATAGAACCAAGTACATATAGAATGCAACTACAATCATAAATTTTTTTCCACCACAGGCTCACTGCCATTAACAAAAAGTCTTGACTTGGGGTCTACTGCATATTTGTCCAATAATTGAAACTCCATTTGCCCTGCTGAGTAACGTTAGATATCAGTTGCACTGGGACAGGTTCCATTGCTTTTGATGTTAAGCATTGACCTATAGAATCATAGAATCATAGAATAATTAGGGTTGGAAAGGACCTCAAGATCATCGAGTTCCAACCCCCCTGCCATGGGCAGAGACACCTCCCACTAAACCATGCCATCCAAGGCTATGTCCAACCCCACCTTGAACGCCGCCAGGGATGAAGCATTCACAACCTCCCTGGGCAACTCATTCCAGGGCCTCATCACCCTTACAGTAAAGAATTTCTTCCTTAGATCAAATCTAAACCTCCCCTGTTTAAGTTTGAACCCGTTACTCCTTGTACTCTCACCACAGTCCCTCATGAAGAGTCCCTCCCCAGCATCCCTGTAGGCCCCCTTCAGGTATTGGAAGGCTGCTATGAGGTCTCCACGCAGCCTTCTCTTCTCCAGGCTCAACAGCCCCAATTTTTTCAGCCTATCTTCATACGGGAGGTGCTCCAGTCCCCTGATCATCCTCGTGGCCTTCCTCTGCACTTGTTCTAACAGTTCCATGTCCTTTTTATGTTGAGGACACCAGAACTGCACACAATACTCCAAGTGAGGAACACGAGAGCAGAGTAGAAGGGCAGGATCACGTCCCTCGACCTGCTGGTCACACTCCTTTTGATGCAGCCCAGAATACGGTTGGCTTTCTGGGCTGCAAGCGCACACTGCCAGCTCATGTACATTTTCTCATCAACCCACACCCCCAAGTCCTTCTCTGCAGGGCTGCTCTGAATCTCCTCCCCGCCCAACCTGTAGCTGTGCCTGGGATTGTTCCGACCCAGGTGTAAGACCTTGCACTTGGCATGGTTCAACTTCATCAGGTTGGCATCAGCCCACCTCACAAGTGTGTCAAGGTCCATCTGGATTGCATTCCTTCCCTCCCATGTATCAACCGAACCACACAGCTTGGTGTCATTGGCAAACTTGCTGAGGGCACACTCAATCCCACTGTCCATGTCACCCACAAAGATGTTGAACAAGACCGGTCCCAACACCGATCCCTGGGGGAAACCACTTGTTACTGGTCTCCAGCTGGACATTAAGACACTGAGCACTACTCTTTGCGTGTGGCCATCCAGCCAGTTCTTTATCAACCAAGTGGTCCACCTATCAGATTGATGTCTCTCCAACTTAGAGAGAAGGATGTCATGTGAGACAGTGTCAAAGGCTTTACACAAGTCCAGGTAGATGACATCAACTGCTCTGCCCCTGTCCATCAGTTCCGTAGCCCCATCATAGAAGGCCACCAGATTGGTCAGGCAGAATTTCCCCTTAGTGAAGTCATGCTGGGTGTCACCAAGCACCTTGTTGGTTTTCATGTGCCTTAGCATGCCTTCCAGGAGAATCTGCTCCAAGATTTTGCCAGGCACAGAGGTGAGACTGACTGGTCTGTAATTCCCTGGCTCATCCATTTTCCCCTTTTTAAAAATGGGGGTTATATTTCCCTTTTTCCAGTCATCGGGAACTTCATCTGACTGCCATGATTCTTCAAATATGATGGACAGTGGCTTAGCAACTTCATTTGCCAACTCCTTCAGGACCCGCAGGTGGATTTCATCAGGTCCCATGGACTTGTATACATTCAGGTTCCTAAGGTGGTCTCGAACCAGATCCTCTCCTACAGTGGGCCCAGGGTCTTCATTCTCACTGTCCCCACGTCTGCCTTCCAAGACTTGGGTGGTGTGGTCAGAGCATTTTCTGGTGAAGACTGAGGCAAAGAAGTCATTAAAAACCTCATCCTTCTCCAAATCCAGGGTAGCCAGTTCTCCCGATAGCTTCTGGAGAGGGCCCATGTCGTCCCTAACCTGTCTTTTATTGGCAATGTACCTATAAAATCCCTTCCTGTTATCCTTAACATCCCTAGCCAAGTTGAATTCTAAGTGGGCCTTAGCTTTCCTAACCTGGTCCCTAGCTTCCCGGACAGCATCCCTGTATTCTTCCCAGGCCGCCTGACCTTGCTTCCACCTTTTATAAGCCTCTTGTTTCCTTCAAATTTTGCTCAGCAGGTCCTTATCCATCCAAGGAGGTCTCCTGACCCTCCCGCTAAACTTCCTTGTAGTTGGGATGCATCGCTCCTGAGCTTGCAGCAGGTGATCCTTGAATATCAAGCAACAGTCTTGGGCCCCCCTGCCCTCTAGGGCTGTATCCCATGGAACCTTACTGAGCAGGTTTCTGAAGAGGCCAAAGTCTGCTCTCTTCAAGTCCAGGGCAGTGAGCTTGCTGCATGCTCTTCTCACTGTCCTGAGGATCTCAAACTCAACCATCTCATGATCGCTGCAATCAAGGCTGCCCTGGAGCGTCACATTCCCAACCAGTCCTTCCCTGTTGGTGAGGACGAGGTCAAGCATGGCACCTCTCCTTGTCAGCTCCTCTATTACTTGCAGAAGGAAGTTGTCTTCCACGCAATCGAGGAACCTTCTGGATTGCATGTGCCGGGCCGTACCATTCCTCCAACAGATATCAGGGTGGTTGAAGTCTCCCATGAGTACAAGGGCCTGCGAGCGTGGGGCTGCTCCTATCTGCCTACGGAGCGCTTCGTACACCAAGTCCCCTTGGTCAGGCGGTCTGTAACAGATCCCCATAATAATGTCTGCCATCTCGGTTCTCCCTTTGACCCTGACCCACAAACTCTCTGTCGACTGCTCACCTGTCCCCAGACAGAGTTCCATACTCTCTAACCTATCCCTAACATAAATAGCAACTCCCCCTCCCCGTCTGCCGGGCCTGTCTTTCCTAAAGAGCCGGTAACCTTCCATTCCAACACACCAGTCATAGGAGCCATCCCACCATGTTTCTGTGATGCCTATGATATCATACCCCCGTAGACGTGCACACATCTCTAATTCCTCTTATTTGTTCCCCATACTACGGGCATTTGTGTAGAGGCATTTGAGCCGCGATCCAATTGAATCCGACTCATTGGCTGGAGCAGCTGGAATATCTCTACATTGCTCCGAACGTTTACTGTAGGTGCTGGCAACTGACTGTGTGTGTTGAGATGGAATGATGCCCCCCTCCCCCAACACATCTAGTTTAAAGCATCCTTGACCAGTCTGGCAAGCCTCCTACCAAATCCACTCTTCCCCTTCTTTGTCAGACCAGCTCCACCAGCCCCCAGTAGACCTGGCCTACTATATTGAGTCCCATGTTCAAGGTACCCAAACCCCTGACTATAGCACCACCCTTCTAACCATTTATTAACCTGCCCAATCCTCCTAGCGTTTTCAAGGTCCGGTCCTTTATCCTGGAGAATTGACGAAAAGACAATCTGAGCTCCAGGCCCCCTAACCACCTCTCCCAGGGCTCTGTAGTCCTTCTTTATGTTCTCCGGGCTACTGCTATCTATATCAGTACCACCCACATGTATTACCAGGAGTGGGTAATAGTCAGTGGGACCGACTAGAGCAGGCAGCTTCTCGGCCACATCCCTGATCCGAGCCCCTGGTAGGCAACTCACCTCCCTTGAGCCTGGGTCAGGCTGACAGATGGGTGCCTCTGTGCCTTTCAGATTAGAGTCCCCTTCTACTATGGCCCACCGCTTTTTCCTGGCAGCACCAGTAGTGATCTTCTTTACCAGTGCACTAGCTGGTTGTGCCTGGTGGGAGCGCTGTTGCTCATCAGCCCCCTGCAGGACAGGAAAGCGGCTCTGGGTGGGGACAACAGATGAATGCCTTCAGCATCTGACCCACACCAAAGTGTAATCCAAGCAGAACTGGATTATTTAACTCAAAGCATTTGTAGAAAGCTGTGAACAGAGGTAAAATAGCTTGTAAGAATATGAAACAGACTATTACAGGGTAAGTAGTAGATAACTAAAATGCTAAACATAACCGAACACTCAGACTCTTTGGATTACCGAAAATCTGGTAAATACGTTACGTTGACTTTATATATTTTTTGATCTAGCAAGTAATTTAAATGAGTTGATAACCTCTGAAGTTGTGCTTGTTCGTTTAGAGGTATTTTTGAAGACGCAGTACAAATAAAGGTTTTGTGCAAGCACTCACATTACCCAAATCAGTTTGAACTCACACTTACTCCCTAATATTGCCTAATATTGCCCATTTCCCTACCATTTATACATGAAATAGATCTTGTCCTGGGTTCAGCAGCAGCAGTCATTTTTCTCCTTCTCGGTAGCTGGTGCAGTGCTGTGTTTTTTATTTTGGGCCTGGGAACAGTGTTAATAACACCAGTGTTTTCAGTTACTGCTTGTTAATATTTAGGCTGGCCAAGGACTTTGTGAGTCTCATGCTCTGCCAGAAAGGAGGGGAAGCCGGGAGGAAGGAGCGACAGCACACCTGACCCAAACTGACCAAAGAGGTCATTCCATACCACAGCACGTCATGTCCAGGATGTGAAAACGGAGAGCAGAGACCCGGAAGGGTGGGGGGTGCACGGTGGGGGGTGCACTGCTTTCTCAGGCTTGATATCGGGTGGTGAGCAATTGTATTCTTTTTTCCTTGTATTTCTCTTGTCATTATTATTATTGGTGGTAGCAGTAGTGGTTTATGTTATACCTTAGTTACTAAACTGTTGTTATCTCAAGCTGTGGGAGTTGTATTCTTTCGATTCTCCTTCCCATCCCTCCAGGAGCAGAGGGAAGAAAGAGTGGGGAGTGAGTGAGAGAGCGACTGTGTGGGTTTATAGACCTAAACCACGACCGATCTAAACCTCCAGCTTTGACTAAGCTAATGACCACATAATGAAGCTCTTCCAGGAACTTTAGCTTAGTCAGAGTTCTCCATCACATATCAAACTGAGAACTTAATTTGTTCTCTTCTTTTGTCTTCACATCTGTGTTTCCATGACATTCTTAAACACTAGCATAGGATGACTGACTCTTGAGAAGATGTGAATTAGATATGTATATATGCCTCAGAGAACCTTTAACTGTTTTGAGTGGAAAGTCTAAATGAAAGCCTTGATCTCCTTGCACATATTAGAAATATTCACCTATTAAAAATTTTCCTTCCTTTACTGAGCAGCTGATAAAAAACACAGACACAAAAAGTACACAGGGCTTTGGCACTTTTCATTAAGGCAGAAGAGGATGAGTACGGCTGTTGATAACTCCTGCTTATTTCATGCCCTTGAAGATTCTTTCCCTGTAATTCTAATTTTGCTTGCTGCTGCAAAATATCAAGTATCTCTCCATTCCCATGCATTAAATAAAAAGCTGATTTTTCCTCTAAGTTTAAAGGAGGTAAGTCCATAGGAGCTCCTTAATTTTACCTGAAATACACCAAAGTATATACTGTTAAGGATAAAGCTAGACCTTTATAGATTCATCAGCGCAGAATATCCATGTGGGCTTTAGTCTGAAAACATAGGTTGACTGATAGCACAACAGAGTGGGTAGAAGTCTGAGTGCTGTGGATCTACAGTTTCTTCTAAGACAGTAAACATGCTGTCAAATGCATAATTAGTACTTATTTTCAGAATTGGTCTTTTTCACAGTGATACAAGTGGCAGCAAATAGTAAGCATACATTTTAGAAGAATTTAGAATTTTTAAATTAATCGTGTTTCTATTCGGATGCATGCTGTTGTAGAAACTCAGCTCACAACAAGAAAGTTAAGAACATTTGAAAACTTTGCGATATTACAATAATTATCAGAGTACTGCACAATGTACTACATACCTTCATTGGCAGTTAAGACTGTAGAAAGTGAAAATACTTCAACACTTCGCAGATATAAGGTTGTGCTTTGTTAGTGGATGGAGCAGCTTTATCCATTTTGTTTACATGTTATTGCAATCACTATAGTAAAAAGGTTTTTCGTTGTAATTCAGCATAAATTACTTGGACCTTTGTGTTAACATGTCACTTGTTTTCCAGCTCATTGGTGATAACCCGGTAGAAAGATCTAGTAAGTAAATATTTGGTAAGCAATCCTTTTTCATTGCCACAATTTATAATTATAGTGCTTTCTGTATTCAACAATTGAATATATATAATTGCTCTTCCTTTTAAGTTTAATGCTAGGATTCAAACTGGTGGACAGGAAAGCACCATAAGAGACATTATTCTAGTGTTGCTTTCCCTCCTGTACAATGATTTGAACTCAAGCAATAAAGTTAAATGGAAAAGGCACTATACTAGATTTTCAATTACAGCAGAGGCAGGGAGCCACAATTATCCCTTTCATTACTGAAATACTTCTCATAGCTACACAAGCAGAATCCCTGCTGCTGATACTTCTGCTATTCCTGTTGCTATTACTGCTGCTCTTCAATTGAAGTGCACTTGAAAACAGATGAGGATATTGGTCATGAAACAGAAGTTCAATTTTTGAAAAATGTATATTTAAAGGAAAATGAAAGGAAAAAAAAAATAAGAGTAGGAACACAGAGACGTTTGGACCTTCTTTTTTCTTATCTCTGCTGCAAAGATATGATATCTCTCCAGAGTGGTAATAAATTATCATAGTGGTAACTGTGCCACTAGGCTGTCAAAGCAAATGAAATATGAGTGCGAGCCTTGTCTGTCTTCTAACAGTACTTATATCCAGAGATATTTTGTACCAAGAATCCACTGACTGAACAACTGAGTTTATTCCATCTCTGGTGTATCTATCTTTAACTGTGTTGAAAATTACCAAGAAAAAAAATTCCTTTTTTATTATTTTTAGCATCTTTACATGAAGGGAGTCATATTTCAAGAGCAGTTCTTTATTTTCTCTGTCTACTTCACTTTGGAAGTGAATACCCTTTCTACCAAGCATGTAAAACTAACCTACCACTTCGAGAGTAGAACTGCAAATTACAAATATTTGCATATCCTTGAAAGTGGTTTACCTTAGCCTTTTGTGGACCAGCAATTCAGACCTTGCCTACTAGTCTCCTGTGTGATTCAGACTTGTGTCCTGTACAAGAACTAAGGCAAAAAAAATAGGAAGAGATTGCCATACATCATCTTTCCTTCAGTACTTGAAAAAAACATGATTTATCACATTAATACTGATGAAGATGAAAAGAAGAGTATTAAAGCAGTAAGTGTCAAGATTCTATTTCAGTCTGAGCAAAATATGTATCAGGAAACATATGAAGTTTATGTAAAAGCCAAGAAAAACTGTCTAAGGGAAACAGGCAATAGATTACATAAAACAAAATTTTTGTACCTGCACACTGCAGATAAAATACCTAAAATACATTCAGCAAACTGGACACGATGTTCCCTGCCCCATAGCAAGACCAAACATCATCTTCAACTAACATGAGTCTCTGCACTCTTCTGTTAACAACGGGATAAAGGTACGTTGCAAGGAACACATCACTTAGACTGGAATTCTTGCTGAAAATTTCAGTCACGAAGAAAGAGCTGCCCAATCTTTAGCATTATCTGATGAATAATGAAGTCCAGAGAAAATTTTGCTAGAGGAAGCTTACTTTTCAAAACACTTCAAAAATGTCATAATTTTACCAGAAAATAATAAAATAATAAAAGCAAAATCTTTTGAAATACCTTACAAACCTCCTCCTTCCTTATTTCTTTCAGTCCTGGATCTTACAAAGGCTTTGAGAAATGTTTTTTTTTTTTTTTGGTTCGTTGGTTGGTTGTTTTTTGGTTTTTTTTTTTTTTTTTTCCTTCTCTTCTTGGACAAGACTAACACACACATAATGATGGGTGAAATAATCTGCTTCTTCAGATTCACACTGACTGCACAAGTAGAATCACATGTGGTTACGTGAACACACCATATTTTATTCATGTGATAAGTTATTTACCACCTAATTACAATTATCAGACGCACCTTTTTGCAGGGGAGCTAGGATGCCAGTGACTTTCTAATGACAATTCCATAATAGCAATCATTACTTTGAGTAGTGAACGAGCTTTTCTGACTCTTATCAGTGGAAAATATTAAGACCCTCAAGAACACTCACCTGTCTCTGAGGAGAATAGTCTTTCTGAACTCTAAAAGCATTTATTTGATATCCTCACAATTTACACTTTTACTGAACAACTACTCTGCAGTGGAGTGCAAGATACACTTTCTGTCACTGTCTGGCAGTGTCTGATCCCAAAATTTTCCATGGCAAAATACCTGGCATTAATCAGAAATGTAGAACAAGAGAGCATTCAGCTCAACCACAAAGTCAGCAGTTTTGCTTCTTGTGCAAGCAATCATATATTGCATTCCCATGCAAAAGAATTCTTATGTGTAATTGAAATGCTCTGACCATACCACCCAAGTCTTGGAAGGCAGACGTGGGGACAGTGAGAATGAAGACCCTGGGCCCACTGTAGGAGAGGATCTGATCCGAAACCATCTTAGGAACCTGAACGTATACAAGCCCATGGGACCTGATGAAATCCACCTGCGGGTCCTGAAGGAGTTGGCAAATGAAGTTGCTAAGCCACTGTCCATCATATCTGAAAAATCATGGCAGTCAGGTGAAGTTCCTGACGACTGGAAAACAGGAAATATAACCCCCATTTTTAAAAAGGGGAAAATGGATGAGCCGGGAAATTACAGACCAGTCAGTCTCACCTCTGTGCCTGGCAAAATCTTGGAGCAGATTCTCCTGGAAGGCATGCTGATGCACATGAGAAATCAACAGGGTGCTTGGTGACAGCTAGCATAGCTTCACTAAGGGGAAATCCTGCCTGACCTATCTGGTGACCTTCTATGAAGGGGCTACGGAACTGATGGACAGGGACAGAGCAGTTGATGTCATCTACCTGGACTTGTACAAAGTGTTCGATGCTGCATCACACGGCATTCTTGTCTCTAAATTGGAGAGACATGAATTTGATAGGTGGACCACTCAGTGGATAAAGAACTGGCTGGATGGCCACACGCAAAGAGTTGTGCTCAATGGCTTAATGTCCAGCTGGAGACCAGTAACGAGTGGTTTCCCCCAGGGATCAGTGCTGGGACCGGTCTTGTTCAACATCTTTGTTGGTGACATGGACAGTGGGATTGAGTGCTCCCTCAGCAAGTTTGCCGATGACACCAAGCTGTGTAGTTCGGTTGATACGCTGGAGGGATGGATACCATCCAGAGTGACCTTGACACGCTTGTGAGGTGGGCTGATGCCAACCTAATGAAGTTGAATCATGACAAGTGCAAGGTCCTCCACCTGGGTTGGAGCAATCCCAGGCACAGCTACAGGATGGACAGGGAAGAGATTCAGAGCAGCCCTGTGGAGAAGGACTTGGGGGTATTGGTCGATGAGAAAATGAACATGAGCCGGCAGTGTGCGCTTGCAGCCCAGAAAGTCAACCACGTCGTGGGCTGCATCAAAAGGAGTGTGACCAGCAGATCGAGGGAGGTGATCCTGCCCCTCTACTCTGCTCTTGTGAGACCTCACTTGGAGTATTGTGTGCAGTTCTGGTGTCCTCAACATAAAAAGGACATGGAACTGTTAGAACAAGTGCAGAGGAGGGCCACGAGGATGATCAGGGGGCTGGAACACCTCCCTTATGAAGTTAGGCTGAGAAAATTGGGGCTGTTCAGCCTGGGGAAGAGAAGGCTGCGTGGAGACCTCCTAGCAGCCTTCCAATACCTGAAGGGGGCCTATAGGGATGCTGGGGAGGGACTCTTCATGAGGGACTGTAGTGATAAGACAACGGGTAACAGGTCCAAACTTAAACAGGGAAGTTTAGATTGGATATGAGGAAGAAATTCTTTACCGTAAGGGTGGTGAGGCAGTGGAATGGGTTGCCCAGGGAAGTTGTGAATGCTCCATCGCTGGTGGTGTTCAAGGCGGGGTTTGACAGAGCCTTGGATGGCATGGTTTAGTGTGAGGTGTCCCTGCCCATAGCAGGGGGTTGGAACTCGATGATCTTAAGGTCCTTTCCAACCCTAACTATTCTATGATTCTATGAAATAACTACCTAATCATTCTTCGTGTATATAATTATGCAGGCTTTATGGCAAATTAAAAGCTTGAGTTCTGTCCTATTATATTCTCTTCCTCAAAGCTCATTCAGCACTGTCAAATTTCTACTTTAAGTATAGTGACTATTAAATATCATTTGTTCTTTCTCCCTTTTTTCTCCCACCCTTTCCTGAGAGCGGGAGAAACATTAGTACCTTTCTCTGGAAATATTTACTTTTTTTTTTTTTTTTTAAATTTTGTAGTTTTAAATGCAATACTATGTATCTCAAAAAGGCTGTTCTGGTTATAGAATAAGCACAAAAAGAGCAACTGAAATGATTAAGGGTATCCCACCTTCTTAAATGGTGAAATAAAAACAGCTGTGTATCCTTGAATTTGCAGAGAAGAACAAGGCAAGATCAGGTTTTCAGATTCATTAATGGAGTGGAAAAGGTGAGCATGGAACTGTTAGTCACTGATTCTGTGATCCTAGAGCTAGGGAAAACCCATTGACATAACCAGGAGATCAATTTAGAACAGGCAAAAGAATATATTTCTTTGCACAGTGGAGTGAAATTTCTGGACTCTCTTTTTACAGGAGATTGTGGAAATAGATGATATCAGCTGCTTCAAACAGGGATTAGGCAAATTCATAAATGATAGTCTTCTAAACTACATGATGAGATTAACAGTCAGGATCATGAATCCTTTAACTGTAGAGAAGTAGGAGGAAAATGAATATCAGATATTGGCCAGGTTTCTGTGCCTTTCCTAAATGTTATCTCTTAGTGTCACTGAACTTGGTGGACTATTTAATCTGACCTTTTCCTACACTACGTTAACATGCTAAGTAGAAGGCCTACTCTTTACTCATGTGAAAGGTATCAATTTCAGTATCTGCTTAAATGCTTTTCTGACATTTATACCCAAAACAAGCATGACCAGTCAAAACTAATGAAAGTAACAGCTGGGAATCACTAATGTTTCTAACTTTTGCAGTGATTTTCTAAATGAAAGCATCATGAATATTTAGAGATAAATGGGCTGGTACAGGCAATTGGTATTCAAGTCTTCCTATGAATAATCCAGGAAAAAGACATTCAGAAATGCAAGAAATATGGCTGTATTTTATGCATTAGTCAAACATTCACTTCTGTAACTCATGTTGTTTAGTAGATTCTACACATTTGTGAGTTGAAATAGCATCCATGGATGCATTTCTTTATACACTGAAGGATAAACCATAGATCCGAAGATAAAGCATAATGTGGCCATATTAAAATGCTTTTCTTCATTTTAAAGCAAACAAAAAAGAAATGAAAACAACAATACTAGACTGCAGGTCAGAAAATACTGCAAATTGCATGCCATTTGAGATGTTCCATTTTCCCTCATTATACATATGTTTAGTAGATGTACTGAGATTTACTACTTTTATGTAAAATACAAACATAAACTGAAAAATTAGAGCATCTTATTGTTGCTTTCATGAATACTATTTAAGATGAAAAATATATATTAAAAAAAATCCCACCTAAGATTCCTTTTCCAAATAAATCCCTCTTTTCACATTTACTACATCTAGTCTCCCATTCTTTGGAAGTTTTTTTGCAGAGAGTATGTCTCCTCCTTTGAAGACTTCAAGCAGCGTCCTTGCCCCCACCCTGTATTAGCAGAAGCATTGATCTCTTTAGCACATGCTGACATTGCTTTCCATCTTTCTCTGCTTTTCCTCTAGGATCTTAGTTTATCCCAAGTTTTCCTGCCTCCATGGCTATTACCTACCACACTGAGTCACTGCAGAGCTGAAGAAAGATGCAAATAAGTCTTTGTGCCAGCTGCCTCTTATCAGCTCAGCCAAAGTAAGGCTGAATGCCAGGAAAACAAGAAACAGGAGGCAGGCAGGATAAAAGACTGAAAGTATGGTCAGAATACTAAATATCTGCAGCCAAGATTAAAAAGAGAAACTGCTACTGCCTACACTACCTTCATTTTTCTTGCAACATTTTCTCATAGCAACTTGTATTTTTTTCATTTTTTTTTTTTTTTTTTTATTTGCATCCTATGTAAATGGATAAGCCAAGAACTGATGCTGATCTGTAACACTACAGCTTCCATGTGATTAATTGCCTTTTTTTTTTTCTTTCCTTCTACTTGCCATAGGTCAATAAAAAAATACTAGAATTTGTGATGAAGGGTAGTTTGTTATATTACTCGGGAGAGAAACTAAACAACCCGCAGTTTATGGACAGTAATTCAAATACTTTTTTCTCAAAAGCAATGATATAAACATCTTTCCACCTTTTTTCAACTTCTTCAGTGTTCTAAGTGCATTGACTGAAGAGTCTGTGGACAGAATCTGCTCTTAATTTTGAACAAACTGAATTCAGGTTGAATTAAAACTTGAATGAAACTCAGTTTCTCTACAGAATGTAATTCAGAGGAAAAGAGCTCCTGCAAGCTTAGATTCTTTCTGCTGTTCACAGGAGCAAGGATCCATAACATAAATTATATTGCAAGGATCCATTCTTGGCGTTAACAATTCCATTTAATCAGAAATTTTATTGCATGATCTTTCTCATAAGTCTCTTCTTTTTCCCTGCATGGAACTTTTAACACTGACACTGGGTCACACCACTCACAGCATTCAGCTATTCGCACAAAACCCAATTCAAAAAGACAAGACTTCAGCAGCAGTTGTGTATGTACATATGCGAGGCCTGCTATAGCAGATACATAAAATATGCATTTATTTAAATAGAAGCAGAAAGTTAAAAAGTGATTTTGTATATTTATGAGAATGTATTTCAAAGCAAAACTCACCTGTTATTTATATATAATTTTTTTTACAAACCAGAATTTAAATGAGCAGGGGTAGATCAAAAAGTTTTATTCAGACGTATACTTGATAACAATAAATGTGTATGAGGCAAAATTAAATATAAGCCAAATCAATATGGAAAGCAATGTAAGAGGTTCTTCCAAACAGCTTCATATCAATAGAACTCTGATGCCTGTAAAACAACACTCTAAAGACAAGTAAATATGTCCTTTGCAGGGATTCATCATCAGCAATTTATAGAATAGCACCTAAAAATCTAGAAAACTGGAGAGAAATTATTGATGTTATATAACTTGCAAAACTATTTTTTGAAAGATTAGTTTTCAGTCTCTTCCAAAATAATTAACATTTTCTATGTCTTGACATATATTAACTTAAAAACAGCGTGAAAATTTAAGTGACTAATTTTTATTCCCTACTTGGTAACGATTCATCATCAGGATGTAATAGAGGAAAGCCTCCATCTTTCCCAGGAGACTCATCACTCTTTGCGCTTGCAGTTATCAGTATACCGAACTTCTTAATTACAGAAGTGTGCAGGAAGTGCTGTTTAGAAATAGAAGGATTTGTGCCATCTGTGGCATAGTTAGTATGTCACTTCCATAAGATAAAGAAAAAAGCTTCAAGAAGAGTGAAAGTAGAAGAGGAATAGAATGTGTGTGACCCCTGCTTCCAGGGAAGTGGTTGAATCACTGTCCCTGGAAGTGTTCAAAAACTATGTAGATAAGGGCCTCAGTGATATGACTCAGTGGTGGACTCTGCAATCCTGTAGTAATGGTTAGACATTATGATCTTAAAGTTCTTTTCTAACCTCAGTGATTCTACGATTTTTGTAAAACCTCTTGCCTTCACTTTCCAAATAATAATATACTAAAGAGTGAGATACATCACAGAATTCTTACACTGATAGCTTTCAGATATTTCTGAGGCTTTCTGATCATGAAATATTATGGACATGAACATAATACATATAGTCTGTTTTGGTGGACAACTGCTATGCTTGGAATTCAACAGCACTTTTTCCACTTTAAGAGGGCCCTCTTAACCTCAGCATCAGTCCTGATATTATCTTTCTGTTCCTGGCACACATGTGACACCCAGCTTATGAACCTGCCTGGATCATTTGTGCACAGCTCCTGTAACAGCAAAATGTTCACTGAAGTAGATGGTTTGGCTTTTTAGAGTTTTCAAACCTGTATGTCCTTCTTATCCAATGTAAGTACAGTGGAATAGGACAAAAGTTTCCTACTTAATCCTTAGCTTCAAAAGCCAGCTTAAAGAATCACTAAAGTGTAACCTGCCCATCTGCACGCAACCTACAACAGCAACTCTAACATGGGAGATTGTTCTGGTGCCGCACTGCAAGCACTCTTACTGTGGCTCTAGCATTACAGCAGCGAAAATGACTACCTGGCAACAACTGTGCAGCAAGTCTGGTCCGTGCAACCAAACTTATAGAGTGTACCTGCATTAAGGACTGGTCTAAGGGAAAGATAGAAGGCACTAAGTTTTCTTCACTATGAAAGATAGTAAATAAAGCCATTTCTTTGTAGCTACGCTTTTTCCAGCTGCCAGTCCAGGGCATGCTCTCAGCATAAAGACCTGGCTACTGGGAGACCCTGCACCCACACTGTAAGCAGGGAGCTCTTGACTGCACCCCTTTGAGCAACTTAAGCCTTGGTCCCTGCAGGAAAGAAACTGCTTTGAGGTCTCCGTGATCTTCTAGGTAGCATAGTGCAAGGCACTGGCAAAGTCACACCAAGCAGATCCCCACTAGGACAATGACCTTGTAATGCAGATGCACCTGTCACAGACTTCGTATTTGCCTCCTACTATCTGTGAACGGAATACATTATGGGATAAGGAAAAGAGCATGGAAGATGGAGCCTTGTCATTGTTACTAGAAAACCCAAGAAACCACTGCAACTTCACCATCTTCAATTAGGAGCTGAGCTTTGGCACAGGGGACTGGAGCATCTCCCTTATGGAGATAGGATGAGAAAGTTGGAGCTGTTCAGCCTGGAGAAGAGAAGGCTGCGTGGAGACCTCCTAGCAGCCTTCCAGTATCTGAAGGGGATCTATAAGGATGCTGGGGAGGGACTCTTCATTAGGGACTGTAGTTATAGGACAACGGGTAATGGGTTCAAACTTAAACAGGGGAAGATTAGATTGGATATGAGGGAGAAATTCTCTACTGTAAGGGGGGTGAGGCACTGGAATGGGTTGCCCAGGGAAGTTGTGAATGCTCCGTCGCTGGCTGTGTTCAGGGCCAGGTTGGACAGAGCCTTGGGTGGCATGATTTTGTGGGAGGTGTCCCTGCCCATGGCAGGGGGGTTGGAACTAGGTGATCTTAAGGTCCTTTCCAACCCTGACTATTCTATGGTTCTGTGACTCAGGCCACTGATCAATACTCTGCAACCTTAAGCAAGCTTCTGAAGAGTCGTGAGTGGAAGATTTCTGTTTCCTGGCCGAAGACCTTTCAGATTCAGGACTAAAATAAAGGAGGGAGGGGTTTTTTTGAAAGGTAAAGACAGCAGTTCCTCCCACAAATAATTTACTTCCATGCAGAACACAGAAGATCTTCAAAGAGAAGATCTTAAACTTGGTTAAAAAGTAAGTTATTTAAAGCAAAAAATTAGTCCTCCAAACATGAAAACTGATAGGAGACTATAAACATAACCTATTTTGCCTTTACATGCAATTTCACAGTGCCTGTTACTTTCAATGCAATGGAAGTTAAATATCCCTAAGGGGATTCTATAGTCTAATCACTGGAATGTTCTTAGCTGTTAAAAATATATGTTCCCCCCAACAGAGTGTATTTAAATACCTGGGTAATGTATATCACAGCATATTTTGAAGAATTTCTTTAAAGAAATTAACAAATTAATCTGGAAAGGAAAAGAAAAAAGAATTTTCAGTCTATTTTGAAAAACAAAGTAACAGGAAATTAATGCAAGCTAGTTATGCTTCGCGGGGGTTTAGGAACAACGAAACACAGATCAATGTGATCCACGCTGAACAATTTAATGTGCGCAATCATGCCTTTTATAGGAAAGTTTCAGAACAGTAGAACATTCGATAACACTTGGTTGGTTAACTTCACTTAGCCGAGTGCTAGCAACAGTTTACTGATTGGTTAACTATTACAGCATATGTTTCAAGGTTACAGTTAACATTCCTTCTCTGCGTATCTCTCTCAGCAGTTTTTCGTGCTAACTTTTCCCAAGGCTTCTGCACGTACACGAACTTTAGTAACCCTCAGGCTAGGCCTCAATGCCTGCGGGTCACTACCTTACAACTGTCAAGCAATTGTCTGGATTGCTCACATGCCCGTTCACAGCCAAATAGCTCTCCACAGTTATGTAATTCTGAAAAATTCTAAACTTCTGCGCTTGGAATTAAAACCTTTGCTTTTACCTGTTCCTTGCTAATACAAAGTGATCAGTCTGACAATTACTGTAATTGTTCAATGTGGCAGGTTTTACCTAATGGTAAAAATTAGAAGATTACTTTACAACCACATCCATTGAATGTATTTATTATATTCACCATATTCAAACTGAGAATTAGTGCCAATTATGATTATATTTTTGGGAAAATAATTTTTCCTAATTCATATTTCTAATTTCCAAACCAAAATGAATTTTGCAATGACCTTTTAGAGGAACTTCGGGTTATTGCTATACAAGATGAACCTCTAATATTTACAAAAGTATGTGCCTCATAGACATACTGTAAGCACTGACAGCAAAATATTAGACTTAGTATTCATTCATACAACACCTTTTTAATGGTACCTTATGAATATCAAATGGAAACTTTAATAATTTGTTTTTTTAAATACCATTTCTAAAATTGTTTATCTTCCTAAATTGAAACACAAAAGCCAACAAACACTGGAGCACCATTAAATCCTGCAGTCTCCATTGCGGAACTGACGTATAAGGAATGATTAATTTCTCATAACTTACAGTTACACTCAACTTGTCTAGCTATTCCCATCATGCTTTCTTTACATTAACTTCTGTAATGGTTTTGGAATAAAATATGCTATACCATTACTATAAATATCGTCTCACCAACAGCTGTTGTCCATTTCTCAGGCTCCTTAATGCTATATGGCATTTTAAATAAATGTAAATCTATTGATGTCTTAAATAACCTTGTTATTGACTCTCATGATTAAAAAACCCAAAACAAAGAACAGAAGTATAAAGGAAAAAACAAAGGTCACTGTAGCTAATTTTAAAGATCCACCCACAGACTTTCTGAAACAGATTCTGCATAGCTATCAATCCCTTCTTTAATTTGACATGTAAGCTCACTGGAAGAGCTTTGCAGATGCAAATGTCTGTGATTTCAGTAACACATAACTGACACCCAGCTATGTAGTTTTTTCATTACTGACAACTTTGCTTTTGATTTTGTTCAAGCCTGAAGTAAACCTGAGTTTAAATCAAAGAGATACACATTTTACTAAAATGAAAAATAACTAGCTATTATTTAAGAAGAAAAAAATAGATCACAAAAGTAGAATTTATAGCTGATTCTTTGTTTAGGGAGATAGCACTTAAATAGATTAATTTCTGCCTCTAAACACCCAGTAACACTCATCATGCTGATCAAAATATATAATAAAAACAACCATCTACAGAAGAATGTTTTCATCCAAAACTCTTGCTTTTCTTGAATTTTCAGTATCAAAGTATATCCTGATTTGAACTAACCACTCATGCCTATGAATTCTGAAAATGACCTGACAAACATAAAGCTCACTATGATGACTTCAAAGAGCATGACTACATTGCTATTTCTGAATTTGAAACCTGTCAGATATTTGAAAAGTATATTGTGATTTTATGATATTTTAAACATGCATCTGTTGTTCTGAACTTTCTAGTCACATCCTTCAGAAGAAGAAAAGTCAACCCTGTGATATTTCTAGGTTATATGTACACAAAAGCTATTTTTAGCTTCGCTTAGATTACAGTGTGTTAGCAGCAGCCTCTCTCATAAGACCACCCTGGTGTAGTGTGGGAGAAAGACAAGCTTTGCCGTCAGTTTTTTGCAGACATACAATACTACACTCAGAAACTGTTTCAGTAATATATAAAACCTGAACCACTGGTCCCTCCTGGAGACCTTTTTTCTTAAGCTAATAATTATTGCAATGATATGATGTTGGCATGCTTAGAACCAGCTTGGGAAAAATCGTGTTTCCTTAAAATAAAATAAAATAAAATAAAATAAAACAAAACAAAACAAAATAAAATAAAATAAAATAAAATAAAATAAAATAAAATAAAATAAAATAAAATAAAATTAAAATAAAATAAAATAAAATAAAATAAAATAAAATAAAATAAAAATTGACAGCTGAATATTTTATTAATGAAAAAGTTATGAAAAACTATGTAAACTATGCAAACTATGCAGCATTAGAAGTAAATAGAAGTCGGAATAGCCAATAGACCTACTATTAAAGTTCTCACTTCAGGTAAAACATATGCTAAGTTATGTCTCTGTTGTACATAGTACAGAAGAGAAATGAGGATCTGGGTTTCCTACCTCAATACTTTCATCGTTTTGTATCATCTGTGATTGCTTTGTTTTCTCTGTTCAGAAAAGGAGTTCCAACCTGACATGGGTATTCTTCCAATTACATGAGGATGGATATTTTTAATTAAAATATTTAATTGGAAATGTGTTAGCTGGTGTGAACGCTATCTAGAAGGGCAATAACTGGTTTCAAATTCCATTTCGTGAACAAAACCAGATGATACATGGTTTAGATATGCATTGCACAGAACCTCCTATGACAAATGAACAACGAATACAACAGCATTCACTAATAATTCTGTTATTCTAACATTAAGACACTGTTGGAAGGCTGTAGCCTGTATGGTTTCTTTCTCCATTACTGTGGACTGTTAACTCAGCACATATCAGATATGATCTGCAACTTCTGCTGCAACAAGTTTACAGTTCTGTGCTAGTTTTGGTGCTTCACTACTCTATTCCTTCTTTTTTTGTTTCCTATGATAATTTACAAAATAATGGTGGAGACCATCATAAATCTTGTGAATATATTTTGGCAACTAAAGTTCATTTTCAATAATTTGTGGAGCTCTGTAACACGGTCTACTGTGTCTGAACACTGAAATTTCGTATGATCACTCTGTTCTTCATTTTTTGCAAGGAAGGGAGCAAGCAAAAGCCTGTTTGACATGAAGTTACTTTATGTTCATTTGGTCAAACAGTTGTAGCAACAGGACTGGACAGGACCACAAAAATTGTTCACTTGCTCCTCTACTTAGGAAGCAGAAATAATGCAACCTGACATCTCTTTAACTGCTGAGCTTGAAAGGTGGCTGCTGACTATTAAACACATGCTAAGAACTACTGACAACCAATTCTCAAAAAAAAAAAAAAAAAAATCAATACATTTTTCTGATAACACATTCAAGTAAATCTCTTGTCTACTCATTCTACACATAATGGAATGAAATGAAAGGTTTCATTCCTTACCCTCAGCAGCTTGTGACTACTCGTTACACCTCTCCAGTTGCACCGAGATCGAGCTTGTTTTGGAGTCTTGTAATATACTTAAGTGACAGTATAGACAAAAAGCTGTGGGGAAGCTCTCATACTTCTGTCCCAAAATGAACCCAATTACAGTGTCCAGTCAAGCACCCCTGCCTGCTAGTGACTGCTGAAATACTCAGTAGGAAGCTTCTTTCTTACTTTAGGCCAAGGAATTATCCTACAGTTGCAGATATTTATTCATGTAAAACCTCTATACCTGCAAAGAAAACGCTGCCAGAAGATTTCAAATGGCAGTTCCAATTTTCTCTCTCCAACTCAGAAGCTTCAATGGGCTTCTTAAAAAAAAAAAAAAAAAAAAAAAAAAAGAGGCAATGCACGATTATTTTTTTCTTAAAACTGTATTTTCTGTTCCTAATCAAGCTGAGTCCTTCAAAGTATTTTCTCACCTGATTTCCTAAAACAGTTTCTTAAGCCCTTACTCACAACTGATGTTCAGTGTAACATACAGAAATAACCTAGTGTTCACATCAGTCTTTTCTTCATGTAATTCTGTGCACTGGTCTTTTTTGAATCTTCAAGAGTTGTTCCTATCAGTGAATACCTGTAAAAATTCCTTTTAAAACTTTTCCAATATTGTATATATATATTTCATATTTCTGTTTTAAGGAATACAATATTTTATTATGGCTATACTCTATGGTCAATTAGCAATTTTCCTATAGCCTATAAAATATAATGCTTTGAGCCCACACTATTTGTAACTCTGCATAATTACCCTTCACCCCTCAATACTTCATGGTATAACCTATGTCTCCCTCTTCAGTCTACTTTTTTTTTTCCTCATCCTCATAACAGAACATCAGTGTTTTACAGATCTAGAAAAACATTCCACTGGCAAAAGAAAACCATTCCCTGCCAGCTCAAGCTCAAACACTTTGAAGCTGTTAGCATTTTCTTTTCTTACAACCATACATCCAATATAGCTTTGGAAGAGTCATCTGGATTCAGAACAAAAACAAGCAACAAGAAGTTAAATAGGTTCAAATAAGTATTCACACTTTGTATGCTTATCTAAATAAAGCCTCCAAAGCCTTTCAAGTTTGCTCAATATAGACTTCACTCCAGCTTGTAAGCTGTTTCCTAAAAAGGTCTTTAAGATTGCTTCAGATCATTTTGGTCATTTTAGAAGTTCTGTACAGTGGAATAAAATAAAAATAAAATCTAAGACTGACACACACAGAAGCCTATTTATGTATTCAGTAATTCTTATTCCAGTCAATCATTCTCACAGTAACTCAGATCTGTCAAAATCTATAATTTTTCACATAGTTTATCAACTTGCATATTTTCTTTTGATTTCCCAACTTATATACATTTAGGTACTATTTCAGTCTTCCATAAACTGACTTCAGAGTAATAGCTGTCTTTACAAAACACGTTATTCATTTTCTGACTTCTTACTAAGATAAAAGGTGACTTTTTCCTCTGTCTTCACTGCCAGTTTCCTTTATTTCAGCTGTTCATATTTTGTGATTTTGGAGAGTGGGGGTTGGAGCCCTCATGCTGCTTTTTCTCAGTTATCTTGCTTGTGACATGGACACCTACTGAAAGCAAGTGAATTATTTTTTTCATTGTTATAAATTTCATTGAATTCCTAGGTGAATAATATTAACACACCTCCTCAGTCTCTTTAATGAGCCTCTGAAATAAATCCATGCTACTGATTCTGCCTAGGGAGCAAAGAAGTCCGGAGCAAAAGTTAAAGATCATTTGCTACAGTTGAAACTTTATTTATTTTTTAAACTTTGTGGAGAAACTCTCAGTACCTTACAAGATATTGGCAAGAAAATGGAACCAGGCTTTTCACAGTGGATCATGGCAGGAGGAAAGGAGTTTAAAAAGAAACAAGAGAGATTGTGACTAGATATAAGAAAAAAAGGATTTGTCACCAGGAGAGTCACTATAAGAACAGGTTGTGCTACTGGGGGTTTGCACAATCTTCATCCTTGAAATTTTTTGATACCCAACTGGATAAAACCTTTACCAATGCTAGAATACAGGGCATCATACAGATTCCTAAATACCACATGTTCTTGATGATAGCAACTTGAATCAAGAATGAAATAAAAACCTGGCTAATTTGAGAAGCAGTCGTGATCTGTCACATGCTTCATTAATTCTACCTTGATTAATTCTTGGAACACTCTAACAGGCTTTTAAGTTTTTCCAAAACATCTTTTATTCCTGAAATTACACCTTGGACTAGAGTCCTCAATGAAAGACTTACTTTCTGAAAACTTTCTGAGAAAACGGATAAACAAACAAAACCCCACTCTTTCAACTGGAGCCCAGGACACAGCATTTTCGACAAGCTTTAGTGTACCTGCTTCCACTGACATTTTTCAGATTTAGTTACTATTCAACTAGTTCTTGCAAAGCTAAATCACAGGCATTAAGGATGCCTGAGACACCATAAGTGTCTGCAGCCTGAGTAAGTAGACAGAGAGGCTGAGAGAGCCAGGACATTGTTTAGTCTAGAGAAAGTTCAGTGAAGATCTTGTCAACGTGTAAAAAATTCTGGTGGGAGGATGTAAAGAAGGTGGAGCCAGGCTCTTTTCAGGGGTGCCTAGTGACAGGGCAAGAGACAGTGGCACAAAGTGTAACACAGGAGATTAGGTCTGAACAACAGAAGGTATGTTTTTACTGTTATGGTGCCTAAGCACTGCCACAGGTTTCCAGAGAGATTGTGGTGTCTCCATCCCTGGGATATTCAAAAGCCCTCTGGTCATGCTCCTAGGCAACCGGCTTTAGGTGGCTTTGCTTGAGTGGTTGGACAAGGTGAACTCCAGAGGTGCCTTCCAACCTCAGCCATTTTGTGACTCTGTGGTTCTATAGTTACAAATCTTGTGCAGCAAATAAAATAATTCAGAGATATAAAGGTAGACTCTTCCATGTGGGTACAAACATCTTGTTATTCCCCATTTTCCTGCTTACTACTTTAGACAGCTTTTATTAATCATAGGATAGAATCAGCTAAGCTGGAAATGACCTTTAAGGTGATCATGTCCAACCATTACCCCAGGACTATCAAGACCACCACTAAACCATGTCATTGAGGACATATTTTGTGAACACTTCTAGGGATGGTGATTCAACCACTTTCCTGGGAAACCTGTTCCAATGCCTTACTACCCTTTCAGTGAAGAAATTTTTCCTCATATCCAGTCTAAAATGAGGGAATTCCTTAATGAGGGAGTTCTTTTGTCAATCCCATTCTTAAAACTCCTGTCTCCCTGTATCATGTATCAAGGCTATACAGTCCACAAGGAGATACGTATTTAAAAGTACCTTTTTGAGATTTTCTTTGTTTGATCACATTGTTTGTCTTCATTTCCCACCATTCTAATTTTATTTTTAAAAATATTTCCTATTGGGAATTGATTTTAAATTCATTTTCCTGAAGCCACAGCTGGTTGGGAATCTTCTTCCTTTATTTGGTTTGTAAACCCAAAAGGTTAGGTTATATCAAATTAATTTTTTGGCAAAAGATGTAGACAAAAGGAGACCAGAAACTACTGGCGTTTCTGGGTACAGAAGGATAACTCTTACCCAGAGAGTCAAGCCATTAATCTGACTAAAGGGAGCTCTACTCTATTTCTAATTTCTGCAATAAGAGTCACATTCCTTGTCACTGCTCAGGCTTTACCTTTATGCAAATGCTCAATGAGGTAACAGTGAAGTGAAAATATGACCTTAGGAGTGAGGGATGAGCTCTTCACCTTGGTGTTTCTGTAACTGTTCCAAAGTAAAATGACCCAAGGCCATTGTCCAATGAGGCAGCTAATTACACTGACTTTAAGGTTACTCAAATATCTCACATTTCTTTGCTCAGCTGTTTTGTATGAAAGGAAATAATGATTTACTCTCATCAAAATAATCAAAGTGACAGTACAATAACAGAAGACATTTCTACAAAAACTGCAAAAATATTGGTTATCTCAATATGAGAATTATGGTAGGAGACCCGTTTTCTCCAGCTTCTCCTTCAATTATAGCATTATTTTCACTCAGTTTCAATTCCTGTCATTATCACCATCACATTAACAATAGTAATAAAACTAATTTGGTACAAATAAAATATAGATATGTAAGAATTTACCATTATTATGAACTTGGTTTTATCATCAGCAACAGCAACTTGGTAAGAAGATTAAAAGATAAGGGTGACTCAGTAAAAAAAAAAAATGCATTATTTCTGTTAATGTTTCAAAACGAACCATTTTATTTTGTGTGAAGTAGCTTGTTAAAATCTCTCTACTTAAATTTTTAATAAAGATAATCAACACAAATACTTATATTTTTGCTTCCTAAGATATGAAAGAGCTATTGAATAGAGAGAGAGGTTTTGACAAAACTTAAATAATTCTCTCTAGAGAAAGAAAAAATGGAAGGCTACTGCAGAAAAATACCAGTTTTATAAGTTTTGGTTGTTAAGCAAATGGAGGCACTTTATCCGCAAAACCTAGGTAAAACAAAAAGAAAGATAAAATCAGTACTTGAGGTACCAAGGGCAGTCTAACAGGCTCTTTTCATAAAATGCCACATATCACTAGCATATATATGGTACACAGGAAAAAATACAGACACAAAGACATTCTGTTCACCTCTTCTTATCAGTACTGTTGTCACAGAATAACTGTTTGCCTGTTCACTTCTGCAGTAGGAATTCATCTGTATCTGAGAATGTAATGTGGTTGTCAAAATGACAACAATCTTGTGTTTGGTGCTTCAACATCTGAACAAAGAGCTAGCAGAAAATGTGTAAAACATGTTGAAAAAAAAGAAAATCTCTTTGGATGTTAAAGTAAAATTCCCTCAGGACTTTAAAGAATAGCAGGGGGCCAGTAAAAGACAAACACTGGTGTTGCAACTGCTTTGAATAAATATCAGTAACATCAAACACGATCTGTTGACTTGAATTTGATATTACAGCCAACATGCCAGCCAAATAATTTCCATTTTGAACTGAAATTAAATGAGGCACTTGCTGCAAAGTGACAGTGCATACTGCAAAGGGTTTCCTTATCAGAGGTACTGGTCCAAATCCTTAACAGGCATAAATTAAAATAGTTCCAATTTAGTCAGTGGAAGTCTGCCAATAATACCAATACTGTTTGCCCACCATCTTTGTTTTATCAACCCCATACTGTCTTTAGGCAGAGAGTTTTTGTTTCTTTAGTTTTTATTTTCTTTTAGATTTTTTTGGGTTTTTTTTTATTATTTTTTTGTGTTGTTTTTTTTTTTTTTTTCAGAAATATTTATAGATTTATCTCTGTATTTCTCCCAACAGAAATTTAATTCTGAGTGTTGGGGTATATTCCAAAGATTGCTCTAAACTGCTTAAACAAATGTCAACTGCAAAAATGCTAAACTTTGAGGCAAGGCATCCAAATGAAGAAAAATGTGTAAAGTAGGAAATATGGGACAGCAGTTTTCTTACTGACACAACACAAGTACACAATGATAGCTTGTTAGAAAGAAGTCACAACCCACCTGCTGTAGGTCTTCTGCCAACTCTGAACTGTAATGGCAGGAAGAGTCATTACAACCTCAGCTGAATGATGATTGCTCTTTTGGGCCAATACAATACCAGCTAACATTAGCTTTTGGCAAGTAGCATTTTGTCAGCTACTAAGCCTTGGTAGGATGCTGGGAACAGGAAGAAAATGGACTTAGAATAATTTTGTTGCTGTACCTTTTGAAGTTTCTCAGTAAGATATGAAAACAGTAGGTGATTACAGCTTCCATATTATTTATTCAATTCATTAATCACTCTCTGTCCTACAACACAATGGGAAGTCTGGTCTTAAATAATGACTTCCATTCGCTGTCTTTCAAAGTGCCTGTGCCTAAATGTTAGAGAAGTGCTCTCTAGGCCTGGGCCAAATGTTTTGCTCATGCAACTTCACAGATACCATACAAAATCTCCTTCTAACTGCCGGAGGAATGTCATCCAAGTATATAATGAAACACTTGGGAAGGGAAGGGATAGTAAAATGAAATCTGCTGCAGTTCGCCTAGTACTGTAGCAGGCTCTATTATCTCAATCTATTATCATAGCACCTACAGTGACTTTTATACTGTGGCCAAAGTGAACAATAGTGCACAAGACTCACTAGTAAAGGATTTCCTTTCTGTCAAAAGACTAAGATATTCCATTTTGATTGTATGCCACTATAATGGATGGAAAGGGAAGGAAATTAATTGTAAAGGATGAGGTGAAAAACACTGACAATTCAATATGTTCCAATGGTTTGGGTTTTTTCTTCTAGCTTTCTGCTTGGATGGCATGCAAAACCAGGTGACATTAGCATACTTTGCTGCAGACATTACAATCTGCATTACTACGACTTTCACTTTATCCACATTGAGGGCTTTTTTGTGCCATGCTGCCTCTAGAGAACAAAGCTATCCAAATTTTTTCCTTATTTCTCTTAATCATTTTACTATAAAGAGCACTTAGTTTGTGAATCTCCTTGAAATGTAACTCCCTCCCACTGTTATTTGGAAAGCTCTCAGCCTATGAAGGGCACTATCATGAATATGCTGATAATAGAAAGAAGAGCAAGAAATAAAGCAGGTGCTGAAGGCTGTTAGAAGACCCAGAATTGCCACTTCTTTTTGTGATTTTTATCAATGAAAAATTTGCTACATGATGAAGTTTTTTCTCACCTTGACCCTTCAGCTTACATTTTTATAGCCTGCATAATATTCTGATGAATTTGAGTGCCTTACTGTTCCAATTTAAACTATTCAGCTGTTAGCATAAGCATAACAGTAGATACAGAGGGATTTAGAAGCAATTCTTAGATCATGAATTCAAGTTTACCCTTTTCCTCTGCTGCATTTGGACTCAGAACTGGGATGAGAATAATTATTTTTGAAGCCAGAAGTGTAGTGTCCAAACCTGACCTTTGTACTCTTAATAGAATTACCCGATCAGACAATTTAATTCAACTTGCTAGTAATTTGAATTCATTTTAAGTATCGTCTTGCAGTCCTTATTTTTTTTTCTGACCTTGTTCTGCATATGCTTTCTATATTAGAAGCATTCCCCTAAATTCATCCACTTGAATTTTCCAACTTTAGGCACATTTTATCTTTGTGGTTCCTCCCAAGTATTCAACCATCCTTTCCTTCACACTGCTGTAGAAATACAGGACAGATGCCTTGCAGTTACTTATACAGTACCTTTTATTTAGATGAATAGAGGTGACTCTGGTCTCTAGGGCTGTCAAACTAGAACATTTCATAAGCTATATATTCAATCAGAGACTTTGTTTTTAATAAATTCCACCTTCTGAAGATTTTTTTTTAGGCTTTGATCTACTCAGTGTTAACTCACCAGGACTTAGAGAATTCTACTCATTACACAGAACTTCAATGGACTCTGGTGGTTTGATAGTCTGATTCTAAATTTCTTCTCATCCCAAAGAAGTCTGTCTTATTAAAGTGTATCTGAAAGTATTACCAAAAAACAACTTGATATTTCGAGTGCTGAATTGATTAAGAGGTACAGTTCCACCCTAAAGAAAGCTGCAGCTGTTTCCGTGTCCTATAATTGCACAAAATCTGTTCAATGTAGAAAAGAAAGCTTCTGAGTGTCATTTTCAATTGAGTCACATACAACAACTAAATACTTGGCATTCAGGTAGACATCTGATTCCCCTCAGAAAGTTCCTGAACCTCAGTTATTACAGCAGTCCTTCATGCAAGCATATGAGTGAAATAAAGAGGAAAAGAAGAGGGAAGTAAGCGCAAATATTTATTCCAGTTCTGCTTAGAACATCACTGGACAGATGCTGCATAGTACAAAAATCTATTTTGAAGCTGTCTGGCATCTGGGAAGCAATCAAACGCTAGGGACAGTTTGGGATCTAAGAATTGGATCTTTCTAGCTCCTTATAAAGGCAACCAGATGTTTATAGAAAGCAAAATGACATTTTTGACTTTGCTATAAACTCCTAAATTTTTTGGTAGATAATACTGATTATAAAATGGAAAGCCTGTGTATGCTATGTTACCAGTAAATATATGCTCAAGAAATATACAAATCATTAGGAACCAGAAAGACTGTATGAAAAATTAAAAATTTAACTTAACAGTAATATTAATCAAAGATGAGGGGTAAATTTAATAACTGCTTCAGGTTAATGTCAAGTATTTAAGTATTAGCATTTTCACACCTAAGTAGGATATGAATTTTGGATTCTCTCCCTGTCTAGTATGTACTGTTATTCCATGGAGCATCTAATCATTTAGCTTTCCAAAACACTGCAGTGGAAACTAGTGATGAAACACCCTCAAAAGTAGCTTGGGAATGAATCTGTAACTCCTTGCTGACTGATCTAGGAAAACCAAATCAAAATAAAACTTTAGAAAAAGTGAAACTAACAGGGTCCCACACAGAAGCTAAATACTGTCCAGGAAGCAATATGGAGATTTCCATCCTGTAAGAATAATAAAGAAAGGAATCATGAACAGCACTAAAATACTAAATTACTACAAGGGATTCCCATACAAATTACCTTAACAAAGCTACTGCCTAATTAAATATCCACACATGCATCTTGTCTCTTTTCCATGCACCTGGAACAAACTTTACTGCTCTACAAGAGAACCTTTTCAGTCCTTACTCATTATAATATATACGTGTCGTGGTTTAAGCTTCTCAGCCACGCACAGTTTTGCTCACTCACTCACTTGCCCCTCTTTCTTCCCTCCGCTCCTGGAGGGATGGGAAGGAGAATCGAAAGAATGTAACTCCCACAGGTTGAGATAAGAACAGTCCAGCAACTAAGGTGTAACACAAACCACCACTGCTACCACCAATAATAATAATGACAAGAGAAAAATGCAAGGGAACAGTTTTCCTTCCCCCCCACTCAAAGGGGGGTGGGGGGGGAGGAATGGGAAGAAGAATCAAAAGAGCGCAACTCCCACGGGTCGAGACAAGAATAGCCCAGCAACCAAGGTACAACACAAACCACTGCCGCCACCACCAATAACAATAATAACAAGAGAAATACGAGGGAAGAGGATAGAACTGCTCACCACCTGACGACCAAGCTGTGAACTAAAATTAAACTCTTCCGGATTCCGGCCCCCAGTTTTTTTTCATCCTGGGCATGACGTGCTGTGGCATGGAATAACCTCTTTGGTCAGTTTGGATCAGGTGTCCTGTCTCTGCTTCCCCTCGGCTTCCCCCCCTTCCCTGGCAGAGCATGAGACTCAGAAGGTCCTTGGTCAGACCAAAACATTCTAAGCCGTAACTATAAACATCGGTGTTATCAGCGCTGTTCCCAGACCGAAAGTCGAAAACACAGCGCTGCACCAGCTACTATGAAGGAGAAAAAATTGACTGCTGCTGCTGAACCCATGACAATACATAAACTGTTTTCTCACCTGATATTTCTTTTCATAGACTGCACAAGCACAAAGCTATTACTTCACCTATTATTTCAAGATTTTCATTTCCCCAGACATGGGTTATTTTGAGCCTCTTTATCCCTTGATCTGTGGGTAACGTGCACTTTTGTTCTTGGAGAAAAAATATTTCTCTTAGGTTTCATGTTCTATTTGTTTTTCCTTTTTGATTAAGAACATGTATCTTTCATCAGAAAAGCACTTACAAAAACAGAATTCTCGCTCCCAGTTTCATCATGGAATTGCAGATTCACAGAATTAGCAAATACTAGATGATCTTTAAGGTCCCTTCCAACCATAGTCATTGAACAATTCCATGATTTATGTTCTTTTCCACAGAATACAAAGCAAGAGAAGTATCCTAATTATATTTATCAAGAAAATGCGTCATAAGAAATTTCCTATCATAGGACACATTCAAAAAATAAAACAGGAAAAAGAAAAAAAAATCAAAGAGAATTCAACTTTGTTTTCAAATGGACGGTGAAGATCAGAACTCATTCTATTGGATCTATATTTTGTGGCAAAAAGAGCCCTATACGAGGGAAATTAGCTAAAATTAAATCTCTAATTTCATAACATTTTCTATGATTCAGTAAACTAGCATGTTACCTGCGTTCTTGGAGCCTAGGATTAATTATCAGGTTTATACTGCAGTCACTTACATGAAATAAAAATCACCTAGTAAAATTTAGAGTGTATTACTTACCTCAGAACTGCCCTTCTAAGGCACATAGAATCATAGTATAGTTAGGGTTGGAAAGGACCTTAAGACCACCTAGTTCCAACCCCCCTGCCATGGCCAGGGACACCTCACACTAAACCATGCCACCCAAGGCTCTGCCCAACCTGGCCTTGAACACTGCCAGCAATGGAGCATTCACAACTTCCCTGGGCAACCCATTCCAGTGCCTCACCACCCTTACAGTAAAGAATTTCTTCCTCAGATCCAATCTAAACTTCCCCTGTTTAAGTTTGAACCCATTACCCCTTGTCCTCTCACTACAGTCCCTAAAGAAGGGTCCCACCCCAGCATCCCTACAGGCCCCCTTCAAAGAAGAAGAAGAAGAAGAAGAAAGGGTGACTTCTTGGCCTGGACCTCAAACAAGCTATGGAATATGCAAAAAGATCTTACCCGTTAACCAGGGGAGCGTATCATCACCTGGTTGCTCCAGTGCTGGGACAATGAAGCCGATGGTCATGAACTGGAAGGTACAGAAGCCAAGCAGCTGGGATCACTTGCTAGGTAAGGGGGAATTGACAAAGCAATTGGAAGACAGAAACGGTCCCTCAGCCTTTGGAGGTGGCTCTTGGCAGCTGTGAAAGAAAGGTTTCCATACAAGGACGATGTTAGGAGTCATTCGGCCAAGTGGACTACTCTAGAAAAAGGCATCTAGTCTCTGAGGGAATCAGCCATTGTAGAGATGATCTATCATATCAAGCCGAATAACAGACATATACTCACGGATCCAGATGAAGTCGAATGTACACAACACATGTGGAGGAAATTTACATAGAATGCACCCTAATCATATGCTCATTCATTGGCAACAGTAACCAGGAATGACATAATATCACTAACAATGGATTAAATGATTCATAAACTCCAAGAGTTTGATGACAATTTCACCCCTTCCATCATTTCAGCTGTGGAAAAACTGTCTCAGCAGTTCAAACAATTGAGAGACGATCTATCTGATCTATACAGCTCCTCACGTGTACCAACACACATCTCAGCTATTAACAAAAGGAGTCCTACCGTTCGAGAAAGAAGATATAGAAGGTATACACCACGGGCCACCCTATGGTTTTTCCTGTGGGGTAACGGAGAAGACATGACTAAGTGGAATGGAAAGCCTACTTCAGTTTTGGAGGAACGGGTGCATGAATTGAAGAGGAGAACAAAGGTCAAGGATGATGTGATGAGTTCAGCAGCAGCAGTCATTTTTCTCCTTCATAGTAGCTGGTGCAGTGCTGTGTTTTTGACTTTTGGCCTGGGAACAACACTGATAACACCCATGTTTATAGTTATGGCTTAGAATGTTTTGGTCTGACCAAGGACTTTCTGAGTCTCATGCTCTGCCAGAAAGGAGGGGAAGCCGGGAGGAAGCAGAGGCAGGACACCTGACCCAAACTGACCAAAGAGAGGTATTCCATACCAGAGCATGTCATGTCCAGGATGTAAAAATGGAGAGCAGAGGCCCGGAAGGGTAGGGGTGCACTGTGTGATCGGGCTGGATATTGGGTGGTGAGCAATTGTATCCTTTTCCCTTGTATTTCTCTTGTCATTATTATTATTGGTGGTAGCAGTAGTGACTTGTGTTATGCCTTATTTACTAAACTGTTCTTATCTCAACCTGTAGGAGTTGCATTCTTTCGATTCTCCTTCCCATCCTTCCAGGAACAGAGGGAAGAAAGAGGGGGAAGTGAGTGAGCGAGAAAACTGCGTAGCTGGAAGGCTTGAACCACTACAGACTATCACTCCGTGAAAGCTGCAGCTACAGTCTCTGGTGAGCAGGTTCCCAGATGGAGTAGAAGAGCTGATTATACTCCATCTCCTGTGAGAAAGAAGACTAATCCCTTTCTGCAAGACTTAACCATCCAACATTGTGATGACTGTAAGAGAGGCCCTGCCTCCAGCCAGGAGGAGGTAGGGGACAATCGAATTTACTGGACTGTGTGGATCAGATGGCCTGACACATCAGTCCCACGGAAGTATAAGGCTCTGGTACATACCGGTGCAAAATATACCCTGATGCCATCAAGCTGTCGAGGGGTGGAACCCATTTCTATTTCTGGAGTGATAGGAGGATCCCAAGAGTTGACTGTACTGGAGGCTGAAATCAGCCTGACTGGGAGGAAATGGCAAAAACACCCCACTGTGACTGGTCCAGAGGCTCCATGCATCATTGTCACAGATTATCTCAGGAGAGGGTACTTCAAAGACCCAAAAGGGTACCGATGGGCTTTTGGTATTGTTGCTTTGGAGACAGAGGAAATTGAGCAGCTGTCCACCTTGCCTGGTCTCTCAGAGAATCCTTCTGCTGTGGGGTTACTGAAGGTCGAAGAACAAGTGACAATCACCACCACAACAGTGAGCTGGCAGCAATATCACACCAACCGAGACTCCCTGATTTCCATCCATAAGCTGATTTGCAGACTGGAGAGTCAAAGAGTGATCAGTAGGACTGCTCACCCTTTAACAGCCCCATACAGCCAGTGCAAAAGTCTAACGAAGACTGGGGACTAACGATAGGCTATCGTGGCCTGAACGAAATCACACCACCCTTGAGTGCTGCCATACCAGACATGCTAGAACTTCAGTATGAACTGGAGTCAAAGGCAGCCAAGTGGTATGTCATATCTGATATTGCCCATGTAATTTTCTCAATTCCTCTGGCAGCAGAGGGCGGGCCACATTTCGCTTTTACTTGGAGGGGCTTCCGGTACACTTGGAACCGATTGCCCCAGGGGTGGAAACACAGCCCTACCGTCTGCCATGGACTGATCCAGACTGAACTGGAACAGGGGCAAGCTCCAGAACACCTGCAATACATTGATGACATTATTGTGTGGGGCCATACAGCAGAAGAAGTCTTTGAGAAAGGGAGGAAAATAATCCAAATCCTGCTGAAAGCTGGTTTTGCCATAAAACAGAGTAAGGTTAAGGGACCTGCACAGGAGATTCAATTTTTGGAAATAAAATGACAAGATGGACGTTGCCAGATCCCCAGAGATGTGATCAACAAAATAACAGCAATGTCTCCACCAACTAATAAGAAAGAAACACAAGCTTTCTTGGGTGCTGTGGGGTTCTGGAGAATGCACATCCCAAATTACAGTTTGATTGTAAGCCCTCTCTATCATGTGACCCGGAAGAAGAACGATTTTAAACGGGGCCCTGAGCAACACCAAGCCTTTGAGCAAATTAAACAAGAGATAGTTCATGCAGTAGCCCTTGGACCAGTCCAGACCAGGCCAGATGTACAAAACGTACTCTACACCGCAGCTGGAGAGAATGGTCCCACCTGGAGGCTGTGGCAGAAAGCTCCCAGGGAGACTCAAGGTCAACCTCTCAGCTTTTGGAGACAGGGATACAGAGGATCTGAGGCCAGCTATACCCAAACTGAAAAAGAGATACTGTCAGCCTTTGAAGGGGTTCAAGCTGCTTCGGAAGTGATTGGCACTGAAGCACAGCTCCTCCTGGCACCTCGGTTGCCCGTGCTGAGCTGGATGTTCAAAGGCAGGGTCTCCTCTACACATCATGCAACCTATGCTACATGAAGTAAGTGGGCTGCACTAATTACACAATGAGCTCGAATAGGAAATCCCAGTTGTCCAGGAATTCTAGAAGTCATCATGGACTGGCCAGAGGGCAAAGATTTTGGAATGTCACCAAAGGAGGAGGTAATGCGTGCTGAAGAGACCCCATCATATTATAAACTGTCAGAAAGTGAAAAGCAATATGCCCTGTTTACTGGTGTGTCCTGCCCTGTTGTGGGAAAGCATCAGAGATGGAAGGCAGCTGTATGGAGTCCCCAAAGACAAGTTGCAGAAACTGCAGAAGGAGAGGGTGAATCGAGTCAGTTTGCCGAGGTGAAAGCCATCCAGCTGGCCTTGGACATTGCTGAATGAGAAAAGTAGCCTGTACTTTATACTGACTCATGGATGGTGGCAAATGCTGCGTGGGGGTGGTTGCAGCAGTGGAAGCAGAGCAACTGGCAATGCAGAGGTAAACTCATCTGGGATGCTGCACTGTGGCAAGATATCGTTGTCCGGGTGCAGAACCTGGTGGTGAAGGTACGCCATGTAGATGCTCATGTACCCAAGAGTCGGGCCACTGACGAACACCAGGACAACCAACAAGTGGATAAAGGTGCTAAAATTGAAATGGCTCAGACGGACTTATATTGGCAACATAAGGGTGAATTATTTTTGGCCCGGTGGGACCATGATGCTTCAGGCCATCAGGGCAGAGATGCAACATACAGATGGGCTCATGATCAAGGAGTGGACTTCATAATGGACACTGATGTCCAGGTTATTCATGACTGTGAAACATGTGCTGCAATTAAGCAAGCTAAATGGTTAAAGCATCTTTGGTATGGAGGACGATGGCTGAAGTACATACATGGGGAGGCTTGGCAGATTGATTATATCACACTCCCACCAACTCAACAAGGCAAGCGCCATGTGCTTACCCGGAACACTATCCTGGGCCTTGAGAAACAGATTTTGTGGCAACACGGCACCCCAGAGAGAGTTGAGTCAAACAATGGGACTCATTTCAGAGTGGCTTTTAGACACTTGAATCAAAGAGCATGGTATTGAGTGGGTATATCACATCCCCTACCATGCACCAGACTCTGGGAAAATCAAACGGTACAATGGGCTGTTATAAACTACACTGAGAGCAATGGGTGGTGGAACTTTTTTATATTGAGATACACATTTTCCAAAGGCCACCTGGCTGGTCAACACCAGAGGATCTGTCAACAGGGCTAGTCCAGCCCAGTCAGAACTTCTACATACTGTAGAGGGGGACAAAGTTCCTGTGGTGCCCATTAAGAATTTGCTGGGGAAGACAGTCTGGGTTATTCCTGCTTCAGGTAAAGGCAAACCCACTCATGGGATTGCTTTTGCTCAGGGAACTGGATATACTTGGTGGATAATGTGGGAAGATGGGGAAGTCCGATGTGTACCTCAAAGGGATTTGATTTTAGCGGAAAACAGCCAATGAACCCAATTGTATGCTGTTGCCTGCTATGTAATACTTTTGTAGCCCACGAACTGGATGCCTTCAGGTCAACAGTGACTAGCCCTCTGACTGTCATCCCAACAAACAATGAACTTTAGTGAAACCAGACAAGTTCTGCAGTAAAGGAACGATCAGCATCAGCAGGCAATAATCGAACACTGCACACGGCCTTCCCTGCTCTGAAAGACTGTTACAAGAGATGGAGCCCGACATCATGAACCGAATGGACTCAGCAGCTTTATAGGGATTGGTCCATGCACTAAGGAATGACCTCTCTCCCTCTGTGTGCATGTGTGGATGTATATATATATGTATATATATAAGAGTGATGGTATATTGAAAATGTGGGATCTGAACATGACATGAATGGTATGGAATAAAAGGTGGATACAAAAAGGGAGATCAGGGGGGTTCACTACAAGCTCACCAACAGAAATGGTGCCACTGTTGGTAATGGAAACTGGGTCCCCAAAATAGAGAAATACTAACAGCATTCTGGGTTAACTGACATGGCAGCCACATAAACACCATGAAAGTGCTTATCTTTTTTTCTAACATGATTTGTGCTTGGCTGTGTGCTGTGATTCCTTCTCTCAGATGTGACTAACAGTGAAGCTATTGGCATGATGACTTGGATATTTTTTTGGTTTTTATTTAAAAAAAAGTTTGTAAAACTCTACCTTGATTATCTTCACAGCGATACCAGCTTTAATAAAGCAAGATACTGAAACATGAGGTAACATTTATTATGTAGATTACATTTTAAGAGCTGCAAGGTGACAGCTACACAGTTGGTATTTCAGAAATGAGGCACGGCACAAGCCAACTCTGCAACTGTAGAAGATGTTCCACCCCCATGTCTCATCATCAATCCAAGTCAAGGGCCTTCAGAGTTTGATATGATCAGTATTTGATCACTTGGCCACAAAAGGAATCAGATGTGTTGGTTTTCCTCCTTTACAATTGCTTTCCTTCTCCTCAGGACTGAGGGTGGTTATTTTCTTCTCTTTTCTCATAAACTCAATAATCTTCAAACATTCTTGGCTTAAACTCTTGCTAAATTTATTTCAGTCAAATCTGCATCGACATGCAAACTATAACATAAAAGTATGGCTTCAAACCATATAATCCATGGATGAAAAGCTCTGGAAATTAATTGCAGGGAATAGAGATAATTCAGTTTTAGGTTATCTGCTAAATATATCATTTTTTCCATCCAGTTGAATAAAAGTATACCCTTAATATAACTTTAACCAGGTTCTTTCAGTCACTTACAGGCACCGTTTCCAATTTTCTATACAAATTAGATAATAACTTCAAAATAAAAAGGACAGCAACAGGCAAAATGAGATCTCCTTAAAGCAAATCATGGTATAAAAGCATCCGTTGGTTACTTTCAGTCCCCAACTAAATACATAAATAAAATATCTTTCTGGTCAAACATAAAACCAACTTTAACCCAGTAATTTAAGAAAGAAATTAGAGAAAATGACATCTGGAATTTTCATTACCTTATTACTTTTTCCAACACTTGAGGCATCCTTGGAAATGGCAGCTTGCTTTTAAAATTTTCCCTTGATTTCTTTCCTTTTATTGCTCAGAAGCTACAAAGAAAGTCAGGCTTGAAAAAGTATTCTTACTGAGACTAACTGTCAGATTTATTCCACAATGTCACATACCTATTTAGGGTTAACAGGAATCAGGCAAGTTATTTTTATTTTATGCATGTCTCAAAAGTTTTAACTGCACCCTTTATCATTCAGAAGCTGGCAGGAAGGTATTGACAGTAAGAGAATATGCAGCTTCCCATAGGGATTTTATTATCCATCCTGGAACACCTGCCACACAGTGGTCACTGTCACAAGCATCTTTAAATGACACAATAACAAGTTTGCTTGGGGCAAAGACTGAAATTTCCATGTATTATGTGCAGATTTGTTATAGAGCACAAGTACTGCACCAAGCTTTTATGAGCGCTTGCCAGAAGAAAAGCTATTATGAATCATAAGAGTTTTAGACTATACTGAGGCCTCAAATCATAGTTATTACTTTTAGCAAGCATGCTTTTAAAGGAATATATTCAAGAGAACAAGAGAAACAGAAAAGAAAAAAACAGCAGTAGTATTACATGTACACTGTAAATAAGCAGAAGTTTGCTAACCATCAGGTAGTAATGCAGTAATGTCCTGTCGCTTTGGTAGTTTTTACAACCTCAGAATCTAGCCAGGGAAAGAAATGAGGAATGTGGGTCATATGTGATTTGTACAGAAGTTTGCAGAATCTATAATGAACCTCTCACAAACATTGTGTTGGTCAGATGAATGGCTTTGCAGAAACAAATGGGCTTACACCTTAGAAATACAATTTTTTTTTATAGAGCTGGTGAATAGGAAACTCAGCAACACAGAACAAGAAAAATCATACAAAAAAGAAAAAAAATCATGGTAATTGTAAAATACCCCCTCTTGATCACTGTTTTCCCCTTCTGGTTTTTGTGCCTATAACATTTTTATTTATGGAAAAGGTATTTTAAAAAAAGCACTGAGGTAATTTTTACTTTTTAATGGGTATTGATAGCAGCAATGGAGTTATCACCAGATGCAAAAATCACAAAACAAGTTTTTCACTCCAATTGTTTAAATTATTCTCTCTTCTCTTTAATAAAATTCTGAAATATTTCCCCCCTCATCACTCAGCTGGGTTTTTCCCAGTCTGAATACTCTTTGCCTACTTGATGATATGATAACAGTAGCAGTTACTAAACTGGAAAGAGATGTGAAGAGCAAAATAGTTGATACCCAGAGTATGACATCCTCACTAAGCACATTTAGAGATGTTTTACTTTGGAGTAACGCTAGAAGGTTTGCATGGACTAAGAACTCAAACACTGGTGGAAATCTTCCAGTTAACATTATCTGATGGAAATCCAGCTTGTGATGTCCCAGGCAGCTCAGCAACTGAACTGAATGGCAAATGGAAAGAATCTGCAGGTTCACTTCCACTGAGTTGTCCTTTCTATGGAAAGTATATCATGTTTTTGATCATTCTTGATACTCCTTTCAAAAGTTGTTCAGAGGTACTAAATCCTTTCTGAGATCAGAGACCAGAACAGCACAAAATATTCAAAGACACCAGCAAAACACTGCAAAACTGTGGCACACTGATACTTCAGAGTCAGTTCCCTGTCCCTTCCCTAATAATCAGTGCCATTCAGTTTTCTTTGCCGACTAGTACTGAGTGTTGCCTTTCAAATTGTATTCAGACTTTCTGAAGAGCTCTGTGCTCGGTGGGTTACTGTAATGAATTCTAAATTACTCTGAACTTCAGGTTCTAACTTCAGAGAAAAATAAGTTATGAATATTTGTACGTGGGAGAGATGTTGCGCTCATTTTATCTCTACTGTTAGTTGATCCTGAAAATAAAAAAATAAAACTAAACTTGATCTTACCCAAATTATTTTAGTGACATTCATTTCAGGTGATATACACCTATATAAATTTATAAATGAATGCTAAAACTAAATGACCAAAAATCCATTTTAAATACTAAAAAGATATATATAAATCTTCTATTTTCAGGTAGAATTCTTTTCAAACACTTTAAAAACCTCTTTAATTCAAATCTTCTCTTAAATGCAGGAGTCCTTCAAACACAGCCTCGGAAGCATATCGATCTTCTTCTACTATATCAACTCTATCCTAAAACAGCATCTCTCTCTAGTAACCAATTGTCTCCAAGCTGTTAGCGTGTTTCCTTCGGTATCAGATTTCTGTTTTTATTTTAACAAAGAAATCCAATTCACATTTTAACACCTGTACCACAAGTTTCACGACTTAAAATCAGCTATCAGCAACATCATCTTCCAGACACAGTGAGCAGACGTCTGCAGTCCCAATACCTCAGAGGTCTGCAGAGTTCACACAGTTCAGTGAAATTTGCTGTAGGACTTGAAGTCTTTGGGAATATTGCTCCATTCGAGAGAACAGAAATTAAGGATATTAAATCAAAGCATGAATAGGAACCCAGTCACTCTGGTTTATGAAGTCTTACAAGAGAAAACAATGACTATGCAATTTTTTTCTACTCATTGTGATAACGATATCTTTAACATTTTGTAGTGTTATTCCGGGTTCCATTTCTGTGTCAGCCTCTGTAGCTACAGCACCAAACCTGAGAAGGCAGTCTTACTTCTTTTAGCACTCAAGTTCTTCATGAAAATCAACAATAGAATGAAACTAGATCTCTCCTAAGAGAAAAGCTAAAGAAAAAACAAAGCAGGCTACAGTCTTAAAGTTCATGAAAACAATGTTCATGGCAAAACAGTGGGATATTGTCCAGAAACTATGCATCAGCTCCCTCATCTTTCCATGCATATATGTCTCTTGTACAAGTATCTTCTCAGGAAATACTGGAAGCTCTTTCAGTGTCATGTCTGGTATTAATTCCACAAATCATCCAGTGAAGTATGCCCAGTGAGCCACTTCTGTTTATGGACAGTATGGTACACAAGCAGATCTGATTTAGGAATATGGAGAACTTTACATTTGTTCAGTGCCCAGAGACAACTGTCTTTCCAATTATTAGAGAATCATGGAGTTGTTGGTTTTTGGTATTATTTAAAACTGGTATGTGAGGGCCGTCAGTGGGGAGAAAAAAAAAAAAAAAAAAGAGTGAGCTCAAAGAAGTGAAAAATGTGAACAGCATCAAAGGAAAAGAACGTGGTTAAAGTCAAGTATTATATTAGATGTAGAATGTTTCAAACCTAAATAAAATAACACCCTTGAGATACTTTTTTTATTAGTAAAAAGTATTCTCATAACTTCTCAGCTTTTCCTCAGCTTCTTTTTAACAGTAAACATTCTTTCTGAACACAAAATCAGTGGTTGATCTATAATACTCAGGGCTTAACATGGCATTGGTAGGTGAATAAAAAACTACAGCATATGCACTAAAGACATTTTGTTTGGAAAGTACCACCTAAAGAGAGCAGGAATCTCTACTGACTGTGGTGAACTTTGATATGGTTTGTGAAGATGATCAGTTTACAATACAAAAATACAAGTCACGCTTCCATGTGTAATACTGATAGCATCATCTAAATATTTAAAACAAACAAATAAAAGACCACAGCTTCTGACTCCAGGAAGTATTTGCGTGTATCACAGTCACTTCCAGCTTGAGTATTTTGAAGTTTATTATTCACCAGCTTCCATGCAGTTAGTAATTATGCACATGAACATTTAGTTGTCTAGATATTTTGTAAATATTTTTTTGTGTAGTAAAGTCCTCAGCACAAAAATGGAAATCAAAAGCATTGGCAAGTTTGCACTTAGTAGTTCCATGGTTCTTCAAAGCATAACATTTTTTAAAAAATGCTGAGTTACTTCAAAAAAAAAAAAAAAAAAAGAGGTGTTTAATCCAATTATTGTTACTGAGATTACAGAATGTGCCTCTTTCCCTTCCACATGATTTAGCACACAAAGAACTGCACAAAGAATGAAAAAAGTGACAGCACAGTGGTTCTGAAGATTATTTGATCAATTCACCTCCTGTGTTTGTAAAAGTCACTGAGCTCAAGACTCCCAAAAGCCTTCCGCAGAAAAGAGCTGGAATAAAACTTTTAATTATGCAGGTGGTGACAATCACACATTACTCAGTAGGCCTACGAATCGTTATGACGTGTATAACGCACATCCTTAAAGCTCTATCATAAACTAGATGAACCTTTTTTTTTTTTTTGAGAAAATTTGAATTCTTGCTAATTTAGTTCTATTCAGTCTTTTCAGTACACACATCTATCTTACTGAATAAAACACAGGTGCCTCCAACTGCTGTGAAATACGAGATTTTTGAAATAACGCTTTTTGTGTGGCATTTTTATTGCTGAAACTGCCACTCCAATGGAATAAAACATGAATGCTGATCACCTTAGTCTGCTTTCCAGTTATTTTTACCCATCTGAATTTTCAAATCTATATTTAAAAATACACAAAAAATATTTATTTTACAAAAGTGTTGAATTATCTTTTTAATTGTTTCATCCATATGGACACCATTTTGTAATATCTTAATGATAAAGAATGTTTTTCTACTGCTTTTGATTTTGTTTACTTACACAGCCAGCTAATTAGTTTGTTACACCTATACAATCAGCGATGTTATCTTCGACACTTTGAGTCCTTTCCTCTATCATTTTTATTATCATCAAATCTCTCTCAGCTCTTCAAATGGATTCAACATCATCAGACTTTCCTAAGATAGAAACCAGGGGAATATTAATACTTCCCCTGGATGAGATAAAAAATAGGACTCTCTGCTCTTAGAACATACACAGAAAAAAATTTATTGAGATATTAATAATTCAAGATGAACCCTACCTTACATTTCTGAATAATACTGAACAGTATTATGTGGATGCATGAGCTTACTGACAAGCCTGCAAAGGTATCACTGCAGCGGCTCTTTATATATATAGTTAGAATAACGTTGCATTCCCGGCAGAAGTCAAATCATGAGGCATACATAAATGAAGGTCTACAAATGGGAGGTATATCCAGCCTGACAAAATTCAGGAACCATTTTTATCCAGAAGCTGTTGATAGGCTGACGTTTCATCTGGTCTTCTAAAAGAAGTAGGCAATGAAGTCGCATTCCATTCTACACCCTTTTCCATTCAGATACACAGTGGGATATGCTAGTAAATTTCCCAAACAAAACATACCTTGTGAGTCTGATCTAGGCTTTTGGTTTGGTATCACATCTCTATTGATCTCAATTTCCTGTAATTCAGAAGTCACGATATTTGAGGAAAGAGGAAAACTTCAGTTGAAAATAAGCATTTTTTAAAAATATTATTCTCACAGAAGAACTGAGTACCCTAGGTGTCCAGACTCCAATGACCTTTGCCTTCTACAACTCAATTCAATGGCACAAAAAAATTAAGCTAAATTTAAAAAATATAATTTAAAAAGTCTTTAGAGGCAAGATACCAAGAAGGCATTTGTTATTGTGACTATGCAATCCTATAGGTATATATATTGTGTTCTTTTTGATCTATTTTTGATGCTTATTCTTGATTAAAGCTATCATTTATCTTTCTGTTTAGAAGAATATGTGGGTAATCTCTCTAATTTTAGAGCATCTTTGATATCAAGATATCGTTTTGAAGGTAAAGCAGTTGGGCTTTATATTCATGTATTGATTACAAAGCACTTATCTTGCAGGTCATTTCTGAACTAATCCACTGCCTGAAGCTTGTTCTAATAGAAAATTGGCTTCTTAACAAAAATCTCCTCTAATTACAAATACCAAGGCTGATATCCCTTAGCAGTACTGCTTAACGGCCCAGAAGAAAAACAGTAATTTCTTAAACAGGGAAGCAGAACTATGAAAACATCCAGTACATTTATACTTACCCTTAATGGAAGGAGAGAAAGAAAGGAGAAGGAAAACTTCAGAGTGGTAAGGACCTCCATCAGACACCACAGGCTTATGGAACACTATGTTTACAGCACACATATATATATTCTATATAATTTAAACAAATACTTATCACACTGGTGTCTGAAGAATCTCAGCTTTTCAAGATAAAAGTGTAATACTTTTTTCAGGAATAAAATACAGGCAATAATGATTTCAGTTGAAGCTGGCAACTCTATAAATTCCAGTCTTCTGAACATGAAATCAGGCTTCTTGCAAAATCCCTCATCTTTTTTTTCCAGAAAGCATGCCACCCATATATTTAAGTGCAATTAAAAACACATAAACAAGCATGTGTTCAGGTGGACTTCAAAGACAATGTAAATTCCGCTGTAAATGCTCTTGGTCAATTACTAGAATAATTGCATAGGTCTGTACTTTTGAGTCTTCTTAGGTAAAAAATTCTAAGACGGGAGAACAAACAGCTAATTACTGATAGAACACTTCTTTTCAGATTTAAAGTAAATTTCTTTTTAATGGAAGGTTTTCTTACCACACTGGCAAAATCACATATTGTAAGTCCCATCCCACTTTAGATGCCATGAAACAGTATGAGATAATATTTGTGTGCAAACTATCATATTTTTCTGCTTCATTTTCCAGATCTGTGATATTTACATATGACCTTTCCATTTTTATAAACAGTTTATTGGTTTTTTGTATTTCATCCAGCAGAAAAGGTAATTTACACTAAGATTTGACAGTTATACACACAGCTATAAACTTCAGTCCATTAATTTATTTCACATGTAACCTTTACCCGATTCTACCCAAATACCCAAATAAGCAGTATATCTTCTTTTTCCTTATGTTAAAAAGCTCTCATCATAGGCCTCTGCTTATAGAACATTAAGTGGAAGGAAAAGCTCTGCACAAGTCTTTATGACAGCTTTCTCTGGCTCTTAGTATGCATAGATCTCAAATCATGTAATTCAAGATCATGTTGCTTATATACTGCCATGGTTTGTGTCTTGCCTTAGCACAACATGGCTAAATTTTTATTCTTTTTGAAAATGCAGGCGGTTCCACTGAGCTATTGCATGCATATTTAATGTACCAGATGTAATCAAGCTGACGTATATTTCTGCATGTGAACACTGTCAAATGTTACATGAGCATAGGAACACACAATATGCAGACAGGAATGGCTGAGTTATTTCTGATGCAGGATGAGATTGTGTGAAAGACAAGATATTGCTTTAATTTTTTTCTATTTGTATGAGGTTTCCTCACAATGTACTTGAAAACTTCAGAATGGGAGCTCTCATGAAAGTGCTTCTTTCTGAAAGTGAAAGATTTCCTTAACATTTTAGAGCTCCAAAACAAAACAGTATTTTGTAATGGCATAATTCTTAGTTGACTTCAGCACACAGGATTTTTCCTAGCTTTCTTATATAGTCTTTTTTACCCCTTAGCAAATGTAAATTTGTATCTTGCAAGGGTAAATTGGCTCATGAAGGTAATTTTGTCTGACTCCTGGATAGCAAACCGTGGATATATAACCAATAATTTGGGATGGCCATAATTACCAGTTTAAACCATGAATGGCATTTCTTTTAAATAGAAAATCCAATTTAATTACAAAGACACCAGGATTTCAAGAATACTCCATTTGCCAAGACGAAATGTAAACTGTGTTTTACTTTCAATGTAATTAGTGGAAACTTCTAACCACTTCAGCTTGGTCTCCTTAGTCAAAAATCAAAATATCTCTTCTCCTGGAAATGGTTTTAAAATATAACTAACCTGTCCTTTCATGAGTAAGCTAGACAGGTAGAGTTTTTTAAACAAAATGAGACAGAAATATGTTACTGGCATTGTTAGATCAGAAATCACTGAAATGATTTCTTTATTCTTTCCAGTTTTTGAAAACTGTTTTTCTGTAGAAAAAGAGAAGCCTGGTTCAGTGTTGATTCTGCAGACAGCTAAGGAAAGAGATGCAGCAGAGCAGGGTTCAGTTCCTGAATTTGCTGTCGCTTTTACTTTTTCACTTGTTTTTGCTGGCAATTCATTCAGAATTAGGTTTTCACTGATAGTATGAAGCCAGTGGTTTTGTCCTCTTCTTTGCTCTTAATTTGTTTGTGCCATTTCATTTCAAAGGTGAAACTTTATAGCATGTAATGAGGGCATTTCAATCTTGTTTAAACACAAATAATTTTATAATAATTTTGAGAATAATCACTATGAACATGTTGGAGAGAAGAAAACCATTTTTCTGGCTGCTTAGCGTTTGAATTCCAAGGAATGAATTTGCTGATAGATTGTTAGGGAAAATTAAATTTCAATACATTGAAAAATAAATTTAAATTTACTAAAATAGCTGACCTAGGTGGTAAAGAATAAATTTGTCGGTTTAGTTGATTTTATAGCCATCCAGTGATGAAACACATATGTTAGACTGCCATCAGAAAAAAAAAAAAATAACCCCAGATTTTAAGACAATTCTGAAACACAGCAATAACTTCAAAAGGGAAGAATACAAAGTGATCTATTCTGTTACCTTTGCCTATTCCATGAGGAACAGATTCATCCTTTATAAACACAGGAAGTCTTCTGAAGGTGACTGAGATTCAAGTCCTTTAATGATCAAATGGAACAGTAGATGTACTTCCTTCTTGATTTGACAGATAAAGGTGACAAATAACAGGTCTTTAATTCTTAGATGGGTACAAGAGGGACAGAGTGGATGATGAACAAATGTCCTGATTCAATTTGAAACTTCAAAGGAAAGTCACTCTTCTGCAAATGTCCATCATCCAGAGAGTGAAAAATGAAATGACAGACACCTATAGAGATTAGACAACTCCACATTTTCAGCTTGCCCTTTATGGTTACGCATATTGGGTTCACTATCATCATTAAGCAGTGAAGTCAAAGAGTGTTTTACCTGGGTGCTTACAAGGAATGGGCATGACTTTTTATAATAATATGTACTAATAGTGACTAGTTTTAGAAGAATTGTAATTGTAAGCAAGGTAGAATCACAGAATCATAGAATCATAGAATCATAGAATAGTTAGGGTTGGAAAGGACCTCAAGATCATCGAGTTCCAACGCCCCTGCCATGGGCAGGGACACCTCACACTAAACCATGCCATCCAAGGCTCTGTCCAACCCCACCTTGAACGCCGCCAGTGATGAAGCATCCACAACTTCCCTGGGCAACCCATTCCAGGGCCTCACCACCCTCACAGTAAAGAATTTCTTCCTCACATCCAATCTAAACTTCCCCTGTTTAAGTTTAAACCCATTACCCCTTGTCCTCTCACCACAGTCCCTAATGAAGAGTCCCTCCCCAGCATCCCAGTAGGCCCCCTTCAGGTATTGGAAGGCTGCTATGAGGTCTCCACGCAGCCTTCTCTTCTCCAGGCTGCACAGCCACAGTTTTGTCAGCCTATCTTCATACGGGAGGTGCTCCAGTCCCCTGATCATCCTCGTGGCCCTCCTCTGCACTTGTTCTAACAGTTCCATGTCCTTTTTATGTTGAGGACACCAGAACTGCACACAATACTCCAAGTGAGGTCTCACGAGAGCAGAGTAAAGGGGCAGGAGCACCTCCCTCGACCTGCTGGTCACACTCCTTTTGATGCAACCCAGGATACGGTTGGCCTTCTGGGCTGCAAGCGCACACTGCCAGCTCATGTTCATTTTTTCATCAACCCACACCCCCAAGTCCTTCTCCGCAGGGCTGCTCTCAATCTCCTCCCCGCCCAACCTGTAGCTGTGCCTGGCATTGCTCCGACCCAGGTGGAGGACTTTGCATTTAGCATGGTCAAACTTCATTAGGTTGGCATCAGCCCACCTCACAAGCGTGTCAAGGTCACTCTGGATGGCATTCCTTCCCTCCAACTTATCAACCGAACCACACAGCTTGGTGTCATCGGCAAACTTGCTGAGGGCACACTCAATCCCACTGTCCATGTCACCCACAAAGATGTTAAGCAAGACCGGTCCCAACACCGATCCCTGGGGGACACCACTCGTTACTGATCTCCAGCTGGACATAGAGCCACTGAGCACTACTCTTTGCATGCAGCCATCTAGCCAGCTCTTTATCCACTGAGTGGTCCACCTATCAAACTGATGTCTCTCCAACTTAGAGAGAAGGATGTCATGTGAGACAGTGTCCAAGGTTTTACACAAGTCCAGGTAGATGACATCAACTGCTCTGTCCCTGTCCATCAGTTCCGTAGCCCCTTCATAGAAGGTCACCAGATTGGTCAGGCAGGATTTCCCCTTAGTGAAGCCATGCTGGGTGTCACCAAGCACCTTGTTGGTTTTCATGTGCGTCAGCATGCCTTGCAGGAGAATCCGCTCCAAGATTTTGCCAGGCACAGAGGTGAGACTGACTGGTCTGTAATTCCCTGGCTCATCCATTTTTCCCTTCTTAAAAATGGGGGTTATATTTCCCTTTTTCCAGTCATCGGGAACTTCACCTGACTGCCATGATTTTTCAAATATGATGGACAGTGGCTTAGCAACTTCCTTTACCAGCTCCTTCAGGACCCGCCCATGGATTTCATCCGGTCCCATGGACTTGTATACATTCAGGTTCCTAAGGTGGGTTAAGAAAGTGTTATCATGCCTCTTTTCAAGTGACATAACCTGACACTGCATAGAGACGAGAACTATGATCAGGACTAAAAGGATATTTTGCATTATCATTTTTAGATTATAAACATATTTTTGCTATTAAATATTTACACACAAGAATAAACTTTTGTCTACCCTGCCACTGTTGCCAGGATTCTGTGAAAGCACAGAATGAACAGAACAGCTTATGTGTTATGCTTTACCAAAACCTCAATAAATACTCCTTCTTTGGAATAACTATGCCATATTCATCCTTGATAAAGAAAAATGAAGAAGAAGAAAAATCAATTTCTTTTAGAGGAAAGCTCCTAGAAAGGATACTTGATTTCTGAGCAGTTCTAGGGCTAGGATGTGAGATAAATATTCCAGAGAGTGAATTAAATTGCAGCCAAAATGAAGTCAAGATTCAGAATACGGTATATTTTAAGCCCTAAGTCTCTAAATTAGGTGTGCGTGTGAGCCTATCTCATCACTGTAGGCATCTAAAAATTAAGTTTCAGGATTATGATACTTAGGTTGCGCTATTCATCATCTGAGAGACAACACCTTATAAAGATAATTCTTCTGAATACATAATACCACCTCTGGAGCACAGCAAAGGAATCATTTAGTTATCTTCTTTCTCTCTGTGACTAGGTGTGAAAATCAAGGTAAATATAACTAGTTTATTTTATATGATTAATTTTTAGTCCTGAACAGCCTGCTAAATGAGATAACATATTTATGAGCAAGCAGTGATTGATGCCTTGTAAATCAAGATAAATAAAAATACAGCTGGAGTTGTTAAACAGAAACCTTCCAATAAATTAACTTTTTGAAGCACAAGGGTAATGCAAATTGTTATCATAAACTTACTGTAAAGTACTATTTATTGGGAAAGAGAATGATAATCATATTAAACATAAAATGCGCAAGAAAGCATTGCTTAAACCGTGACATACTTGAATACAAGTTTTCAAAGAAGTGAATACTCATGCTAGCCTGAAATAACCTGATCTGGCACTGCAGCAGAATATACTGCCAGCAGGGATACTAAGGCAAGCCCCAGAAACGTCTCAGCCATTCCAGGTACTCTGTTTCTCTTGACAGCTTATTGAAAGCATTGGACATTTCTGTAAAGCACCAAATCAAACGAGAGATTGGTATGAAAGTTCATATACAAATGGTCCAATTCCCGGTATGAGTACTTTGCTGGGGTACTCATGCTCTCCTGCTACATTTAATGCTGCTCAGACACTATGGCATGCTTCTCACATGGAATACTTCCAGATCAATAAAAAAACAGGGCAGGATCCCTAACATGTTAAAGTGGCTCAATTCTTGCTCTCAAAGGACCATACGAATTTTATATATTTTTTTCAATGCACTTCCGATGATTGCTGAAATTATTTCTATCAATATATTTACTCTCCAGTGAAAAAATCAGAAGGAGCAGGAAATCAAATCTATTTTCCCCTGTACATCACCAGTTCCTGGAACTGCATGCACACTTATGCTCACTTATGATGAAGTCTGCTCAATATTTAGCTTTTTGCTCTGTTGTAGCTATTCTATTGCTAGAAGAGGCAAGAGGATCAGATGAATCAGAATGTATGTCTAATGCATTGCAGAACTAGCTCTTCAGGAGACAAGCACCATGGATTAACTGTGGTAATGCAGCTGCTGAAAATCCAGCTAAGACTATTGTCCTGGGTTCAGCAACAGCAGTCATTTTTCTCCTTCTTGGTAGCTGGTGCAGCTCTGTGTTTTTGATTTTGGGCCTGGGAACAGTGCTGATAACACCAGTGTTTTCAGTAACTGCTTAGAATGTTTAGGCTGGCCAAGGACTTTCTGAGCCTCATGCTCTGCCAGGGAGGAGGGGATGCTGGGAGGAAGGACAGACAGGGCACCTGACCCAAACTGTCCAAAGAGAAGTATTCCATACCAGAGCACGTCATGTCCAGGATGTAAAAAAGGAGGGTAGAGACCCAGAAGGGTGGGGGTGCACGGTGGGAGGTGCACTGCTTGGTCAGGCTGGGTGGCGAGCAATTGTATCTTTTCCTTGTATTTGCCTTGCCATTATTATTACTGGTGGGGGTGCACGGTTTGGTCGGGTTGGGATTGATGGTGAGCTATTGTATTCTTTCCTTGTATTTGCCTCGTTATTATTATTAGTAGCAGTGGTAGCAGCAGTGGTTTGTGTTATACCTTAGTTACTAAACTGTTCTTATCTCAACCTATGGGAGTTGCATTCTTCCAATTCTCCTTCCCATCCCTCCAGGAGCAGAGGGAAGAAAGAATGGGGAGTAAGTGAGCGAGCAAAACTGTGTAGCTGAGAGGCTTAAACCACGACAACTACCCTAATTCCTTCCTCAGTATGGTGAAGCTAATTTCTATTCCTGTAATACAAATACCAGAAAAAGTAATTGATCTTCTTGGAGACTATACCGGAACCTCTCAAGAATGAAAAATCCTGAAACATTTTATTTGTAGTATCAGCTAATACTTTCATCACCATCACCATTATCTTGAAGCTTCAAAATATCTGTTTATTTGTTAATTTTATATTAATTTCTTAAAGCTCTTTACTATAAATTAAAGAGTTAGAAGCTTCTGTTAGGAAACCCTCTCAGCAATGATAATCTTCAAGCTTTTCTCTGCAGCTTTCAGACCTGGCGGGGCTGAAATTGAGTCTTGGGCCACGGCCAGGGTAACAGCCTCAGGGAGCATGAACAGCCAGAACAGTCAGGCCTGGATGGGGGTCATGAAGGGCTCTGACAGCTACATTTAAGAAATGAGTTCTAATGTCTAGAAGTTGTTATTTGGGGAAAAAAGAGAAAAAAAAAAGAAGTCCAGAATGAGCTCCTTTCTGCTGTTTAAAATATTTGGACAATCCAAATTTGGAGTTGTAAATTACAAGGCTTAATAAGACCATGCCAGAAGAAATCAACTAAAATTACTACATAAAGATACCAGCTTTTCTGTAGAACATGGAGTGTTAGGCATTTGAATTGCCTGTACAAAAGCAAAGCAACTTTGGGAAACTGTCCAAGCTTTCCTAAATCATTAGAGCATACTACTGCTTTCCTCTCAACAGTTAGTTACACAAAAGACTTCCCATCTTGCCACTTGTCACATTTACTTGGGAAAATAATACCCTTTCACCTATAAAAATCTCATGGTCACCCTCCAAATACATTAATTTATTATTCTTCATAATTCATTGTTCTTATTGACAAAAACTTAGTTGTTCAGCTACCCAGTTTGTATAAGTACTTCCCTATTGTCATGATTTTTCCTACCTAAAAACTCTGTTTAAAAATCATACCTTTGTTTTCCAAAGGAATGACTCTGTAAGTGTGACAGCAAATGGCTTATTTTCTTTCAGTCTCTGCTACCACCAAGAATTATGGGAGAGTCCAAAACTTAATGCATATATGGGGCTGCGTTTTCATGGGTAAAAAATGAACGTTGAGTGAATAGATGGAACCTGACCTACACTCAAAACAGCAAATCTCTCCCCTCCCATTCCAGCCCCCACCATTTCCTCTCTTTTGCAGCATTCCTTAAAAATTGATGAGATATTTAATGCCTTTATACTAATAACTTTTGTAGGCAAAAAAATAAATCCCCAAATGAGTTAAATGTAGGAAAAAAAAAAAAAAAAAGAATATAGAAATGGCTAGCTTTAGACTCCATCAAACGTAAAAAGAACTTCCACCTCTATTAAAACAAAACAAAAACCCCTAAAAATATTGTCAACAGTTATAGCTGTACTGTTACATACATGACCATTCCAACCTCCATGGAAATGCTACAAGAAGGAAAAGATATTTTCTCTACAAAAAATATACGGGAGATTTTGGAAAAAGAGGAAGAGTAAATAAACCGAAAAAAGCTTTGGTTATGATTTGAGAGATAATTATGTCTCCATATATGGAAGCTGACTATTGCTCCCAGTCTAGAGAAAACTAAATGTGTTAGTGAGCTACTGCTTTCAGGAAAACTAAACTAAACAGGAACAGAGGAGCCTTGCATCCTTTACAGTCTTAAAGAATGCCCTTGTGTGTATACATGCACACACAGACTCATATACTCTGTACACACACTCAAGAATTGAAGGAAAATTCCATAGAATTTATATTCATTCAAATGCATAGGAAATATTTTTATATACCTGTTACATACACAGTGGAATAAGAAAAAGAAATTCCTTCTTGAGAATCCAAATGGAAGTAGGTTGTTCATTAAACAAAACAAAGTGTAAAAGGAATCTAATTGACAGTCTCTGAATTTTTCATTATTATAGCTATGAATGAGAATACTGGTTTCAGAATTTAAGAATTAGGTACAGGCAAAAACAACTGGAAGAACCACAAGGACCCCTGCTACTGCCATGAATATTTAAAGGCCATATCTTTCCCTCCTTAGCTGTAAGTAGGTGTTACCACTCACTTCTAGAAAAAGAAACGTATCCCTTTATTTAATAAGGTATAGGAAGAGAATTAAAAAATGGATTATCACTGAAATAAGAGAAAGCACAATAAGAAATGGGAAAGGGTGTGGACAATGGGGAACTCTGACAACATCTACAAGTTGGTTTCCTTAACATGAGGACCTATCAAAATAGAGCCTCTAGAAATTCCCATTCTAAAAAAAAAAAAAAAAAAAAAAACAAACAACAAAGAACAAGGTAGGTTGTTGCAGGAACAAAAACTAACTTTTGCAGTAACAGATGAATATTCATTCATGTTTTGCAAACTTCAGGGAAGTTACAGACTGATCTGCATCTAACTTTAAGCTCAAATGGAAGCTTTGAACATTGTATTTCCCTTGTATTTTTGCATTTTATATTTTTTTGTATTTTTATATTAATGCATGAGTCTGCTACCTATGATGAGCTTAAAATGGAGCCCACTAATATTAACTAACCATCTTTATTAACTTGGCAAGAGGCTAAGAATACAATTTTCATATGCATTTTATGTACTGTGGAAATGTGACTGCAACAGCACAGGTGAATTTGATAAGCTTGAGCTGTATAATAGAATGCTGTATGTTAATATAGCATCGCCTGAAGTTCAGCCAACTAGTAAAGCCTGTCTCAGATAGAAGTCATCAAGTAAACACAGAAAAGTAAAAATTATCACCAGAGGGAAGGGAATATTCTGGATACCAGCTGAAAGAAATTTCACATATATTCATGGCAAGACGCCTGCTTCACAAAGCAGATTACACACCACCAGTGGAATGACTGACTGCCTTGGGAAAGCAAAAAAAGGTACATGATGGAAAGGGAAAAATAACACTGACAACTGCCATCAAAATTAATGTAGGAAAGATAATACACAGTAAGAAACAAGGAAATAGACTGTCCCAAATTTCATATGTTGATAATACGAGAAAACTCCAGATAAATACTGCCTTCGAAATGGCAGAAGCTTGTTAGTGTATTTTTCTAAACTAAGCATCCTTAAAAAAAAAAAAAAAAAAGAAAAGGAAGAAAAAGACAGTTAAGAGCTTAAAAATACCACCTGAATTAAAAATAAAGTTACCGACTGCAAGACAGCTGCTGAATAATATTTATCAAATCCCAGGTACTTCTCTACAGGACCAGTAAACGGAGATGCTTCCATAAATGCTCTGCAAAATGGAAAATAGACTTGAGAAAGATATTTCTTCAAAGCCTCATTTCATTTTATGTGTGTACAAGATCTTTTCTGCACTGCATGAATGAGCCAGATTGCCAAAATAAACAGTTCTTAAAAGCACCAAACAAAATACATGTAGCTGCTTTTGAAATCCAGTATGGATTATAAAGGAAATTAAAAATATAAATAAACAAAGAATAAAGCACTAAGGAAGATGGCAAAACTAACACAAACACCTTGTTAAGCAGCATGTGGAATCTGAGATTAATGATTATGCAAAATGAGTATAGATGCCTTACGATGGGCAAGTTATGTCTAACCTTCACCAACTCAGAGAGGATAAGGAATTTCAAACAAATAAAACAGTGAGAAAATAAATCAAGGCAGGAAAGACTTGGGCTGTGTGAGTTCTAAGAGATGTTGGCAATTATGAAAAGCTGTAGAATTTATCTTAATAAAGGCTGAATGTGCAAAAAGAAGCAGATAATTTTCTATAGATTTCCTTCTGAAGTAAGTACAGTAAGAAAAATTTCTGTTGCAATTAGTAAAAGAGCTATCAAGAGATGTTGGACTGATGTGACAGTATAGGATTCCTGGGCTTTTCTGGGCTTGAAGTGTTTTCAGCTTGTTTGAATACAACAGGCTGGTGGCCAGGTGACTACTGTTTCCTTGCTCTTGCTGACAGCTGTGGTTGGGGCAGGCTCTTGTGCAACTTTCAGACTTGAACAAAGAGAAAGAAGCAGACTGTGACAGGAAAACATAAATATCCCCATGACAACTCCAAGATTGAGAAGGAAGACACCTGTACTATGAAGATCATGAGCCTCCTACTGAAGACGCATCAAGTGATTGCAACAACTTGTTGCAACACCCAGCTTTCCACGTCAGGAAGACTTAATCTGACAACCCTGGGATCAAAGGCATTAAGAAGGTGAGCATAACACAAGAGAAAAAGGGGTAGATGCTGAAAAAAGGAGGGGACAGTGGCTAGGATGTCTTTTAATTAATGGCAACTGTGCTGTTAATAGCTCTTTTAAGCATTTAATAGAGAAATTTGACTGTTAGACTGATAAAAGATTCACTGGACTAATATAAAATTCTTTCTTTCATACATACATATAGTATGTACTTTTGCTTTCTTGATTATAACTGTAATGTTACTTCTAATGTCAGAAAGCTCCAGAAGGTCAGAAACTGGAATGAGTTTCACAGAGAGATGCTGAAGAGTGTTACGAGCAGCACAAACATACCTAATCCTAGCATTGATTAGAACTGTTGATAGCTCAGGAAAAGGGAGAGCTTCACAATTCTAAGTTACTACCAAAATAGAAAGCATTTCTTAGATGGTGCAAAATGCTGAGCTGCAAAATATTATTTTCAGGGGACTCTTCATGCAGCTGCCATCAAAGAGAGAGGAATGCCAGAAACAAGAAACTTCTAATTGGTTATTGTGACCGTGACTTTTGTGTTGAATGAAGACGCAGTGAAGGAGGTAAAGGAAGAGGTGTCAGGACAGATTGTTAAAAACTTCTATAATGCATTACTCACTGAAGTATAAAATATGTAACTAGATGACGAGCTGAAATCAAATAAAAGAAAATTTAGCTTAGACTTCAGGATGAATATTTGCTGAACACCTGAATATTTGCAGAATAAGAATCTATTTTTTTTTCCTGCTACATTCTGCCATATCCTGCTTTAATCTTGATTCTTGATCTTCTAGTCAAGCCAATATTTTTTGTCAATATCCTATTTTGTCTTAAAGATACCTTAGATAGCTAACTATCAGTAACTATAACTCAGATAGCTAACTGCAGTAATGAGAAATCAAATTAACAACAGCAGCTCTAGAACACTTAACAGTTCAGAAAAGATTTATTGTTAATACAGCTAACTCCCTTACAAAACTAACATTCACTTGTGTTAGTAGTATTGGCAATTGCTTTTTGCTGGATTTGTTTTCCACAGCTTCCATTTCATTTCACTAAGAACAAAATTTGGTGATTTTCTGTGATTTTAAGAAGATATATGCACATAGATTTTGGAACTAGGTCTTTAAATTTCAATTCTCAGATGTTTGGGTTTTTTACTATGCAAGAAAATTAGTTAACAGTGAAAATCTTCAAAGGATTTAATTCTTTCAGTGTGTGTTCCTATCTTATTTTTTTCTCTCTTAATGTGCAATTGAATAGTGAACAGTTAATTAATTCCTTCTTTAAGCTGAGAATGAGAAATTATGAGAAATGATAACATTTTATTGAAGTACAGAAGCCAGTTTTCTATCCCAGTGTGTAAGAACTGGACTGCTTTTTGGACTTTTGTTGGCTGTTGGACAATAAAAGTGCATGACAAACCTCAAAAGATAGCAACTAAATGTTTTGTTTCTTCCAGATTCACGCACACCTCCAAACTTTCTGTTCTTCAGTCAGAGAAGTTTGACTGAAAGAGTGACTTCTTCTACTGCGAGTTCTCGATTATTGATATTTTCAACAATAATTTCTCTAGTCTTTCTCTATCATATGACCTCTATTTTAATTTTTCTCACCAAAGCAAATAAAATATGATACACTGGTACTATCCTTACATATAAATTTTTTTCTATTAAAGCAATTTTTTTCTTTTGCTTTGCTTTAAGAATTTCAGATTCCATTTTTTTTCATGCATATTAACTTGAATCTCAGTGTCATTAAATGTTATCTTTCACAGGAACTCTATTAACCATTTCATGTGTGTTCCACCTCCTGAAGATTTCATTCTTGTTCCAAGTACTTATTTGCTTAAAATACAGATCTCCAGCTTCTGAAACATTCCCCAAACACACTGCTTTTATCTGCCAAATAGAATTATATTGGTTTTATTTTTCATAAATGAAGACTACTTTTACAGTTTACTTATATTTTTTTGCTCTTTTACGTATTTTTATTTTAATCTGAACTAAGGATAGAGGCTAGTCATCTTGTTAATCTTGTACAATGTGATAACACCAATAAAATTGTGAAAATAATGATAAGTAATTTTTAAGTAGGTTTACCTTCCTTTCAGTTTGACATCAGTAACATTGACTTTTGTGGATCATCACAGACTATCAAAAAACATTCTGTGTATTGTATTGTTCATTGCAGACTATCTTATGTTTCTAAAGCATAAATCTGTCACATGGATTCTTTATTAGATATAAAGGAATGAGAAGAAAAACACTATTAGCGCAATAGAAAATGAAACAAAAAAATGGGGAAGAAGAATTGCTTCAATTCTGCTGTAATTTCTTCAGAAGTAAGCAACGTCTCTTAGTATGCAAATCCTTTATATGCAGAGTGACATTCATCTTACTTTATGATTTTAGTACCAAGAACCTTTTAATGTGTTAAGAAACATATATTTTTTTTCTTTCCTCCCCTGATGCACAGAATACTTCCATTAGAGAAAAGAACAGATTACTGTAACCTAGAGATAGTCCCCATGTCTGTTAGCAAACCTACGAAAATGCAGAGCAGCTTATTCTGCATGTTCCAGACCATCCTCCCTATTAAATTTATCTTGAATCCTGCTTATATTAAATGTGACTAAAGAATGTATCCATTTCTCTTCATGAAGCTTTTAGATATATCATCAACAAGCCAGCTCACTGGAAACACCATGAAGTACAATCAGGAAGTCATCCAGCTACATGGTAGGAATAGGTCCAGAAAAACTTCAGCTGTTTATGCAAATGTGGATACTGAGTGGCTGGCACCTTACCAAGGACTAGACTATCAGTGGCATATTTGTCTACTCTTTTAAAGTGTAATGGATGTTTACCACATCAAAAAGGAAAAATCAACAAAAAATTTCCAGTAACGTTTAAAGGATTTGCTGAGCTGGGGCATGCAATAGTGCCTCATGTACTTTTATTCAATTAAACTTGCCCAGGGGATATACTTCAATTGTGCTGCCTTGTATTTTTTCAGACTTATTTTCTTTTTCTCAAAGCAACTTCTGAAAAGCAGCTGTTGATGCTTTTCAGACCTCCCATTTTATTCTGTTTTTTCTTCAATTTGACATCTGATTTTTTTTCTGTGTATCTACTTCATAGCCTTATTTTGTTACCTCAAAAGAGAATTAAATTGAAAAAAAGAAAAAAATTAATTACAAGAATGAACTCTCAGTGCAAGCCTGTATTTACATAATTCAATAACTTTCCTCAGTTTGCTGTTGCAGAAGTGAATAAAACATGCTCTTCAGACTATAAAGATACTGAATATGCAAGTATTAACTGTAATATTAGTAGTTCAAAGACCACAGATATATACATACCCCTGTCCCTGAACATCCAGGATACTGTCCATGTGAAAGCAATATTTCTTGGTGTAACATTTTTGAAATCAAGGATTTCTGCATTTTCTGGTGTTATATACTCTGTCCTCTCCTCCTCACTCTTTTCTTGTTTCCCCTCCCAAAAGTTTGGGATGTAACTTTCAGTAATAACCAGATATAATATCGTTTGCTTTGGGTGAATGAATGGAGTAATAAGCAAAGATAACCAAGCCTATCATTTTATTTAACAGAAGAAAGATTTCAGAACATAAAAATATAGAATTTGCTTAATCAGAAACAGTAACAGGGTATTTAAAAATGCCTTTTCTTCACAAAAAATATTCAACCAGGCATGATTTGTATTGATCTTGTCATACACAGTTATTAAAAAACTCACAATATTTTAATGCTCTTTTATATAGTAAGCAATTAAAATTATATTTGTTTTACAAATCTGTTAGATGTTAGTAGAAAAATAATTGCTAGATGTTTTCAAGGCAAAGTATTCATATAATTAGTATCTTAATTGTTGAGAATTTCTCCTGAATTGTGCATACACAAACACTAAACACCAATTTTTTGAAATATTAATGACACCTTAACAAACTAAATATATTTTCCAAATATTTATAGTTGGTTGTATATAAGTATTACCTGCATATTAAATCATACTACATAGGCAGTGTGTAATTGTGTAATCACAGAATGTTAATATGGAATGCAGCTGCAAAAATTTTTTACAACATGTTTTTCATGTGATTACAGTTCTAAAAGTAAAAACAATCAAAAGACTCCCAATTCTTTAATCACATTTTAAATGAACTATAAATCATTCTGGCTTAAGGGACATATAATAATAAGAATATTTATGTACTTCTTAATATTTAATAAGCATATTTGGGTTAATTGTTTTTATCAGGATCCATTGCTTTTAGAAAATCCAACATAAAGACAAATATATTGCATATTAAAACACAAGACTAGTTCCCCATTATTGCAAAACCAATGTTTCTGTACATTTTTTGAAAAACAGAACTTTTACACCAATTAAAGTATATTTCAGCTTACAGTGAATTACTATCTCAGCACAGTTTTTGCTGCAATCTTCCCATGTAACAGCAGCTTTATCAAGGCTCTCTTCATAGAGCTGCTATTCATTCCGTATCATACAGGATAGCTATATTCTTCTACTGAAAGCATTGCTTAACAGCTAGAGAAACATCCTCTAGGAGCAGCAAACCTCTGCTCTAGGAAGCAAAAAAGCCTGACCTGACCATGTTGTTAATCACCTGTAGAAACTTAGGAGGAAGCAAAATTGATTTTTTCATGCAATAGAGAGAACTGTATTAAAATACTTTGATTTTTCCATCTTTGCAAAAATATACTAATTTTCTGAAATTAATTTAACTGGATCAAATACAAGGGCATTGTTACTTTTCTCCAAAGGAATGCATCTTTTATACTGTCTGGATTTTGAAAATCCTGTTATTTCAAAGATAACATGAGAACATTTTAATATTTAACAGTTATAAAAGACAATTAGGGAAAAGCCAATTTCCCCAATTTTTTTTTCCCCCTCCAATAAATGAAATCATGATTTCAAATAACGGAAAGTCATAGAATCATAGAATCATAGAATATTTAGGGTTGGAAAGGACCTTAAGATCATCTAGTTCCAACCCACCTGCCATGGGCAGGGACACCTCCCAGTAACCATGCCATCCAAGGCTATGTCTAACCAGGCCTTGAACACTGCCAGCGATGAAGCATCCACAACTTCCCTGGGCAACCCATTCCAGTGCCTCACCACCCTCACAGTAAAGAATTTCTTCCTCAGATCCAATCTAAACTTCCCCTGTTTAAGTTTGAACCCATTACCCGTTGTCCTATAACTACAGTCCCTAATGAAGAGTCCCTGCCCAGCATCCCTATATGCCCCTTCAGATATTGGGAGGCTGCTATGAGGTCTCCACGCAGCCTTCTCTTCTTCAGGCTCAACAGATCCAATTTTCTCATCCTATCTTCATACAGGAGGTGCTCCAGTCCCCTGATCATCCTCATGGCCCTCCTTTGGACTTGCTCCAACAGTTCTATGTCCTTTTTATGTTGAGGACACCAGAACTGCACACAATACTCCAAGTGAGGTCTCACGAGAGCAGAGTAGAAGGGCAGAATCACCTTCCTCGACCTGCTGGTCATGCTCTTTTTGATACCTTTATAAGAAAAATAAGGTTTTACATTCTCATAGCTATTTGAATTGGAAAGTCCATCTGAAGGGTGGGTAACTGAAAGCCCAAAGGTCTTTTATGGAATACCCAGTTTGGTGCAGAAGAGCTTTTTGTAAGAGAATAACAGTGTAGGGGGGAGGGAAATGCTCACAAAGACATTGAACAAAACAAAACAACAAAGGAATAGAGCATTCAAAACAATGAAGGCCAAGCAATTACTCAAGCCCAACTTTCCCGCAGCTGACTGAAGTAGTCTGCTGGTGCCTCACTGTGCGCGTGGTGTGTATACTGACGCCTATCCCCGTAGTTTGGAAATCCTACCTAGGTACTGGCTGTATAAACCAAAACATACATGAACCAAATTTGCAAACTGTGTATATCCTTACCCAAGTCTGTTTGTGCATGGCAAAAGATATCTAAACAAAAATCTCCCAGGTTTTTCTTACAGGGGTTTACTCCTATGACAGTTGCAGCGTGTTTGAAACGAATAGATACAACATCTAAAACTCCTAGTGATTCGTGAACACACGCTCTAAGAAAAGATTGCAATTATTCTGTTTAATCAACTGAAAATTAGTTTATTTCTGTAATATTATCGTAATTGCTAGAATAGAGAATAGACCTAAAATATGCATGAAAATGAACTCTTGGGTTTGAAATGATTCTAGCACAAAAAGCTACTCATATAGCACTTAATCATAGGCAAAGTATTTAATGTTCTCCCAAATGCATGAAACCCAAGACAGTAACATCTGTAAAATGAAAAGTAAATGTTTCTCTAGATGTCTCAGCTGTGTCTTGTCATAGATATTCCCAGCAGCAAACAATGTTGACTGACTCTTCTCAAATAAGAAATTATAAAGGATGCGGCTTCCATTTAAAGCTATAGTGGGATCAGCAAGAAGTGTTCAAGCAGGTACCACTGTTTTGATGTAGAGATAAAGATGTATGAAGGATTTTATCTGCTGTAGAAAAGAGGACCTGATTTTCCTTTCAAACATCTCCCTGTCTATGCCTGTGCAGTCTACCAAGATATGCATTCAGATCACTTACTCAGCATTAAATTTCATCATGGCCTTTTGGGAAGATGTTTACATTAAATTTACTTATCAGTGTTGAGTATCTAAAGTTTGGTGAATGTGAAGAGGCTTTAGTATTTCTAAAAATCTGGACACTAAAATACTATCAAGGTTTCCCAAGTTAAATGAAAAAGGATTTAAATGCAGAACTGAAACTCTACATCAGCTATTGCTTGTTCATCTGTTATAGCTAGACCTCTGTTCTGCAGCAAGACTAACATCCAGTACAATAAAGCATTCTTTTCATCTGGTAGAAAAACAAGGAAGAAAACAGAAACATTTCTTTTTCATGTCAGTATACGACATTCTTGAGTGGCCTTGCACATGATCAAAATAAAGCTTGTAATGTGTTTTTCATCTTCTAGAAGAACCTGACAGCATTTGCTTTTAAAGTTTCATTTTCCAAGAGAAAAAACATTGTAAACATGGTTTTCATGTTTAGTTCTGGGCTGTTTGGGTTTTTTGGCTGTCGTTTTATTTGGTTGTTTTTTTTTTTTTTGTTTTGTTTTTTTTTTTTTTTTTTTTGTTTTGTTTTGTTTTGTTTTGTTTTGTTTTGTTTTTTATTTTTATTTTTATTTTTATTTTATTTTATTTTATTTTATTTTATTGTTTTTTTGCAGACTTTTATTCATTTTCCAGTAGTTTCCTGGCACATTGTATGGGTCTGGAAATGACCAAGAGACATTGAAATTGTATTAACCACTACTGTAGTGTTTTTGCAACTTGCTGTGGAGGCTTCTGGCTTTCTCACAATACCATGTGTTATGGATGGCAGGTTGGACTTAAGTAGGCAGTAATGGTAAGGATAAAGTTTTGATGACAAAAAGATTTTGTTCCCATTCATTCATCATTTGCATGCTATGTTATGGCATGCTACTGGCATCAGCTCTCGGAAAAAACTGTTTTGCAGCACTGTGCTTGGCACCACACAGTCTTTGATTACTGACTGAGGTATGTATAAATATTGATATGAAGGAATATAAATAAGTATTTGCTTTGAGAAACTCCTATAACACAAAAAAAAAAAAATCACGATTTGCTATAATAATAATAACTGTAATAATGTTCTCAGGAAAGGAAAAACACTGTAATATATGAAAGAATGAATGAAACAATTTGCACAATACTAAAACATTTATCCTTTTTATTCCCACTTGCTGCTATATAATCACTGTGTGGGGGACAAACCTGTAAAGTGTGGAACTTGTATTCATATAATTCTTTCCTGAATACTTTTAACAGCTTACTACTATCTAACAGTATGCATATGGTGGAGTTCTATTCTCTTCCTGACTCCCCATCAAGAAAGGAATGTTTTCTACAGTCTTAGTGAGTTACCTTTGCTGTTTCAAGTCCTTCAGGAAGGCGTTAGCTTATCTTTCTGACTTTTTGATTTCGTGGATGACTAGCTACGAATTCAAGTTTAATAGGTAAAAGAAAAAAAAAAAAAATGTTTTCACCTCTCAACCGCTCTCTAATCCCTCATGCTCTAATTATTGTGTAAAGTGGTAATTTCTCAGATTAGCAATCAGGCTATCACCTATCATCTTCTGCTAAGATTTTTCACTAGTATCTAACATCCAAGCTGCATCATTTTCATGATATACCTGCAATACAGCCTCTTACTTGTTCTGTGTTGAAACCTATGGCCTAAGTTTTTATTCTCCTATATATCTATAACATTGAGCAAGTGCAATTCACCTTTTCCTGAAAGTGCATAATTTCTGCACAACTATTACATCCTCAGATTTACATATATTCAGAAAAATTGTTTAGTAAAAAAAAACAAAACCCCACAAAAAAAACAACCCCCACCAAAAAAAAAAAAAAAACAAACAGAAAAAACCTAAACAAAACAAAACAAAACAAAAAAAATGAACACACAACTGTCCAGACTATACTTTAAAAAACTGACTTTTTAGCAAAGTGTTTGTGTTCCTCAAAAATTGCAAATACTTACTAGAAGCACATCAAAAGGAGTATGACCAGCAGGCTGAAAAACCTTATAGGAAGTGAGTGCTTAATGTGTTAATGCCCTCAGACACTTGGGACATTTCTGTCTTATTTTTTCCACTCTTGTAAACGTGCTCAAGAAGTTCAAACTACATTTCAAAGGCTAAAACTTTGTTGCAGGTATCATATTTTGGCATTAGAAAGTGAAATCCATTACTGGCTCAAATAACTATTTAAAGGTTAAACATGGCTAGGAATTTCAAATCATTATTAGATTAAGCCTGTTGCACTGCTGACACACAACTGAATGACACTGTCTTATTTAGTAGTTTGTATTGAAGCAACTGGATGGTTTGACCTTTCAACAGGTGAGATATCGAACTGCAACAGGGCCACACACAAGCTTTGTGAACTGCCTAAGTTCTATTTAAGTCTTTGACTAAGATTTCTGTCCCTGTCCCATGGCATGGGATACATTTAATTCTGAATATATAGCAAGTTTCTCTTCAGTCCTCTGGAAGTGAAGAACATAACAAAATATATCTTTAAAAAGATCACAGTTCCTAATATTATCCTCTCTGCTTGTTCTATTTCTTTAGAATGGGATGCTATTTCTTCTGTGACTATAAGTGAGAGAGAAATGAATGTAAACAGTATCTGTTTCTCTACTTTGCTGCCTCGATATTTTTGAAACTAAGTAAACATGTATGATGCTTTCAGACCACTTTTTAATGGATAATCTCCATATTTATTGTTAGCCTGCAAAGCTGAAGGAAAATGACACTGCCTTGCTCCTGTTAAAAAAAATTACATTCTCTGACAGCAGCAGCTCCACACTGCTTTATTGCAGTCTTGTGATGAGAGTATGTATGTATATTTTGCTCAATTTTAAAACAAAATGCTCATTCATATGTTTCTAAAGGCATTATATAAATATGAAATACTGATTGAAAAATAAAATTTAAAAAGGTTCACTGTTGAGAAATCCAACTTAAGGACTAGAGATTAGTTTTTCTGCACTCTTTCCTAGTAGGTAATTTCCATGGTTTTCATCAAGATGGAGCAAACTGTCCTTCAACAGTTTGGAGCAAAAAAGGCGTTTGATACTCCCTAATGTCTCCATGTGAGGAAGGAAAGCCAAAGACATTTTGCAGAGAATTTTCTTCTTTCCTTCTCCTCCCATTCTTCCATTGTGAAGCCGTGAAGATTGCTGTTTCCATATTGCTTCCTTTCTCATCAATACATACCACCAGCTGTGGGCTGCTCATTATTTCTTATATTACTTTTCCACATGGTTGCCCTGTTAAGTGACCAGGGATAGGCAGTCTTATTTCTAAATTCATTAAGAACAAGAGAGTGATTTGGAACAACCAGTGTGGATTTACCAAAATCAACTCCATTCTGACCCAAGTCTATTGCAGTCTATTCTGAGTGACTGGTACTGTGGACAAGGGAGGTCAATCAGTACAGTATACCTTGACTTCAGCAAGGCCTTTGACACCCTCTCAAGTCTTGGTTTAAGATCAAAGTCTGCAAAAGGGTGAAGAATTTTCCCACCAAACCAAATAAGTGACTATATTCCTATTAAACTTTCAAATTCCAGCTCATTGAATAATCAGGCTGTCACGGCTTAAGCCTAGTAGTAACTCAGAACCATGCAACCACTTGCCCATTCCCCCTGCTCCCAGAGGGATGAGGAGGAGAATTGACAGAACGTAACTCCCACACGTAGTCCACTAACTAAGGTATAATACAAACCACTACTGCTACTGCCAATAATAATAATCATAAGGAAAATAACCAGGGGAGAGAATACAACTGCTCGCCACCCACCGACTGATACCCAGCCAGACCCAGTAGTGATCTAGCCCTTCTGGGTAACTGCTCCCAGTTTATATACTGAGCATGACATGCTGTGGTATGGAATACCTCTTTGGTTAGTTTGAGTCAGGTGTCCTGTCTCTGCTTCCTTCCGACCTCCCCTCCTCCCTGGCAGAGTATGAGACTCAGAAAAGTCCTTGGTCCAAGTAAACATTCCTGAATAACAACTAAAAACATCAGTGTTATCAGCGCTGTTCCCAGGTTAAAAGTCAAAAACACAGCACTGCACCAGCTATTAAGAAGGAGAAAAATGACTGTTACTGCTGAACCCAGGACACAGGCTTAAGATTTTTTCACATTTTTGTCTAGAAAGGATGTTGCTAAACCAACCCACCTGTTCTTTCATAAAGATACAACCATTCCCATATAGGTACTTACAGTTTGTGTTTATCTATGTGCTTCCTGCTTGCATTGTTTTAAGGAACTCTTTTCAAGAAAAATGTGAGTGCACAAGTATATGCAAGAGTTAGAAGCCAGACGTGCTTTTACTGCAGTCATAGATCTTTAGAAACATGCTTTCATAAGCAAGGGCTGCAAGAAGGCTATTGGGTCTACCCAATACACATCAGAACAGAGAGTGCATTCAAGGAATTAACATACCGTAGTGCAGAAGGAAAGAAGGGAACTAACTGCTTTAGTGGTACCCACAGCATCAGGCTATAACAACAATAACAGTATCAGCAGCAAAAATTTCCTTTTTTTTCCCCCTCTCCACTGTTTATAAATGAGATTGAGCATATGGATACACAATTAACATTATTTCATTAGATCAGACTACAGCTCTCCAAGCAATCATAAAAAGGGGTTTCCATTCATAATGGTTTATGTAAGTTTCTTAAAACACCCGTTAATACATTGAAAGCACAGATTCATCTCAAAAGAAAATAGTATTACACCTGCAGATTATGCAGAAGGGTTTTTTATGATCAGAATGACTTTCATAATTTAACATACAGCTGTACTATTTAATGCATATTCTTGTTCTGCTGTATTCTCTTTTGTTTTATGTCAATTTCTGATCAGTCTATTTACCACCTCTAAGAAGCCAATTTCCTTTTAGTTCACATAGGCAAAACCGCCTGAATAGTTTTCCCTTCCAGACACAGTTTCCAGATCACGTCCTCTTTCCTAAGCAGACCCTTCTAAATCTTCCCCCTAAACTTTTCAGGCTCCCAGGTCCCCATTTTAACCAGTTTCAACCTTCCTCCTTAATGGTTTACAGTCATTATCTTTCTGAAAAATAATTCTCCCCACTTTTGTCACGTCAGCTCTAGTTTCTTTTCCCAGTTACCTCAGCAGATTCTGAAGCCAAGACACTTCCAGAACTAAGGTGGAAAAGGAATGTAAGAAAAAAATGGTTTATTTTTCCTTTGTGTAAAGACCACTTTTACTCTCATGTAGATACCTAACTTTTATTACATGTAGTCTTAAGTTTTTAGTGTTTAGAAATGCAACTCTTTGTCACCAGAGACAATCATGTTTCAAAACCAAAATTGCACCGAGTGAAACACGACAGACTTAAGACATTACCTCTCATGAAATTACACCTTGCATGCAGCAAGCTTGCTTTTCAAAGGGATTTCTTTCAGGTTATAAGAAGCTTTTATACAGTTTATATCATACGACTGAAATCTGGAGAAGAATATTAATTATTGAAGAATATGAGAAACCGCAGGTGGAATCATTTTCTTTCATTAATTTCAATATCCTCAATGTCATCCAGGAAAAGCTGTGCATTCTGTGTTCCATATGCTGTGTGTTCCAGGTACATAGTGATAGAATTCCTAATGGAGATAAGCGACATGCAATATGGTAAGTGCAATAGTTATAAAGCAAACTAAAAATGTGAAATTTATTTAAAGCACTCATATTTCTAAAAGTAGATATACTGTAAAAATACAGACTGAATTAATCATATGGATTAACCAAAAAAACTGAATTAACAAGGAGATAGCATTAATACCACTACATTCTGTATTGAAAATACAGTTGAGAAGACAAAAGGCACAAGAAGTTCACTTTGCTTTAATTGAAATTGTTGAAATACTGATAGAACTATATGTGTTGAGGGAGGGGGACATCATTCCATCCCAACACACCCAGTCGGTTGCTAGCACCTATAGTAAACATTCAGAGCAATGTAGAGATATTCCAGCTTCTCCAGCCGATGAGCCGGCTTCAATTGGATCTCGGCTCAAATGCCTCTATACAAATGCCTTCAGCATGGGGAACAAACAAGAGGAATTAGAGATGTGTACACGTCTACGGGGGTATGATATCATAGGCATCACAGAAACATGGTGGGATGGCTCCTATGACTGGTGTGTTGGAATGGAAGGCTACTGGTTCTTTAGGAAAGACAGGCCCCGTAGGCAGGGAGGGGGAGTTGCTATTTAAGTTAGGGATAGGCTGGAGAGTATGGAACTCTGTCTGGGGACAGGTGAGCAGTCGACAGAGAGTTTGTCGGTCAGGGTTAAAGGGAGAACAACAATGGGTGACATTATTGTGGGAATCTCTTACAGACCGCCTGATCAAGTGGACTTGCTGGATGAAGCACTCTATAGACAGATAAGAGCAGCCTCATTCTCACAGGCCCTTGTTCTCATGGGAGACTTCAACCACCCTGATATCTGTTGGAGGGATGGTACAGCCCGGCATAAGCAGTCCAAGAGGTTCCTTGATTGTGTGGAAGACAACTTCCTTCTGCAAGTAATAGAGGAGCTGACAAGGAGAGGTGCCATGCTTGACCTCGTCCTCACCAACAAGGAACGGCGGGTTGGAAATGTGACACTCCTGGGCAGCCTTGGTTGCAGCAATCATGACATGGTCGAATTTGAGATCCTCGGGACAGTGAAAAGCGCATGCAGCAAGCTCACTGCCCTGGACTTCAAGAGAGCAGACTTTGGCCTCTTCAGGAACCTGCTTCATAAGGTTCCATGGGATATAGCCCTAGAGGGCAGGGGGGCCCAAGACTGTTGGTTGATATTCAAGGATCACCTGCTGCAAGCTCAAGACTGTTGCATCCCAACTAGAAGGAAGCACTGCAGGAGGGCCAGGAGGCCTCCTTGGATGGATAACGAGCTGCTGAGCAAAATTCGAAGGAAAAAAGAGGTTTGTAAAAGGTGGAAGCAAGGTCAGGCGACCTGGGAAGAATACAGTGATGTTGTCCAGGAAGCTAGAGACCAGGTTAGGAAAGCTAAGGCTCACTTAGAATTAAGCTTGGCAAGGGATGTTAAGGATAGGAGGAAGGGATCCTATAGGCACACTGCAAACAGAAGGCAGGCTAGGGACACTGTGGGCCCTCTCCAGAAGCTATCGGGAGAACTGGCTACCCTGGATTTGGAGAAGGCTGAGGTTCTTAATGACTTCTTTGCCTCAGTCTTCACCGGAAAATGCCCTGACCATACCACCCAAGCCTTGGAAGGCAGACACGGCGACAGTGAGAATGAAGACCCTGGGCCCACTGTAGGAGATGATCTGGTTCGAGACCATCTTACTAACCTTACAGTGTACTAGTCCATGGGACCTGGTGAAATCCATTCGTGGGTCCTGAAGGAGCTGGCAAATCAAGTTGCTAAGCCACTGTCCATCATATTTGAAAATTCATGGCAGTCAGGTGAAGTTCCCGATGACTGGAAAAAGGGAAATATAACCCCATTTTTAAGAAGGGGAAAATGGATGAGCCAGGGAATTACAGACCAGTCAGTCTCACTTCTGTGCCTGGCAAAATCTTGGAGCGGATTCTCCTGGAAGGCATGCTGAGGCACATGAAGATCAAAAAAGTGCTTGGTGACACCCATCATGTCTTCACTAAGGGAAAATCCTGCCTGACCTATCTGGTGGACTTCTATGAAGGGGCTACGGAACTGATGGACAGGGGTAGAGCAGTTGATGTCATCTACCTGGACTTGTGCAAAGCATTCGACACCGTCCCACAAGACATCCTTGTCTCTAAATTGGAGAGACATCAATTTGATAGGTGGACCACTCGGTGGATAAAGAACTGGCTGGATGGCCGCACGCAAAGAGTTGTGATCAATGTCCAGCTGGAGACTAGTAACGAGTGGTTTCTGTCAGGGATTGGTGTTGGGACCGGTCTTGTTCAACATCTTTGTTGGTGACATGGACAGTGGGATTGAGTGCGCCCTCAGCAAGTTTGCCCATGACACCCAGCTGTGTGGTTCGGTTGATACACTAGCAGGAAGGGATGCCATCCAGAGTGACCTTGACACACTTGTGAGGTGGGCTAATGCCAACCTGATGAAGTTTAACCATGCCTAGTGCAAGGTCCTCCACCTGGGTTGGAGCAATTCCAGCACAGCTCCACGTTTGGCAGAGAAGAGATTCAGAGCAGCCCTGTGGAGAAGCACTTGGGGGTGTTGGTTGATGAAAAAATGAACATGATCCGGCAGTGTGAGCTTGCAGCCCAGAAACCCAACCGTATCCTGGGCTGCATCAAAAGCAGCGTGACCAGCAGGTCGAGGGAGGTGATCCTGCCCCTCTACTCTGCTCTCTTGGGACCTCACGTGGAGTATTGTGTGCAGTTCTGGTGTCCTCAACATAAAAAGGACATGGAACTGTTGGAACAAGTCCAAAGGAGGGCCACAAGGATGATCAGGGAACTGGAACACCTCCCATATGTAGATAGGTTGAGAGAATTGGAGCTGTTGATCCTGGAGAAGAGAAGGCTGCATGGAGACCTCATAGCAGCCTTCCAATATCTGAAGGGGGCCTATAGGGATGCTGGGGAGGGACTCTTCTTTAGGTACTGTAGTGATAGGACAAGGGGTAATGGGTTCAAGCTTAAAGAGGGGAAGTTTAGATTGGATCTGAGGAAGAAATTCTTTACAGTAAGGGTGGTGAGGCCCTGGAATGGGTTGCTCAGGAAAGTTGTGAATGCTTCATCGCTGGTGGCGTTCAAGGCCGGGTTGGACATAGCCTTGGGTGGCATGGTTTAGTGTGAGGTGTCCCTGCCCATGGCAGGGAGGTTGGAACTATATGATCTTAAGGTCCTTTCCAACCCTTACTTTTCTATGATTCTATGATTGTGTGAACTATATACACATATAAAATGTTTCCTAAAATTCTGACAAATTATGGAGGAGTATTCAGTTTTTAAATCAATCTTTGTGTCAATTTGTCCTTAGGAGCCAGTGTTACTCTTTGTACTGACAGCTTGCCATTTGGCTCACTGCTGGAATTAGGTGAAAAATGTAGTGATAAATGAAAAGTTTGAAATGATGTAAAGGCTTCTGTTTAAATGTGGGTTTGTACTTTAATTGGGAATTCTACTAAGATTTGGTCCTTCAAGGGCCATGTGGTAGCTGATGTCTTTAAAAGGGTGGTGAGGCCCTGGAATGGTTTGCCCAGGGAAGTTGTGAATGCTTCATCCCTGGCGGCGTTCAAGGTGGGGCTGGACATAGCCTTGGATGGCGTGGTTTAGTGGGAGGTGTCCCTGCCCATGGCAGGGGGGCTGGAACTCGATGATCTTGAGGTCCTTTCCAACCCTAACTATTCTATGATTCTATGATACTCATTATCCTGGAGCATCTGGATTCCTGTTCCAAAGAAACAGACATAGCCACTGAAGCTTGTTTTGGCATGTTAGTTCATATAAAAATTATTTCACTCTCAGATACTTGACTATATAAAGATACCAAAGAGATTAATTCTTCTACATCTCAAGGAAGAAAGTAAACTATTTTTTCCAAAGTTAACTTCATTGCTAAATGAATGCTGGTTCCACTAAAGTTCAACTGTCAATTGCAGCCTCAATCCACAGCATATAAATAAGGAACAGAGCCAAACTTTAATATTGTCTTGGAAAAGTTTAGAGTTCCAAAAGCCCTTCAAACTTATACTGTACATTCTGTGTTTAAATTACATCTTTTAGTATGCAAATACACTTAAGATTTTTGGCCTGATACTTGTGTCCTGGGTTCAGCAGTAGCAGTCATTTTTCTCCTTCTTGGTAGCTGGTGCAGCGCTGTTGATTTTCGGCCTGGGAACAGAGCTGATAACACTAGTGTTTTCAGTTACTGCTTGGTAATGTTTGGGCTGTCCAAGGACTTTCTGAATCTCATGCACTGCGAGGGAGGAGGGGAAGCCGGGAGGAAGGAGAGACAGGACACCTGACCCAGACTAACCAAAGAGGTTATTCCATACCACAGCACATCGTGTTCAGGATGTAGAAACGGAGAGCAGAGACCCAGAAGGGTGGTGGGGGGGTGCACGGTGTTGGGGGGTGCACTGTTTGGTTGGGCTGGGGACTGGTGATGAGCAGTTGTATTCTCTTTCCTTGTATTTGCCTTGTCATTATTGTTATTTGGGGTACCAGTAGTGATTTGTGCTATACCTTAGTTACTAAACTGCTGTTATCTCAACCTGTGGGAGTTTCATTCTTTCGATTCTCCTTCCCATGCCTCCAGAAGCGGAGGGAAGAAAGAGTGAGGAGTGAGTGAGAGAGCGACTTCGTGGCTGAGGCTTAAACCACGACAACTTGCTGTTGTTTTTTTTTGTGCTTCAACTTCTGTGTCATGAGATCTATTAAGTCAATTATTCAACCCTGCTCCGGAAAATTTCCCCTTCCTTGTTTTATAGCATTGTATTCTACACAGGCTCTGGCTTGCCTGGGGGAAATGCTCTGAGCCTGTCTGCATCCACACACAGATATGAAGGACAGATTGCACTTAAGGAAATTTATAAAGCAATAGGGCATCACCTCAGTGGCATCCTTTACTCACCATTATTTTAGGATGCGCTTGTTGGGTACTAACTACTTAGATTATGTGGGGATAATTAATTATGATTAACAACTAACCATTTATTATGAAGTGTGCTGTCAGTGAATGTCAGTCCAGCAAAGCTTCATCTTAAACTCTAAAACAGACATGATTTATCAGTTTTCTAAATGTTCCCATCATTGCCATCACTAATTCCTCAACAAATACACAGACGTGCCTGTAAACAGCCAGCCACAGCAATTGTGTAGGATGCCACTGGAGGGCTGGAAAAAAAAAATAAAATAAAATAAGGAGAACCCATGGAATACACATGGTTTCAGCATCAAGGTGGTGATCACCGCATACAAAATAGAAGGATTTCTGTCGTATGACTGGAGGAGGTCACACCTCAGGACCTACCACAGTCTTCTAGGTACCCAACTCCCAGTTAACTTGGGCTCTAAATTTTTTGCCTGAGGCTGGAGTTCACGGTTTTCCCAGACTTCTCACTTCAAAGACAGGGACCTGATTATCAATTATCTCCAACACAATGTGCCTCAAAGCTCCAGAATCTCTAGGAGCTCCAGTAACCAAATGCGCAGGAAGGAAATAAAATTCTAGCACTTGTTTTCTTAGCTCAGGAATTTGAGCAACCAATCCTTTTCCATGAAAGTATTTTTACTTCAATACCTGGCATCTTCAAATAAATATTGTTTCAACATTAATAACATTTCTTCCTTTACTGTTTCCTTCAAAATAAAAATCAACAATATAAGGTAAAAATCAGTAGTAATCCCATTGATGTTAATAAGAGTTTCATGAAATTAATAACAAGAACATAAAGTTTTTCTATTAGTTTCACTAATAGAATGTTTTGTTTCAACCCCACACTGGTTAATGAAAAAATTTTGCAACAGGATAAAAAAAAACAAAACACACAAATACAACTGGCTTTGGTCTGGCTTACTCAGGGTAATCAGGCACTGAAATTAATCAAGCTGATAGCGGAAATATCCTGTCCTACCATCTCAGGAATTATATTTATACATTTTCTTCTTTTTATGTCTGAAAATAAAGTGAAAACGTGTTCAGAAAAATGGGTTCTCTCTGAACACCATGATTAATACAACTAATATACTTTCGGTTATTGTTTTGCTGTTTTAGTCTATTCTAACTATAGCACGTTTTATTCACTGAAGAAAGCGGGAATGTCAAAAGGCTGTTCTCTTAATCAGCTGCTGAATTAATGAACACGAAGCTTGTGGCTGCTACTAAAAAAGGACAGATATTTGGAGTCAGATGAAATCTTGACTTTGCCAGTTCCTGCTTTGTATACTATGCTCACTCTGTCATTTCCAAATGGACTGCTACTCTGGAAAATATGATAATTCATTTCACTACCCAAGATTACATGTATACTGCATAGATTCTGGACAACATGAAGGTTTTGCTTTAATAACTTTTTTCTTTAGTGATTGTTTCATTTTCTTAGATAAGGAATCACATCTAGAAAAATTCTTCGTATCAGCACCAGATGACATGTCAGAGTCTCACAAGAATGAGCCAGAGAACATCACTGTCTCTGAGATTGCAGACATATAATCATTTCTTCGCTATTCTGGGCAGGTGCACACTGACCTCATAGCCATCACCTGCTTCTGGGCTGTCAGTCACAGTACTTTGTAATATAAGGGCTACTTTGCATGCTGCTTTACCAAGAAGAAATGCCACTAACTGTGATAACAATTCCAATTAGTTGTTGAAAAATCATTGTGAAGATCTGTCACCAGCGATTACTCATCTCTTTAATGGTTCCTTCAAGCAGAAGGTCAGTTTCAGCTATTTAGAAAATAGGCAATATCATTATCATTCCCTGAGGGGCTTACCTAAGCACTCTGAAGGATTATTGTCTAATTTTACTTTTAAGCAAGGCTGCAGAACTCATGAAACAGGCACTTTTCAGGAGGAAAATTAAATATCTTTACAGCAATGATTTCAGCCACAGGAGGTTGGGAGCAGTTACATACCCCTAGGCAAACTATAACACAGCAATTACAAGAAAAGCATACTCTGAAGGACAGACAGGGAACAAAATTTTAAGAGAATGAGACCAGTGTGGGATAAGAAGCAAGAAAAGGATTAGATTCAGGACTAGAAACAAGACATTTGATTTCCAAAACTTCCTATTAGTATCACAACCTAAAATTATACTACAAGGCAGATGTGGCCTTACTCAGTGTAAACTGGAGGGATAACTGTCTGCTCTAAGACAAACCACAGACAACTGTTGAGTTAATAAATAATTGCTAACAAATGCGACGTTATTTAGGTAAGATCAGAACACCTTATGATTAGTTACACAACATATTTTTGTTTGCATTATATCTATCACTACCCTTCAGTGCTGGAATACCTGCTCCAAACTGCCCAGAGAAATGACTACTAAAGCCCAGTCAAAGAGCTATTTCAGACATTATTTATTTATTGATACATATTCGGTAAAAACCCTGAACAGATTTTGATTAACCTGCTCATAGAACAGTGCTACCTTAACTGTAAGAGAACGGTACCTATACTTTCTAGATTCATAAACCTGAAGATTTATGCAGTATGAAATGAATGCTGCTGATCTTGAAATCTTTGGATTCCTTTACTCAGTTACTTTTACTGAAATTATTTACTACTATAAAATAATTTGTTACTAAGAATGGATCTCTAATGAGGAGGAATACGCAAAACTTTGAAGGAGGCTGACAGCATGGGAAGCCAAGCATATATGCCAGCATTAGCAGAATCAGAGCTATTCCACTGAAAATAACAGTTATATTTAAGAAAGTTCAAATATTTACTAATTTAAAAGTGAAAGATAATAATCATTATCTGATAATCATTTCACTACTTTTTAAAGGATACACAGCTTTTTCAAATTCTTTCCATTATTTCCCCAATTTTACTTATTTTGGAATACTTCTCACTCTGGTCCTGTTCTTCACTCCTCCTGATTCTTCTTTGTAATTCCCATATTCTTATCACTGTTTCCAGTTCCTGCCTGCCCTGCTTTTGGCTGGGGTAAAGTTAATTTTTTTCATAGTAGCCAGTATGAAGCTATGTTTTGGATCTGTGCTGAAAACTGTTGATAACACAGAGATGTTTCAGTTACCGCTGAGCAGTGCTTACACAGAGCCAAGGCCTTTTCTACCCACCAGTGAACAGGCTGGAAATGCACAAGCAACTGGGAGGGAACACAGCCAGAACAGCTGATCCCAACTGACCTAAGGGATATCCCATGCCATATGGTGTCATGTCACCCTCCAGGTCTTACTCCTTCAACTGGAGCTTTCTAACCATCACAGCATATAGATACCAGCAGAGAGATACAGAAGACGTAAGGTTTCTTATATGACTTAAGTCTAGCCTGTAGCACACAGGTGCTGGAGTTGCAGGACAAGTCATTCCTGCCTTGCCACAAGGATTCATTCGTGCAGTAGCAAATGTGCAATGCAGTCCCTCTACACAACATGAATAAACTGAGAGCTTGACCAGATCTGGAAAAGCGTAGCCCTGACTAAGCCTGTTCCCCTTAAGGATTTCAGGCCCTTCCTCAAAGAAGGGAAGTTGAACAGCTTTGCTAACAATTACTCGCCAATATTTAAATTAGAAAAAGACTAAATAATGCATTTTCCCCACAGTCTCATTTTTAGAAGGAGCTGCATTATTCCGGTGGAAAAGTGTTGCCTGAATTTTCTGCAACTGTTAGGGAATATTTTAACATATCCTTGCAGGTTATTATAGCTGCTTTCCTACACCCATGAAAGACCTAGCAGACTTAAAGACAGTCTATCCAGCCACTGATATCTGATACTAACAAAATGCTCTCCAGTTCCAGGCATAAAGGAATCAAAATAGATATTCACATAGCACAAGTTACCAGATGAAGAGCTGCTGAGGACTGTTATCATCTAAGCCTACTATCAAGAGAGATTGAAGCATTCTTTTCCAACTGTCTAGTATATCACTGGGATCAACCCCTGCAAATTTATTATGTTTGGTAATAGTTCACATGATGTGAAAACATCCATTCCTGCAACAGTATCATTACATGACAAGGCTGGAAATATTCTTGGAATACCATTCCAACACTACCAAAGACAGTGATTTGTTCCCTTGTTTTTTTTTACAGCAACACTATGCTTCAATAATATTGTAAAGACTGACTCAGGGTTCTCCAGTACAATGACCTAGCAGAACAATGCCTACTACAGAATAGTCAGTAAATTCCAATTGATAGAAGTTCCTAAGGGATTGCTAGGACCAAGTCTGATGAGCATATATTTTTCTGCCCAGTGCTGTAACCCAAATAATACAACATCATTTCAGGTTATTCAAATGCTAAGAAATACACAAAGAAGAAGAAAACAAATGAAACCCTCATATTCTATTTCACAAGACTCAAGCTATAGAGCTTGAACTGAAGTGAAATAATGCCACTTTATTTTCTACTATTGAAACTACTTGAAAAGAAAAATAAACATCATATGTCAGAGTTCTTGCTACCTATAACCTTTTCCATTTTCATTGGCTGATACACGTCACATTTGACCTGCATTTATTTCCAATTCTCATGCTCCCAAATCCATGCCTTTACATAGCCCAAACAGCATTTTAGCTAATAGGCTTAAATATCAATGTCTATATAATGTTTTCACTCTCCATTAATTTCAGATGGCTTACTTAGCTCTCTTCCATGGAACATTATACAGTATTAATGTAGTCATTACAAAATACCCCTCTTTTTATGGAAAACAGTCCAATATACATTATTTATGTAAGTTCTGCAGATAATTTCTTGTGAAATACCCTCAAAGGAATGGAGAATGGAAATAAAACTTGACTTTTGAAAAGAAGCTGTGAAGAATAGGGTAACATAAAATAAGAACAAACATCTACTCTTAGCCAAAGATCTCAGTCAGTAACTTAAACCAGGAGAGATTTCTTAGGGTTAGGATAATATTCTAATTCTCTCCCCCATCCCAATGAAGGAGGAGCAAGCAAGTGTGCAGCTTTGTGGTGCTTAGCTGTCAGCTGGGTTTAAACCACAACAGCCCCTTTTTGGCACCTAATGTGGAACTCAAAGGGTTTGAAATAGCAGATTTGATTGGTACGTGCTACCTCTAATTTATAGCTCTTATCGCTGTTTAGCTATTAATTGACAGCCTTCTGTGTCTGCCATGGTTTTGCTTTCCTCACTGTGTATTAGTCTAGTACTTGTTCGTAGATGTTTTCTGCTTTCTTGCCTTGCTGTATCCCTTATCATCATACTCTGCTGAGCCTAGGAACACTTTAATAACAGTGATGGCAATGCCCCTGGGCTGGCAGATGGCCAGGGCATTGCTGCTGTACTGGAGAGTTTGGAATTCCAGTATGAACTCAAGTTGAAGTCACTGTGACCAGAGCTATCTTTACTGCCCAATAACTCCACACAACACACCAACCACCTCTCCTAACCTGAGTGCACACTGTTAACACATGGAGCCCAAAATCACGGACTAAATGGACTCAATGGATATTTTACAGACATTTTACAGAGGTGGTCCTGGATTAAGGGAATGGCAGCTGTGTATTATATCAAAGGATGCACTGGATAGTATGGTACCCAAGTATGATGTAAATGGTATGGAATAATGGATGAAGAATGCATTGGATTTGGCGGGGGTTCAGTTATATTTCTTCACAGTAGAGCTATGTTGTGGATTTGTGTTGAAAACAGTGTTGATAATACAGAGATATTTTCATTACTGCTGAGCAGTGCTTACACAGAGTCAAGGCCTTTTCTGCTCCTCACCTCACCACACCAGCAAGTAGGCTGGGGGTGCACAATAGGTTGAGAGGCAACACAGCCAGGAAAGCGGATCCCACCTGAACACAGGGATTTTCCATACCGTGTAGCATTGTGCTCAACGTATAAAACTGGGGGAAGACAGAAGGAGATGGGAGAGAGGGGGATGGAAGGATGTTCAGAGTGATCACCTTTTTTCCAAAGTAACTGTTACATATGATTGAGCTCTGCTGTTCTGGAGGTGGTTTAAACCCAGCTGGTAACTAAGAACCAGACACTTACTCACTTGGCTGAACGCCTGCCTGCCAATGGCAAGTATTAAATGAATTCCTTGTTTGTTTTGCTTCTGTACACGGCTTTTGCTTTACTTAAACTGTTTTTATCTCAAGTTTTCTACTTGAATTCTTTCGATTCTGTCTCCCATCTCACGGCAGAGGGAGTGAGCGAGCAGCTGTGTGGTGCTTAGTTGCCAGCTGGGGTTAAACCACAAGAAGGTTGTGACCAGATTTCCGCTGAGCGAAGTATCTAAGGATCATGAAAACTAAATGAGAACATGAGGTAGCAAGTTTTCTCTCTTTAATAGCTGCTTGCCTCCCATTTCAAGATATTAAAATTATGCAATTTGTACATCCAGTTGTCAAGGTATGAAAACGCCGAGATTCTAAAGCAGAAGTCACTTAGCCATCTGACAGGCATGAATGAATGCTGCAGAATGAAGCTTCTCCATTTCATTTCAGTAACATGTTATATAAAGCAAGTGAGCAGGGACACCTTGGCATATAAACCAAAGAGTATATATAAGTCATATAATTTAGCAAGCATATGAGGAACAGCTCACCCAATGACAGCTACAAGAAAAGAATAATCCCGTAATGGCTCTTTGACAGTTTATTTCCAGTGCATCTTCTTAGGCAGTACATACTGTTTATTTTCTAAGCAGCTTAGGAAATGGGAGGTAAGTAGGATGATGATTATAATTCAATATAAAATACATATTTAAGTAATGTTGGGGGGTCTGACTTAAGCCATTAAAAGTCAAAATATATGTCTCCAGCAATATCCTTAGCTCAGCTGCTATTCTTATTTTCTAAATGTGGAACAGTCTCTTATCACAGGCTGCCACACCACTGGACAATGTAGAATTGGTATGAAGGAAGAATTAGTTCCAGCAGTTCCCAAAGAATAAGATTCCACACCACAGACAACTTGACACAACTTCTAACAGTCTGGTTTCCCCTCTCTCCCTCTCCCCCTGCAGTTGAAACCAGGGTTTATCCTTTAATTTGGTTTTTCTAATCTCTCTTCTTTCATATGTACCTAATCCAATTTACCAAAATGTCTCAGTGGATTGGTATCTCAGTAAAATACTATTATCTCTAATTTAGACAGGTGAAAAATGGAAAGATTGTGTAGTCTGCTCAAGTTCACCCCAAAAACCTCAGTGCCACAACACAGAATTTTGCTAGAGCCTTTGAATTCCAGGTAAACCCTTCCACTCACCTTAAACTTTGTGATATTATAAAAAAGTATTGTTTCAGGGAATAGATATAGTAATATTTCACAAGAGAATTTAAGAGAAAGGTGAAAAGAAACTTAATTCTGAAGATGAAATTGTATTCCACTTTATTATTTCATTTCCATTAAATTATAAGCTAACAAGGCATGAAACCATAAAGGCAAGTGCAGCACCATATTGCAGTTGCAGAAGCTGTAAGGTGGTCCTCAGTGGCTTTGATGAATTCTGATACCACCTTGAGTATTTGCTACTGCAGGTATTAATCTAGGGATGAAATGTCTCAGATATTCAAGGCTTACACCTGAAGACTGCTGTGTCCCTGTTCATGGCAGGGGGGTTGGAACTAGATGATCTTAAGGTCCTTTCCAACCCTAACTATTCTATGATTCTATGATTCTATGATAATACTCTCTTATTATGCATTTGATTTCTAATGCACTGCTTTTCACAACAACTAGAGGTCTAAGAATAAAATAAGAAAAAAAAAAAAAAACACAAAAACCACAAAACAAAAAAATTAAAGAAAATTACTTTACTACTGTGATCAATAATCTCTGATCTCTTCCAAAGACCCTAAGTTTAAGAAGCCTATATGATCTGCAGCAGGGTTTTTGTTTGTGGTTCTTTGGGGTTTTTGTGGGTTCTAACACAGCTGTTAGTTTCGGTGTTGTTTTTTTTTTTAAACAGCTTCCATTTTTCTCTCCCTGCAACTTTTTTTGTGGCAACACCTTGATTTTTAAAAACCTGGTATGTTAGAAGCTTAAGATTCAGGTTACTATGTCACATCATGAGGAAGACATTCTTTACTGTAAGAGTGGTGAGACACTGGAGTGGGTTGTCCAGGGAAGTTGTGAGCGCTCCATCGTTGGCAGTGTTCAAGGCCAGGTTGGACAGAGCCTTGGGTGGCATGGTTATTGGGAGATGCCCCTGCCCAAGGCAGGGGCATTGGAACTAGATGGTTGTAAGTTCCTTTCCAACCCTAAATATTCTATGATTCTATAATTCTATGATCTTAAGGTCCTTTCCAACCCTAAATATTCTATGATTTTACGATCATGTTTACTACATCAGTATATGAGACTGAGATATGAATTGTTAATAAGACACATCAAATGCTATTTCAACGAAAAAAAAAAAAAATGTTCTCTGTAAAGGAAGATTAGAAAATACAGTACCAGAAGCATACTTCACCAGTACCTTACTGCAAGAGCCACTCATATCAATAGACCTGCTACAGAGTGTATTGCTCTCCAAAATGATACAATGGATAGCATCAGAATAATTAACTAAGTCCAATAAAGTTTCTTCCCACCCTGAACAGTATATTTGATCTGGTAAACTTAAAGTAAAAATGAATTACATACAGTTCTTCCTCCTTACAGTACTACATTAGAAATTCTTTTAAAGGCTTGCAAGTTCAATTCCAGCAGATAAATTTTGTAAACCCAAATTGCTTTTCCTTGTTACAGTACTGTTGATCTAAGTGCAAACAGATTTTTCTTTATTTTTTGTTTTATGAAGCTTTAGGACTGCACAAACTTATTGTTGCAAGTGGGCATGGTAGCAGTCTAACTGACTGCATTCTTCCCTTTCTGCTGGAGGCAATTTAATGTGCAAAGTAAGTATTTTATTTTACATTTTATATTGCTGAAGTCAAGGTAGGCTTCAGCAATCTGCTTTCCCCAACAGGTAATGAGAGGAACACTTTCGTGGAGATGAAAGAAATTTTTGCAGGGATGCTCCCATCAGACCTCACTGCTGCACGTTTTGCAAACTTCATATTTTCGCAGTTATTAATATCTACTTGAATATTACCTTTAAAATTAATTATTACATATAGTATTTTTCAAATTCTCTCATTCACAAGAAAGTATTGTGGAAAAAGCAGATCTGGCACCATACCATCAAGATTACACATAACTCCTGATCATGATAAAATACAAACTGTCAGGGTGGTACTTTCACTATGAATTGATTTTCAGAAGCATATCTTTTCATCAGATACTGTTGTGGTTTGAGTCTATAAACTCACACAGTCGCTCTCTCACTCACTCCCCACTCTTTCTTCCCTCTGCTCCTGGAGGGATGGGAAGGAGAATCGAAAGAATGCAACTCCCACAGGTTGAGATAACAACAGTTTAGTAACTAAGGTATAACACAAACCACTACTGCTACCACCAATAATAATAATAACAAGAGAAATACAAGGAAAGAATACAATAGCTCACCACCAAACCCAGCCTGACCAAGCCGTGCGCCCCTCACCGTGCACCCCCACCACCCTTCCGGGTCTCTACTCCATCTTTACATCATGGACATGACATGCTGTGGTATGGAATAACCTCTTTGGTCAGTTTGGGTCAGGTGTGCTGTCGCTCCTTCCTCCCAGCTTCCCCTCCTCCCTGGTAGAGCATGAGACTCACAAAGTCCTTGGCCAGCCTAAACATTGCCAAGCAGTAACTGAAAACACTGGTGTTATCAGCGCTGTTCCCAGGCCCAAAATCAAAAACAGTGCTGCACCAGCTACCAAGAAGGAGAAAAATGACTGCTGCTGCTGAACCCATGACAGATACATAGCTTGAAATACACTTATACTTCCTAAGGAGAGAATACTGGATGCCATAACGAAACCATAACAAACTCCTCTTTTTTTATGCTGCGATGCTGGGGCTTTTCCTCAGTAATGTGAAATACTAACAAGAGTATAACTAACAGCAGTTACCAACTTCCTAACATAAAACAGTTACCGACTTTCATGCATGCTTTGCTATGCTGAAACAGTCACTGGAGTCCTGCTGAGAAGTGAGAAGGTAAAATAAAGGAAAGGGAGGTTTGGAGAATAAGCCATAACAACATAGCCACTGATTTTGGCTTAGTAGTAAAAGAATCTGTTACTGATAGAGTCATCCCAGGACAAGTGAAATAATTTTAACACTAATGAGCCAGAAAACTTCGTTATATCTTGACTATGAAAATTAAAGTTCCAATCCTTATTACTTAGTTTTAGAACAGAAATATGGGCCCAGGCTAATAAACATTTCTACTCTAATTTTACTATTTTGGGACCAGCATCAAAACTTTTATGTATGGCTGGACCGTATTCAGTAAAAGGCTCAAATATATACCTAGTAGATGCACAACAATCTGCTTCTAACACATACCCTGTTAACTGACAGATCAATGTATCTGTTTATTTTTTTGATCCAATTCAATTTTATTATACCTGTATTATCTTCCTGTTATCTTAATCTTACACAGTTATCTTACAGTAATCCTACAGGCTAAAAAGATCAAATATAAGATCTATTAATGAATTGGGAAAAAAAAAAAAAGTCAATCAACAGGACAGAGCCCCAGGATACCAATAGAGAAGAAACAGAATGCATTTCTACTGGGCATCAACAGGACTTTATTTGTCCCTTCTGCACTATGACAGCAGAAAGGTATACTTTTAATGCTGCCTTTGCTTCTCTGAATAAACATGGTGTGGATTTAAGGGAAGTATTCCTTGTCAGAGTTCAATGCTCTCTGTCCATATCCTTTAAGATCTTCTACATGAAGAGAGTTTAATGCTCAATTACTATTTTACTCTTTTGTAGACAGTTGATGCCACAATGGATTTTGGTTCAGTAAAGCAATACAGCAGTATACTGAAATGACAATACAGCTACACTTAAAATATAGAAATTACATTTATTCTATTCAATACATTCTACAGAAAGAATGTAGAAATCATATAAATACACACAGGTATGTATATGCATTTGCAGAACTCCTTTGTCTTGCCAAACAGCTTGAGAAAATCTGGGTAAATTAAGGCAAAGGCCCTCTTTTATGCCCCAAAGCACAAGCATGCTAAAGACCATACCTCTCACCCCCATATCCAGACACAGCTGTCACACAGTCCAGAGAAGGAGCTGCAAGGAGCAGAGAGGCCTGCCCCTCATCTCAAAGGCTGAGCCTACAGCACAGAGGAGAGACACTGTTTGGGCTATAAAAACAAATCACAGATAGAGACCAAAAGGAACTACAAAAGTCCATCAACATTTCAATGGCAAAATTAATCAGTGTTGGGTACCTATTACAGAAAAACAGCTACAGAAAACATAGGCTACAGGGAACAGTTAAAAGGAAGTCACATGAAAGGGAAACAGTGACTTACGTTTTTCTTTCACTCCTGATTATTTAGTATCTGTTGCGCCAGATACTATGCCCAAGAAAAACATAAGCTCAGTCTTCCACTTACAGAAATCTGAAGTGAAGCTTTATTGAATGGAAGAACTAGAACAGTCATAACTTAGGTTGGCAAACACAGCTTAAACCATGACACCTGAAAACACTTTAAGTACAATTTTGATTAGGTCAGGTATACATTCAGGGTGAAATAATTAGTCTCAGCTAGCTTAATGCATAGATGCTTGCTTATACTCAACAAATGCATATTTCTCCTATCTTTTCTGTCTCTCCTCCTTGCAGGGTTGTAGACATATCCAACATGAATATACCAAAGCTGATTCGACATGCATTTTCCGGAACCAGAGTGTAGCAAAGCACACCAGAGTCCACCAACCTGGCTAAGCATCTCCCAACTGAGACTTTGAACAACACCTAACCATGTTAGCCCAGGAGTGCATTTGAGCACTGAACTCTGCTCATTAAACTAGCTGTGGTGATAATGTAGTGCAGGTGTGCTTCATCTAGACATCAGCATTGAAAATAAATGGTGCTTTTTTTTGTTGATAAACCTAACTGGGGTTTCCTGCTCAGATGTTTTTATAACATGCTTCAGTAGTTGTTTGTCTCTGAAATAAGAATCCTTTAGGGTGGTCTACTATAAGTCCCTTGTATAAATTTACTTAAGCTAGAAGTGTGACATATCTTCAGATTTCATTAATTCAGACTGAAAGTGTACTCTGCCTGAATGATGCCCTACGCCTCCATCTTGTGTTTCAGAACGGGAGGGGAATAGTGGCCATTCCCCTTTAGCTCCCCCACCCTCCTTTCCCTCTTGTTGCACATGGCCCATTGAAAGAACCCCTAATCCAGCATGACATAACTGTAATCTGTACTGCTGCAACACACTTCTCTTGGGTTATGCTCCTCACCTCCCTTTCAGAGATGTCTATCAGTATTGTGGTTTCATTCACTACATAGCACCTAGTCAGAGCCCTGCTCACGCACAGAGTGGGTCTAATACTGCCCCGTGAAGGAACTGGAAAGGGATTTCCTCAAGAAGTGAAATTCTTTCACTGTTCTCCAGCACAAAAGCACAAAAACAATGACAAGTGCAGTGTGTTTGGGAAGGGTGCAAACTACTACCATCAGTATGATTTTTCAGTTAATTCTCTGTTCTAAAATCCATGGCACCCTCTTCCTTTCTGCAGCCCTTTCACATTTTCACATCCTAACAGTCACAAGATCGGAAGAGCGTTTTTTTTTGGTCTCTAAGGACTGTGGTAGGTGCACTGGGGCTTAATAAAGCAAATATTCCTTCAGGATTTAATTTATTGATAATAATAGATTGCTAGTTAGACCAGAACTCTGTTTGAAACAGTAAAACTTTTATTAGTGTCTCCATATGTCCTAGCCAGAGTTGTCACTTTATTAATTACATAATATAGGTTTTTTTATAGTATTACCTTTGAAACCATGACAGGGAAATAAGTTTTCTAAGATTATGAGGTTTTACTGAAAAAAAAAAAAAAAAGTTTGACCACACTGTGCTGGAAAATGACTAAATTTTGCCTTCACAGCATGACAAGATTCTCTCTATGCAAGGGGAATTTATTGAACACCATTAGCTTTAGTTCGATAACACTGCTAATTCAAATAAAACCTCAATGTTAAATGAAAATGTCTTACTAAAACCAAACAACATGAATGTATAATTAAACTTCACTTATCTCAAATCCTGTTACCTTACTCTTTCACCTTCAGCAGCCTCTGAACAATACTCCTCCAAGAATGGCAAACTGAGAAAAAAACTCAGAACATATTTCTGTCTACAGCTGGGGGACCCACAAATATCGTGACATGCACTAATTATGAGCTGTAGGGACTTCAACCAATGAGCTCATGTGTCTTGGCGAAATAAAAATAAAACTCTAATTTAAAATAAAAACAAAATTATTTGAAATTATTTATTTTGCATACTGTCATTTCCATCCTTACATTGATTTAGATATACAAACAATAGGAAGATAAAATAAGCACCACCAAAGAAACTTTCCTTCATGAAGGACTGTGATTATTTTTATCTTGATCCTAGTAGAATAAAAGTGGACTGCAACATTTCAAGCCCAGATGAGCTGGATCTCTTCACTTTCAGTTTCACAAAACTTTGCTCTAATTTCACCTTAGTTGAAGAGGAAACCCCTGGATATATGCTATCAAAAACATCACTATCCAGCTATTGGAAAGCTTTATAAAGTCTAGAATAGAAGAGGTGGAGATACTCATAGAAGTATGGCTTGACAGTCAGAAGCTTTCCAGGAGCAGATCATGCAGAACAAGACAACAGCCTAATATTCAGCGGTGAAAAAGAGTCAGGGTAACAAGCAACATGGAAACAGAAAACAAAGCATTTCTCCCATTGTTGTGGTTTAAGCCCAGCTGTAACTCCCTCAGTTTGCTCACTTACTCCTCCCTCTTTCTTCCCCCCAACTCCCAGGGGGATGGGGAGGAGAATCGAAAGAATGTAACTCCCACAGGTTCAAATAAGAACAGTCCGCTAACTAAGGTATAACGCAAACCACTACTGCTACCACCAGTAATAACAATGACAAGGGAAATACAAGGGAAGAGACTACAGCCACTCACCACCCTCCAACCAGTACCCACCCCGACCCAGCAGTGAACTAATTCTTCTGGGTCCCTGCTCCCAGTTTTTTCCATCCTGGGCATGACATGCTGTGGTATGGAATACCTCTTTTGCTAGTTTGGGTCAGGAGTCCTGTCTCTGCTTCCTCCTGGCTTTCGTTCCTCCCTGGCAGACCATGAGACTCAGGGAGTCCTTGGACAGACAAAACATTTGAGCAGTAACTAAAACCATCGGTGTTATCAGCGCTGTTCCCTGGCTGAAAGTCAAAAACGCAGCACTGCACCACCTACTAAGAAGGAGAAAAATGACTGCTACTGCGGAACCCAGGACACCCATGAAGAGGTATAGAGGTAGAGAAAAACAGTAAGTGCCAAGAAGTCAAAGGGCATGTTTATTCACAGTGCAAGTGCAAAAGAGATCTATTAAGAATATTACCTTTACATTCTTGCACTAAACCACCCACAACTCCAGAAGGCATTTTTATTTTATGAAGTTCTCAGTTGCCTGTATTTAAACTGCTTGATTAAATACTTGTGTGAAAACACAAACCCGTATAGGAAAACAAATCCTAAGCTTACAGCACCTATTTTTGAATTATACACAATACAAAACACAGAAAGGTAAGGACTGGCATTCTTGAGTGACACCTCATACTTGAAACTAATCACAGGACTCAGAATATCCTAGAATTTTATCATCTCCTCTGTTACGTATAACTGTGGCCTCAGTACCTTGTCACTTTTTACTGCATTTGATTATTGGCTTCTGTTTAAGAAATTACACAGGCAGATTTCAGAAGCACTCAAAATCAAATACTTTCAAATTATTTTCAAGGTAGTCTGTCTAATTGTTTGAAAAATGTTTTATCAGAAATAGTAATGGGAAATTTCAGATATTCTCCCCACCCTCTTTTTTTCCTCATCAGAGATTATTTTTTTCACTCTGCTTAGGTGATTGGCAAAATGAAGTATCACTAAAAATGTCTGAAATTTATTTCCTTAGAAGGTGAAAGAACTGCATAATATTTAAAGTAATGGTACGCAGTGTCATTCACTGTCCCATACATCAGTGGTTAATAATACAAAATTTACATGAGCCACTTTTGAAAAAGCAGACAAACTAATTAAGAAAGAAGTTAAATAACTTACATGTGCACACAGACATAGGGTTACAATATTATTTCACAATTTTCTCACTGTTCAGTGCATTTGTCTGGTCTTATTTTATTTCCAAATAATGACCATATCTATTTCTGCATTATTTTTTTCTTAAGGAAAATTAAAATAAGAGAAGAAAAAATATGTATTACAATGTTCTGCCAAGATATCAAAAGAATTAATTTAACAAGGGAGTAGAAGGGGAGAGTATTCTTAAGTAAAGAGACTGAGGTGGAGAAAAAAAAATTGTCAGTTGTCTGTTCAGATGCTGTTCTGCAATAATATGTTGCTGTATAAGAGCTAATGGAGAGAAAGGATTTATTCAGAGAGAATAAAAAAACACCTTCAAGTCTTGAATAGATCATGGAATAACACAGCAAAGAGTGAAACTGTTATGACTAATTATGTTATTCAACAAGCTCCTCAAGCAAGAACGAGCCAGAATTTGTAATACTGTGAGAGGTCTTACCCTTTTCTGCCCCTACTCTGAGCTGCTTTCTCCTACTGCTGTGAAGCTCTTCTTCTGTGTGCCACTGCCTGGTGTTTGCAAAACCTCACGATGAACTGTAATAGCAAAATAACATTTATTGAGAAATAACCTCTTCAAAACAGTTTTAACCCAAATCTGTTCCCAGGGTAATGCATGTCTGAATGAATGCCTTTGTCAGCACAAAGGAGATGCTATCAGTGTGATGCACAAAGAGAGCAACAAGACCCACAGTAGAACCAATTTCTGTCGTTTTAGGCTACTGAACTATGATGTTATCAGTCACCAGCCCACTTGAGAGGGATGGTAAGAACCTCATTTAATAGTTACTATTATGTGATCCCATCTGATACAGTTTTTATAATACTATATATTCCATAGATGAGACCAAGACTAAAGATTTTATCTAAGGATATGCCTATGACAAGGCTATAAGCCCCCCAGTTTATTAAGTGTGGATCACCTAAATCCCCATCACACTTTTGAAAGGCTACCTTTAATTATTTGTAGAACTTTACACGCCAGGTAGCTTGTAGTTTCAATGTAATTTCCTTATGTTAAACTGTTACTCTCTGTTCTGGTCCTCGGCATGACTGTGTTTCAGGAATTACGCCAAGTTCAGTGGAGTATAAGTGAATACAGATCCATTAACTCACAAATTTCACCGCAGGTGATCATGACCCTTGGTATTTCACTAAACTGACAGCTTTAGCTTTAAAATAAATAAACCAAATTACACAGCTTCCGTCAAGATATAAAGAACAGTTATAAACTAGGTAGAAAAATACTTGAATGTCTTTACAGATTAAATAGAGGGAAGCATTCTTTAGGGAAAGAGAGTCCATTTCAGGTCCTTGTAATCCATTCAAAACAGCTGTCCAGATGAAAGAATTGAACAATAAAGCTACTGACAATGAAGCACAATATATGCACTTTGAGTAGTGCCACAACAAGCTGCAGGTGTCTGGAAAAATTAAAACCATATAACTGAAAGCATCAGTACTGGTTTTCAGCTGTACAAAACCTACTTTTCATGCTGCTTTTGATTACTTCTGTTGTACTACGTATGTGCATTTAAATGCAAATATTAAGGATACAAAAAGGCACGGTCACATGCTGAATTCTGGATGCCTCCCAAGAACTAAAGTGGCTTCATAATAAGACAAAATCACATTAGTTGCCCAAACATAAATTTCCCTTTGTCATCCAAATATCAATATGCATTTGGCAAAATAATGTGAAACATGAAGGGAGACTTATGAGTGTACTTGTTGCCATTGTCCCCAGAGGAGGAAAGAGAATGAAGCATAATGGAAAAGTTATAAATGGCAAATGGATTGATACAAAAGAATTACTAATGGTATGTGCCACTGATTACTTCTGAAAGCAAAAGGTAATAGAAATTATCCAGAAAGCTTCTGTGGTCATGAATTATGCAATCTCACTTGGCTCAACAGACCATATTACATTTCATCAGATTTGAAGGAAACGGAAAATGAAAGAATAAATAACAAAGCTTTTCAATGGGATTTCATTCAGAAAAAAACAGCCTAACTGAATAAAGGTGGGTGGGGTGTTGGAACTCGATGATCTTGAGGTCCTTTCCAACCCTTACTATTCTATGATTCTATGATAGCAAACACGACTGAAAACAGTAACTGAAGACAACTGTTGTAACTGAAATATAACTTAAGAAAAAAAGATATAAAGAAGACACAAAGATTAAAAATGCTAAAACTTTAAGTAAGCGAAACCAAATGTGTATGTGGTTTTGTTATTTGATTTTTTTTTGTGGAGCCAAAAGGGATTTTGATTTATTCAATTGCTGTTGAGTCATTCACTTGAAATTGTTTAAAACCTATCTATAAACATAAATTTGTTGCCCATAGAAAAACATCTCTTGAATGTAGGAAGGCTGTTGGAACTCAAAATACTCAAAACAGAAATGCTTATTTTTAAAAGACACATATTTGCATGTCCATGCATGTATGCACATACAGGAACAACATATGTACAAATAAATGAGGAGAACATTTGGATTTGGACTTACAGACTATGAGGAATTCTTGTTTATAGCATGACTTTGACATGCTTTCTGTGTCTTAAGCTTTCAAGATATATTCAAGTCATATTTTCTTGGCTTTTTGCATGCATAAACAGCAACTTTCTGTCCTCTTTCAATAATAGAGTTTTCAGTTTCAGGACTTTGAGACTTGAGAAAAATTTTGACAAAATTACTATAGGATCTCAAGAATTAGCGTATTTCCAGGCAGAACTTAAAATATATGAGAGCAAATCTGTACACAGGAAGATACATCCCATTATATAAATCTTCACAAGCTGTAACCTACTCCATAATAAGGAACTTGAGGACTGGGTGTATGTAGGAACTGGGTTATGCTTTAGAATCTGTTATTTTTCTGTGACTAAACTCTTCTTATGGTTTCTGACGTTCTCTTCCCTCTGACCCCACCACCAATGTCTGTCGGGCTGGCTTCACTTTCTCACTCTTTGGATAGTTTGATGCAACAATATGGCCTGACATGGGCTAATTCTACGTATTTGCTGTGAACTGAAATAGCCTGGCATTAAGCTCTCCCAAACGATTTTCAGCTATGCCTGCCCATATGACAACATTTAGAATCTACCTGATCTACCTGTATTGAAAGTTCATAGCTTTTATTAATGTATAATAAGCAGTATATGTTGTTCAGTTGGATAACCTTATTTGCTAAAAGAAGTAGAACTTAAAGTCATTGAAGGGCTTCTTCTACCAGACCCTTATTAAAGTTCTGCTTTTTCAGAAAAAAAAAAAAACAAAAAAACAACAACTTGGGAAGGTCAAAAGAATGCACAGTGAATTTCAGGAGGAGCTCAGAAGAGCAGAGGCAAAAGGCGACACAGAGTAGAGAGAAGAATCTTAGAACTGTTTGGCTTGGAGGAGACCTTCAAGATCATTAATTAAAATTAGAGTTATGTGCATGTCTACGGGGGTATGATATCATAGGCATCACAGAAACATGGTGGGATGGCACCTATGACTGGTGTGTTGGAATGGAAAGTTACAGGCTCTATAGAAAAGACAGGCCCAGTAGGGGGGGAGGGGGAGTTGCTATTTATGTTAGGGATAGGCAAGAGAGTATGGAACTCTGTCTGGGGACAGGTGAGCAGTTGACAGAGAGTTTGTGGGTCAGGGTTAAAGGGAGAACAACGATGGCAGACATTGTGGGGATCTGTAGCAGACCGCCTGATCAAGAAGACTCACTGGATGAAGCACTCTATAGACAGATACAAACAGCCTCACGATTGTAGGCCCTTGTTCTCATGGGAGACTTCAACCACCCTGATATCTGACGGATGGACGGTACAGCCCAGCACAAGAAATCTAGGAGGTTCCTCGATTGCGTGGAAGACAACTTCCTTCTGCAAGTAATAGAGGAGCTGACAGGGAGAGGTGCCATGTTTGACCTCGTCCTGACCAACAGGGAAGGGCTGGTTGGAAATGTGACACTCCTGGGCAGCCTTGGTTACAGCAATCATGACATGGTCGAATTTGAGATCCTCGGGACAGTGAGAAGAGCATGCAGCAAGCTCATTGCCCTGGACTTCAAGAGAGCAGACTTTGGCCTCTTCAGGAACCTGCTTCATAAGGTTCCATGGGATATAGCCCTAGAGGGCAGGGGGGCCCAAGACTGTTGGTTGATATTCAAGGATCACCTGCTGCAAGCTCAGGACTGTTGCATCCCAACTAGAAGGAAGCACTGCAGGAGGGCCAGGAGACCTCCTTGGATGGATAAGGAGCTGCTGAGGAAAATTCGAAGGAAAAAAGAGGTTTGTAAAAGGTGGAAGAAAGGACAGGCGGCCTGGGAAGAATGCAAGGATGTTGTCTGGGAAGCTAGGGACCAGGTTAGGAAAGCTAAGGCCCACTTAGAATTAAACTTGGCAAGGGATGTTAAGGATAGGAGGAAAGGATCCTATGGTTACATTGCAAATAAAAGACAGACTATGGACATGTCGTGGTTTAAGTCTATAAACCCATACAGACGCTCTCTCACTCACTCCCCACTCTTTCTTCCCTCCGCTCCTGGGGGGATGGGAAGGAGAATCGAAAGAATGCAACTCCCACAGGTTGAGATAACAACAATTTAGTAACTAAGGTATAACACAAATTACTACTGCTACCACCAATAATAATAATAACAAGAGAAATACAAGGAAAAGGAGAATGCAATAGCTCACCATCAAATATCAAGCCCGACCAAGCAGTACATCCCCACCAGTGCACCCTCCACCGTGCACCCTCACCACCCTTCCGGGTCTCTGCTCTCTGTCTTTACATCCTGGACATGACGTGCTGTGGTATGGAATAATCTCTTTGGTTAGTCTGGGTCAGGTGTCCTGTCGCTGCTTCCTCCCGGCTTCCCCCCTTCCCTGGCAGAGCATGAGACTCACAAAATCCTTGGCCAGCCTAAACATCACCAAGCAGTAACTGAAAACACTGGTATTATCAGCACTGTTCCCAGGCCCAAAATCAAAAACACAGCGCTGCACCAGCTACCGAGAAGGAGAAAAAATGACTGCTGCTGCTGAACCCAGGACAGGACAACATGAGCCCTCTCCAGAAGCTAGTGTGAGAACTGTCTGCCCTGGATTTGGAGAAGGCTGAGGTTCTTACTGAATCCTTTGCCTCAGTCTTCACCGGAAAATGTCCTGACCACACCATCCATGTCTTGGAAGGCAGATGCAGGGACAGTGAGAATGAAGAACCTGGGCCCACTGTAGGAGGGGATCTTGTTCAAGCCCATCCTAGGAACCTGAATGTGCACAAGTCCATGGGACCTGATGAAATCCATCCACAGGTCCTGAAGGAGCTGGCAAATCAAGTTGCTAAGCCACTGTCCATCATATTTGAAAAATCATGGCAGTCAGGTAAAGTTCCCAATGACTGGAAAAAGGGAAATATAACCCCCATTTTTAAGAAGGGGAAAATGGATGAGCCAGGGAATTACAGACCACTCAGTCTCACCTCTGTGCCTGGCAAAATCTTGGAGTGGATTCTCCTGGAAGGCATGCTAAGGCACATGAAAACCAACAAGGTGTTTGGTGACAGCCAGCATGGCTTCACTAAGGGGAAATCCTGCCTGACCAATCTGGTGACCTTCTATGATGGGGCTACGGAACTGACGGACAGGGGTAGGGCAGTTGATGTCATCTACCTGGACTTGTACAAAGAGTTCGACACCGTCCCACACAACACTCTTGTCTCTAAATTGGAGAGATATCAATATGAGAGGTGGACCACTCGGTGGGTAAAGAACTGGCTGGATGGCTGCACGTAAAGAGTTGTGCTCAATGGCTTAATGTTCAGCTGGAGACCAGTAACGAGTGGTGTCCCCCAGGGATCGGTATTGGGACCGGTCTTGTTCAACATCTTTGTTGGTGACATGGAGAGTGGGATTGAGTGCGCCCTCAGCAAGTTTGAAAATGACACCAAGCTGTGTGGTTCAGTTGATACATTGGAGGGAAGGGATGCCATCCAGAGTGACCTTGACACACTTGTGAGGTGGGCTGATGCCAACCTGATGAAGTTGAACCATGTCAAGTGCAAGGTCCTCCACCTGGGTTGGAGCAATTCCAGGCACAGCTACGGGTTGGGCGGGGAGGAGATTCAGAGCAGCCCTGCGGAGAAGGACTTGGGAGTGTTGGTTGATGAGAAAATGAACATGAGCCGGCCGTTTGCACCTTCAGCCCAGAAAGCCAATCGTATCGTGGGCTGCATCAATAGCAGCGTAACCAGTAGGTCGAGGGTGGTGATTCTGCCCCTCTACTCTGCTCTTGTGAGACCTCGCTTGGAGTATTGTGTGCAGTTCTGGTGTCCTCAACATAAAAAGGACATGGGAGTGTTGGAACAAGTCCAGAGGGCGGCCACAAGGATGATCAGGGGACTGGAGCACCTCCCATATGAAGATTGGCTGAGAAAGTTGGGTCTGTTGATCCTGGAGAAGAGAAGGCTGTGTGAAGACCTCAAGCAGCTTTCCAGTGTCTGCAGGAGGCCTACAGAGATGCTGGGGAGGGACTCTTCATTAGGGACTGTGGTGAGAGGACAAGGGGTAATGGGTTCAAACTTAAACAGGGGAAGTTTAGATTGGATATAAGGAAGAAATTCTTTACTGTAAGGGTGATGAGGCACTGGAATGGGTTGCCCAGGGAAGTTGTGAACGCTCCATCTCTGGCGGTGTTCAGGGCTAGGTTGGAGAGAGCCCTGGGTGACATGGTTTAGTGGGAGATGTCCCTGGCCATGGCAGGGGGGTTGGAGCTAGATGATCTTAAGGCCCTTTCCAACCTTAACTGTTCTACGATTCTATGATTCTATGATAATTTTCTTCCAATCCCTCTGCCATTGACAGAGACACCTTCCACTAGACTAGGGTGAGCAGTGAAAACTCAGAATAGGCAAAAGCTGAGTTTTCAGGTGAAACAATATTGTTGCAGGTAAGAGTGATCAAGTGTCTGAGCAAGCTTAGTAATCTTTCAGACTTCTTTGGTTGAGACATTGCATGTTACTGGAGGTAGTGTTACACTGAGACAGTCTGTAATCTTTTTCAGTCACCTTTGATTCGCTTGCTGCACTGACAGTTTCAGCAAGGTTGTCTAAACTAAAGTGCAAAACCAAGCCAGAGGAATTCACCTTTCTGCACTGACTAGAGATGTTTTATTCTCTCTCCCATTAATCCTCAATTCACTGTGGGAATTGAGTGCCTCCTCTTGCTTTCCCAGTTTTTAAAGGTAAGCGTATGTGAAGTATCAATTGCTTTATCTAGAAGCTGAATTAACCCACATATTTGCATATTTCAGATAGGAATCAAGTCCAAAATACTCAGTGTTGGGAGCCAATTAAGGCTTTAATTAGGAATAGGAGATGAAGGGAATAAGAATTTGCAAATTATTGATATTTTCAAAGCTTGAAGTTGCATTTGTAGGGAGGTCTTTGTTCTGCATTATAAAAAAAGAACTATGCTGAAACATTTCTCTCACAGTTGGAGCCTTTAGTCAATTTGATGAAGAAATTATGCTAAAAACTACACAAAGGCAAGTTTTTCTTACTCTTCCACTTGTCTGAAAACCAGAACTAGACAGAATTAGATAAAATGAAAGGAAACTTTCACCTGAGAAAATCACTGCCTTCCATTAAGGACTTTGTCAATGCACATTTTAGCAGATTAAAAAAAAAAAAAATCTGTTAGCCAGGGGGACAAAGAGGCTAGATACTAATTATTCCTTTTGATCTTCACTTGCAGGAAGACATCTGACAACTGTCAGAGATAAAGCTTACAATTAGGCATCTTTTCTAAATAATTAAGTACAGGAACTGAACCCTTGCTTAGACTTGCCTCTTTTTTTCCTACCTCCAGCTCTATTATTGCCAAGCCAGCTGAGAAGTCACATTCAGTCATTTTCTCCCACTGCCTACACACAATCAAATTGGAAGTCTGTGAATGAAACCACACTACACCTCAGTCACTAAGGTGACTAAGTTACCACCATGCTAGGCAGTCATTTAGTAGAGATTAATAAACAGTGACCCTCCTAATGACTCACTAAGGGAAGTCACTCATTTTGGTTCTACTTCTGAAAACTACACAGTCTGTCTGTTCAACCATTAAAATCTGTCCTGATGGCATTTGCAACTAAAAAAAAACCCACACAAACCACCAACAGCAAAACCTGAAAGTAAAAAAACATATTACTAAGACGACCCTGAGAAGGCATTTTGTTGCTCAGTTATTCTCAGCACAGTTCTACCTGCATTTGATCTGTTTTGCATGCACACCACATCTAATAAAACATTTGCTTTTATCTTGATAATAGAAACAAGCTAACAAGCACGAGAAGTTAAGCAATGCCTATTATTTCAAGAACTGTCTTAATGACATAAAGAGGACTTATGAAGGAAAGCCTGGAGAATGGTATCACAGTGATTTGTTATGCTGAACAGCATAACACATTCCAACAGTGACCTTTGCTTGTTTTCCCCAGATGCACTGATGTTAACAGAAATTAGGAATGACTGGATACCATCAAACTAAGTCTTTTCAAAATTTTTGACTCTCTGGAATAGTGCTCCTGTTGTAAAGATATAAATTTAAAATAAAGTATAAAGATATGTCAGTTTACCTGCCTTAAAAATATATTAATTTTTGAATATTCATTATATGTACTTCTTATACAGAAGACGATAGCTAAATGGAATATTCAGATACCATCAGATGCTTATGTTAATCCTAAGAAGGAAAAAAAAAAACAAAACAAAACACAACAAACTGAAACTCTTAGAAGTTGCCTATTGTGTAATCTTGAAAGTAAAAATAGGGGATATTGAACAAGAATTTACTTTGCGAATCGTTGAAAAAGGTGGTCAATAACGGGAATGTCAAGAATCACCAACACTATACAGTTATTTGAACTAACTTCCTGTAAAGGGTTACTACTTTTTCTTCTTCCTTTCCTTAAACTTAATTATGCAGCCGGACTCTGTAAACTCATGATCCTAATCAACCCTAGTTCTTCCACACGAGCCTGATGAAAAGCTGGGTTCCATCCAAAACTAACTGAAATAATTGAACATTTTTGTCTATTTCAAAAGTTTGGGACCAGGTCCCATAAATATTATCTTAGTTTTATGATTTTGTAATATAACAAGAAATAATTTAAAGGACTTCAAGTCTGAGTGTTATGCTTACAGAAGAACCAGCACATATGAACAATTTTTTCCAGCTGAATATCCAGAAAAGCATGATAGTAAACTGGCAATCAGGAATATGAATAAATCTCATTGTAAATATGTGCACTATTCCTGTGTTAATTTTATGTTGGGTTTGGTTTGTTTGTTTGTTTGTTTTCTTTGGGAGAAGGCGTTGTTTTGTTGCTTGTCTGCTGTTCTATACTTGACCTTTGTAAAAGTTACTTTAGCTCAAATGATTTATAAATCTTGATGTTTAGCCGTACTTCCTCACTGAATTTGATTGTTACAACAACAAAAGACACAAGAAGTTGTTTCCAAGTAACAAAACTACTTCTTTTGCTGTTGCAATGAATTCTGTATTCTCTACTTCTGTACTGAGAAAAAGAAACTTTACAGATGTGGGAAATAAGATTAAAAATCTCTAGCTAATTCTGTGGAAGAAGACCCGATCGTCTACTTCAAAAGGAACTCTACATTTCACTTTCAAAGATCAATCCTATTTGGATACTTGTCCTTACTGTAATAAAATAGTAACTGTTTTATGAGGAACCACATCGGATTTTTTTCTTGAAACTCAGTTTCTCACAAAACACCCTGAGCTAGTGCTGATGTTCTACATCTTCAAAAAAATGCAATGTTTTATGACACTTTCTCTGTGTACAGGCACAAATTTTACTGATCTCCGCATGCCTTGGCTTTCTTCTTCACAAAATAGCATATCTATACCAACAACTAGGAATAACCTTTCACTCACCTGAGAAAACAGTCACTAGCTGAAACCTTGCTAGAAAGCAGGTCAACGGGCACGTGTTAATTTTTGAGCCTGTGTCACAGTCTATAGTAAGTTCATTAGTACAGACATGAGCAAATCACTGATGTTTTAAGAACTGAATTTTATCAATGAATTACATGAATTATACCCAATAATACAGTATCCAACTGAATGCTCCAGCCCTCTGATTCTTTGTTTTTTGTTTTTTTTTTTTTTTTTTTTGCTTGTCCCAGTGATACAGAATTTGCAGGGATCTCAAAAAATCCCAGAGAAATCATTTAGAAGTTTTTTTATCCCTAGAAGAACCTCTGAGGGACATGAATCATGTGAACTGTGGTGCGTTCCCCACTGTGCCCTGTGCACTCTCCCTTGAAGGTTCTATTTCAAAGTCAAAAATTTTTCAGCACTCCTATGGTACACATTGTTCCTTGATTTATGCAAAAAAAAAAACCAAGTATATTACCACCACCGCTACTCTTCTTCATGTTCTTGGGAGGTGGAAAGGAAAGAAAAGAAGTCAATCAGAGGTTTCTGTGCTTAAACAGCTCACAGGCTTTAGTTCAATAACTTGAATCACTTAATACTTTTGAGGACATTCCTTTTTTTTTTTCCTTCATGAACTTCAAAGAGAAGATATGCAGTCTCTTTGCAACTTGAACAAAAAATAGTTTTCTTTTAAAAGGTTTATGAGTTCTGTCATTCTTTGAAACAGCCAGATTCTGTGCTCCAGGGGGAAAAAAAATATCATTCCACAGTACAGGTAAAAACTATTGGAATTTTGTACCATGCAGTGATTTTTCTCCCAAGCACATCCTTGATTACTTAAGAAAGATTATTAGTTGCTATTACAAACTGTTCAGCAATCCTAACGGCTTATTGATGATACGTTATCTTTTTGAGGCTCTAGACTAGGGGAAGTTTAGATTGGATATAAGGAAGAAGTTCTTTACTGTTAGGGTGGTGAGACACTGGAATGGGTTGCCCAGGGAAGTTGTGAATGCTGCATCCCTGGTGATGTTCAAGGCCGGATTGGACAGAGCCTTGGGTGGCATGGTTTAGTGGCAGGTGTCCCTGCCCATGGCAGGGGGGTTGGAACTAGATGATCTTAAGGTCCTTTCCAACCCTAACCATTCTATGATTCTGTCATTCTATGACCTTGTTTTCATTTACTGTGTTCTCTCTATGGTTCATTCGTTACAATATTATATCAATATTATCACAACCTAATCAAATAATTTTTGCCTTTACAACTTACTCTCTTCCCCTGTGCAAACAAAGCATACTACACCCGTCGCTTCTTCAGAACACTGCAACATCAAGTTTCTGTATTTGCTCCTATTCAACCTTTAAATTCATTAATATGCCACAGTGCTTCTCTCAAGCTTTATTTATTTTGCTTTGTACATTTTGTTAGGGAGTGTTCAGTTTGTCCACCTACCCCTTAAGGCTGCCCACCTGCCTGTATACCCTAACAGCTTCATACAGTTCAATATGCGAGTGCTGGCTATGTTCAGATATCCTTTTTCATTGCTGATGGCACTATGAAGTACTGCTGATGGTAAAACCAAAATGGGTCCAAACAAGATCTGTTCAGTTGCACTGAAAACAAACCTCTGTCTGCAATTCTTAAGCATAGCCACAGTACAAATGACCATACTAAACTCCATTTTATTTCTGCTTTTGTCTTTTCTCACTGTTCATTGAACCTTTTTTCATACATTTTACCTGCACAGACTAAAGCTTTGACACAGTAAAACACACCTACTGTAGTAAAATATACCTCCAATAGACCCCATCCAAAATCTATATGGTGTCTAGAAATACTTCCATTACCTTTAACGCTCAGCCTTTAGAATATGTTAATTGCAATTAGGGTGTATGAAGTCCAGGATGAATTATGCAAAATACCATAAAAAGAACATGACAAAAAAAGCCCAGAAAACAACCAAATCCAAAATGTTTTAAGCAAAGTGAAGATTTTTCATTAACCAGCAAAAAGTTAGGATGAGCAGATACATGTGTTTCAGTTCTGCTTCCTCCTCTCACAAAATACCTTCAGGAAAATTATCTCCTTCAGGCATTCAGTATTGGAAACCTTTCAAAGATTTCTCTGGTCTGAAAGCTTATGGTGAACATGTATAGTGGCTAGGTGATATCCAAGTGGTGGCCAGTTATCGTGATTAAAATATATGGCTTTCATGGCAATCTTCCATTTCCTGATTGGTGATCAAGAAAAATGAAAGGCAGATTTTGGCATAAGCAATTTAAAATTTAGTCACCATCAGTATATGGATAAAGATATAGTGAATGTTCATGTTGCTATAATGCATTTTCAATTAGGAAAATCAAGCTTAAAAAAGGAGTGTTGCTGAAATAGATGAAATATTCCATTTCAGTAAATATTTGCCAATAACTCTCTTGCTGTATTTCCCAGTTTTATGCACTAATAATGTTCTGTTTCCTCATACGTAATGATAATAATGTTCTAAAGTTAGTCTGCATTCTATAAATTTTGCACATTGTGAAGACCAATGTATTCTTGCAGTCCTCTCTGAGCATGTGTACTCACTCATTAATGCTTGCAATTAGGTTACGTAGAGACAACTACTCCTATCAAAGGTAGAAGAAAACGTATAAAAATATTATTTTGTTGAAATTTCCTGAAACTGGTGTTTGTTTTTTTTGTGTGTGTGTGAATGTAATGCAAAATGAAATATGCTTGATTTCCTCCAAGCTTACCCTCTCCTTTAACAAAGGATCACCCATTTGCATATTTCTCTTCCGCAGACTATGTCCATGCCTGAAGCTGTAAGACTGACCTGGAATTTGGGTCCCATTTACTTTTGAAACCTTTTGCAATTCTGCAGCAAACTGTATTACAGGAATAAAACAGTATCAGGTTTTAGAGACAATGAGAGATGCAAATAATTTGAAATCTTCGGTCCACATTCTTCAATTGATTTTGGAGACCCTCTTTCTGTATCCAATGATTGATTAGTAAATAGGCATTATACAATGATTAATTAAAAAAAATCACATCAGGAATGACATCTAATTACAGTGTTTGAAGCAGACAGAAAAAGAAAGTATAAGCTTTCAGTGCTTTGCTGGTCAGCTTAAAAGGAAGAATAATAAGAGGATAAGGAATAAGATGAAAAAAGGGAAGCCATAGATGAAAACACAGAGGGACATAAACCTGACTGACAAATGGTAAGTAAGGAGAACCAAACCTGGTCAATCATGCTAATTGATAAAGATACAGAGAATGCAGTAATGCTTATTTCTGTATTACCTGATCTAAGACATTACCAAATGGGATACAAAGGAGAAGGGAAAAGCCATAAATCAAATACATGATGACACAAATCTGACAGACAAGCATAATGGAAACAATGACATAAATAAATGTGGTCAGTCACACTAACAAGCTATCAAGAAACTGCAGGCAAAGTAAGAGCTTGCAGCTAGTAAGGATGCAAACCTGAGGGTGTAGAATGCTTCCAGGGATCTTGGAGCTATGCAGACTGATGGAGGAATGTGTGGGTGAAGGGGATCGGGGAGGAGCAAAGTGGAAATAGACAGGGGTATGAAAGGGGTCAGCCACTTGCAAAATGTAGCTGGTCAGTACTCTTGTCTGGCTGAGCCAGGAACCTAATCACTACAGTCTGTCCCATCTTCATGCTTAATCCCTTCTTGACTATCTCTGTGTAATGTCACTCTCTACTGTCTGTGTGTGTGCATGTGTTTGATTGCTGCAGGGACTAAGTGCCAGCTACTGGGAGAACCAGTGTGAGAGGATCTAGAGAGAGCAGCTGGAGTCAGGACAGAGGTACAGACTGGGAACTGTTTGGATGTTGGGTGTTGGATGGATAGAAGGGTCATGCTGGCACTTGAGGGATCCCCTAAAGTGCATGCGTGCATGAATCAAGAGAGTGTTGAGTGTGTGCTGTCCGTAGCGAGCTTCAGTCTCTCCTGGGCAAAGAGTAGGAGTCGACTTGGCTTTCTGTGATTGTATTTATGTCAGTCCTGCATGTAGGTGATGTTGAAAGGAAGCACCTTCCCTGTGGCAGCCTGCAAAGCTGGCTGTGTCACAGTCCTATGTGTATCTGCATGTGTCCTTCTTAGCATCAAGCACAGAAGAGGCTTCTTATTATTCTCGCTGTTCACAGATTTGGTTTTATGACTTATTTATCGTTATCTGACATCTCACACAGAATTGAGAAACAGCAAAGACAAGATATTAAAAAACTTCTTAAATTATCAGAATTATCACAGCCACTCTGTTGGAATAGCTGTCTTTTCCAGCATAATTGCTAAGTTGAAGCAGAGAGTGAACTGAAAAATCATCAGATACTTTCACTCACATTGGATATCTAACTTGATTTTCCAAGGCTTAAAAAGTCAGAAATTAAGAGCAAACTGATTAATCATTAGATGCCAAGATTTTCCTCACCATGGCTAGCAAGGCGAGCAATTATTCAATTCGCAAGTTATCAATAGTTAATTTTCTTCCAATTACCATTCTCTGTTTCCTAATTAGATGTCACATGTGCTTTTATTTTTATTACCAAAGAGCAGCATCACATTGAAATGGAAGCATGGTAGGGCTCTAAGTGTCTTGTGTCACTGGTATTCTTCAGAAAAAGACATAGAATTATAAAATAGTTAGGGTTGGAAAGGACCTTAAGATCATTTAGTTTCAACCCCCCTGCAATGGGCAGGGACACCTACCACTAAACCATGTCACCAAAGGCTCTGTTCAACCTAGCCTTGAACACTGCCAGCAATGGAGCATTCACAACTTCCTGGGCAACCCATTCCAGGGCCTCACCACTCTTACAATCAAGAATTTCTCCCTCATATCCAATCTAAACTTCCCCTGTTTAAGTTTGAACCCATTACACCTTGTCCTCTCACTAGAGTAACTACTGAAGAGTCTCTCCTCAGCATCCCTATACTCCCCCTTCAGATATTGGAAGGCTGCTTGAGGTCTCCACACAGCCTTCTCTTCTCCAGGCTGAACAGCCCCAACTTTCTCAGCCTATCTATCTTCATACAGGAGGTGCTTTAGTCCCCTGATCATCCTCGTTGCCCTCCTTTGGACTTGTTCCAACACTTCCATGTCCTTTTCATGTTGAGGACACCAGAACTGCACACAATAATGCAAGTGAGGTCTCACGAGAGAAGAGTAAGGGGGCAGGATCACCTCCCTCGATCTGCTGGTCACGCTGCTTTTGATGCAGCCCGGGATATGGTTGGGTTTTTGGGCTGCAAGCGCACACTGCCTGCTCATGTTCATTTTCTCATCAACTAACATCCCCCAAGTCCTTCTCCGCAGGGCTTCTCTGAATTTCTTCCCTTCCCAAGCTATAGCTGTGCCTGGCATTGCTCCGACCCAGGTGGAGGACTTTACACTTTTCTTGGTTCAACTTCATTAGGTTGGCATCAGCCCACATGACAAGCAAGTGTCAAGGTCCCTCTGGATGGCATCCATCCCTCCAGCGTATCAACGAAACCACACAGCTTGGAGTCATTGGCAAACTTGCTGAGGGCACACTCAATCCCACTGTCCATGTCACCCACAAAGATGTTGAACAAAGCCGGTCCCAGCACCGATTCCTGAGGGACACCACTCATTGCTGGTCTCCAGCTGGACAATGAGCCACTGAGCACTACTCTTTGAGTGCGGCCATCCAGCCAGTTCTTTATCCACCGAGTGGTCCACCTATCAAATTGATGTCTCTCCAACTTAGAGAGAAGGATTTCATGTGAGACAGTGTCAAAGGCTTTACACAAGTCCAGGTAGATGACATCAACTGCTCTGCCCCTGTCCATCAGTTCCGTAGCCCCTTCATAGAAGGCCACCAGATTGGTCAGGCAGGATTTCCCCTTAGTGAAGCCATGCTGGCTGTCATCAAGAGCCTTCTTGGTTTTCATGTGCCTCAGCATGCCTTCCAGGAGAATCAGCTCCAAGATTTTGCCAGGCACAGAGGTAAGGCTGACTGGTCTGTATTCCTGTGGGTAATCTATTTTCCCCTTCTTGAAAAGGGGGGTTATATTTCCCTTTTTCCAGTCGTTGGGAACTTCTCCTGACTGCCATGATTTTTCAAATATGATTGACAGTGACTTAGCAACTTCATTTGCCAGCTCCTTCAGGACCCGCCCATGGATTTCATCAGGTCCCATGGACTTGTATACGTTCAGGATCCTAGGATGGTCTCTAGCCAGGTCCTCTCCTATAGTGAGCCCAGAGTCTTCATTCTCACTGTCCCTGCATCTGCCTTCCAAGACATGGGTGGTGTGGTCAGGGCATTTTCCGGTGAAGACTGAGGCAAAAATGTCATTAAGAACCTCAGCCTTCTCCAAATCCAGGGAAGACAATTCTCCTGATGGTTTCCGGAGGGGGCCCATGTTGTCCCTAGCCTGCCTTCTGTTTGCAGTGTGCCTATAGGATCCCTTCCTCCTATCCTTAACATCCCTTGCCAAGCTTAATTCTAAGTGAGCCTTAGCTTTCCTAACCTGGTCTCTAGCTTCCTGGACAACATCACTGTAATTTTTCCCCAGGCCGCCTGACCTTGCTTCCACCTTTTACAAACCTCTTTTTTCCTTCGAATTTTCCTCAGCAGCTCCTTATCCATCCAAGGAGGTCTCCTGGCCCTCCTGCAGTGCTTCCTTCTAGTTGGGATGCAACAGTCCTGAGCTTGCAGCAGGTGATCCTTGAATATCAACCAACAGTTTTGGGCCCCCCTGCCCTCTAGGGCTATATCCCATGGAACCTTATGAAGCAGGTTCCTGAAGAGGCCAAAGTCTGCTCTCTTGAAGTCCAGGGCAGTGAGCTTGCTGCATGCTCTTCTCACTGTCCCGAGGATCTCAAATTCGACCATGTCATGATTGCTGCAACCAAGGCTGCCCAGGAGTGTCACATTTCCAACCAGCCCTTCCCTGTTGGTCAGGACGAGGTCAAACATGGCACCTCTCCTTGTCAGCTCCTCTATTACTTGCAGAAGAAAGTTGTCTTCCACACAATCAAGGAACCTCTTGGACTGCTTATGCCGGGCTGTACCATCCCTCCAACAGATATCAGGGTGGTTGAAGTCTCCCATGAGAACAAGGGCCTACAATCGTGAGGCTGTTTGTATCTGTCTATAGAGTGCTTCATCCAGTGAGCCCTCTTGATCAGGCGGTCTGCTACAGATCCCCACAATGTCTGCCATCGTTGTTCTCCCTTTAACCCTGACCCACAAACTCTCTGTCAACTGCTCACCTGTCCCCAGACAGAGTTCCATACTCTCTTGCCTATCCCTAATATAAATAGCAACTCCCTCTCCCCCCCTACTGGGCCTGTCTTTTCTATAGAACCTGTAACCTTCCATTCCAACACACCAGTCATAGGAGCCATCCCACCATGTTTCTGTGATGCCTATGATATCATACCCCCATAGACGTGCACGCACCTCTAATTCCTCTTGTTTGTTCCCCATGGTATGGGCTTTTTTATAGAAGCATCTGAGCAAAGCTCCAATTGAAGCCGGCTCATTGGCTGAGCAGCTGGAATATCTCTACATAGCGCTGAACATTTATTATAGGTGCTGGCAATTGACTGAGTGCATTGGGATGGAATGATATGCCCCTCCCCCAACACATCTAGTTTAAAGCATTTTTGACCAGTCTGGCAAGCCTCCTACCAAATCCACTCTTCCCTTTCTTTGTCAGACCAGCTCCAGTCAACCTCAGACAACCTACTTTGCAATCTACAGAATCTCACTGAAAAATATAAATATCAAATAGAATACCTTTTCCTAGTTTGAAACTTGTCAATCCAATCATTGAAATGTAAAGTTAGAATTTTTTTTTTTTTTTTTTTTTTAAGCATGAAACTTGAACATGGGGGAAAGATAAAGACATTTTTTCACTAGGTTAGAAAAGGAAGTAAGAAGTGCTACTAGTTAGGTTTGGGTTCTTTCAGATATTAAAAGAAAAAGAAAAAGAAAAATCTTTTGGAATCTGATGCCAAAATTGAATAAAAAAATGTATTTCTGCCTAACAAATCCAAGCTCTATCATCTAGTGAAAAACTACGGGGGTGGGATAGTGAGAAAGAAGGACTTTTCCTCTGCATCACAGATGCATCTTGGAAGTGAAGTATAAACATTATATATAGGTCTAGAAACATTTCTTTGCTCCACAACTAACACTGACAACTCTTGACTTTTCTTTCCTGAAATCCAACCAGTGCACAACATGAACACTGGAAGTTCAGAAAGGAAGTATGTTATGATCACAATGTTCCTAAGACCCATGTAAAAAAAATTACAGACCAAGATTATCTTATTCTAAGCATAGATGAAGGAAAAAAAAACAACTAACAATCATACATCAAACACCAGAGTGTGGCAAAGCTTTTAGATCAAGATATTGGTAAATGGTACTAATTATACAAGCACCTCAGATACTGGGTGGAAGGAAAACTGCAGCACACATTTAGAAAATTACCTTGAATGAAAAATATGCAAAACGGAATTGTGTAGAAAAAGTAAACAACCCAAACATGGGAAAATGCATCATTTATATAAAACTGTACCAAACAATTTGTATTGAATTTATTTTTAAGCCATAAGAAAAAAATAGTATTTATTCTTTTCTTGTTCTTGTCACTTACCACGTGACAAGTAGGGGATCGACAATTTAGAATAATGGAAGGGAGGCTGGAGAACCTAATAATAAATCATCCAATATAAATTTTTTAAGTGTCAAGATGCAAATAGGTCCAACAAGACACAGTAAGTGAATGTTAGACAACATGAAAAGAAAAATGGAAAATACCACTATCCCACTGATCCATTGCAAAGTGCATTCTCTTCCACAAGTGGAGATGCAAAAAGGACTTCAAATTCATATGAGATTCAGATACCTTAAATTTAGGATAAAGATCCACTTTAATTACTTAGATTAGGTGACATATAAACTATGCTGGCAGATACAAAAAGATAAATGTGAGACCTGTGTCCTGCTGGAGAGCTGACTGACAGTCAAAAAAACACCCTGGCATCTAAACAGTACCAGGTGCCTATATTTATACCCAATCCCATCCATCACACCTATAAACTGTGAGAATAGTAGGTAGGGAATAATTACTCACAGCTTCTCAAAGCTAAGGTATGGGCATTAGCAGGTAGCAGATTTAGAGACAGATAGTAACCTACAGATTGTCACACCCTGCGTGCTTGTGTATGTGTGTAGCTCATATGGGTGCTGACTAGGGTGCCTCCAAGTACACACCAGCTGTCTTCCTTTCACCTCCACTGGCTGCTCACTTTTAAAATGTGAGAGGCACCATCAAGAAGGTGTGGCACAGCTAACGCTGGTTATAGGTTAGAAGGCTGAAGTGTACTTCTCAAGGAAAGGAAGGAAGGAAAGAAATTTGAGCTTGGCTTTTTGATTGCACTACTTTTGCATTTCCTATTGGGAACACTTCTGGATATAAAAACTGAAGTGAGAATTTACAGGACTGATTGTTTTTGTAAATTAACAAATACAGAACACTGAAGTTCAACTCCTTCCATCAATCAGAAATATAAATGATAAATCCCTTCCATCTTGTACCAGTGTATTAATGCATGAATGAAAAGGCACTGAAACTGTTCAGAGATGAGCTGTCTAATTCTCAAGGTTACTGGATGATTTAGATGTGAAGTTTCATTTTTCAAATGCAGCTCACGAGCCTGATTAGACAAATAGATAGGGAATGCATTTTAAGTTGTTTTATTATCTTTAAAATGGGACCTTTTGATGCTTTTCTGAAGCATCTGTTGATTTAAGATTGTGGAAATTCAAAATACTGATATTCTCAAAAATACTGACACCTAACCAACACTGCATCATTTATAATGAAGGAAAGGTAATCATACCTATCAAATCTACTTCATTACAAAGCATCTCCTGGAAGCCTTAAGCTGAGCAGTGATCTGATGATGCTGTTCTCTGCATCTGAATCTAATTCTTTATGTACTACACTGAAAAAGATTTTGCTGACAGGTATTTTAAAGATAAAAGGATTGGACAAGATCTAAAATTTCCACCATACAAGAAAGTTCATGGCCACCAGCAGCAAAACAGGTCGGATAAACTCCAATAATAACCATGCAAATTAATAAATCATTTAGGTAATTTTGCAACTTGGACCTCTACTGTGTGATGCATGAAATATATTTCTCTTTCCTGTTACAAATGAGTCATTCTGGAATGCCTTTAAGGTTGTGTTACTGTACAGAAAGTAACTATGGCACTAAATTATCCATCACCAGAGTCTAGAAAAATATGATGAATTGCAACATAGATTTTGACTTCTGGTAAGATTTCACTTTATACAAAGCAATACATTCTTATCTTTATTGATGGAACCTGTTTGTCGTGTTCTAGTAAAACAAGCTTACTCTATCCTTTACGCTAAAAACAGCTGAAGAACAACATAGCTATATTATAATACTACTGCCAAAAAAAGTCATTCCAAGCACACGATACCTGAAAAGACACTGTAAATAGCTGTGGACCATCACATCTGTTGCAAGAGCAAATACTGCTCTGGAATTCTTGTGACTTCTTTTGTTTGTTTTTCAGCACTTTATATATGTAAATTATAATCTTGCATTCCCAAATGAAGTACATTCAGGCACAGAAGGCTATAAGTGTTGACAAATCCAACCTTCTGGAATGTTTAATTTGTTTTTTGGTGGAGAATGATTCTTCAGAGGGAGTCTGATTCCAGTTGGTTTTGAATTATCAGCAAACAAGTACCAGACAGAATGAAAGATATATGGATCTGACTTTTCTATGCTTATTATTCAGGGTGCTTTTCATGAGGGCATATTTTGTTCCAGAGCTCATTGATTTGCATATTTTAAAGTATTACAAGTTCAGCCTCTATTAGTTCACCCCAACTTTGGAGTTCTAAGCACTGGCTTGTTGAATGATATGTTTAAGACCAAAGAGAGACAGAAGTGTCAGTGACCCTGATACCATGTCCAGGAAGCTGGTTAGAAGACCTGCAGTGTCTCTTCAGGTAAAAAAGAATTTAAACATTCCTCATGTGAAGAGATCTTGGAAAGAGCAACATTTTTTCTCCTTAAGAAAACCTGAATTATTTGGAGGACTGACATCCTGATGAATGGATCAGTTTTGCATTTTACATTAGATTGTTAGAAAAAAACCAGTAATGTCAGGAATTCAGGATTTCACCTAAACTCCCACTTTTGGGTGACTACTGAAACAATTAATCCCCAGTATTACACATATTCTTTGTTTTATATCCATATCACTTTTCCTGTACTCTATATGGAAGCAGAATCTTAGGAATAAGAAGGGTGGAAGATGTCTGTATCCTAGAACGACTCTAAAATTGGTGGGAAGGATGCTTAGTCATCCACATGGCAGAAGGGGGCAGAAGGTTTTATACATGCTTATGCTGCGAGTTTCTTATTAACAAAGTTTAGGTCACTCATGCAGCTTTTATGTATTACCATTCTTTAGTGTGAAATGCTCATTTTATGTCATTTATTTTTCTGAAATATATGACACATTTGTAAACTAGAATTTGTAACATATTTACCTGTTGAATTTAGCTTCTTTTTTTTCTCCTGAAGAACTACACTGTTAGCATATGCAACCCTCATATTTATTTTACATTTGAACTTGCTTCATAAGTGTCATGGTTTTATATTCAAAAAACTAAAAGGGAAAAAGAAAAAGAAAGCAATAAACAGAAGTGATGCACAATGCAGTTGTTCACCACCCTCCAGCCAATACCCAGCCCTACCCAAGCAGCGATCATGGGCCTTCTGGGTAACTGCACCCAGTTTATATACTGGGCATGATGCGCTGTGGTATGGAATACCCCTTGGCTAGTTTGGGTCAGGTGTCCTGCCTCTGCTTCCCCCCTGCTTCCTGTGCCCCTCCCCACTGGCAGAAAATAAGACTGAAAAAGTCCTTGATCAAAGTAAGCATTACTTAGCAACAGCTGAAAACATCGGTGTTATCAGTGTTGTTCTCAGGTTTAAGTCAAAAACACTGCAATGCACCAGCTACCAAGGAGAAAAATGACTGCTACAGCAGAACTCAGGACAATAAGGTACTTTGTTTTCCAATATTTTAAAGGCATGCACAGGTTATGAAGTCTCTGAACAGTGCAAGTTGAAGTTTGCCATGTGGTATTACTCCTGTTCCCTAAACTGAGTGACATCAAAATCCAAATGTCTTACCTTAATACTATTTTCCAATGTTCTACATAGAACAGCAGTACTCCATCAAATGAATCATGGTATACAAGTACTAGACAGAGGACAGGATCGTAGGTAACACAAGTTACCTTTGCACATATCCATGTACAATTTACTTATATTGGTCTACATCTGAATCGCACTTTTATACTTCAACTACTGAAGTGTTGCTTCTGTTTCTCCCCTGGCTCTTTTCACACTGGAAGAAACAGAGTATGCAGGTTAATATAGTATGCTTATCCTTTTGTCTACGTTCTTATCAAGGTATGTAGTAGCATAGACACTTGACTTCATTATCACGGTGATACAAATAAATTTTATCAGCCTCAGAAGACAATTTTTAGTTCACGTGAAAAGAATGCCAAGGAGAAGCATTTGTCAAGAAAATAACATTGCATCACTGTGGCACAGAAAACATGATTTAAATTAGTAAGAAAATACAACGTATCTCTTAAACCACTGATATGTAGTTAAACTTAATTGCAGTCACTTCTTAAATGTTTGGGATCACTTCCCATTTATACCAAACTGGTTCAAATGAGAAGTAGCCAAAGAGATAATACTTTTTGCAATTAACTTAAAAAGGTGGTTGAATTAGTACTGATAGATGGTCACATTACTTCAGCATAATAAGGTCCATTAGCTTAAATTAAAAGCATGGCCTTTTGTTTTTAAGAGACCTAAAATATCCAGGGAAAGGAAGTCAAAAGTCAGATCTACCTGAATGCACCATTTGATAGTTAGTGAAATGCAAAGTTTGGCATAGTGTGTGAAGATACTGATGTGAAGAAGTTAATACTGTGTTAATACTGTGCAGAAATAGAAATTCTATTCAGAAAAGTAATTCCATTTAGAAAAGTAATTCTATTTAGAAAAGTATCTCTCAGTGCTGGAAAGTGTGTTGTTGAAGCACAGTATTAACTTCACATCAGCATCTTCACATATTAGCTATGTCAAGATTTGCATTTCTCTTATTGTACCAATAAGGCCATGGCTATATGTATCTAACAGAATTTTCATCGATTTGGCAACATAGGGCAGATTATTTCCATATTTAATATATTTCCTTGTTCTCTCTCTGTAGCAGCTATCATTCATAGCTTCTCAGATATGCATAAGTAGAACAAGCTTTCAGAATAACAGAATCCATAGACTATCGTTGACTAAATGGGCATTTATGGAAAATGTCTGACAATCACTTTTTATTTTCTAACACTGACCAGAGATTTTAAAAATACGCATTGAATTTCCAGAACATGGCTGTAATTTCTGCCTGGCCCTTCCATTAAGGAAGATTTTAATGACTGATGAAGTTGTAGCTTTTTCTAAAAAACAAACAAATATCCTCCCCCAAACTAAAGGAGAATAGATGCATGAGAACGTCTGCAGTCAGTGGAAAACAAATTTTTAAACCTCAGGTGACCTAAAAGAAAACTTTTAGCCAATTTATTAGAAGTAGACAGTTGCTGCTATTAGCAACAGATGAAATAGACTTCCTTCCATAATAGCTATAATTTATAACGGAGTTGTTATAAACAAGTAGACACTCTAAGAGAAAATGGTGGGTTAAGTACGACACATGCTAAAACCAAAATCACTAAAATAATTTTTAAACAGTATTTCAGGAAAAGATGAATTTTAAACATATATATTTAACAAACTTTACCTTAAAAATCAAAGGTTTTCTACATACTTCAACAACTTAGGTTCAAGCAATTCTTAGTTTTAATCTTTGTGACTGCACCTTATATTCTAATCTATTGCAATAACATTTCACCCTGACATCATTCTTTACCCACAGAGAACTAATGTCCCCTCCCCACTAATGCATCACCTCCAGTTGATTCCCTGCATCCTTATTGAATTTTCTAGGTGATTTATGTAAGAATTCCTGGCGATATGGTGTCTAAAACAGGGTAAAACAAGTCATAGGTACAAGATCGATTTAGCAAGAACCTGTCCTATCATTGTTCACCTTATGATAGAGGTGTTATTTCCTATGGAGAAAGACTTCATTGCAATTTTTTTCCATCTCTTTTAAGTATGATTTAATAGAGTGAGGGCCTACACTCTGAAGACCAGAAAACCCCCGTTTTCCCACATTTACCTCTGGGAATTTCTAGATGAGCAATTTACATTTGTAATGACTCATAACAATTTTCATAAAAATTAGTCTAAAGAAAAAGAAACCCACAAACGTATCTTGCCTATAATGTGTACAAGTATATAACAGATGCTATGATTTGAAAGAATTAAATTTAAAGAGAAGTGTGTTCATGAAAGGAGCAAACAGGGAGAAAGAAAAAAAATCAGAAAGAACAGTAGAAGGGTTGAATGAATAGCCTTCATTAATAACCAAGAACAAAAGAACAATGAAACATCAAAGAATATATTACTTGCATGAAGACTTGAAGTGGTCACACTAGTAACTCATCAGCAGAAAACCCTACACTTTTTTAGCAGGAAGTTAATAATGTATTACTTTTCCTGTTACCCTTAGGTACTTAAAAAGAGGAAAAACAAACAATGATCACTGACTTTTTAAAATGTATTGATACTAAAGTAAACAAGATTTTAATGCAAAAAGGTAAGGCTCTAAAAACTTACATTTTGGTGAGCATTTTCGCGTCTTGTAAGTTCACACACAGACTTTTATTGTATCAATTTCCTAAAAATCAAAATTGGTGTATGATATCTTGCTCACTTCTTGTTTTCTGTTAGTCTGGAATTGGCAGATGCAGAATGAAATTAACCAAGAGAGCTTTCCAGATGAGCAAGTTCCATGGAAGAATATAGGTGATCACATAGCCTTGTGGAAAAAAATGAAATAAAGTAATATAAAAACCCCTTCAGTTCCTTTCAGTGACAAACTGAAAGACTAAACAAATTATTACGAGATTGTAATGGTTTAAACCTGAATGGGGAGAGGAGGTGAGTGAGCAGATGCGTAGTACTTACTGGCTGGGTTTACATGACGACAGAGATTATACTCTTTATATAGCACTATGCACTTAAACTTTTACACAGAAACAATTGTGAAGTTGTCATAGGGAACAGAATTCTAATTACCATATTAGAAAAAAAGTTGGATATATTCTGGAAAGGAAACAGGATGATTAGAAACAAAATAAGACTACACTGTGAAACTGCTACTGTGCTATTTCATCTTCCTGTGGGTGTATTGTGCTTAAGAAATGTCTCCATTTATACTTCCACTTTTTCTTAATAGGATTATTCAAACTACAGTTAGAGTGGTGGTGCAGTGCAATCCTTCTAACTCAAATCACTCTGTAATACAATCTCCTCTTATTTGCATTATATCCTTTACTGTGTCAACCAAAGAGGAAAGAGCCATTTTATTAATTTTCAGCATTGAAGGTTCAAAAGTTCATTTCTAATTTTAACATGATAGAATTTTCATGTTCTGCTCATCAGGGACTGAAGGTTGTAAAAAGGACAGGAAAAGACTACTGGAAATACAAGTTAATTATAATAGATGTATGACATATGTTTTCTTTTGTCCCTGCAATCCAAAAAAATATATCCTTAACTAGAAAAAAATATTTTAATTTTCCTTTAAGTATAACCTGTTTAGGAAGTAACGTGCATTGAAAAGTGCAGCGATATAAGTTTCAAATAAGGGGAAAGAATCCATACTCTTTTCCTATAACCTCAAAATATACTGCAAGAGATTTAAAAAACCTAGAATTTCTAAATTTTGCTAATCCCTAGTTCAAGACAGATAAATTACCTATCGGAGGTTACTCTGTTTAGGTTAGCTAATTCACTTGCCTGTAAAGAACAATTCTAAGATGTGCAGGAGAGCTGATGCGCAGGCTGTCTGCTTCATTGGGTGAGTATACAAAGTGTGATTTTTTCCAGATCAAGTAATGGGAGATTAGGAGTAATTTTCTACCTCAGCATATCATAAGGATTTTGTATGCACAGGCATAGCAAAGAATGGAACAGAATGGGGTAGGGGGAGAAACACAGGTGAGCTCCAAACACAGCAACCCATTAACCTTATAAATAAGGCATTCCTCCAAACTGCTTAAAAATCTGCTGATGTGTACATATAAATCAGTTAGAAAGAAAACCAGAAGAATACACCAGCCAGGGACATTTACCTTTATGTAAATTTTCTGTTTACTATAGAAAAATACAGTAAAACTATCTATTTATTGTTGTCATGCGGATCTTTTTATTCATACTCTCATCCTCAAAGTGTCCTGTTGTCACGTAGGCACTTGCTACAGCTGTAAAAAGTCTCTCCATCACAGAGGGTACTTCATCTCACTTCTTTTAGTCTAGCTCACTGAGCTTTCCTTCTCCCTCTGACATCGTGTTCCCCAGACCCACTGAATATTTCTGTTGTTTCAGCTATATTAAATTAGCTCAGGCCACCCTTTGAGTGGATGAACACTCACACTGCGTGGACAAGCTACTCAGAGAAATTAAATTGCCAATTATGTGGTAAGAATATACCGAATAATTTTCCCTGTAACGCCACCATGACAGTACAAAAAAAGTCAGCAGGGAAGAAAATAGACTTGCTTGGTCTCCTTATGTTTATATGTTTTAAATCCTATGCAGACTTGAGAGAAAAAAAGGGTTGGAATAAGGAGTAACAATGAGGATGGTAAGCTGTGTCCTGTTGTCTTTAAAATCTATGCTCAACAGATTCCTTGCACAGGCTTTTCTGTATTTTTCTATCATATACTTTCATGGGCAGTTTTTTCTAAACACAAATTGTAAAACTTCTACAGCCATTACCTGCCATTCATGATAGGCAGAACATCTTTAGCTGCTCATTCAGCCCCATGATTATTTTTTAATTGGTTTCCTCCTTGCTGCTCCACTGTCAAAATATTCTAACAGCTCTTTTAACTGCTGTTTAATAACCAACAGCAGCTTCACATATTTTAAAGAACAGAGAAAGATTATCTATTGTTTTGCTTCCTTAAAGATTTACCACAGTGAATAATCATTACTAAAAGTAATGAATATCATCAGAAGTTGGCTGCATTTCTCCAGTCCCTCCCACTCCTGAGATCCCCATAAAATAATCTTCAATTGCACTGCAAAAATAGGAGCAGCGATCTGCTATATCTTTCAAAAGACAAATGCACACTCTTGCGATGAAAAGTCACACTGCAACAGCAAGTTAATCAACATAGTCTCAAAACTATTTCAAAGAAAATAATAAATCATCACAAAAGCCCTAGCAATTTCACATTCACTTTAATAGCACATGATAGCTTTTTTTTTTTTTTTTTAATTTGGATTCTCTCAAAATGCAATTACAGAATGTCATAACTGTGGTTTTCTTGCAGAACTAAAGCAACAGCCCCATCCTTGTGTCCAAACAAATCAAGCCATTTAAGAACAGGTGAAAAAATGTCTGTGTCACACACCAAAAATAATGGGAGCACAGAGCATCCTTTATGTACCATTTACTCTAAGCAGATATATTGCCTCATCTGCAACTTTCCAACTATAAACCCTAGTCTTTATCTTTTCAGCAGTAGGAATTATTTCACATTTCAACGGGATGTCTGAAAAAGACTCTAAAGAACTGAGTTAAGAAAGGTGACAAGGATCACAAGCTGAGCCAGTGAGACATCATACAACTCTGAGAACCTTCCAATGTAAAATCATGTTAACAAAGTCAACTGGAGGTGCTGACTAAGCAAAAACATGCTTACTGCTTTGTCCTTACTGTTAGCAACAGAACACGTTTATAGTAGCGCAGTTCATTTTGAATCCACTAAAATAAAAAAGAAAATGACATTACAAAATACCCAAAGAAACATCACATATGCTGCACGCTCTAAGAAATGTCACCCCATTTAATTGCTATGCAATTATAGATAACTATTTCTGATATTCTTTCCACACCTCTTTTGCAGTGTTACTGAAGGAATCAGGAAAAGTTGAATTAAATACACTTTCTGAGAATCAGGGAACAGTCACAGCAGGCATCTCAGGAATAAATTTGCGTTGGTAAAATTTTACTTTACTTTTCATAGCAGTTCCAACAGGTAAAAAAACCCAATCTTTTTTATTATGTTATGAACTTAATCAAAAAAGTTCAAAAAAATCTTTCACACTGACTCTTGAACATTGTAGACTGTTGCAACATCAGGAAACTTTATTCTGAATAGAACCACTGCTCTAGTGGTTCTATTTGTTCACAGGATAGTACTCATACTGTACATGCATGTAATAGAATTTTATTTTTAAACTCCATCTCAAAAATTATGGTTTCTTTATAAGTAGAAGCCATTAAGAGATTTTCAGCTGATGAATCTTTCAATGAACTTGTTAGAACAAGCACTCATTCTTCATATTCTTTCTTCTTAGAACTTCTTTGACTTAGAACTTTTTTGCTTGTTGCTCCTGAGCAATTCAAAACAAAGTTATAAGCACAGTTGGCCCAAGCTTTGAAGCAGCATTTAGAATATAGGAAGAAACATAAGTACATTCCCCTTAAGATGTGGCAGTGCTTTCCAAAAGCACAAATATATAGTATGGACTGTATGAACTTTCAAGTAATCACAGATTGTAGTTTTAACAGAATCATGAAATCATAGAATAGTTTGGGTTGGAAGGAACCTTTGAAGGTCATCTAGTCCAAGCCCCTACCATGGACAGAGACTACAGCGCATGTTGATATGTCTGTTTATAGTCAGAAAACTCAAATTGTTATTTAACAAGGAAAGTTCAGACTGAGACAATGTAATCTTAATCATCACCACCTTTATGTGGAGATATATAATCTTCAAATGGCAGGACATATTGCACTCATATTACACTGTGAAGATAACCAGGCTGCATGCCCAGCATCATCCACCCATCAGTTGCAATCTCACTGTACCACAGATGATTTTTTTTGTGAGTGTAGCATCATTGACATGAAGCAATATTCCTCAGAAAACTCAAGTTAATATACCTCCGTTTTTTTTCCTTCCTTTTTCCTTTAAATAATAAGTAGTCTAGCAAGGTTTCTTCATTCCAGAGAGCATTTTGGAGTCTGCTGGTAAATTTGGTTGTATCGTCTTTACTGATCTAGTAAAAGTGAGCTTTAGTTAGCCAGTCTTGACATTCAGTATAGAGTACCTAATGAAATGGACAAAATTTAAAATATAGTCTACATCACTATTAATCATTATGAAGAATGATGACAGCTAATCTCCGCATGCAGAAGTGCACAGAAACTGTAGTAATATTTCCATAGAAATTACTGCAGGACGCATATGAAGCAATGCAAGACTCCTGTGCTTGTGTAAGGACAAAACTCAATTGTTCTTACACATTTTATTTTCTAGCTAGGTTTGCTTTATTTTTTAGATTTTACAATAAATTCCAAGTATCTTCTTCCTGCTGTATGTTAATTTTTCTCTTTTTTTTGTTTTCTTTTCCCAGCAAGCCTCAATCCATTACATTTTTCTGTTCTGAATCTATCCTGCTGCATTCCCTTTCTTTTTTCATTTTATTTTGTTGTTCTACTGCCTTAAGTGTCTCCTGACTAAATCTACATCCACATTCCCCCGCTGACCATCATCAAAAGCATAGTTGCAAACCCTGTATAAAATTTACTTTTATTACTTCAGTTAAACTGTTTTGCTCCTTGACAGCATGTCTTAGGCTCATCTATTTGTAAAAATGTTACAAGAAGTGCCAAAGGTCTATTAATATACTTAGTGCTAAAATAAATTACCAGTCAGAAACAAGCTGGGTTCAAAGTATTTCTTCCAGGTGCGTATCCAAAGTGTGTATTTAGGCTTAGGCAGTTAGGCACCAATTGGTGTCTAAGCATCCTGTGAATTTGGCCATATGTCTTTTATATAAGAATACAATTTAGCATGGTGAGGCCAGTCATTTATATGCTGCCAAAACTGATAAAAGAAAAAATAAGAGCAAAATAGCATTGTCACTGAATGCTTAACAATTTATAAGGGTTAAAGAGATAGCTAAACTAGTTGCTTATACAGTCGATCTCTGTTCAGGCCTCAGGATGCGACTACAATAGAAATAATAAAAAATTCTATCCTTCGCAAATAGCATATCTCTCTTCTTATTCTTTTCCCAATGTATTTTTCTACAGCAGATGCGAGATATTTTTCTTAATTATTTATCACTTTAAAGAGGTGATTTTTTTGGGGGTGGGAAGAGGATGAATTCCGTATTACACTATTAGCAATAGTATTAATTCTCAATGAGGTAATCTATGTAATACTTCCAGATGAAAGGCTCCAGTGGAAATGAATAATCAAACATAGACACATATAGCTATATCTTCAGTTAATGTTGATATTCATAACTGCTCTTTTCTTATATTTTGTGTCAAAAAGCCTTGTTTGAAGTCTTTAACAAGCAGCGGTATACCAAGCTGTATTTATCTGTCCACGTGCCTGAAAGGATGTTAATATATTTGATTGAATTCAATGTGTGATATGACTGACAAGTCCATAGGCCTTCTGTATCTTTTTTTCTCATGTACCACTCAATATTCTTCTAACATCCTTACTAAACACACTTCCTACCAGCCTATATTCTGGGACATGTTGGACTGGGTGCAGAAAAGAGTCCTTGTACAAGACTGTTTGGGTATAACATACCTCATGATACTATGCTTTGTGTCAGTAAAGGAAACGAAATACCTTAGGTAGCTGAACTGAGCTAAGCTTTAAATGTCTTCTTTATGTTTACACTGCCAAATTACTGTGAGATTCCTTTGTGGCAACAGCACCAAATTCACATGGGATCTTTTTACGCAGGGGTGTAAAAGCTGGAGAGACAACAGTTGTGAGCAGGGAATGGGGAACATGCAAGAAGGCTTCAGATCATTACATCTCCAAATTAGCAAATTAATACCCAACCATGCAATAAAACAAGCACATCAGCTTTACACTGCTCTCTGGATTTGCCTGATGTCCTTGATTTCTTTTCTCAGCATCTCCATTTATACAACCTGTACATCTATTTGCGCAACTTCTATACCTCATTGGTAGTTTGTCTCGTGAGATATATATGTATACCTACTAAGCAATAAACAGATTAGATATATCTTAGACAACAATACATGCAATACTGGAGGCAAATGACAGGCTTTTAAGTAATGTTCTTAACCCAACAGATTGACAGCTGCTATTTAATTCTGGGTTTTTTCAGCCGTATGGTATACTACACTTCTGTAATTGTAACTGTAAAGCAATGAGTTAATGAAGCTCTCCACATTTTTTTGACTTTCAGTATCTACTAGGTAGACATTATGCCTCCAGACACAGCCTCTAAAATCTTATTTGGGAAATTATAATAATTAAATTTAAATAGAAATTTCAGCATAAATTTTCAGAACTGGAGCTTCAGTTGTGATTTCAACTACCAAGAGCCTACCAGCTGAGAAAAGCTTGCTGTAATTTTGCTCTAAAATATGTGGACAATTACTAGGAAACATTAGGCCAAATTATGCATAGAAACTGAGTTTAATGTAATAATTTTATTATTAATTTAATGCAATGTTTTAGTAATACATTGATGGATATTGGTGAAAAGCCTGAAAACCATATGACCTAATAAAAAGAAGTAAAAATTAGAATGGCAATAACCGAGGAAGAGGTTGAGACTAAACATATATTCACAATTTAAAATGTGAAAGGTCCAAAATGCATTCAGACGCTTCAAAATAAGCTTAGGATTCAAACCCAGACAATTTGGTGTAGACAGCACTTTTCATGTTTATCAAATGTGTATAGACATGCACAGACAGATACTCACATTTGTCATTTTTTTTTAATCGAAAGCTGTTTTCAAGAAGGGGAAAATGGATGACCTGGGAACTACAAACCAGTCAGCCTCACTCCTGTGCCTGGCAAAATCTTGGAGCAGATTCTCCTGGAAGGCATGCTAAGGCACATGAAAACCAACAAGGTGTTTGGTGACAGCCAGCATGGCTTCACTAAAGGGAAATCCTGCCTGACCAATCTGGTGACCTTCTATGATGGGGCTACGGAACTGATGGACAGGGGTAGAGCAGTTGATGTCATCTACCTGGACTTGTACAAAGCATTCAACACTGTCTCTCACAACATCCTTGTCTCTAAATTGGAGAGACATCAACTTGATAGGTGGACCACTCGGTGGATAAAGAACTGGCTGGATGGCAGTACACAAAGCGTTGTGGTCAATTGTTGACGCAGAAGTCCCGGACACAGCACACAGACCAATATGATCAGGCTGTGCCAAAGTTTATTGCGCAGATAGCTCAGTATATATAGGCATTCTACTTGTCTATCATTAACACACACAAGTCTAATTGGATACATGTATTGTTCACACGGCTAAATACCAAACAGGATTCACTCAGTAACAGCTTAATGATTGGTTAACTATGACAGCATATGCTTCAAGGTTACAGTTAACATTCCTTCTCTGCGTATCTCTCTCAGTAGTTTTCCGTGCTAACTTTTCCCAAGGCTTCTGCACGTACACGAACTTTAGTAACCCTCAGGCGAGGCCTCAGTGCCTGTGGGTCACTACCTTACAATTGTCAAGCAATTGTCTGGATTGCTCACATGCCCGTTCACAGCCAAATAGCTCTCCACAAATCCCCCTTTTTGTTTTTGAGCAATCCAGACCCGATTCACAGCACGAAATAGCATACTGACAATACACTTCCATAAACAACAAAAGATTTAAACAATAATGATCAATACCATTAAAACTGTTAAAACTTGTTTGATTAGTACTCCTAGCCAACTGCCAATACCCCAACCTTGTAACAGCTTTTAAAACCAATTCCAATCAGAGAGCACTTGTAACTTTTGCACTTGTGAGAACCTAAAGTGTGGTTTTTGTAAGCAAGCAAGATTTGCAGTCCAATTCAGCAACCTTCTTATCTTAGCTCCTTCTTATCTTCCAGGCCTGCATTCTTGTTTCATTAACTGTCCGGGAGTTGCTTCTTTTCCACGGTCGGCTGCACAGAGGTAACCAGGAGTTACCCCTGCTACATGGCCAGCTGCACATACTTGCTTTCATTCAGGGCAGGCATATGTCCATTCTCTAACAAGAAATCATCCACATCTCCCCCTTTTCTTTTCTTGAATGAGCCAAAGCTGTTTTACCAGGTTTTCAATCATATCACGAATACATTGCAAAATACAAGGTACAATCATAACTATGGTCAAGATTACTACCAAAATCATTCCAATACCTTTAATCAGAGATGTGAGCCAACCATTAAAGTCCCAAGATGTAAGAAGGGCATCTAACCAAGGAATTTTATCGTTCTGATAGACATCATGAAGTACTTTCGCATGCTTCCAAATTTCTTTAACATCTTTCAAGGTCTGTCCAGACTGATCAAGATAACTACAAGAAGATTCATTAATTAAAGTACATACTCTGTCTACTTGAGCTGTTAATATATCTAAAGCCTTACAATTCTGCAAAACTATATTTTTAAAGAATTTACTTCTACTTGTATTAACATAGTCACATACGTATTGCCATTAAAAACAGCATAACAAACTTCCACTGGAATCATTTTGCACACTTTGCTTTAGTCTTGCAGTCACATTACATCCTTTGTTACATTCTATAACTTGATATGGTTCTGGTCCTTTCCACTCATTATCATGTAGGTCTTTATATAGAACTGGTGGTTTGGGCAAGGAATCATCTGTTAGATGTCACAAATGCTGTATTGCAGAAAGAGAATCAAAACTAGACAAATTTAAAAACTTTTGTACAAATTACGTTTGCAAACTGTTTGAAGAAAATCCTTACATTTCCCTCTTTTTTTTTTTTTTGTTTTTTTTTTTTTTTTTTTTTGTTTTTTTTTTTTTTTTTTGTTTTTATTTTATATATATTACCTGTTTCAGATGACCCTACTTGAGCAGCGAATTTGGACTAGATCGTATCTCCAACATATGCCAACCACAGGCTGCTTGGCCTGCCTTTCTCTCCTGTATAGTTCTCTGATAACAGGAGAGGCCATCCCTCACATCAAGGTCTGGCATGGCATGTGTCCCCACCACTCAACGCCTGCTGGGTTGCAGCCAGCAGCGGAGCTAAAGGTTCTTCTTGGTGGCAAACACAGAGGCCAACCCAGTCTTGCCCTTGACTGTGATAGGAGGTATTTGGCCAACGTCAGTTGTGGCACCTTGTTGTCAGTGCAGAGGTTCACCTGCTTCATTCAGTAACAAGTCACTACTATGGCAAAGCACATACAGATTTACGTTAGCAGTATATATATACTACAGGGCGCAGCAGCATGTTGAAGATGCTAGTGGCAGTGACGGACCAGCCAAAGAAAATTTTCCACCAGTGGTGTTCTTCCACCCTCTTAATTCGTTCCATTACCTGCTTTATACCACTGTCATTGTATTAGAATCTTTCTAGTTTTTGCCTTAGCATTTTCTAGCAGCTGCTGCAAATATGCATATTCTAACATCTGTTTTACAAGTGACAAATCCATACAGTACAAGGTGTAGTTTCTTATTAGCAACTGGCTAGTAAGTACAGGTGGTTTTATACACAAAATCACAGCCTCTAACACGAGCTACTTTACATGCACACACATTGAAGCTCCTGTAGCTAAGGCATTGGGTTTTTCCGCTTGTCCATCCAGCTCATGACAAGGCTTGAGAAACTTTGCAGGTAGCCTCCATGGACCTGTAGGTAGAACACAAATATAGCCCTTCCCCCATGCCATCAGTTCTCGAGAAGTAAGTCAAGCTAAAAATGATTCCTTAAAGCAAAGGCATTCTGATGAAACAGGAATGTGAAGCAGATGCAGAAGCAAACTGCACCGTGTTAACAGTCAAGGAGTTTGCTGCGTCATTACCTTTTTTTTTTTTTTTTTTTTTTTTTTTTTTTTTTTTTTTCCTTTTCTTTTCTGTCTCTGCCACCCTGGTGCTGTTTGGGTGGAGGTTGGTAAAGCTTGGATTCTCCCCTAGGTTAACTTAAACACACTAAGCAGGACTGCTCAGCAGCAGCTACAAAGGCCTGCCTGCCCAGCAGCTGCTACAGCTGCCAGCCTGCTGAGCAGCAGCCATAAATCTCTACAGGGAGCACCACTTTTCTATTAACCCTTTCTTGCCCAAAATGTTAATCTGCTACCCATTAAAAACTTTTACATTAACCCAATAACAAAAAATACACAGAACACTGTCTGCCCTCAACAGACACACACATACACACACATTCATGGGATCCCACAAACACACTCCACACAACTACAATATGTGAAACACAAAATGAAGACAATCATTACTCCCACTACACGGTCCCACGTACAAAACGTAGTGCAATGACCCTGTGAAGACAATCAGGAAACCAGCTCCAAGCAGCATCATCGCAGTGCAAGGTGGCAGGCTCAATCTCAGCGGGCGTCCCCGCACAGGCTCTGCCTCCCTCACATTGCACGAGGCTTGGGCTTTTATACTGACCAAAATGCACACTCATTCCAATGCAGGTGGCCAGCCTACATCGGGAGAAGTGGCCAACAGTATCTATAAGGGTCTGCAAGGGTCGATAGAAACACAGACGTAGTTACATTTGCTAACTTTTAGTACATGAATATCACAGACAGACTATAAGCCCACAATACGTCTGCATCCCCCACCCATCTTACTTTTCCCTTTATAACTGCCCATTTATCATGGGGATCTGGGGGATCTAAATCAGGCTTCTTTTCCGGATCAACAGGTCTCGGGTCAAAAGGACTATCCAGGTCAGCATCAGAATTATCAGGCATCAGAATCTCAGGAGCAGCAACAACAGTCTGATGAAAATGCACAGGCTCCTCATTAACGTGTTCTGGAGTTTCAGTGTTATCAAGTGCAATTAAAACATTTTTCTCCTGTAGGTTTCAGGTGATCTGAGAGTAGGCTTTTTCTCGGGATTAACAGGGTCTGGGACAAAAGGATTGCCTTCATCGCCGTCCTCAGCCTCCGCAGCCGCAGCAGCGACTGGCGGAGGTTCGGAGGGGTGGGGGGGTGGGGGTGGGGGTGGGGGGGTTTGGGCTCCACTATCTCATTCTTTGACTTAGCCGTGTCGGAGAGCTGTAAATTTGTAAGTCCGTCATGAAGTGTCTGTACTTTCTCATCTAACAATCCTGTCCATTTGTCCCAACCTTGACGATCTTGAGGATCGGGCTCTGGGGGGAGGGAGGCCAGGGGCGGCGAAAGTGATAAAGGAAGATGCAAATTCGTATCCCCTGGCCCATCCATCGGTTATTTTTTAAAGAGTCAGTAATTAGTCTCCACACAGTGGGGTATTAACTTGCCTCCTTGGATCCCTTACTTACCTCTTCCCACAGCGTTGCTCCTATTTTTTCCCAAGTTGCGATTTGAAAGGCAGCATCCACTGAGGGGATTAAATCCTTTCCCTTTGCTCCATACAGCAAAGCCTTCAAGGCAGGCTCATCATAACTCGCTGCTCTCATAGAGAGAATGTGTTGGAGGAGCTTCACCACTTCTGACTCTTCCTTGGTCAGTGTGGACCCCCTCTCCTCCCCGGCCGCTCACCTGATCAGGGCGAGATTCCCAAACTTTTTGCGCTAGCGACTTCCGAGTGCCGGGGCAGCACCCGATATCGACCGGCTTCTGCCCCCTCCTTCCTGTCGGTCTCGTCGGTTTTGTCCAACGCCGATCTGAGGGTCCCTGTTCGGGCGCCACTTGTTGACGCAGAAGTCCCGGACACAGCACACAGACCAATATGATCAGGCTGTGCCAAAGTTTATTGCGCAGATAGCTCAGTATATATAGGCATTCTACTTGTCTATCATTAACACACACAAGTCTAATTGGATACATGTATTGTTCACACGGCTAAATACCAAACAGGATTCACTCAGTAACAGCTTAATGATTGGTTAACTATGACAGCATATGCTTCAAGGTTACAGTTAACATTCCTTCTCTGCGTATCTCTCTCAGTAGTTTTCCGTGCTAACTTTTCCCAAGGCTTCTGCACGTACACGAACTTTAGTAACCCTCAGGCGAGGCCTCAGTGCCTGTGGGTCACTACCTTACAATTGTCAAGCAATTGTCTGGATTGCTCACATGCCCGTTCACAGCCAAATAGCTCTCCACAGTCAATGGCTCAATATCCAGCTGGAGTCCAGTAATGAGTGGTCTGGGTGACAGGATAGAAATAGTTAATGAAATGGATCCAGGCATTATCACCCTGGTCCGGCTTAAGCTTTGGAACAGTGAAGAAAAAAACAGGTGCTATTGCTCTGGTTGGGTTTAAGCCTTGGGAATGGTAAAGACAACACCAGGTGTTAATGCCCTAGTCAGCCTAAGCTTAGGGAACTGTAAAGAGAACAATGAGAACAATGAAGGGTAAAGATCAGTTAGCAAAACAAGCAGGCAGTTGGCAAGATAAAGCAGTATGTGCATCTCAGAAACAGACCAAACGATGTAAATATTTGTAACCCTTAGTAGTTTTGCTAAATTGAGATGATAAGGAAGCAAGAGAGTGGAAAGTTACTGATTAGCACTTATCAGACTATAAAAGAGATGGGAGACACAAAATAAGGGTCTTCAGATTTCACCAGAACTGGAGTCCGTCTTTGATATGCCACAGAGTGGTGTCACTCAGGAGTCGCTGTTGGGACTGGACTTGTTCAGCATCTTAGTCGGTGACATGGACAGTGGGATTGAGTGCGCCCTCAGCAAGTTTGCCGATGACACCAAGCTGTGTGGTTTGGTTGATACATTGGAGGGAAGGAATGCCATCCAGAGGGACCTTGACACGCTTGTGAGGTGGGCTGATGCCAACCTGATGAAATTTAACCAGTGCAGGGTCCTACACCTAAGTTGGAGCAATTCCAGGCACAGCTACAGGATGCGCAGAGAAGAGATTCAGAGCAGCCCTGTGGAGAAGGACTTGGGGGATGTTAGTTGATGAGAAAATGAACATGAGCTGGCAGTGTGCACTTGCAGCCCAGAAAGCCAACCGTATCCTGGGCTGCATCAAAAAGAGTGTGACCAGCAGGTCGAAGGAGGTGATCCTGCCCCTCTACTCTGCTGTCATGAGACCTCACTTGGAGTATTGCGTACAGTTCTGGTGTCCTCAACATCAAAAAGACATGGAACTGTTGGAACAAGTCCAAAGGAGGGCCATGAGGATGATCAGGGGACTGGAGCACCTCCTGCATGAAGACAGGCTGAGAAAGTTGGGTCTGTTGAGCCTGGAGAAGTGAAGGTTGCATGGAGACCTCATAGCAGCCTTCCAATATCTGAAGGGGTCTATAGGGACACTGGGGACGGACTCTTCATTAGGGACTGTAGTGATGGGATAAGGAGTAATGGGTTCAGACTTAAAAAGGGGAAGTTTAGATTGGATATGAGGGAGAAATTCTTTACTGTAAGGGTGGTGAGGCACTGGAATGGGTTGCCCAGGGAAGTTGTGAATGCTTCATCGCTGGTGGTGTTCAAGGCTAGGCTGGACAGAGCCTTGGGTGACATGGTTTAGTGTGAGGTGACCTTGCCCATGGCAGGGGTTTCGAAACTATATGATCTTAAGGTCCTTTTCAACCCTAACTATTCTATGATTCTATGATTCTATTGCCCAAGAAACTTACAAAATCACATACACAGATAACAGACTGTTAGGTAAAGGGAATCATTTAATTTTAATCTCCTGTCAAATGCCTACCCATCTATCATGGATAGGTGGAATGCAAAATTAATTAAAAAGATAGCAGCTTTGAGAATTATTATAACTTCTTCTATGCTAAAAGTGTGCTTTCGATCAGAATAAAATCTCACTGTAGACAGAATACATATCTAAAAATTGTTTTTAAGAAATCACATAAAAGACCTTACCTATATGGCATTTATTAATATTTTTATTTTAAGATTTACTACCAAGTTATTTTCTTCTTCAAACAAAGAGCTCTGTAAACACATAGCTTGATTAAGTAAATTTTGGGGTAAGCTAAATTTTAGCTTGACTAAATGATTTTAAAGCTCAGAGGCATATTTTGATATCATTTTATCTCCAGAAACTTTCACTATAAGTATTATTTTAGTAACTAGGACAGTGTTCTCAGTGAAGTGTTCCTAAGGGAGATTTTTTTCATTTAGTCAGCATGTCTGGTTTCCTTGCATTAATCACTTTTGAAGACAGACAAATCAGTTTAAAATAAATGGCTGAAAATGTAAATGGGATATTAAAATCTTCAAAATGTCTTTAAGACTTTGTTAATGTTTTGAATAATGCAGTTATATTAAATACTTTGAATAAATAAAAACAATCTCCTTAATCTAGAATTTCTTCATTTTATTTTAATCATGACCTCCAAATTAAATGAGGCTGATGACACAGCACTCTCTTCAAATCTAGCTGTCATCTTCTCTTAAATTTGGGTGCCCGTTAAGTAATTTCAATTTTTTTTTGCAAAGATCTAGAGCACTCAGAGGCATAATATGCTAAAATAACCTTGCACAACTGATGGCTAAGGGTCAATTTTGTTTGCCATTACTTATTATAATGCATGCTCCAATTTCTTTTCTAAAAAGACATGAACACAGGTACTTCAAACTAGTCTTGCATTTGGAAACAGAAACAGTTTTTACCGTTTTCTAGTTCCATAAACACAATATAGTATGAAGATTAAATTAATTTTATTTCCACAAAGGACATCATTGCTTTATTTTTACAGGAAATGTAACTAGTCTTTATTTCAACAGTTCCATTCTTAAAAAAAAAAAAAAAAAAAAGGCAAAAAGAATATTTTTATCTTTCTTTTTTTTAAAAAAAAGCTAAATTTTATAAATAGCAATTTTCTGCAGTTTAACTAGCATAAATTTGACTTATTGAAGCAATAGTTTGATACAATGTAACTGAAAACAAATCTATGCAACTTCCCCTTTCTGCACTTACTAGCTCTTACTGTTTATGTAGCCTTTATTTAGACATTGAAATTGCCACTGAGCACTAAATTGCAAGAACTTTTATGGTAATTTTAAAATGTATCACAGAAACCCTTCAATACCAGACCTTTATCTTCAGTGGCATTTCCTTTTGGTTTATTCTCTTTTTATCTCTCTTTTCTATTGCTGTTGCAATTCTAATATGATAAAGAGAGCTGATAAGACAATTCACCTAATTTATACTTGTAAATGTTTACAGTATATAAACTAGAAGATTGGATTTGAGTTTAGTACCTTATTTCTCCAGTGAAAGGAGGACATATATGCACCTGTCTCCTAACGCTGAATACTCTTCAATCTAGGCAGTGTTAGTCTAAGTTTTATCCAAAGTTTAGCATGGTTGGATATTAAAAATTATCTTAATTCAGACCAAGTGTTTCTGGAAATGTCTTCTCTCTTTTTCATAGTCAGTTAGTTGCTCTGAAGGGCATTTGCAGTTGCACAAGTATAAGTAAGGTAGTTGCATGGGGGTTTTTTTGAAGTTAAAAATAGTAATCAATTAACAGGCTAAATCTTTTCATCTGTGCTGTCCTTTTTTTTAATCTTCTAATGATTAGTTGACAATTTTTTTCTAGGTTGGGCTTCAGAGAGACACAAACACTGCAGAGCAAATCTTCTGTCGCATTTGCTGTGACTTTATTTTCTAACTGAGGACATAAAGTGAAAGCCTGTGGTATGAGTAGGGCAGACATTATGTTCAGATGTGCTCAAATTTATTCCATCTGACAAATATCTGGATTTAGGTATTCCTTAAAGAGAATTCATCTCCAGAAGATTTTTTTAGGTTGAAGCTTTGTAAGGTGATGTTTTTGGGTTTTTTTTGAGGGAGAGAGAGAAAGCAAAATGCATAGCCTTAAAAGACATTTTTAATTCTTCCATAAAAATAGTAAGAAGAGGCCCATGATAGCACAAATTTACACTATTTCTGGAAGAGTTTGTACTTGATGTAAAAAAAAATTTGAAAAGGAAGACGAAATTGTCATTTTATATCCTTCAGAATGACTGATACACACTACTCAAAAGACAACACTTGAAACTATACTGAAGTTGAGTAAAATAGAAGAATGCAAGTTATCTGGGAAATAAAGAAAAGAATACCAAAGGACGCAATTCAGAAAAGAAATAAAAAATAATTGAAGTAAAAGTAGTGTGATCACTTCTGGCAGGATCAGACTTATTTACAGAGAAGAATCAGTTAGAGATGATGTATACAACATTGACAGAATTGCAAAAGGTGCATCCTTTGGAGGATGAGATTCTTGTACAGTATTTGATACCAGCCAGTTGTAAAGCTGCTGCTGTTCTTGAATGGTAAGAAATTCTCATGGCAATTGATTGCAAACTACTGAGTGTTTAGGTTAGCTCATCTTTAGCTTCTGTTGCAAAATCAGCCTGGAGAAGTGAAGGCTGCGTGGAGATCTCATAGCAGCTTTCCAGTATCTGAAGGGGGCCTATAAGGATGCTGGGGAGGGACTCTTCATTAGGGACTGTAGTGAGAGGACAAGGGGTAATGGGTTCAAACTTAAAGAGGGGAAGTTTAGATTGGATCTGAGGAAGAAATTCTTTACTGTAAGGGTGATGAGGCACCGGAATGGGTTGCCCAGGGAAGTTGTGAATGCTCCATCACTGGTGGTGTTCAAGGCCGGGTTGGACAGAGCCTTGGGTGCCATGGTTTAGTGTAAGGTGTCTCTGCCCATGGCAGGGGCGTTGGAACTCGATGATCTTAAGGTCCTTTCCAACCCTAACTATTTTATGATTCTATGATTCTAAAAGCAAAAAAAAAAGTAAAAATGTGATTGAAGTCTTTCTTTCAGTTATCCTCATTTATTCTTCCATTACCTTATTTTATTTCAATACTTTCTCTATCTTTTTCTTCAAAATAAGAGCAGCTTTATAAAAATTAAGAATATAGAGACTTGCAGAAAGAGCAATGTCCTTCAGCATCCCATTATGACAACCTTTTTCTATTGTTTTGCTGGGTTTAGGATCATAGAATCATAGAATGGTTGGAGCTGGAAAGGACCTAAAGATCATCTAGGTCCAACTCCCCCTGCCATGGGCAGGGACACCTCACACTAGACCATGTCACCCAAGGCACTGTGCAACCTGACCTTAAACACTGCCAGGGATGGAGAAATTTACCACCTCTCTGTGCAACCTGTTCCAGTACCTCACCACCCTCACAGTATAGAACTTCTTCCTTATATCTAACATGAACTTCTCCTGTTTAAGTTTAAACCCATTGCCCGTTGTCCTCCCTCTCTATACTCCCTGATGAAGCGTCCCTCTTCAGCATTCTTGTAGGCTCCCTTCAGGCACTGGAAGGCTGCTATGAGGTCTCCACGCAGCCTTCTCTTCTCCAGGCTCAACAGACCCAACTTTCTCAGCCTATCTTCTTATGGGAGGTGCTCCAGCCCCCTGATCATCCTCATTGCCCTCCTCTGGATTTGCTCCAAGAGCTCCATGTCTTTTTTATGTTGAGGACATCAGAACTGCACACAATACTCCAAGTGGGGTTTCACGAGAGCAGAGTAAAGGGGCAGGATCACCTCCTTTGACCTGCTGGTCATTGCTCCTTTTGATGCAGAGCGGTATACAACTTAAGTCAGTACTGCTTTAAGCTACTTTTTAATATATCTCATTTACACTGGTAAGAGTCAAATGTAACCATGTGAGGTCAATGTACACAGAACAGGATAAGACAGTAATTGAGGGAGGAAAATTTACTCTGGCAATCCAACAATGAGAGGCATTGGCACTTTCATGTTACTACAATAGTTATAATTTTGCTTGACACAGCACTGAAATTCATTATTTAACTGAAATATCAATTTTATTCTACTGTTAAGAAGTTGACATATTCTGTCCTCAACACGTGATCTGAAAGGCCTCTGAGAATGTTCTTTCCAAAATTTCTGACAGTAACTGATGACTTTTGCAAACAGACTGGTGGTCCCAGTTCTTGTTGGATGGGTTATTCATAGCACTAGAACCCAAAAAGAAAACCTTAAACAGTTCCAAGTTGGATCTTATTGAAATGTGTTTTTTAGAAAGAGCATGCTGGCTTAGATGGTCTCTGCCTTCATAGACTGCTTTTCTAGATGTCTAGAGTTAGCCAATGGAGACAACACCTCTTTTACGGAAAGAATCTAAAGCTTTAGAGGTCAGGGCTTTTTACAGACTCAAAAAGCAGCGGATTTAAAGAAACACTGCTTTCATTCACAACTACCATTGTGATTTTTTTCAGATGTTAGGAACCTGATTTTTAGCATGACCCTTACTGGTCAGAGGCTTCACTCAAGCGTGTCAAATGGCAAGCGTGGCTGGGCTGTCTGCTGCAAACAGCACATTTATGAAGTTTATTTTTCTGAGCAAGTTTTTCAGAGAAAACACAGATGACCTATCAGATCTCTTTGTTCACCATGCTTTCCTGAAGAGAAATAAATTAAAAAAAAAATTTTGTGTGACCTACAAGTAATCATTCTTAGTAGGAATGATATAAGGTTTTAATAAGATAATTATGTGGACAAGTAAGAAATTTAATTTTGAACTTTTAACTATTAAACAGATGCAGAAATCCAATGCTGATATTTGCTGCTATTTATTTTGATCTTTCTCAATCTAAATTTAGAATAGGCTTTTAGTTCAAACTTAAAAATGCAAATTTTGCCCAAATATTTCTAGAAAAATATTCAAACAAGTATCCATATGTAAACATCAAGTATGAAGTGTTTTCGTATCCAGATAAGCATTTGTTTAAATTAACTCAAAAAGCACATGAAATCACTGTCAATTCTAATGGGCCCTAGTTTGGCAAGATACAAAATTTAAACACTATTAGACCACATTAAATGATCCGAGACAGACAAATTTCATGATTATTCAGCAGGAGCAATTCAGTAGCTGTTAATTGCTATCAGGAGATGTAGAGACCATGCCTCTCAAGTGGGCAAGGTCTCCTGGGGAGAAATACTGCTAGCATAAGGCCTTTTCTGCACACACACTGATTAAATGAACCAATTAATTAAGTGCTCACATGTGACTTACCATGTGCCCAGAGTTAGGGGGAGCATTCAGCAGTAGAAAACTGAGAAAACAAGTGCAAGTCAGGAAAAGAGCCATGGCAGGTGTCAAATCCTTCCACCATGTGGAATGCTGATTTCCTCCATCATATCCTTTTGCTCTGCTGGCCAAAGGCAAAACTAATGAGCTTGCTACTCTCTGTATTACATACAAATAAGTAGCAAATAAGTACTCCTCTTTGAGTGGGTTTATGGGAATAATCATCATGTCATTGATAATTACTCAGTTTCCAAGTCAGAAGTAAACTCCTGAAGCCATCTTTGAACATCTATGCACTTCTGACAAACTATCATTCTACCCTAACCCATTCACTCATCTTAACCAATATAGTTTGCTCCAAACAGCTTTTTTCCCCATCAGTAAGAGCTTCTGAAAAAAATTAATCCTCAATCTTTCCAAAGTCTATTTACATGCCAAAACTGCTCTCTGAAGCATTCCTCTTTATCTCCCAGCTTCTCCTTCCTCCAGTAACATTTTTGCATCCATCATAGACACATATTAATGGCCGTTTATGAATATAAAATAATTGATTTGCCCAAATTCTTGGTCAGTGAAGACTGTATAGATGGCCAAATATATAGGCCAAATCCTTAGTTAATGTAATTTTCCACACTTAAATTAGGAATAAAAAAGAAATGCCACAGATCCTTCTAAAAATGTTTTTTATTTTTCTGCTGCAGCGCTTGATATCACAGATAGCCAGGTCCCAAAACATCTAAAATCAATAAAGCTTCTCTTCATCTAGGTTGTCTGCATAATTTTGTTTGCTTGTTTGTTTTAAAAAGCTTAAACAGATTATCACAACTCTGATAACTGTCAATCAATCTGATCCACAGACCACTAATATGCATTTGTTTTCCAGCAAAACACATTGACTTCAGATCTAGTACTGATACTTACCTCCCTTAAGTGCTTATATGGAACAAATCATATCTCCTCTCAGATTTTAGTTAAAGAGTTAAAAGCCAAGATACTTTACTAGTACACTTCTGCACCCATTAATAGTTAAATCCATCAATTTGAAAACAAGTTGCCCAAAATGATACTTAATATTACAAGTAAAGTCTCTATACCATTTTGTAGATTTCCTAATGCGCTCCTAGGTTGTATTGTATTGGAAACTTATAGCCATCCTGTGATTGACTGTTGCACCTTATCTGATCATCTCCTATTTTATTGCAGAAATACTTGTTATTAGTCCGCTGGTGCATGACTTTCCATGCTGTGCTATTGAATTTCATCCCACTTCTATTACTTGAGTCTTCAGGGTCATCCAATATACCCCTTGGCTATTTCACTCAACTGATGATTCTAGCTGAAAACCTCCATCATATTTTTCTCTTATCCCTAGTTCTGTGACTTCTTACTTCCTGTCCAGCAGCTCCTGATTCAAAGACTTACCTTTTAGCAAGGCCCAACACTTCTTATTCAGATCTGTGTGTTTCTATGATGGAAAATTACCAGAATATATACTGATACCTCACACACATTTTGGTGTCAATATTCTCACGCATTTTTACTGGGGGAAAAATAATGAAGAAAATATTCGTATGTTTGTAATATATTTGGGAATAAGCTCTTTCTTCCTCTTCTCGAAGAAACCGAATTTAAGAAACAGAAGACAAGCTATTAGAGAGTGGCAATTCATGTGTCAGCGTAAGTTCAAATATACTGACTGAATATAGAGAATATTAACTTCTGATGCAATATTTTTTAGTTAAGAACAAAACCATTTTATAGATATTTTACAACGTGAAATCAAGGTCATAAATACAAGACGTGCACAGATCATTCTTCTTAGACTTTATTTATCTGGCAGAAAACTGAGGCAGTAAAAAGTTACTACTTTTCTTTGCTCAACTTGAACCAGGTAGGTAAATATTTATGCATAGAATTTTCCTAATTCCAAAACCAGCATTTCCTTACTTTAACCTTGTATAAATATTCCTGATTAGAGAATACCTATGCAGTTAAACACTCCATAGCAATCTGTGTTACGCTTTTCTAAAAAGCTCCACAATCTCTGACAGGTAACTAGTTCCTCGTCCCAACTGACATTTCCTTTCTTTTTCTCCTTCTGAAGAGACAGTCTTGTGAAATTTTAAAAACACAAAAAAACAGCTCATCTTCACTGTGAGACATAGTTAATGTTCAAAAAGGTGTGATAGCCCACGATAAAACAGGGAATTTATTTCAGCCTTCTACATTATTTAATTTCTTACATATTATTAGCAATGAACCTGCAGGTATCCAAAATATTCCAGCTAATGTAAGACAACGAAAAATGTTTAGAATCATAGAATAGAATTGTTTGTGTTAGAAAGGACATTTAAATCATCAAGTCCAACTGTTAACCTAACACAGCCCAGTCCAACACTGGGCAAACATATACATGTCTTTCAAATACCTCCAGGGATGTGACTTCACCACTTCCTTGGGCAGTCTGTTCTAATGCTTGACAACTCCATCAGTGAAGACATTTTTCCTAATATCCAATCTAAACCTCCCCTGGTGAAACTTGAGGGTATTTCCTCTTGTTCTATCACTTGTTACTTGGGAGTAGAGACCAACAGCCACCTTATTAGAACCTCTTTTCAGGTAGTAGCAGAGAGTGATAAAGTCCCCCATGAGCCTCCATTTCTCCAGGTTAAAAAGCCCGAGTTCCCTCAGTTGTTTCTCATAAGACTTGTTCTCTAGACAAGTTCTCTTCACCAGCTTTGTTGCCCTTCTATGGACCCACTACAGCACCTCAATATCTCTCTTGTAGCAGGGGGCCCAGAACTGAACACTGTATTTGAAGTGCAGCCTCACCAGTGCCAAGTACAGAGGGACAGTCACTTCCCTAGTCCTGCTGGCCACAAATAACATAAAAATATTAACTTCCTGAAGTGCTTAGCGCACCATTACAGTATTTAATGGACAATCATCTTAAATGAAGTTAATGATACAGATTGCAACACAATTGTAATGATTAAAGCCCAGTTAAAGTAAGACATGGAGGCATCAATTCAGTTCTGTGTCAAAGCACTCCCTATTTAACATGAATTTCTTCACTATATTAAATTAATTAGAACAGCAGTAGTGCCTAGAGGTCCTGATCTCATGTCAAAACTTACTGTTGTATGAATAAATATAATGAGAAAACAACTGCTCTTCTAGAAGGCTTAAAGTTGCTAGTGCTTACTCCTGAGGATAGAGATGGCTTCATGTTTTTTAAGCCATCTACATTTGTAATTCAGCCTAAATTTAATATTTTTCAAATACAGAAATAAATAGAAAGCCTCTCTTTACTAAGAGCATGCAAAGTTATAATAATCCCAGATATCCTTTGTTTTTTTGTCTTTTTCAGTTCAGTATAAGTTTCCTCCTCAAAACCAAACCTAGGCTTAGCTTCATGATGTATTTTAAAATCATAAGCATACTTCCAATTAACCTGGCAAACACATCCTAAATTTTAAAGCATGACACCAGTTAGTTTATGTGAGCTCCTCATAAATCTAGCAGAAGCTACGCTGTCTAGCATTTGTTTCTGTATCCCTTATGGTTGCCTAAAAGTAGACTAATAACTTACGAAGTGTCATCCTTTGAACAAACGTGAGCATACATACGTGGTTAAGTGGGATGTAGCTTTCAACTTTGCCCCCTCTACTCTCCCTGGTGCTTTATCTTATATCTTTCTCTTTTTCTGTGTAAAATAAACAATCTGTATGACTTCTTATTTTTCTGATTCAAGAAATTGAGAGGATTACACATTTTACATCTAGTATGAATGCCACTTACTTCCATATACCTATCCAAAATCTAGCCAAGAAAAACATAATCTCCTATATATCTGGGGAAAAGACCCACACAGGTTGTCTAGCTAGCCCAAGATCATGTGCAGCAAATGACAAAAATAGGTACAGTTTAATGTAATGCTACGAGTTATGAACTCCTTATCTCACTAAGCTAATCGACACACAGTTTTCAGCTTAGTACATATATGTATGAATGAAAAAATACTTTCAGCCACAGTGCCAAAAATCAGTTATCTAATGTGAGGTTACCATACAAAATCAATTTGGGGAATATACTATCTAAAAGGAAGACTGGTTTTCACTGTTTCTAGAGCAACTCAAAATTCCACAGATCGTTAAAATGCAACTTTCACCCTAACCAGTGAAAATACACTATAAATTAATTAATTTTGTCTTTGTGTTTTTATTTAAAGTAGTTAAAATACTAAATGTACTAGTGCAAAGGAGTAAAGACTGTAACCTTATCATTACTTAAGCATAAAAAGACTAGACACAGCTGAATGACATGTCTACCCCAGAGAAAAGTCAATGAACTGAAAGGAAACGCTTCTCCAAGGTGCTTCGGAAGATGTCATGATCTCTTCAACACGATAAAGCTAACAGGATTATGGAGATCAAGGTAAAAGCCAGTTATGGGGTTAAAAGGTACAGCCGTCACAGTTTGAAATTTTAATCTTGAAGAACTTAACAATTTTCCCTCCTCATGGCTGCCATAGGGATATTTGAATGCAGGCTTCATACTATTAAAGTTAAACCAGTGAAGAAAAACCTTAAGGTCACCTGATAACAAGAGGGACCACTTAGCAAGCTGAGCAATTCAGCATTCAATGCCTTTTTATGCTAGCCTCTGAGATTGTAAGTTTTAGTGATCTAAGTATCTAGAAGAAAGCTTTCCACCAGAGGGAAGGGTGACTCTCATTCTTCTGGATCACTACCGAATGTCATATATTACAATGCTACCACACCTAATCTCAGATACACACAAGGCACTTATCTAAGATGTCAGGGTAAAAATTCACCCACGCATCATGGCAGAGATGAAACCTCATGTCCTAGGTTTGGCTGGGATAGAGTTAATTTTCTTCCTAGTAGCTAGTACAGTGCTGTGTTTTGGATTCAGGTTGAGAATAATGTTGAAATAGCACTGGTGTTTCAGTTGTTGTGAAACAGTGTTCACACCAAGTCAAGGACTTTTCAGCTTCCCACACAACCCCACCAGTGAGGAAACGGGGAAGGGACATAGCAGGGACATCTGATCCCAGCTGACCAAAGGGATATTCCATACAGTGTGGTGTGGGAAAGCTGGCTGGGGGCCTCTGCTCAGGAACTTGCTGGGCATCTGTCAATGGGAGGTGAGCAATTGTATTGTGCATCACTTGCTTTGTATATTCTAATTATTTCATCATTATTATAATAAGGGAGGGAAGGTGGTATCTTGCCCATAGATTGGCTCTCCAGGGAGAAAAGGTGAAACTCTTCTAAGGTAGTCTTCCAAGACTAAATAATTTTCACAGTTAATGACTTTTCTAGACTGCTTCTTGCAATTATTCCCCAAGTCATAAGTACCACAGCTGCCAAGTAGCAGTAGACTTTTGTTGCTTAACATGCTATCGCTCAGCCTTCCAGTGTGCCCAATGCCCAGCCAAGGTTTTCTCAGACAAGACAAGAAGCTAATGCCTGTTTTCTTCCTCCTCCCATCTGAATTTTATGAAAAAGACAATTGTATCAGTTTACTTCAGTGTTCACACAGGCGGAGTTGATGAACTATGTCTTGCAGGAACAATAGCGTATAAGGTGAGGTTTTCTCTGCAAAGAAACTCATGTTGAAGTGGCAACAGCTCTGCAAAGTCAGCACTGAGCCTTGTCTGCTTGCTTTAAATGTTACTTCAAATATTAGAAGGCTATCAGCCACCACTAACGTTCTGTAACTGAATGATAGTAATTATGAACACATTCTGATGAAGAAGAGTATTTCCAGGCCAACTTTTTTGACAGTTTCTTACTGTATTACATGGAGCAAGCTAGTGCTTAAAATTAGCAAAAGATAGAATCATATTTGATACATATGTTTTCCTTTGCCACTCTATGAACTTACAGTATGAAGCCAAAGGGCAGCTTGTCATTACCTTTACACAGTCTTTCTAATGTCTTGAATTATGAAAGTTTAACTGAAATATTTATATTCATGCAATACATACTGACATAAAATTTTACGTAAAACACAGCGGAAGCCTGGCTTTGCTGCGTCTTGCAGAAAAATAAATGTACCTGGTAAAAATCACGGGTGTCTCACTGGCGATAAATCAAGCATTAGAAAGACAAAGTTAGTTACAGAGAAACGGAAGATTAGCAGTGAGTGAATTTTGTTGCTGGAAGACTAATATACTAGAAAAGAGTTGAAGAAAAAAATGATGCATGAAGTCAGACAGCTGCATGGTCATTTGTCTTCATACCTGGAAGCTAAGATAGGCATAAAGGTTGATATTCTGAATTCAACATTACTTTACCAGTATATAGCCTTGTGCAAACCAGTTATTTCTCTTAAAGGTAGAACACATCCCCCATAATAGTGTATTGCCTTGACCACGAATCTGTTTTCCAAAGTCAAGATGAGTTTGCAAGACTCCTACCACCACCATAGGTCTGAATCAGCTTTTCATTCTTCAGAAACATTACACCCATTCTGCATAAGTGTCTGCCGGCAGAGTGCTTATCATTTCCAGGCTGTGTTATTGCAATCCAAGGTTCTTGGAGCTGAAACAGAATAGCAGTATCCCAGTTTTTACATGTATTGGTGGTGTACTGTTCTACTCTTCTCTGTTAGCATGCAGCAAATGAGCTAGCTGCAGTATCCAGGGTATTACATTTCCTTCCCAGATCTTCAGAGTAGATGAGATTTCCCCTGATACTGCTAAAGAAACCCAGAGAGAGGCTTCCAAGATAAAGAAATAAACTTGTTTAGTGAAAGAAATACTGCAAGACCACATGGGAGGCTTGTGCAGAGATATGCATCCACTTCCTCTGCTAAATAACTGAGTCAACAATTGTAAGTACCAAGAAAACTTCAATTTTCTGGGCATGAAAAATAAGGGCACTGGATTTTTTTGGTTGCTTTTAAAACACCAAAGGATCTATCACCAGGTTTTCATAAAATGTATTCTCAGAAACCTCAAATGAGAGTCTTCATCTTTTATCTATGCTCTCTAGTCTGGCACATTTTTTGAAAGACAAATCTGTAGCATGAACATAAATATTCCATTATTTGAAATGAATGTTACAGATGCTATCTTCTAAAACATATGATTTATATGACTAGTCTAATATAAAGCCCACACAGAAGAGTTTAATTCAGTAAAAAATCAAAACTAGATTCCAGAAAATACAGAGAAGCCCAAGAACAATTATTTGAAAATTGTAGACACAAAAGTGACTTGTTCTCATGCCAACCTGCACAAATTTCCTCCCAGTTTTTCCTATACTCTGCTTTTGAACTCTCCTCCTTATCAAATTCCCTACCTTTTGCGCTTGCTCCCTCCTAATTTTTATCAGACCTGTTTTACCTTCTGATGAAACATTATTCCAGGACTACGTGAAGAAAAACAACAAATAAATTATTTAATTCTATGATCCTTCCTCTATTCCTTTTTGTGATTCTTGCTCTAGGAGCTATATTTTTGGCTTTCCTTTAATTATTGGACATCTGAGGAAAAAGTAATCAAATCAAAACATTTTTAAACTATGTATTTTCCACTTTTCATACATTCCATGGATTTCCCAAGGTATGCTTCTCCTCCCTTCCTGGACGACCACCAGAAACCATATTTGCAGTATTTACAGTACGTTTTCAGCATTTTTAGTACTCATTGAGACACATGAAAGAGTTATATCTATAGATAGATATTATCAACATATACATATATACACACACATATATAAAAGCACATTGTACTATATGCATTATAGCACAAGGTTATTGTTCAAATGACAGCATAATTTCCCTACATTATACAACAGATATTTCTTCTGTACACAAAAAAATTACAATGCAGTCATTGGAGCTCGGCTCAGATACCCCTATACAAATGCCCGTAGCATGGGGCACAAGCAAGAGGAATTAGAGATGTGTGCACGTCTATGGGGGTATGATATCATAGGCATCACAGAAACATGGTGGGATGGCTCCTATGACTGGTGTGTCAGAATGGAAGGTTACAGGCTCTTTAGAAAAGACAGGCCCTGTAGGCAGGGAGGGGGAGTCGCCATTTTTATTAGGGATAGGCTGGAGAGTATGGAACTCTGTTGGAGACAGGTGAGCAGACGACAGAGAGTTTGTGGGTCAGCATTAAATGGAGAACAGCAATGGGAGACATTATTTTGGGGATCTGTTACAGATTGCCTGATCAAGAGGACTCGCTGGATGAAGCACTCTATAGACAGATACGAACAGCCTCATTCCCGCAGGCCCTCGTTCTCATGGGGGACTTCAACCACCCTGATATCTGTTGGAGGGATGGTATGGCCCGGCACAAGCAATCCAGAAGGTTCCTTGATTGCGTGGAAGACAACTTCCTTCTGCAAGTAATAGAGGACCTGACAGGGAGAGGTGCCATGTTTGACCTCGTCCTCACCAACAGGGAAGGACTGGTTGGAAATGTGAAGCTCCTGGGCAGCCTTGATTGAAGCGATCATGAGATGGTCGAATTTGAGATCCTCAGGACAGTGAGAAGAGCGTGCAGCCAGCTCACTGCCCTGGACTTCAAGAGAGCAGACTTTGGCCTCTTCAGGAACCTGCTTCACAAGATTCCATGGGATATAGCCCTAGAAAGAAGGGGGGCCCAAGACTGTTGGTTGACATTCAAGGATCACCTGCTGCAAGCACAGTACTCTTGCATCCCAAGAGGAAGGAAGTGCAGCAGGAGGGCCAGGAGACCTCCTTGGATGGATAAGGAGCTGCTGAGCAAAATTTGAAGGAAAAAAGAGGTTTGTAAAAGGTGGAAGCAAGGTCAGGCGGCCTGGGAAGAATACAGTGATGTTGTCCAGGAAGCTAGAGACCAGGTTAGGAAAGCTAAGGTTCACTTAGAATTAAGCTTTGCAAAGGATGTTAAGGATAGGAGGAAGGGATCCTATAGGTACACTGCAAACAGAAGGCAGGCAAGCGACAATGTGGGCCTCCTCTGGAAGCTATTGGGAGAACTGGCTACCCTGGATTTGGAGAAGGCTGAGGTTCTTAATGACTTCTTTGCCTCAGTCTTCACCGGAAAATGCTCTGACCACACAACCCATGTCTTGGAAGGCAGACACGGGGACAGTGAGAATGAAGACCCTGGGCCCACTATAGGAGAGGACCTGGTTTGAGACCACCTTAGGAACCTGAAAGTATACAAGTCCATGGGACCGGATGAAATCCATCCGCCGGTCCTGAAGGAGCTGGCAAATGAAGTTGCTAAGCCACTGTCCATCATATTTGAAAAATCATAGCAGTCAGGTGAAGTTCCCGATGACTGGGAAAAGGGAAATATAACCCCCATTTTTAAGAAGGGGAAAATGGATGCGTTGGGGAATTACAGACCTGTCAGCCTTACCTCTGTGCCTGGCAAAATCTTGGAGCTGATTCTCCTGGAAGGCATGCTGAAGCACATGAAAACCAACAAGGTGCTTGATGACAGCCAGCATGGTTTCACTAAGGGGAAATCCTGCCTGACCAATTTGTTGACCTTCTATGGTGGGGCTACAGAACTGATGGACAGGGATAGAGCAGTTGATGTCATCTACCTGGACTTGTGTAAAGCCTTGACAGTGTCTCTCATGACATCCTTGTCTCTAAGTTGGAGAGACATCAATTTGATAGGTGGGCCACTCGGTGGATAAAGAACTGGCTGGATGGCCGCACGCAAAGGGTTGTGCTCAATGGCTTAATGTTCAGCTGGAGACCAGTAACGAGTGGTGTCCCCCAGGGATCGGTGTTGGGACCGGTTTTGTTCAACATCTTTGTGGGTGACATGGACAGTGGAATTGAGTGCGCCTTTAGCAAATATGCTGATTACACCAAGCTGTGTGCTTCGGTGGATACGTTGGAGGGAAGGAATGCCATCCAGAGGGATTTTGACACGCTTGTGATGTGGACTGATGAAGTTGAACCAAGAAAAGTGCAAGGTCCTACACCTGGGTTGGAGCAATCCCAAGCACAGCTACAGGTTGGGCAGAGAAGAGATTCAGAGCAGCCCTGTGGAGAAGGACTTGGGGGTGTTGGTTGATGAAAAAATGATCATGAGCCAGCAGTGTGCGCTTGCAGCCCAAAAAGCCAACCATATCCCAGGCTGCATCAAAAGGAGCATGACCAGCAGATCGAGGGAGGTGATCCTGCCCCTCTGCTGTGCTCTCATGAGACCTCACTTGGAGTATTGTGTGCAGTTCTGGTGTCCTCAACATGAAAAGGACATGGAAGTGTTGGAACAAGTCCAAAGGAGGGCCACAAGGATGATCAGGGGACTGGAGCACCTCCCGTATGGGGATAGGATGAGAAAGTTGGGGCTGCTCAGCCTGGAGAACAGAAGGTTGCTTAGAGACCTCATAGCAGCCTTCCAGTATCTGAAGGGGGCCTATAGGGATGCTGGGGAGGGACTCTTCATTAGGGACTGTAGTGAGAGGACAAGGGGTAATGGGTTCAAACTTAAACAGGGGAAGTTTAGATTGGATCTGAGGAAGAAATTCTTTACTGTGAGGGTGGTGAGGCACTGGAATGGGCTGCCCAGGGAAGTTGTGAATGCTTCATCGCTGGTGGTGTTCAAGGCCGGGTTGGACATAGCCTTGGGTGACATGGTTTAGTGGGGGGTGTCCCTACCCATGGCAGGGGGGTTGGAACTTAATGATCTTAAGGTCCTTTCCAACCCTAACTATTCTATGATTGTATGATAACCTGGAAAAAAAATCCAGTTTTTCACTAACTGGCACAACCTTGCTGAATTTTAGAAGACAATAATACTGTGGAAATGGATCTTGTGTATTTTCTAAATTCAATACATTCTCTCCATATTATAGAGAATATACTAACACTGAAGACTTCATTATTTAAAACCAGATATTTACTTTCAACCTTTTTTTTTTCTTTTGCCCTTTTTTTTTTTTTTTTTGAAGTTACATGCATATACATACTTGCAGTCAAGTCTCTGCTGATTCAACCCTTCCCTAGCGAAATATGCTGGAAACATATCTTTTGCGAACTTTCTTCTACTGGTTGCTAAATCCAGCATGTTTTACAGAAGTGACCTTCCAAGTGGTATTAGCAATCCCCAAGTGGCTGCCAATATCTGTGCATTTGCTGTGATGTAAGCTTAATACACCCTGAATTCTAGTACTTCTCATGAAATATAACTGTATTATTTTATGCAGTATTTGAATCATTTTAGATGGAAAGGGATTTACTTCCAAAAATTTGAAGTCTATATCATCTGAAATGCTCAGCTTTCAAATTGGTTTGTTAAACAGATTCAAAAATAAACAAGAACACTTATCAAAATGCAGACTAGTCTCAGCAGAGATTTTTTTTTCCACATACTATGTAAGGCCTGATCACCATGCATACTTTCTGAAGCCTGAATTCAATACAGGGTACTCTTCTGGAATATATATCACAAAAACCCAAAGTACTTTAAAAGTAAAAGCACACTGAAGAAACCTGGATATAAATATATAGTTATAACTTATTTTATAATGGCCTTTTATAAATTAAACCTTCCCTGCTTCTCGGCACAAGTTTTCCCCCATGTATAGGTGCTCCTGACGCATATTTTCTCTTACTTTTTTCATAATATCTGTCTCAAAGCTCTTTCTGGCCCCCAACTCAATGCACAGGTCTCAAACTACCAGTTGAAACATGGTGCTGATCCCAGTTCTCTGACGTTCTCTTACTTTTAAAATCAACTAATTTCAAGGAAAGTTGTATTTGAAATATAAATTGTAACTCCTGAATGACAAATCACACAATATGAGAAAGTAAATCAACTAGTAGGCAGCGGTCCTACATTCTAAATAAAATTTAAGCTGAAGTAAAAAATGTGTTTGAGTGGTTTGCTGGGTTGAGGCCTAAATACATCCCCACTGAATTCAATAACCATGAGCACTTAGATTAGGACTAGAGGAAGGAAAAGAAAAACATTAAATTTTATTTATTTGACTGTTGTATTTTCCCAATACTAGTTGTATATTACTTCTTAGATAGCTTAATTTATGTAAAAGAAATTTTGTGCCATTAGAAAGCACAGGGCATAGAAAAATTAGAATAGTCAATTCAGTTGAGGGTCATTTTTTCAATGATGTGGTCTCAGAGTTTGCCCAATTTTCCTTAAACTTACAGAAATTGCTTTTCCCACTCAAAAGCTAGAAAGAAACTAAAAATACAGTTTAGAATGGAATTTAATTTCCTCAACTTAACGATTACACCTAGCCCAAATAAAATCGGCATATAGTCATCTATCTAGTGTTTTATTACTACTTATGCTTTGTGCACACACACATACAAATACACACATAAAAAGTAGTTAGAAAGTATTTTTTATTGATTACAAATAAACATGATTTTTTTTCTCTATCTAATCCAAACAATAGAAGAACAACGTTAACAATAAAGCCAATATAAAGGAATGTAGTACATTCATTTAATTAACAAAATAGAATACAGGCAGTGTTCTGACAGTCCCTAGCCAGAAAACTTGGTATTTATGTCCTCCAGTCTATTACATCTCCTCAGAGACACTGTGTGTTAAGTGAGGAAATTGCTTCTCTGCCAGTAAGAGAGAATGTAAAATTTTCCATGAGGATAGGTAATTCTCTAAGACACTTCCAGGATGCTAAGGCAATTTTTTGTGAAACAAAGAACAGTGAAAGTATGTTCTTCTTAGGTCAGAATACCTGCTCCACCAGCTAAGAAGAGCTGGATATGCTTGAGATCCTTTCCACATATTATTCCTTCATTCAAAACAGTTTGTTCAGATACAGCTTCTTAAGACATTACTGTATGTTCTGTTGAGTACAGTCCAGTTACTTGTAAGCATTATCTGAGTCCAGGCTGAAGTTTAATTAGCCAACCCAAAACCATAATTACCTTACTGATTTTTAGAGAGTGACTACATAAGCAGCCAAACTGCCCAACTGAGTAACAAGCCTGGTTATCTAAAAAGTTAAAATTAAATTAAAGGTCAAAATTAAACTTTTCATACAGAAAATGCAAGTCACTGTACAAAATTCAGAGAAATGGACACAATGCTACTGACCTCAGGTTTTGTTAATCTTATTTCCTTTTAGTTGCTATTAAGTAGTTTAAGTATGTCTTCAGGGCCTTTCTAGAACTATCATGATGATTTAGTGGACCAGGACAATTCCTGAAATGATCTCTCGGTTTTATAATTGATTGTAAAATACTGCAATAATTTCACTTTTTCTATAGCCAATTTTCCTCCACATAAAACACTTTTTTCTTTCATTTGATAGACTGGTATAACAACAGAGGAGTTTTAGGAAAGGTTATTCTTTCTGGTTTGTGTGGGGGAAAAAAGTGAAAATAAAACAAAGTTTTCTATAAATTCAGGACCTGATACAAGGTTGTTGTGCTTGAATGGATACTGAACCTAGGATTATATACGGTTAATTACCAATAAAACTTTTGCACAACCAGTTCTCTTTTTCTTTTTTTTTTTAACTCATACACATTGTATTCCATTAATAATTTATTTCAAGATTGATTTTTGTCAAGAAAAAAGATTTAAATGTCTAAAAAGTTTATAAAGCTAATAATAAACATGTAGAAAGTTTCTTCTCTTCCATGGATGCTGCAACAAATCCCATGGCAATAACTAAGTCTTGCAAAACCAGCAGATTGTTACCATTAGCTTTCAAGACAACAAGATTTTAGTGATTTTAACTCCCTCATTCTGTCATTAGCAGAAGGCAACAGAAGATTGGTAAAAATTAATCTCCTAGAGTGAAGGGTAGCATAAGGGGAGAGGGAAGGAGGAAGAAGACTAGCTAAATGGGGGTAGATGGAATTTCTGTGTCTCAGAAAGAACTCATTAAATACCTGCTTAAAGGAAGATGGATGAATAAGTAATGCTTTAAAAAAACCTCAAACAATCATCCCACATTTTATCTTATGATTCTAACTATGCAATTGCACAACTTCAGGGAAAGAGTATATTGGTGGTTCTAAGCCTGTGACACTATCTTAGAACATATTAAAACCAGCCTAATGCTTCTATTTTCTGGGCAATTCTCTAGCCAGTGGAACATTTTATATAAAAAGTGCATTTAAGAAAATGGAATGTTGGTCACAGTTTTCTGCAGCAGTGAATTCTTTAAATCAAATGAAAAGAAATATCTACATGGAGCCCTTAGTCAGATGAAAGACTTCAGAGAGCACTTCAGAACTAACCGTGTATTGCCTAGATATATGTGGCTCACTCTTACAATGAAGAGTTTTTCTAATATTATCTGAAGGTACCTAACTGGCATGACTTCACCAAATGGGTGATCTTTAGTACCCGCGTCAGGGCTCTATTTAGAAAACTGAACAGAGAAAGCTAATTCCAGCTGCAATTTTATTTATTTATTTATTTATTTATTTATTTTAAATTGAGCTACAATCTCTAACCTCAATAACATGGACATGTCCTTTAAACACACAGTCCTTCCATTTTCGCCCTAGCATCTAGGAGCCTGGGTTATATATCTGCTCTTCGAACAAAGGGATGTGCTATATGAAATACTTGCATACTATCAACTATTCAGAACAAGAAAAAAGCAGTCATGAATAAGCAGGGAGGAAAAACACTTCTAACAATTTGACCAGAAAAAAAAAGCAAGTGTTATCCATGGCAACGGAGCACGAGATTATGCTGTTTTGGAGACTTTGTTTTTCAATCTGAGTGGAAGAAAAAATACAAGCCCACTTTTCCATTCTGTCAAAGTGAATAATTTTTTCTTCCTGGACAAAGACAGCAAAGACTGACTAGAGTCTGCTCCACCACGCTTTAATGTTCAAGCTCAGAATTTGAAGTGCTGCACAAATAAATACCTAAGAGCAACCAAACCACAAACACTGAGCTGTGGTATAGACCATCGGGTTAATTACTCCAAACAAAAAAGCTTGTTTCCTTCCTTGTATATCACACTCTAACTGAGGATACAGATGGGAACGATAGTAAGATTTAACTGTTACAACATACTGATGAATACATTGGCAAGCCGCTGTTGAAGTACACATAGCTGTGACTCCTACTGCTACAGGAACAGAAATGCAGTTCTGAATATTGGCAGTGATAAAGTTTCTCTTCCTCCTTCACAACATTTCATTCTCATATATGAAGAAGAAATATTACAAACTTTTCACTTGCATGAGTGAACACTGCATTTCAATAATCCTTTATAAACTTTGCCAAATCATTATTTTACCAAATAACTAAGCTTTGACCCTTTATGTTCTGGAGAACTTTTTTAATACCTCAGTTCTAAGGATGTTAAGTATGTGAAAGATTGATTTTTATATCCAGAAATGTCTTAAAGACTACACTTACAACTCAACTTAAATTCCTTCTTTAATTAATACATTCCATCTGCAAATTACTCTTCCAAATTGTGATTACACCACTTTCCCCTGATCTTGAACACATGGATTTTGCATTTGCCTTGAGGAAAAGATCTATCAGACAAGTGCTCTAAGTTGACAAATACTAGATGAATGAGTCACATGTGATTCCTTGAATTTTGCAAGCAGTGAGACCTACTGCTGCAAACAAAGGATGGCAGTGATCTGGAAATGGACTGATTTATTGCAAACTTGATGCGTTTTTCAAAACGGAGATGAATTTAAGAGCAGGCAATGAGAACAGCTACATGGAAAGTAGTCGAAAAGCTAAAAGGAAGACTGGATGAATGGAAAAGAATGATAGACACTAAGTGATTGGCAAAATCTGGAGAATTATATTTTCAGGAAAAGCCTGAGGCAGCACATGTCAGAAAAAATATATCTCTGAAACAACTCACTGAAGTTATTTGTATGTTATGCAGTGGTGGTTGCACAGATGGAAGACAAAAAGTGTTGACAAAAGGGTCAGTCTTGATGAATTAACTTCTAGAGAACAAACTGACTCTCTTTTTTTTATTATTTATTTTTATCTCTTCTCTGTGGGAAAAAAAAAGAAAGAGAAATCAACTAAAAAGGGAAAAAAAAGCAGATTAGTAAATAATTAAGTAATTAATCCCATGTTGTTTTTTTTGTTCTTGTAAATAAATCGATAAAAAGCACCGGTCAATTAACTACTTCCCTACAGAACTCAAAAAGACCAATCTAACGCTATTTTTTCATAGGTTTGTTCTAACACTACACTTCCAGAAGAGTTTATTGATTAACAGGCTTACATAAATTAACTTTTTAAAATTATAAAGGTTGTGGATTTCAACTCATTTCTTCCTTATCTCCTTCTCCTACTTTTTCCTTCTTTTTCTGGTTGACCAGAAAAAACATCACATTTACAAACTAACTGTAAAACACTTTCTCTCTTCCATGCTGCAAATACCTAATCATGTCATTCATCCATTTTATATATTCTGAATTCATTTCTCTATCATAATTCTAACATTAGTGCATATATATATATATGTATATATACATATATATGGTCCATTTGTCAGTCAGCCTAAATCAGTCTAGAAACACTGTTCTGAAAAGCATCAGTGTCTTAACCACCTGCAGAATGAGCCTCACACGCTGCTAAATCTGTACATCTGCTAAATGGCATACTCTGCAGAAAGCGGCATCATTGCATATAGACTGCATTACAGAAAATCTTCAGAAGGCAAGTCTCTTGATGACGTATTTGGAGGCCTTGTGCTTCTGACTTCCCTGATTTTCTGGGCAGGAGTTTAAAAAGATTTGAAAAAGCCAAAGCTGTGTTTGGCATGAACTTTTACAGGTACAGCACAGCTACAGCTGCCCTGGAAGAAAAGAGAAATTAAACAGAAAGTGATAATCCAGGACAAGCCCTTGAAAACAAACTTTATTCTGCTCCTCACCATAACCCTATTTCCTTTTTAGTTCTTTATTAGCAGAACTAATATGCAATGAAGAACAGTAAGCATCCATCTAGTGCCTTAGTAATAAATCCACCATACCTCTTTTTTGGACACATGTTAGAAGCTAGAATTTGCTGCAAAATGCTTCAGGCAGATGTTCAATCAGACTGCATGTTGTCATCCCAGAACTACTTTTTCTGTGATATGCTGGGCTAATATCCAGCATATGCCAAAATAAAGTTATAATCTCCACTTCAAATTAATACCCTTACACTATATCAGTCTTCATGAGTATTCTTTTTATTAACAGAAGTAATCCTAATTGCTTCAGACTGTGTCTAAACTCAATTTGACATATGATATGTTGCTGTATTTTTTTTTATTTCTGCACAGCTCTTTAAATGTAAATCATGAGTAGCCTCTGGATATCAGGAACAGTTTGGAAATATGTCTTGTTCTATAGTGTATGTTCTTTCACTGATGGTGACACTACCCAGCAATTAAAAAAAAAAAAAAAAAGAAGGATAAGATTTGTGTCTCCACTAAAAGTACTCCAATAATCAAGGCATTTTAGGAGACAGCTATAGCTACAGACACCAATTCTAGCAATTCCTAAAAGCAGGAGACAGGAAAGACAAATCTAATATTTCCTAATTTGAAATTGCTTATTTAGGATCAACTTTTTAAGCTAAGTACCCATTAATAAACCTACAATGTTTACCATGAGCACAAAATCATCTGAGATAAAAATCAAGATTGAAATGTGTTATAAAAGACATATATTTTGCATGCATATTGGTGGAGGAACAGTAAAATATCACCTTTGGCAAGAAATTGAGGTGGCTGCTCGCTCTCCTAGCCGTGAATGCTGTGTTGGCTCAGCAGGGAAAATTTGGGAAGAGCTGTTGAGATCTGAATGATGCATTTTCCTGTTTTGTTTTCCCTTCTCCACGAAAAGAAACTGGAAAAAAAGGAAAATAATCCACAGAAGTATCTGGCTATTACAGGATACATCCTCTTTCATCAAAAAAGCCAAGAGCACTTTATCCCATGTAAACACAGAGTCTGACAGTATTCAGGAAGATGGACGTTAGATGGAGATTAAATAAGTCAACAGGGTTGATATAACCACAACAAAATAAACTACCAGTAATCAAGGCGAGAGAGACTCTACACACAGAAGGTAAAGTAGATTTGCCATCTAAATTACAATCTTGCGTCATTAAGATGCAGCCACATGAACCCTTTATAACTGGAGCTAAATGGAAGTATGTAAGAATACAATTAGTTGCAAGAACTCAGCAATATTTCATTACGACTGCTTTATCTCTTTTATTTGTGTCTGTGTGACAGAGGTAAAGGAGCAAATTAGAGAGAAAGAAAAAAAGTATTTCATGAGTTTAAAGGTAAGGAAACTAATAATATTTTTGCACAATATTAAAAAAAAAAATAAGTGAAAACAACTAGGATAACAGTTCATAGAATACATCTGAAAGGAATAGCTCCTGACAAAAGGAACTATAATTGTAAAATTAATTCCAATAAGAAATTCAAAAGAAATTCAGTTTTTTTCATTTAGAGTTCAACTTTGCCAGTTCCGCATTCAGGAGATAAAACAAAAATCTGAGTTGACAGTTATGCAGCAATATTGCTAAGAAGAACTATGGTATTTTAGCTGAAGAAGATAAAGACCTGGTGGAGGAAATTCAATGAGAAAAGTCTTCCCTATCATAAGGCATACGGCTTGTGTAACTCCAACCTGTATTTGAACACCTGTCCAAAACTATAATGTGAATTTTTAAGTCCCTTTTATGTTTGTTTATCAGCAATACAAACCTCATTTACAGTGTGCGCTTTTGCCTACTCATCATTATTTGCAAATGCTGTCACAAGACTGACAGTGGCTATGAAAGATATTATTTGTGTTTAAAGCAGAAGTTTAGAATAGATCACTATGTAAAACAAATAACACCTTCCCAGGATCCATTTCCCAGATCTCCAGGGTGTTTCTGCAGCTTCTTTATTTCCCTCATTAAATACCAGAGTAGCCTGCGAATCAACTTGCATCAAACACCTCTGACTTTGTTACAGGAATATGCCACATAAGAAACTTTATTTAAACATATTTCTCTTTGCAAGGAGAAATCTACATTTACATTCTAGCTCTGGTAACTTAAAGACCTGCAGATATCAGCTGAATAATTGCCTTATGTTCTGTGTATGCAAGCAAAAGGATTTAAACTTGCTTATATAGCCCCTGTACATCAAGCTTTCAAAGACACTAGGGTGGTGCAGTACAGTGTGGGAGATGTAGGGGGAAGAAAATAAGTATTCATTAAGGATGGAATATAATTTTTAATTCAGGTATTTAACATCTGTGTCACAAACTGCCTAATTGTTACATTATTTCATCCAAGTAGAGAAAATTTACAACTTGCTATGAAAAATCTATTGAAATTTGATACCTTTTAAAAACCTTAAATGAACCTTCTTGCATTTCAAGTTGCAACTGTGTGTAACAGTGTGTTAGACACAGATGAATATTGAAAATGATTCTCTGAAACCCACTGAGCCCATATGGCCCCAAAATTTCTACACAAAGAACTTTAGACTAAAAACTTTTGGGACAAATAAGAGCCTTGAGTGTTTTTCCTTCAGTTTCCAGATAAAAAAGATTATGTTTTTTATTTTTTCAAACTCAAAACAGAAAACTTCATTATTCAACTAGTTTTGAAGCTCTAAAAACTAAATAATGAAAAACAATATAAAAGATGATACTTACATAGCACAAGAAAAAAATATTTCCCAATATTTTTTGAGAAAAATTCTCACTATGGAAAAAGAACAGAATTATAAAGCCTGCTCCCATCAAGCAATCCCTTAGTAACACTCTCAAATCTAATTCTGTTCCATATAATCTTTATCCAATAGGATAAAGCACCAGAAGGAACACTGAACCAAAGGAAAAAGCAAAGAAAACTGATTTTCACTGACTGCTTCAAGAGTCTTGGCAGTGCAGAGTTTTCTAATCAGTCAGAACTAAACATTTAAGCACTGCTGTATCACTTTGGGGAAAAGATGACCATATGTGTTTATACTTACCTGCCAGTCTAGTAGCTTTGGGAAGACTACGATGGAGAAAGTTATAATTATGTTCTCTGGGGAAAGCCGACTGTTATTTTGACGGTCAATCAAGAGGCAGCCAGTAGCTAAACTGTAGTTACCTTTCATGAGGTGGTTTTTCCATTGCTGTCAATTATGTTGTCCTGGCTTCAGCAGTAGCAGTCATTTTTCTCCTCCTTAGTAGCTGGTGCAGTTCTGTGGTTTTGATTTTGGGCCTGGGAACAGTGCTGATAACACCGTTGTTTTTAGCTACTGCGCAAATATTTAGTCTGACCAAGGACTTTCTGAGTCTCATGTTCTGCCAGGGAGGAGGGGAAGCCAGGAGGAAGCAGAGACAGGACACCTGACCCAAACTAGACAAAGAGCTATTCCATGCCAGAGCACGTCATGCCCAGGATGTAAAAACTGGGCAGGGACACAGCAGAGTTAGATCACTGCTGGGTTGGGCTGGATATCAGTCGGTGGGTTGTGAGCAGTTGTATACTCTTCCCTTGTTGTTTCCCTTATCATTATTATGATTGGTGGTAGCAGCAGTGGTTTGTGTTATGCTTTAGTTACTGGACTGTTTTTATCTCAACCCATGGGAGTTAAATTCTTTTGATTCTCTTCCCCATTCCCCCGGGAGTGGGGGGGGAGGGGGGGAGTAAGGGGGGGAGTGAGCAAGCCAACAGTGTGGCTGATTTACGGCTGGGCTTAAACCACAACAGTTCCTTTTGGAGCCCAACGTGGGGCACGAAGGGTTGTGATAACGACAGGATTAAAAATCACTCATCAGAATGCTGATTTATTGGCTTTCAAAGTTGTTGCTCTTGATCTCACAGGTTCAGCATGTTGTACCTTACTTAAAGGTGGTATTTGCTGTCCTAGTGTTTTTCAGATGGGGGGCTTAGGCTAAGGTTCTTATTTCATTGTACTTTATGGTAATGAATTGCAATATGGGCAGGCTCCGGCAGCAGGGCAGGATGGACGTGGCCGTGGACTTGTACCTGGCTGTCAAACTGCTCTTCACCATCCTGACCCTCGTCCTCGACTCCGTCTTTGTAAGGCTGTGGGGAGCCGAGGGGGAGTGGCTGCAGGAGCCGCGGGCACCCGAACTGGCCCAGGAGAGAAGCCCTGTGGACCAGGAGGCCAGGAAGGAGGCGGCTGCCAAGCAGTGGAAGGAGGTGGCAGAGGAGCCGAGCTCTGAGGCTGACTCTGGCCCCGTGGCAGCTGAGAGCATCCCCCGGCAGCTGCCTGCTGAGCCTGAGCCCCAGGAGGATGCAGGAGACCACGCAGCACTTCCCAGCAAGGCAGAGGAGGAAGATCTGGACTCAGACAAAGAGCAGCTGGTGGTGAGAGAGCCGGCAAGCACAGCAGCTACACCAGCCCCAGTGACAAGTACTCATTTGAGAGTTCTGAAGGTTTAGAATGGCTTTTGGGTACCTTGAGACTTGCCTGCTGGTTGTGATGGGGATCCCCATGTTGGCATGCATACAGAGTGTGGTTTACCCATGACCATTTTCTTTGGTCCCGAGAGTTAAGCAGAGTTCGGTTTGGGCCTTGTCTGAGGGTAGATGACAATATAGGAGGATCAAGAGATTTTCCCCGAGGCTGGACATTCATGAGTGGCAGGGAGTGTGGGACAGTATGGGCGAGTATCTAGTCCACTGGGTCCCTCCAGTGCTTTGAAAGTGTCGGAGATGGAAGGCAGCTGTATGGAGTCCCCAGTGAAAAGCTGCAGAAACTGCTGGAGGGGAGGGTGAATTATTTTAAGCCTGGTGGGCCCATGAAACTCCAGACCACCAGGACAGAGATGCAACATATAGATGGACTAAGATCAAGGGGTGGATTTAGCAATGGTCACTATTGTCCAGGCTATTCACAAATGTGAACACTGCACACAACCTCTCCTGCTCTGACGGACTGTTACAAAAAAATGGGAGCCTGAGAGGCTGAGAAAGTTGGGGTTGTTCAGTCTGGAGAAGAGAAGGCTGCGTGGAGACCTCATAGCAGCCTTCCAGTATCTGAAGGGGTGTTGACGCAGAAGTCCCGGACACAGCACACAGACCAATATGATCAGGCTGTGCCAAAGTTTATTGCGCAGATAGCTCAGTATATATAGGCACTCTACTTGTCTATCATTAACACACACAAGTCTAATTGGATACATGTATTGTTCACACGGCTAAATACCAAACAGGATTCACTCAGTAACAGCTTAATGATTGGTTAACTATGACAGCATATGCTTCAAGGTTACAGTTAACATTCCTTCTCTGCGTATCTCTCTCAGTAGTTTTCCGTGCTAACTTTTCCCAAGGCTTCTGCACGTACACAAACTTTAGTAACCCTCAGGCGAGGCCTCAGTGCCTGCGGGTCACTACCTTACAATTGTCAAGCAATTGTCTGGATTGCTCACATGCCCGTTCACAGCCAAATGGCTCTCCACAAATCCCCCTTTTTGTTTTTGAGCAATCCAGACCCGATTCACAGCACGAAATAGCATACTGACAATACACTTCCATAAACAACAAAAGATTTAAACAATAATGATCAATACCATTAAAACTGTTAAACCTTGTTTGATTAGTACTCCTAGCCAACTACTAATACCCCAACCTTGTAACAGCTTTTAAAACCAGTCCCATTCTGAGAGTACTTGTAACTTTTGCACTCATGAGAACCTAAAGTGTGTTTTTTGTAAGCAAGCGAAATTTACAGTCCAGCTCAGCAACCTTCTTATCCTAGCTCCTTCTTATCTTCCAGGCCTGCATTCTTGTTTCATTAACTGTCCGGGAGTTGCTTCTTTTCCACAGTCGGCTGCACAGAGGTAACCAGGAGTTACCCCTGCTACATGGCCAGCTGCACATACTTGCTTTCATTCAGAGCAGGCATATGTCCATTCTCTAACAAGAAATCACCCACATCTCCCCCTTTTCTTTTCTTGAATGAGCCAAAGCTGTTTTACCAGGTTTTCAATCATATCACGAATACATTGCAAAATACAAGGTACAATCATAACTATGGTCAAGATTACTACCAAAATCATTCCAATACCTTTAATCAGAGATGTGAGCCAATCATTAAAGTCCCAAGATGTAAGAAGGGCATCTAACCAAGGAATTTTATCGTTCTGATAGACATCATGAAGTACTTTCGCATGCTTCCAAATTTCTTTAACATCTTTCAAGGTCTTTCCAGACTGATTAAGATAAGTACAACAAGATTCATTAATTAAAGTACATACTCTGTCTACTTGAGCTGTTAATATATCTAAAGCCTTACAATTCTACAAAACTATATTTTTAAAGAATTTACTTCTACTTGTATTAACATAGTCACATACGTATTGCCATTAAAAACAGCATAACAAACTTACACTGGAATCATTTTGCACACTTTGCTTTAGTCTTGCAGTCACATTACATCCTTTGTTACATTCTATAACTTGATATGGTTCTGGTCCTTTCCACTCATTATCATGTAGGTCTTTATATAGAACTGGTGGTTTGGGCAAGGAATCATCTGTTAGATGTCACAAATGCTGTATTGCAGAAAGAGAATCAAAACTAGACAAATTTAAAAATTTTTGTACAAATTACGCTTTGCAAACTGTTTGAAGAAAATCCTTACATTTCCCTCTTTTTTTTTTTTGTTTTTGTTTTTATTTTATATATAATACCTGCTTTAGACGACCCTACTTGAGCAGAGGATTTGGACTAGATCGTATCTCCAACATATGCCAACCACAGGCTGCTTGGCCTGCCTTTCTCTCCTGTATAGTTCTCTGATAACAGGAGAGGCCATCCCTCACATCAAGGTCTGGCATGGCATGTGTCCCCACCACTCAACGCCTGCTGGGTTGCAACCAGCAGCGGAGCTAAAGGTTCTTCTTGGTGGCAAACACAGAGGCCAACCCAGTCTTGCCCTTGACTGTGATAGGAGGTATTTGGCCAACGTCAGTTGTGGCACCTTGTTGTCAGTGCAGAGGTTCACCTGCTTCATTCAGTAACAAGTCACTACTATGGCAAAGCACATACAGATTTACGTTAGCAGTATATATATACTACAGGGTGCAGCAGCATGTTGAAGATGCTAGTGGCAGTGAGGGATCAGCCAAAGAAAATTTTCCACCAATGGTGTTCTTCCACCCTCTTAATTCGTTCCATTACCTGCTTTATACCACTATCATTGTATTAGAATCTTTCTAGTTTTTGCCTTAGCATTTTCTAGCAGCTGCTGCAAATATGCATACTCTAACATCTGTTTTACAAGTGACAAATCCATACAATACAAGGTGTAGTTTCTTATTAGCAACTGGCTAGTAAGTACAGGTGGTGTTATACACAAAATCACAGCCTCTAACAAGAGCTACTTTACATGCACATATATTCAAGCTCCTGTAGCTAAGGCATTGGGTTTTTCTGCTCATCTGTCCAGCTCATGGCAAGGCTTGAGAAACTTTGCAAGCAGCCACCACGAACCTGTAGGTAGGAGGACACAAACATACCCTCTCCCCAAGGTTATCAGTTCTTGAGAAGTAAGACAAGTTAAAAATGATTCCTTAAAGCAAAGGCATTCTGATGAAACAGGAATGTGAAGCAGGTGCAGAAGCAAACTGCACCACGTTAACAGTCAAGGAGTTTGCTGTGTCATTACCTTTTTTTTTTTTTTTCCTTTTCTTTTCTGTGTCTGCCACCCTGGTGCTGTTTGGGTGGAGGTTGGTAAAGCTTGGATTCTCCCCTAGGTTAACTTAAACACACTAAGCAGGACTGCTCAGCAGCAGCTACAAAGGCCTGCCTGCCCAGCAGCTGCTACAGCTGCCAGCCTGCTGAGCTGCAACCATAAATCTCTGCAGGGAGCACCACTTTTCTATTAACCCTTTCTTGCCCAAAATGTTAATCTGCTACCCATTAAAAACTTTTACATTAACCCAATAACAAAAAATACACAGAACACTGTCTGCCCTCAACAGACACACACATACACACACATTCATGGGATCCCACAAACACACTCCACACAACTACAACATGTGAAACACAAAATGCAGACAATCATTACTCCCACTACATGGTCCCACGTACAAAATGTAGTTGCAATGACCCTGTGAAGACAATCAAGAAACCAGCTCCAAGCAGCATCATCGCAGTGCAAGGTGGCAGGCTCAATCTCAGCGGGCGTCCCCGCAGAGGCTCTGCCTCCCTCACATTGCATGAGGCTTGGGCTTTTGTACTGATCAAAATGCACACTCATTCCAATGCAGGTGGCCAGCCTACATCGGGAGAAGTGGCCAACAGTATCTATAAAGGTCTGTAAGGGTCGATAGAAACACAGACGTAGTTACATTTGCTAACTTTTAGTACATGAATATCACAGACAGACTATAAGCACACAATACATCTGCATCCCCCACCCATCTTACTTTTCCCTTTATAACTGCCCATTTATCATGGGGATCTGGGCGATCTAAATCAGGCTTCTTTTCCGGATCAACAGGTCTCAGGTCAAAAGGACTATCCAGGTCAGCATCAGAATTATCAGGCATCAGAATCTCAGGAGCAGCAACAACAGTCTGATGAAAATGCACAGGCTCCTCATTAACGTGTTCTGGAGTTTCAGTGTTATCAAGTGCAATTAAAACATTTCCTCCCGCAGGTTTCAGGTGATCTGAGAGTAGGCTTTTTCTCGGGATTAACAGGGTCTGGGGCAAAAGGATTGCCTTCATCGCCATCCTCAGCCTCCGCAGCCGCGGCAGCAACTGGCGGAGGTTCAGAGGGGTGGGGGGGTGGGGGTGGTGGTGGGGGGGTTTGGGCTCCACTATCTCATTCTTTGACTTAGCCGTGTCGGAGAGCTGTAAATTTGTAAGTCCGTCATGAAGTGTCTGTACTTTCTCATCTAACAATCCTGTCCATTTGTCCCAACCTTGACGATCTTGAGGATCGGGCTCTGGGGGGAGGGAGGCCAGGGGCGGCGAAAGTGATAAAGGAAGATGCAAATTCGTATCCCCTGGCCCATCCATCGGTTATTTTTTAAAGAGTCAGTAATTAGTCTCCACACAGTGGGGTATTAACTTGCCTCCTTGGATCCCTTACTTACCTCTTCCCACAGCGTTGCTCCTATTTTTTCCCAAGTTGCGATTTGAAAGGCAGCATCCACTGAGGGGATTAAATCCTTTCCCTTTGCTCCATACAGCAAAGCCTTCAAGGCAGGCTCATCATAACTCGCTGCTCTCATAGAGAGAATGTGTTGGAGGAGCTTCACCACTTCTGACTCTTCCTTGGTCAGTGTGGACCCCCTCTCCTCCCCGGCCGCTCACCTGATCAGGGCGAGATTCCCAAACTTTTTGCGCTAGCGACTTCCGAGTGCCGGGGCAGCACCCGATATCGACCGGCTTCTGCCCCCTCCTTCTTGTCGGTCTCGTCGGTATTATCCAACGCCGATCTGAGGGTCCCTGTTCGGGCGCCACTTGTTGACGCAGAAGTCCCGGACACAGCACACAGACCAATATGATCAGGCTGTGCCAAAGTTTATTGCGCAGATAGCTCAGTATATATAGGCACTCTACTTGTCTATCATTAACACACACAAGTCTAATTGGATACATGTATTGTTCACACGGCTAAATACCAAACAGGATTCACTCAGTAACAGCTTAATGATTGGTTAACTATGACAGCATATGCTTCAAGGTTACAGTTAACATTCCTTCTCTGCGTATCTCTCTCAGTAGTTTTCCGTGCTAACTTTTCCCAAGGCTTCTGCACGTACACAAACTTTAGTAACCCTCAGGCGAGGCCTCAGTGCCTGCGGGTCACTACCTTACAATTGTCAAGCAATTGTCTGGATTGCTCACATGCCCGTTCACAGCCAAATGGCTCTCCACAAAGGGGGCCTTTAGGGATGCTGGGAAGGGACTCTTCATTAGGGACTGTAGTGAGAGGACAAGGGGTAATGGGTTCAGACTTAAACAGGGGAAGTTTAGATTGGATCTGAGGAAGAAATTCTTTACTGTAAGGGTGATGAGGCCCTGGAATGGGCTGCCCAGGGAAGTTGTGATGCTCCATCACTGGTGGTGTTCAAGGCCAGGTTGGACAGAGCCTTGGGTGCCATGGTTTAGCGTGAGGTGTCTCTGCCCATGGCAGGGGGGTTGTAACTAGATGATCTTAAGGTCCTTTCGAACCCTAACTATTCTGTGATACTATGACATCATGGACCAGGTGGACTCAGCAGCTTTATACGAATTGGTCCAGACACTAAGGAATGATTCTCTGTGTGTGTGTGTGTGTGCATGTATATATATGTATATATATAAGAGTGATGGCATATTGAAAATGTGGGACCTGAGCATGACATGAATGGTATGAAATAAGGGGTGGTTACTGTCCTGGCTTCAGCAGTAGCAGACATTTTTCTCCTTCTTAGTAATTAGTACAGTGCTGTGGTTTTGACTTTCAGCCTGGGAACAACGCTGATTACACCCATGTTTTTAGTTGCTGCTCTGTAACGTTTAGCCTGACCAAGGACTTTCTGAGTCTCATGCTCTGCCAGGGAGGAACGGAAGCCAGGAGGAAGCAGAGACAGGACACCTGACTCAAACTAGCAAAAGAGGTATTCCATGCCACAGTGCATCATGCCTAGGATGCAAAAACTGGGTGCAGGGACCCAGAAGGGTTTGATCACTGCTGGGTTGGGCTGGGTATCAGTCAGCGGCTGGTGTGTGGTTGTATTCTCTTCCCTTGTTTTTTCCCTTGTCATTATTATTATTGGTGGTAGCAGCAGTGGTTTGTGTTATGCCTTAGTTACCGGACTGCTCTTATCTCAACCCGTGGGAGTTGCATTCTTTCGATTCTCCTCCCCATCCCCTTGAGAGCGGGGTAGGGGGAGAAAGGGGGGGAGTGAGTGAACCAACTGTGTGGCTGATTTACAGCTGGGCTTAAACCACGACATATGTCTACTTAGATTAGTAAAGAAATAACATTTATATTCCATGGAGAGAGAAATATTTTACAAAAGCATCGGTTTTTGAAGCAGCATCACAAATATCTTACCTATGCTGTAGCAGTATCCCTACAAAATAAGCAGAAGAATTTTGATGAAATGTCAATCTGTTTGCCAAATTCCACAAGTCACTCACTTGTTCTCAGGCAGTACTAGTCAAAAAAAAAAAAAATCAAAACCAAAACTCAATTATTGCTTTAAAAATAACAGCTCTCCTCCACATTTTGTTCAATTTACATCTATTTTTTGCAAAGAAAGATGCTGTCTTTCTTTTCCCTTGACTCAAATAAGATACTCATTCCAGCACTGCTCCTGGCCATTTAACTCTATGCATTAAGAACAACTGTACTGTTTTCAGTGATAGTATGCTTGTGCCATAGTCAAAGAGTTCAGTAGATATGATGAAGCTAAAAAAACAGGTCAAGATTTAAAATAAGGAAAAAATAATGAATTACTGTAAGTAATTGCAGTTTCATACCTACTCATTTTCACTTTGAAATCTTTCCCCAGAACACACCCAAAAGACAAAAGTGAAGGGGGAGGGAGGGAACTATTGTCATTTCAAAGTCTCCTTAAAAGTAATTTTCATCACTTCAGAAGCAACTAGAACTATTATTTTATGACAGAAAAAATACAAGGGAAACGGAAACTGGAAATAAACCTTCGCAACATTGAAATGTCCACTTTAAAGAAACATTTAAAGCTGGATTTAAAGTCGCATTTTGGAACCTCTGTTGACTTCTTCTGTGAAAGCATTCACATAATAGAGAAAACTCCCTCCCTCTTTTAAAACCAAAACAAACTCAAACAAAACATCTCTTTCTTTCTCCTTTTGTTTAGTCAAACACCTGGCCTATAAAATTCAGAGACAGAACCTTTCCCGGGGTGCCGTTTTTGTGAAAAGATGACAAAACTTCAAAAAGGTTTTTTTTTTTTTTTGCCTCATTGGAGCTTACACAGCTTTATTTTAAACTTTTCCATCTGTATGTCTGGCTCAACTGCGGGTACTAGTGTGTTTAGAGCAAGCTGTGCCACTCATCCAAGAAAAGCTTGCAGTCAGCAGGTTCCTGCCTCCTTCTGGCTGGCAACCCAGCCAGAATGTTCCAGCAGGAGGAAGACAGGAGGGAAAGAAGAGACAGGAAAGGAAGAAGAGAAAGTTTCTCATATCTTCTACAAAAGACTGGACTTTAGTTTTCTACAAAAGACTAAATATCAGAACAAAGAATGTTCAGGGATTAATGGAAGGAAGGGAGTCACTCATTTCTTGGAGGAGCTGGAGGAGGCCTGAGTTAATTATCGTGAAAATAATTCTCAGGAATACTTATGATGGATTTTTAGTTGGGATGACAGCTGCCCTGCAATATTTCTCTGTCTTCCACCTACACCAAATTCTGCTTCTCTTTTCCTCTGCTACCCTCATATCTTGGTTATAGAAGACCTTCATAAGGCAAAGAAGGAAGGAAACTTTGGAGTCACACACAAATTCTTTAAAGAGATTTCCATCACCACTGTTTAAATTTAGCCATATTTCTTAATATTTCATTATTGAAAATGAAAATAAACTCAAATATTACAGAAACTTGATTTTGAGATATTTATGTTTTGAATGCAATAATTTGCATGTAGTAAATGCTGCAGGAAGCAACACGAAGAGTGCAGATGAATATTACCTTTTGATTTTCTCCCAGCCATTCCACAGCATATAAGCAGATAAAACAAGCAAACAAACAAACAAAGAAGATACAAGATTTTGTGTCAGCTAAAGAAGAAAATGGTAGCTCTTAGATACTAACTGTTATCTAAAGGCATAATACAACCGTAGCAATGTGAATTTCCACACAACTGCCTGATAGCTCAGTGATAGGTTTCATTTTGTTTGGGATTTTGATGCCACCCTTTCCAATGTCTGCCTGCATTGTGTTAAACAAAACCAAACCCTAACAGCTGTCATGTGCAATTCATTCTTCCTCTCAGCCTGTCCCTAAGGGGAGAATTGTGTGCACTGGAGTGTTTTCTTTTTGATCGGTTTCTGCTTCTTCGTAAAATGTACATGTTTTTCTCCATTTGTATTAGAGAAGAGAAAGCCAAGGGAGTGTGTCTTACACGTGAAGGAAAGTAATGAATGTGAAAAGATTCAGGAAAGGTAACCAGAGCTGGCCACGCACAGACCTGTTAGCCTGAACTAACCAACCAGCTTCAGTAAATCTGCTGTCAACCCAGAAATACCCATTAGTGGAACCTATGGGATTCTTAACTTCCTAATTTATGGAAGTTTTTCTAGAAAGTAGTTGACGGAAACAGTTACATGATCTTTTCAGCTGAGTTGAAAGCACAGTGTGAGAATACAGCAACGTTTTTCTTTAAGTAACTTAACAGTACTTGGTTCATCTAATGCCTGTTGCAGTTTCAGTTGCATGTCAAGAACATGTTTTTTACATTGTCTATCAGAATAAAGAAAAAAAAAATGCTTTTAGTTTTTTTTTTTTTTTTTTAACCATTAGTGTATGCTCAGTGAAGAGAAAAAAATCTAAGTGAAGACAGTCCGGTGTTCTACCCTTGCCCTGCTCCCTGAAGTATGCATGATTGGTACAGTGAACTCAAGGTATCATCATTACACTAATTTGTCAGAAGCATGTGATAAGCATATGGGAAAGTTCAAGCCCAAGTGGATTTTCAAAATTCTGAAACATTTTAAGCTGGGATGTTGATTTTTCTGGACACAGATTTTTAAAAGCTTATTTTTAGAAGTAAGAATACACAGTTCCTTCCTAGTCAGAGGAAGCTGAAGATCCTTTCTAGCTTAAAATTGAATTGTTTGATTACAAAGCTATTAGTTCAAAAGCTTTGGGAACTGACTTCACCTATTCCCCATGTTCCTCGATTCCCCGTCTGCAAAAGAGAAGTGCATTCATTTTTTCCCCCTCTATCTGCACACCCCAAGAACAGCTGTTGTGGCAAGATTTTTAAACAAATTCCACACCTGCATGATCTTCCATTTCAAATCAGCATCCACGAGACACATCAGGTTTATTGATATGTGATTGCTTCTAGATATGCTAATCTTTTCTTCTTTTTGTCTTTTGAACCTAGTGCCTTTTCTGATTACGTTCAAAGCACTGATGTTTAATCATACTAGCTGCCAAACTGTAGACGCTTCTTAAAAGGAATGTATTCAGCACTAAATACATTGAGAACAAGAACAAAGCAAAACAGTTTAAGTAGCAAAAAAGCATTCAGGAAAGCCTTAAATAACAAAGTTTATATTCAGACCATACATACTTGTCCTGCGTTCAGCAGTAGCAGTCATTTTTTCTCCTTCTCGGTAGCTGGTGCAGCACTGTGTTTTTGACTTTTGGCCTGGGAACAGTGCTGATAACACCAGCGTTTTCAGTTACTGCTTGGTGATGTTTAGGCTGGCCAAGGACTCTGTGAGTCTCATGATCTGCCAGGGAGGAGGGGAAGCCGGGGGAAAGGAGAGACAGGACACCTGACCTAGACTAACCAAAGAGATTATTCCATACCACAGCACATCATGTCCAGGATGTAGAAACGGGGAGAAGAGACCCGGAAGGATGGTGAGGGTGCACGGTGGGGGGTGCACTGCTTGATACTGGGGGGTGAGCAATTGTATCCTTCCCTTGTATTTGCCTTATTATTGTTACTGGTGGGGGTGCACTGGGTGGTCGGGCTTGATGTTTGATGGTGAGCTATTGTATTGTTTCCTTGTATTTTCTCTTGTCATTATTATTATTGGTGGTAGCAGTAGTGATTTGTGTTATACCTTAGTTACTAAACTGTTCTTATCTCAACCTGTGGGAGTTGCATTCTTTCGATTCTCCTTCCCATCCCTCCAGGAGCAGAGGGAAGACACAGGGGGAAGTGAGTGAGAGAGCGACTGTATGGGTTTATAGAAACTTAAACCACGACAATACTAGTTGGCACAAACTATAAATGCAGTATATGCTAATATGCTACCTTGACTTCCTGTTATTTATTTAGTCCAATTTTGGTTTTCATTGCTATTATATTCATACTTCTTCAAAGACGGGCATGTAATCAATTCCTGTCAGACCGAAGGGGGCCTATAAGGATGCTGGAGAGGGACTCTTCATCAGGGACTGTAGTGAGAGGACAAGGGGTAATGGGTTCAAACTTGAACAGGGGAAGTTTAGATTGGATATAAGGAAGAAATTCTTTACTGTAAGGGTGGTGAGGCACTGGAATGGGTTGCCCAGGGAAGTTGTGAATGCTCCATCCCTGGCGGTGTTCAAGGCTGGGTTGGACAGAGCCTTGGGTGGCATGGTTTAGTGGGAGGTGTCCCTGCCCATGGCAGAGGGGTTGGAACTAGATGATCTTAAGGCCCTGTCGTGGTTTAAACCCCTCAAACTCACGCAGCCACTCTCTCACTCACTCCCCACTCTTTCTTCCCTCCACTCCTGGAGGGATGGGAAGGAGAATCGAAAGAATTCAACTCCCACAGGTAGAGATAAGAACAGTTTAGTAAGTAAGGATAACACAGATCACTACTGCTACCACCAATAATAATAATGACAGGAGAAAATACAAGGGAAAAGAATACAATTTCTCACCATCCAATACTAAGCCCGAGGAAGCAGTGCACCCCCACCAGTGCATCCCCACCGTGCACCCTCACCACCCTTCCAGGTCTCTGCTCTCTGTCTTTACATCCTGGACATGACGTGCTGTGGTATGGAATAACCTCTTTGGTTAGTCTGGGTCAGGTGTCCTGTCTCTCCCTCCTCCCGGCTTCCCCTCCTCCCTGGCAGAGCATGAAACTCAGAAAGTCCTTGGCCAGCCTAAACATCACCAAGCAGTAACTGAAAACACTGGTGTTATCAGCACTGTTCCCAGGCCCAAAATCAAAAACACAGCGCTGCACCAGCTACCGAGAAGGAGAAAAATGACTGCTACTGCTGAACCCAGGACAGGCCCTTTCCAACCCTAGCTATTCTATGATTCTATGATTCTATGATTCTATGATTCTATGACTGCACATAATTCTATGTTAGGAAATCAACTAGAACAGAGCCCTGTACATATATTACAGGGTTTCCACCATCTTCCTCAGAAACAGACCTAAGAAAACTGCTGAGAACTTTTACTTAAAAAAAAAAATCTGAAGTTCAAAAACATTTTAACTAAAATACCTTCAAATTTATGATTGAAATTATTGCCAAAACAGAAAAGAAACACTGGAGAAACAACAGGGGGAAAAATAAGCCCCGAATTAATAATGAGGTTATCCATGTGGAACACAGGGTATCCTGTTTCAACACCTTGCTTTCCAAGTTTTTAAACTCCAAGCTACTTCTTATTTTATTCTAATGATTTGGATTCATAAGAAAATATTTCTTTTAGAGAATGTGTGGACTTCTCAGTTTCATACTAGTGAAAATAGGAAGAAAATCTTCTTGCATCCATCAACGATGCTGCTGTATTTCAGCTAGTCTTACTAAAAGGTAAGGGTCAGTGTCTTGGAATCTGCTTTACTGATAAAGAGCACTTGCTTAAGCAGTTCTGCTTCTCTGCTGTGTCACAGAGTATATGCTTCATTCTCTTAAACATGGCTTAAATAACAAGGTATAACTGAATTCTGGGGTTAGGCATGAATTTCTGTCTCCATCTCTTTGTATGCCATTCCCTGTACTACTTTTCAAAAACCAGAAACAATAAGACTCACAGAATCACAGAATAGTAAGGGCTGGAAAGGACCTCAAGATCATCGAGTTCCAACCCCCCCGCCATGGGCAGGGACACCTCCCACTAAACCATGCCATCCAAGGCTATGTCCAACCCCCCCTTGAACGCCTCCAGGGATGAAGCATCCACAACTTCCCTGGGCAACCCATTCCAGGGCCCCACCACCCTCACAGTAAAGAATTTCTTCCTCAGATCCAACCTAAACCTCCCCTGTTTAAGTTTAAACCCATTACCCCTTGTCCTCTCACCACAGTCCCTAATGAAGAGTCCCTCCCCAGCATCCCTATAGGCCCCCTTCAGGTATTGGAAGGCTGCTATGAGGTCTCCACGCAGCCTTCTCTTCTCCAGGCTCAACAGACCCAATTTTCTCAGCCTATCTTCATACGAGAGGTGCTCCAGTCCCCTGATCATCCTCGTGGCCCTCCTCTGGACTTGTTCTAACACTTCCATGTCCTTTTTATGTTGAGGACACCAGAACTGCACGCAATACTCCAAGTGAGGTCTCACAAGAGCAGAGTAGAGGGGCAGGATCACCTCCCTCAACCTGCTGGTCACACTCCTTTTGATGCAGCCCAGGATACGGTTGGCCTTCTGGGCTGCAAGCGCACACTGCCGGCTCATGTTCATTTTTTCATCAACCCACACCCCCAAGTCCTTCTCTGCAGGGCTGCTCTCAATCTCCTCCCCGCCCAACCTGTAGCTGTGCCTGGCATTGCTCCGACCCAGGTGTAGGGCTTTGCATTTAGCATGGTTGAAATTCATCAGGTTGGCATCAGCCCACCTCACAAGCGTGTCAAGGTCCCTCTGGATGGCATTCCTTCCCTCCAATGTATCAACCGAACCACACAGCTTGGTGTCATCGGCAAACTTGCTGAGGGCGCACTCAATCCCACTGTCCATGTCACCCACAAAGATGTTGAACAAGACCCTCTTGACAGTTCAAAGCACATTTTTACCTTTAATTGTATCTCACTATCTGAACTATGGATTTAGAGCTTCTATGAAAGCACAATTATCTCCCACACACAGTACTTCTATCTCCTGTAAGGCTAGTATTTACCACATTTGCCCAAGACTCTCAGCATATTATATATTTGAATCTTTCAAAAGACAGGAAGGTCAAATGTATACAGGAGCCTTTTTTCCTAAGTCCAAGACACAGATCTCACCAAGATGAGAAAGGGAAGTGACAAACATAAAATACCATCCCCGAAATGTTAAGGATGGCCTTTTACGCTTTTTTGCACTTACTGTCCATTATTAAGGGTCATTAGTCCAGAAAAGCGCAAGTCTTCCTAACCACGGTGAAGCAAAACTTTCCATGAACTCCCTAAAGCATCTCAAAAATGTTAGCACAAGGAGTGTGACATTATGCTTAAAGAACTCCTTTTCCTCCCTATTGGCCCCAGCTCTACCTATCTGAATCTGTCTACTGCAATTCTGTCCTTTATATCTACACTTTTCCTTTGTGAAATGAAGATAATGTTTTTACATTTGACAGCATTCTCAAAAATTCACATTATTTAACTTTTTAAGTTAATAAAGCTCACATTATTTAATGTTTTGGTAAACCAGCTGGTTTTTACATACTTTATTTTTAGTCCTGTAGCCCATAAAATACTTTGCAAAGAAAACCACACTCTTTAATTTTCAATATAGGAAAAAAAGAAAACACCCTTCATTTTTATAATCCAAATCAGATACAGGAAAAGACAGATCTGCCAGAGACTGATTATAAGTGAACCGTCACAGCCTCTTGTCTGAATTTTGCTCTTTGTTAACAACAGTGGTGTCTGTTGTCAACATATTTATTGCAATAATATAATTACTTCTGGGTTTTTAAGTATTGATCACTTCCATTTCCCGTAAAGCTATTCAGTATTATTGGGGGAAGGAGGGCAGCTGTGGGAAGGCAGAACTTGCTCAAACTAGAAACCACAAATGCTCAGTTTGCTGAGACTGTAGTAGTTTCTGGTAGACAAATATATATTCATAACATTTGTGTCCATGCATGTTAGTGGTTTATATACAAGTAATATTAAAATTGTATTCCACGTCTCTGTTATTAGAAGAATTCATCATCTTACTGAAGTGGAAAAAAGGAAAAAGAACAAGAAAGAAAAAATTTTCTGTTTTTCATGGCTTTCAACTCATTACCTTATACAATTTATAGCTGGTATATGTGCATCGACTCATAATTGCTTTCATAAAATTTGAGCTGCACTATTAATGGCATATAGAAATTATCAACATACATAACCAATCACAGAATGGTTGAGGCTGGAGGTCATCTGGTCCACTTCCCTGCTCAGGCAGGGTCACCTAGAGCTACTTGCCCAGGACCATGTCCAGACGGCTTTTGAGTATCTCCAAGAATAGAGACTAAAAATATTCCTATATGTATTCATGCATATTAGTAAGATTCTCCTGACCCTTCTGTTCCACAACAGAACAGTCCCAGCTCTGTTGACCCTTCCTCTTATGATAGATTCTCCAGTACCCTCATCATCCTAGTAGCACTTAGCTGGATTCACTGCAGTAGAGTCATCTTTCATACTCAGGAGCCCGGGAGCAGATACTAACTACTCCAGGTATTTATGACAGGAAACAGCAGATATTCATTACATTTTTGATAGGCCTATATATCTATTTACAAACACATGTGATGAGCTGTATGGTTAAAACCAAAGAAACTCAGAATTCAAAAGTTTCATAGCATGGGTCATGGCTCAAGCCAGGAAGCCCTCTTACTAATACAAAACCACATTCATGCTAACATGATGTGAGGTGTCCCTGCTGTTGCATTAAAGGGGAGAAAGTAAACCTCCTTGCTTTATTAGAGGGGCCGCAAACGGCTCCAATATGCAACTACCAGCCCAGTCGCGTTCGCTGTATCGAGCCTCTACTGATCCGGATTCACCAATAGTGCACCACACTGCCCAGTCCAATCAGCTGCAACTACCAGCCTGACCGCGTTCTCTATATTGAACCCCTTCTGCTCCAGATTCACCGGTAGTGGCTATTGGCTAACAAAACAGTGCAGTTTATTGATTGCTATTGGCTACCGAAACAATGCAGTTTATTGAGGCAACAGATACAGGTTCTTATGGATTGCCGGTGATAAATACTGTCTGCAAAAGCACATACGAATAATAGTTACATGGATACAGGCGCTCAATAAAATTAACACAGCCTGGCTATAGAATATAAAGGTAACAGTGAAAAGTTACCTTTATAGAGGTAACTATAAATATCTATATATTTATTAAATATCTATATATAAAAATCTATAGAGATTCTAAGTTTTCCCACGGAAGCGCCGGATACAGTGTAAGTCTTACCCACAGGCATCCCTATGGGAGGGAAGAAAGGTCCAGCCCGTCGACTGGTCCCAGAAGTTTATTGATGTTGTCTTTCTTGACTCATCCACGATGGTAGCTTCCCCAATATCACCCTCTCTCTTGGGTCATTTTATACCATTTTTCACTTTCAAGGTGGAGGAGCTTGAGTGACTCTAGTCATACATACCTTTATTATTATTGGTGCAAATCACTCTCGCTTCACTTTTAAAGGTATATGACACCAAAAATTCAACGCGCATGCTCAGAGGGGGGTGGTCTCTTTTTTTTTTTTTTTTTTTGGGGGGTGTCACACTGGAGATGGGAGTGTATTTTAGCATGTAAATGCATTATCATGACATTATAATGAAGCAAAGTTCACGCAGAGGATGGCATTCTGTCAAAAGATGACAGGCCACCGGCTCAGGGTAGCAAGTATGCAGCTTCTCAGTTTCTTGTACCACCTGGTTCCTGTTTCTTGTTGATCTTAGGACAAATTATGGCCGCAAGGTCTTAACCCCGCTCCATCATCTGTCTATGTATGCATGGGAGCCATTGTGGAGTGCACATTACAGGGGTGGCTGTATCCTGCCCTGAGAGACCCTGAAAGTCCGTTTTTCCCTTATGTGTGGACAATGCTGCATTTCAAATATAAGTTTAATTCCTAATTACTCCACATTTCCCAATTATTCCACACCTGCCCATGGCGGGAGGGTTAGAACTCGATGATCTTGGGGTCCTTTCCAACCCAAACCCTTCTATGATTCTATGGCCATGTCTTTTGCATTTAGTAGTCTTCTGCCAAGACCTCTGGAGAACAAATGGATCATATCACATATGCCTACATGAGATCTATGATATCCGTTTCCAATTATCATAGAATCATAGAATCATAGAATAGTAAGGGTTGGAAAGGACCTCAAGATCATCGAGTTCCAACCCCCTTGCCATGGGCAGGGACACCTCCCACTAAACCATGCCATCCAAGGCTATGTCCAACCCCACCTTGAACGCCTCCAGGGATGAAGCATCCACAACCTCCCTGGGCAGCCCATTCCAGGGCCTCACCACCCTCACAGTAAAGAATTTCTTCCTCATATCCAATCTAAACCTCCCCTGTTTAAGTTTAAACCCATTACCCCTTGTCCTCTCACCACAGTCCCTAATGAAGAGTCCCTCCCCAGCATCCCTATAGGCCCCCTTCAGGTATTGGAAGGCTGCTATGAGGTCTCCACGCAGCCTTCTCTTCTCCAGGCTCAACAGACCCAATTTTCTCAGCCTATCTTCATACGAGAGGTGCTCCAGTCCCCTGATCGTCCTCGTGGCCCTCCTCTGCACTCGTTCTAACAGTTCCATGTCCTTTTTATGTTGAAGACACCAGAACTGCACACAATACTCCAAGTGAGGTCTTCTTTCACACAAGCATAACAGACTAATATAATACGTTATGATGCCTACATATTTTGCTAGAAGAGGTGTCGTCAATATTTGTTATATTTAAGATAAAATGAGTCCTTGAATTACTATTTTCATAGCAGTTATACGCTGATTTCAATGAAAAACTGGAATGGAATAACTTTTATTGGGGTGGTTTGTTTTTTCCTGCTTTATGCAGTTTAAAGGCAAACTCCTTTTATTTACTTACATTAAAAATGCTCATCTACCTAGAATAATCACAATATTTTTTTACCTAATTTCTATATCAATTTTTAGAATAGATACTCTAACAATCTAAGACAAAAGCAATTACCATGCAGTCAGTGTTTAGGTCCCAGTAGAATGCATATGGCTTTCATCAGAGTTCATGGAATTTTAGAACACAAAGTATGTGCCCAATATTATCTTCCCACCAGAGAGCTGTACCCAGCAACTCTGCTTACGGATGAGGTTCCACGTTCCCCATCATAACTTACAAACTAATTAAAAAAAAAAAAAAAAAAAAAAAACACAACAAACCAAAACACAAAACCACCAAAAGTAATTAAAACAAAACAAAAACCAAAACCCAGGGAATCAGTAAAGAGCTTAAATGACCACAAAAAGAATTAGCCATATGCTCTTCCCTTCCTATGTAACACTGGGGAAATCTCCAGCAATCTTTTTTGCCTTAGCACTGCACTTTTACCTTTGTTTTATTCTCTGTAAGGGAGCATGGCAGCCAAATTTAGGAGAAAAACAAGAATGCTGTCCAAAAGTTTCTGTCTTATTCCCATTTTCTCACCTTCCAAATATTAAAGTACATTTAAGAACTAAGGATTGCAACTTGAGGAATGAGATATTCTAATCTTGTCATGGAGATTTATCAAAACTTGGACAGTTTCTGACTTGGATTATGATAAGATTTCCAAACAAACACAGATATAATCTATGCAGTAGAATTTGCATAAGATTAGACTGAATGTAAAAAGTGTTGTTTGTATTTGTAGCTTCGACACTTTTTACACATTTCAAATTGTACAAAAATAAAATATTTTTTTTTCAGGAGCTATTGATATCCCAATGTATAGCCACCCCTGAGTTATAACAGTAAAATATTCTGCCTCATATAATGGTCCATTTGGTCATAAGGACTTTAATTTTTCTTCTATATTTCCTCACATTTTTAATTGCTTGCTATCCTCCATTTCTGTAGAAGACAGACTTTTTTAATGCTCCACAGAGGATTCTACACACAAAAAAACTATTCAGAATGCTTATCATTTACTCATTACAACCAAAATTATCAGTGAAAAGAATAAAGATCAATTCAGAAGAAACATTCTAAAATATACTTGCTTTACAATATTTCCCTAAGCATTTTAGTGTAAAACTGCAATTTTAAACTTGTACTTCTACTCAGCTTGTGTTTTAAGGGTATTAAGAATTCAAAAGACACACGTGAAAATCTGAGCATATATTAGCAACTGATTAAGAGAAAAACTGTATATAAATTCTATATTATTTCATCCCTGATTTTTCTTTTATTCCAAATTATTATTGAGTTGGTGAAAGATTAATAGGCCCAGATATAGATCATAATATTAAAAAAACATGTATCAACTTCAGTTATCTAACTCAGTGCTTGATATTATAAGGAATTAAAAAAAAAACCCTGCAGACTAACATGAACCCTAACCTCCATTATGCAAACTTATGTAAATTGAGCAAAGAAGTAAAGAAAAATCATTCTGCAAATATAGCTCACAAGTTATTACGAAGCAATTAAATTGCTACATAACCTTCAGTAAAAATGGGGCATTAGATAATTAGAAATGCTAATGTTAAGAAAGTTTGGACTTTGCTCATATTTTTAACTGCTAATTGCTGCAATTAAAAGTGAGGAATTCACTTTAATTTTCTTAACAAAGAGTTCAGAATTGAAATATGTTTTGAAGCTATCATTTCTGAAAATGAATGTTGAATCATAAATTCAGATGTGAGAAACACTGCCTTAGATTCATTAATATTAGTTTGTTTTTTAAGGAGGAATCATTCCCTCTAGGAAAAAAAACAAAACAAAACAAAACAAAACAAAAAAAAAAAAAAAACCTGTACATCCTTTATTTGAAGAAACCAAATTTCAAATGACTAAGTAAGTCATTAATTAAAATTCACTGTTGTGAATACTATACAATTAACACAGTGTTACTGCATGAACAAGAACAAATGAAAATTAATCACTACTGAGTGGGCAATGAGATGGAGAAATGTGTGTATTACAAAATACACTCAAAATGACAGAGCATGACTACTGCAATAGCGTGATACAGCTAGACTTCTTTACTAAGAGACTTTAGGAGTCTGATTTGTAGAATCTTAGAATGGTTAGGGCTGGAAAGTGACTTAAAATCATCTAGTTCCAACCCCTCGTAGGAATAAACGGATGGTAAAACTGCAGATCTAAAGCTCCTCCAAGTAGCACACATTACATAGCATACATCACTAAATAATGAGTCACAGAGTACCAGAACTTCAAAAATTAAGAATACTGTTGCTTACCAATTAATGTAAAAAGGCATGTTGAAGTTGCTACTTCCAAAGCAACTTCCATATTAAACTAATACAGTACCATCCTATCAATGAATTATTGAAAGAACATTAATAAACCCAGTCTGCTACATATGCTGTTACATAGTTCTAAATGTTTTAAGAGTATATTATTTAAGAAAAAAGTATCCACCACAATTTTTCCTTCCTTTAAATAGGACATTATGTCACCTTCTAATTATTATCTGGCACTATTTCAAGGAAAAATAAAATAATATGAATCCTTATTAAATTGCAAGTAAAAAATGTATTATTTTGTGGGGAAACTGATTTGAAAACGATTTTTGAGATGTTACTTTGGTGGTGAGGAGTTCTGCATAATGAAGGAGAGAGAAATAGGAAAAACAATCAGGTTGAGTCAGTCTGAATTATTCTGTTTCACTCAAAAATGCACGGTTTTTATTTAACCATTTACAAGAAAGATTCAGAAATAGTAAATGAAAGTTAATATGGTCAAAATTAATCTAAATATTTTCAAAGCCAATAAAAGCTTCTTAGATAAACATCTTCACGTCAGCAAAAAAGGAGCTTTTGCAAATAACTGAAAGTGATTGGAAAATAGTTTTGAATTCTTTCCTGTAGGTTACTACTTCTGCGTATGTATAAACTGTGTTAATGAATGATCATAGTACCCAAGTTTCATTTTGGAACCTGGACTGGCTGTTATTAGCTACATACTTTCTTGGCTGAAGTGAAATTCTGCTATCTGCAAGATCAATTTTGTGACAGAAAGGGATGGTTCCAAAAAACATAAACACATATTACAGTATTGTAGAACAGATTAATAAAAATAAAGTGCCATTCTAATAAAACAAGTCTCTAAGTTTCCAAACACCTAGAAGAAAACTGTGCTATTAACAGAGGAACCTCATAAAATGTTTTAAAATCTTGATTTTAGTGAAGTAGAACATCATCAGAAAAGCTAGTACTGTGCCACAGTCTACACTTATTTATGAACTTGGATTTACCTTCTCCCTCCTGCCCCTTAGAAAAGTCAAGTTTATCTATCCAAGAGAAAAGATTCACATCAAACGATTGTCTTTCCGCTCACCAGGTCTGAGCTGCTTTTTATTGTTTGAAGGAATTATTGAAGAGACCCAACACAGAACTGTAATCAGATATGTAGTTTCTGGTTCATTGATTGGATGACTCTGCTCCTCCTGGTGAATAAAAGCAACATAAGTCCTTTTTAAATCTGTTCTGCTCTGAGAGAAGTTGCAGTTGTGTTTTTGTTAAGCCACTCTTCATAATACTGCAGTGCCAATGAGTTTCTATCCACCCTGAAACTCTGCTACACTGTACTGTGAAACAGTTTCTCTCAATTGTTCTTACAAACCTGAAATGTACAGTATTCTTGGAGGTAAACTTTAGCAGAGATGGAGTCTTGCAAATTTATGGGTATTCCTAACAAGGAGTGATCAGACTATCGCAAACTCTGATTAAGTCTTGGAAATGATCACTTATACAATCGGATTTCACAAGTGCTAGCTCTTTTGAGCTCAGTAATATTTGTTCCTGAAGTTCATATATATCTCATTTCTGATCTTTTTTTGGTTCCTATTAAGATATTTATGCTGAGGGATAAAGACTCAATCAATCTGAGGCTTTTAGCACGTAACATCAGTAATCCCTCAAGAACCGCTAATTAAAAGGATTTATATCAATATATGGAGCTGCCTCACATATGCAGTTGCAGTGAGCTGAGAGGCCATCTTGGATGCCTGCTAATAATTTAAATTTACTTTCCATACATATATATTGATTGTTTCATTAAATGAACATGTTTCTGCTTCTTAATTATTTGCTATCCGGAGTGGTTTGCATTTAATGCAAACTTGAAATAACTGTGTAAAACTTTTTTCCCCTATTCTCTCCCCCATCCCATTGGCAGGGCAAGAAAGCCTGCTGAAGTAAACCATGACATACTGTTACACTATTTGTAACACTTGGGCCATACACTACATTTTATCCTATTCTTCATAAATAGTAACAACCTGTTTTGTTAGAATCAAGATCTCATTACTTACGAAAAAGGTGTAATGCATCTAATTTACAAACCGGGACAGTGATACACAATGAATAACCAGTAATATCCCTGTGAATGATTTATTTAATCCAGTTTTAAAAAAGAAATATAATTTGCAAATAGTGTAACAAATGTAAACTATCAATTTGGTGATAAAAAATTATGATTGCTTGTGTTCGCTGATTGAGCAAGGCCGATATGAGATGCTTGAGCAGTCCTGAAACAAGTAGTAGTTTGTAAATGTCAAACCACAATATCCCGCACATTGTTAAAGAATAGAAGACATCCGGAAGGACTGGTAAGAACCAGTCAAGAAGAGATGAACAACAGGAAGAAAGTGACTGAGAATGCGCCAAGTCAGCGAGGTGAAAAGTACATAGTCAGCAGTCTGTACAAAGGTGACTGAGGAAAACGACTTACTTCATCAGGAGACTCCTGCCCGAGACCACCAGGAGGCAGTGCGAATGCGGGACAATATTGTGAAGCTAATTAACATGAGGGACGGGAGACAATTTACATATTGTGACACCACAATGAATATGTATACCTTGATTGTTTAAAAGAACGATTGGTATGTGCCTGAGGTGTGCGTGTTGGTGGAGAGGAGACTCCCCGCGCACCCAGCGCTGCTTTGCTTACTACCTCTCATTGTTAATTCAATAAATTACTCTTGCTACTTTAATTTGATTTTGGTCGTTTATAACAATAGGGCTATTGATTTCAAATACAAAGCAAGCTATCTATAGATGTCAATATTTTTAAATATGTATCCAGAGTAGAGCAAGGGATACTGAATGGCTGTTAATACAGAGGAAATCTTTTACGGTCAATGTGAATATTCTTCTCTCCAGTTTCACTAGCATAGTTTGTTTGTTAGAAGGGGAAATCCAGTGCATCTTGAAAAGCAGTAAACCATACAAAAATTTAAAATATAAATTAAAGCAAGTTTTCAGGCAGAATCTGAAATGTGTGAAATAATTGTGTAACCACAAAATCTGATAGCCTGTGCTGCAGACTCTAAAGTCCATTCAGGAGAACTGTGTTATTTTGCATAAAGGTTTGAGTGATTAGGGATTGAAACTCAAATTTTCAAATCAAAGGTTTATGCTTTATAAGACTTTTTTGCCACAGAAATTTCTGAAAAAAAAAATATGACCTTCTGCTTCACTTACAAAGGAAGCTGAACTGTTTATTGCTCCCAATGTCATAAGCTAGATTGACTCTGTAACTGATGCAGGTGTTAACACACACATCATCATCTGAGCAGGGCTAGAGCTGGATGAGTCTTGATAGAAACCCTGATGTACCAAGGAGTAAAAGGGAAAGGATCTTAAGACTTAGATTTCTTTTACTTTCAGATCCTTTAATAGCACCTTTAAAGTCATACATTTCCTGCTTGACAAAACCCATGCCAGGCATCTGAGTAGAAGGAATCATCGAAAGTCTGCACTAACTAGAAAATGGACAGGACCATTAATGCTGGTTGTAGGGTTTTTCTGTTTGAAATAAAGGCACAGAATCCTCATCTGTTTTTTTGAAGACTCTAGTCTTTCATACATGCAAAATTGTCTTTAATGCTAACACTCTGATGTAAATTAAGCACTCTCATACAGTGATTTTGCTCTGACTGACAGCATCTGTGAAAATGAAGACAAATTTCCAGGCATGACTGTAGAAAATAGTACTTTGCGGAATTTACCCGTCTGTGTTTCTTAGTGATGGAATGATACAAATTCATAATTTTCTTGTCCATATGTCAAGTCTAGGCTAAAGTAGTCAGTTATTTTAAGATTTTTGTTTGTTTCAGTTATCAAGTAGAACTAGATATTTTCAACTGGAAGCTTCACTGTTCTGATGGAATGGTGCTCTGCTAATTTAAAAATCACGATGAATTTGTAAACCCACTTGGTCAGAGTTCCCAAGGATCCCAGATAAGTGCAAAGCTAAATGGCAGGAATATCAAGAATTAGGTACTTTGTTAGCTTAAAATACTATGTAATTTTCAATTAACTGCAAGCTTGTCATAACTGCAGAATCCAGTACAGGTATTGAGATAGGAAGCTTGTGGTTTGCAAGTGCGTGTAGAAGCATACAAGCGCTTCTTAATGACTGGTTTGTTACAACATTCACTCAAGATAAACTAAATCTAAATAATTACTTTAAGTATAAACTGTAGAAGTAATGGATGTATTTTAGCTTTAAAATTTTCATTCACTAGTAATACTCTTTGTAAATATAAACGATCAAAGGAAAACTTGCTATAAATTATGTAGGGTGATAGCTTCCACTGAGAATTGAAGATAACTTAACACTTTTATTTAAGTTCTCATCTCATTGAGATCTTTTACCTTTAAGTAGAAAAAATTTTCTAAGTGTTTAAACGAAAATGTAAACCTGGATCTCCTGCCAGCAGGTTTTTTTATTACAGAGATATTTTACTAGGATAGGAATATGATTGCAGACCATGATTTGTTTCCTTCTTTGTACCATATGCAATTTTCATTTTCTTGGACAATTTCTTATTCAATGACAAACGCACTCCAAATGTTGCATAATTCGTCACTCTTGCATTTAAGTATATTGTATCCTTATTCCTTCCACCAGGAAAATTCAAGTACTCGGTAACCAATACAAATTAAAAATAGTTTAAGGAAGTGTTTACACCAAAACTAAAAAAAAAAAACAAAAACAAACAAAAACAAACAAAAAAAAAACACAAAAAACAAACAAACAAAAAAAAAAAAAACAAAAAACAAAAAACAAAAAAAAAAAAAAACAAAAAAAAAAAAAAAAAAAAAAAACAATAAAAGCCTATCTGAGTATTCTAGATACAAATAATCACTGTTTTGTTAGGTCTCCAACAAGTATTTTCAAATATCTACAAATATCTAGGATACTCTAGGGAGTCTCAGGTAGCCCTAGACGACGTTTAAAACAACAGTATACTACTACCTGCACGTATACTACATAGGTCAGAATAACCAGCTGATAATGCTTCTGTCATTTATTCCCCACTCCCCTTCATAACACGAGCTAGCTTTACACTTGTGCTGTCCTTTCAGAAAAAATTAAAAGTTTTAAAACATTTAAGACTAAAGAACATCTAAAGAATATACTTCTGGTTTATTTTATTTTTTTTCTTCCATCCTCTCCTCTCCTCTCCTCTCCTCTCCTCTCCTCTCCTCTCCTCTCCTCTCCTCTCCTCTCCTCTCCTCTCCTCTCCTCTCCTCTCCTCTCCTCTCCTCTCCTCTCCTCTCCTCTCCTCTCCTCTCCTCTCCTCTCCTCTCCTCTCCTCTCCTCTCCTCTCCTCTCCTCTCCTCTCCTCTCCTCCCCCTTCGCCACCACTCTCCTTCTCTACCATTCCTCACCTCCCCTCTCCTTCCCTTCCTTTCCCTTTCCTTCCCTTCTGCTCTACTCTCCTTCTCTTCCATTCCTCCCTTCCCTTCCATCCCCTCCCCTCTCATTCCCTTCCCTTTCCTGCTTTTCCTTTCCCCTTTTCTTTTTGCTTTCCCTTCCAATTCTTTCCTCCAAATCCTTACATATTTCAGTGCATAAGTCCCCTATGGAAGTTTCATTTCAACGCATGAGTATTTCATTCAGTGTTACCATGTGTATTTTCATTAGGTAAGGGACAGTCACAGCTATTGCACAACAGGACATTCAAGGATGGAACAGTACCTGTGCCAGAGACTGACTGAATTTTGAGTTTTTCCTGGCACAGTTTACTCACTGCCTCCCAGATGTGAGCCCACTCAGAACAGGGGATTTAACTAAATTCCTCAAGCAGCTGTTGTTCTAGGTACTGCTGAACCACTAGAAGCTTGCTTTGATCGTAACATCCTTTGGAAGACATCACACACTACTAATGCTCATCAACCACTTCTTTCATGCCTGTTATTACTTAGAAGCTCCTAATGCAGAATTGCCATCCAAGCACTTTTTCTGCTTCTGTCTTCAAAACCAGTAGATGTACTCTAGGCATTTACGTACTAAACTGCATAATTTGGTCCTGGGAGATTACTCAGAAGTCTGGGAAAGTATTCCTGAAGCTGATACTAGAGAAGATAGGCTATTTTCACTTCTGCTTGTACTTTAGACTGCGAATGCTCTGGCAAATCTCCTTCAAAACAGTCACTGAATACCCAGGCCTCAGACCCCAGGTAACACCATTGGGAATTATGACTGGGAGGAATTCCCTTATCTGTAAGATGAGGGAGAGGTTACTTTAAGCCTCTGTGAAATGGCTTTGTTTATAGGGAACAGAGAGAGCAGGAGCTGTGCTCACAAGCAGGAGGTCAGGAAAGAGCAGAGAGAAAAAAGGACAATGGCAGAAGGCAGCAAGTCTGCATCATCTCTCAGAGGAGCAAGTTTGCATCCTCTGTCTGATGTTCACCAGCACCACTGCCAAGGACATCACAGAAGCAGCCTGAGAGACTTGTGCAGGTTGAAGAGATTTGTGAGCCACCAGTTCCCCACCACATCTTAAAATACTTTGGAATTTTCTAGGAGACAGAAAGAGTGATCATATTTTGGGAGTAGTCAGAGGAAATAAGAGAAAATCCTCACATTTAGGGGAGCCTGCATTTCAGGTATGCTAATTCTTTTACTCTGTAGCAGACTGATTTGATTGTGAACCCAAAGGTAAGAAAATAATTAATGCCACTGAACAGGAAAGGTTCTCTGAAGAAACACAGTTGTAGACTTTGGATATAGAGACATAAGAGAAGAAAAAGAAGTTTCTTATTTTCATCAGTCATCAAAAAGTAAATATAAATAATTGCAAAATTTGCAGAGGCACAGAATCTGCAGTGCTATTTGGCTGTCATACAGAAAGTTTAGCGAGGGCTTCTGAAACAAGGATGTGTTTTATTGCCCAGTATAAACTATAGGTGCAGAAATAATGAACATGAAGTTTTGGGAGCATTAGAGAGGTTCATTTGCTGTTGTATTTTTAACCTTTGCGGAGAAGACATATCCTTTCAAATACCTGTTTACATACTTCACAAAAAGTATTCAAATCAATAAGATGTATAAAATTCCATGTCCCTCTTCAGACTGTGCAAAAGGGACACACCTGCATTTTGCTATCCAGTGGTGGCTGGTATATACTGACAAGCAATAACTATACCTAAAACAAATGAGAAGTTACTTTAAGGCATGCACTTGGCCATTTTGGCATTTATTACTTCTCTACATTGTTTATGGTTTATAAAGCCTATTCACACAATAGTATCCCTTAAGTTTAAACAAACTAATCACCTAAAGTTGTGGAAAGTTGGAGTACAGTCAATTAGTACCACTGACACTAGAGGTAGCATTACTTTTTGCCAAGAGAATTGTCCTACTTTTCCTTTTAAGTCTCATGTGCTTTCAAACTTTCAAATATTCTGAATTTACGATTCTATATCAGTTTTTCACTGCTAAAGGAACACACAAAAACAGACTTCAAAGACATCTTTGTTCTGCACATGCATATCAAAGAAAACATCTATTTTATTTTGCTGCATCAAAGGCTATTAAATACTATTTTATCATCTGGGAAATAACACAATTTGACATTCAATGAACTTGATGTTCATCAATGTGCCTTCATTAAATTCCTTTTCTGGATTTTAACTTTCTGAAGTCACATTAAAAGTTCATAAATTATATATGCAAAGATACATACATACATGCATACACACACACGTATATATATATAAAAACATTTGCCTAACAGATCATTTTATTTGAAAGATTTTAAAGTATGTAATTATGATTGTGATTTTTTAAAGAATTCTGCAACAGATGATAATTCTATTAATTATAGGTTTGCAGTCCTTTTAATTTACACAAACACCCCACAGCTGCTATGGCTTTCTGATTCCTTTTCCCCTGATTCATTTATAGAAATCTTAAACTTCTGTGAAAAGTTCTGACACTGAAGTATTTTAAGCTCTTGTTGAGGTTAATCAAAGTCACTTAAAAGCAATCCCTAAAAGCTCCTTCACTACACAGCAAATGAATCTTTCTTCACAAACACATTTTAGAATAATGACACGGATTTAGAATCTCAAGTAAAGTGCTACCCTGATGCTCATTAGTGAAGAGATAATTTACACTTGTGAAGCTTCCTGTGGTGTTCAGGACAGAAAGCGTTATGTTTCAAAAATAAACTTTTCTGCTCAACTGGTCTCTTCCCACAGTTGTACCATGTAGCATTAAGAATTCTCATTTCTTTAGTGTTACTTTCTCTAGACAGTGGAATGACTAGTTACTTGTTTTTTGCTCAACTTGGTTTATAGGTGGTCTGTGATGACGTAGGACATACAGTTCAATGTTTCCACTTGGATACCCAAAGCATGGCTAGAACCGATGATTTGGACAAAACAAGATTAATAAACTTGGAACTTATGACTCATTATTGAGTCATTCTATTTTTTCCAAATAAAGCACAGTGTTAAGCACAGATAACCAATGGCATTATAAGCATCCTTGATTTTTTTTTTTACGGATAATCAGAAACTTTCATGTATAAGAACAACAGGGCATTTGGTGTATTTTAAGGAAAGACCAAACAAAAATAAAAGCAAGAAAACAGAAGGTGGAAAATAGAGAAGCTAAGATTATCTAGCCAATTAAAACCAACAGAAAACAAATAAATTTGAAAAAGCAATGCTAAATCAAAGTTAATTCAATTTATCTCAGATAAGACAGAAACATTTATTTCAAAATTATTTTCTGAAGTGAAAGTTTAGAAAAAAAATACTGTTGAAACAGAAAATTTCTCTTTCAGCTACTGTTCATTTAGTTGCATTATTTATATTGCCATTCCTAAATCTTCTTTTTCCCATCCAGCATACAGGTTTCATAAAAATCTTTCAATGATTTAGATTGGAAGGTGATCTGGAAGTCAACTGTGCCAGTCCCCTGGTTAAAGTCAGTCTTACAGCAGATCAGGTTGCTCACAGCCATGGACAGTCAAGCCTTAAACATCACACAACCTCGAAGGCTCCAACCCTCAGCCATCTTGGTGGCTGCTCCTGGGCTCAGTCCAGAACACAAATATTCTTGCGCTGGGAAGCCCCATAACCAGATGCAGTACACCACATATACTCTTGCCAGTGCCAAATAGAGGTCAGGGTCAGTACCCTGGCCCTGTTAGCTGCACAGCTATCACAGCTCAGGATTCAGCTTGCCACCTTTGGTGCAAGGGCACACTGCCAGCCCATGTTCTGTTTGTTGTCCAGCAGGACAGACAGGACATACTTTGCAGAGGTGCCTCCCATACAGTCAGCCCCAAGATTCTATGGTTGCATAAGTTGATTCCATCCCAAGTACAGGACTTGGCACTTGCTTTTGCTGATCTCCATGAGGTTCCACTCAGCCCATTTCTCCAGTCTGTCCAGATTCCTCTAAAGAGGAGCCTTTCTATACACTGCAGTGGTTGTTCCACTCAAGATGATGTTGTTTACAGACATTCTATTAGTGAACCCCACCCTGTCATCATGAATTTGTCCTTGACAAATGCTTACTCCCAACGACCTTCTTGTTGTTCTTGTGTTTAGAACAGCTTCTAAGGGGACTTGCTCCATAGACCTCACAAGGACTGAGGTAAGCCTGACTGGCTGAGGCCACTTGGATCCCTGTTCTCGATGTCTGTTTTTTTTTTTACCCATTAGGAAGCTACCTGATTGCCTGACTTTAAAGACGACAGTGAGCAGCCTCACAATGACATCATTTAAGAACCTTCAGTACCCTCAGATGATTCCATCTAGTCTCACAAATTTGCATACCTCCAAGGGACTAAAATGATCTTTCTTTCCATACTGTGAATACTGCTCCACTCCTATAGGCTGCTTGGAGGCACAGGAAAACAAGGGGCCAGAGAACAAACATTACCGGTGAAAAGTAAGGCAAAAGAAGTACTGAGCACCTTAGCCTTTCTCTTGATCCTTATCACTAGGTCCCCTACTCCACTGAGCAACAAGCCCACCCCACCTCTAACCTTCCTTCTTCCGACCATAGAGAAACCTTTCGTGCTGCCTTTTGCCTCCTTTGCTAGCATCAGCTCCAGCTGAGCTTTCACCTTCCTCACTCTCTTTCTGCATGAGTGAGCAACACCTTTGAATCCCTTCCATGTAACCTGTCCCTGCTTCCACTATCGCTATATTTGCTTTTCGTGTCTGAGCCCAGTCAGGAGCTCTGTGTTCATCCATGCTCACCTTCTGCCATGCCTGCTTGACAGGTAGGGACAATTTTTTACGCCCTGAGGAGGTGTGCTTAAAGATTAGCCAGCTCTCCTGGGCCTCTCTGCTCTGCAAGGCAGTTTCCCATGGGATCATCCCAACTAGCTCCCAGAGCAGGCTGAAATATGCTTTTCTGAAGAACAGAGTTATAATTCTGGTATTGTCTTGCTCACTCCTCTCAGGACCTTAAATTCCATAGCCTCTGCCACTTAAACTACATACTAATTTGCTTGCCGACACTATCATAGAATCATAAATTTTATAGAATAATTCGGGTTGGAAAGGACCTTAAGGTCATCTAGTTCCAACCCCCCTGCCATGAGCAGAGACACCTCACGCTAAATAATGCCACCCAGGGCTCTGTCCAACCTCGCCTTGAGCACCGCCAGCAATGGAGCATTCACAAATTCCCTGGGCAACCCATTCCAGTGCCTCACCAACCTTAAAGAATTTCTTCCTCATATCCAATCTAAACTTCCCTTGTTTAAGTTTGAACCCATTGCCCCTTGTCCTCTCACCACAGTCCCTAATGAAGAGTCGCTCCCCAGCATCCCTTATAGGCCCCCTTCAGATACTGGAAGGCTGCTATGAGGTCTCCATGCAGCCTTCTCTTCCCCAGGCTCAACAGCCCCAACTTTCTCATCCTATCCATTGTACTAAGGAGCAAAGAAACAACTAATGGCAATTGCATACAAGTGCATGCCGCTTTGGCGCGAAGCACGCTCCACCAGATCTCATGATGGAACAAGGACACCAGAACATCCCCTAACAAAAGTCACTCAGCTTGTGACCACTGTTACCAACTCATGCTCCTGCCACCCGCTCTACCTTTGCAGCAGATGGAAGTTGCACACCGGCGGCTACAGAAGCACACAGAAAAGCATTGTTTGGTACCTGTTACAGGAACAAATGCTCAACCCTTGTGCCTTTAATCAAACCAAGATTGAAGAAGTTTATTACAGATTTAGTAACAAGCGATCAGTTAATGACACATTCAGGAACGAGGAGAGATGGAAATGTGCAGCCATCCATAACTACTAAATTAGAGAAAATCACTCCAAGATTTAAAATGCAATAATCCTTAAAAAAAAAAGATCCAGAAATTTTTCCCTGTAAATTCTCATACTTCATTTTCTTTTACAATTTCCCTGAAGTGTCAGACTTAAGTGCAAAACAAGAGGTATGAGTAAAGTTCCAGTAGTTCAACTTGATAAATAACATAATATCAAGGCCCTGAGCATGCTCTAACTGCTTTTTAGCCCCACTGCTTTGGACTATGTGACCTGTTAAGGTCCTTTCCAACCTACATGAGTGTAATTCTAAATATACATATTTAGATAGGATAGAAATATATAGTTTACAGCAACAATTACATTGCAGTTTGACTAATTCTTGTTATTGGCAGATTTAATAAAAAATGTTTAAAGGGATTAGCAGCCCTCTGTACTGTCAATTGTATTATTATAAAATTTATTTATAGCATTTATACTCTCCATAAACCTAGTTTACAGTTATTATATGCAATTACATTAACAAAGCCTGTCAGTAGCAAATGCAGCTGAATGAAAGTCAAGGTCCAAAGGTTGTATCTGTCTTGACTAACTTGTGGAGAAAAGGTGCGATGCAAACTCACTGCGGTAAGAAACCTGCCTATTTTGTAACTTAACACTGCCAGACCTCAGCTGAACAGCACTTCAGAACAGTTCAGAAAAAAAAAAAAAAAAAGCCATGTGTTACCTTCACTTAGATAAGAAAAAGAGAACACATACATAGAAGATTTAAAAGTGATATATTTCTTTGAATCCATTTGTCCTCTCACAGCGCTATGCACTGCTTCACACCTCTGAATAGACTCAGATCTGGTCAGCAATGTGTGTGGGATTAAGTTAACCCCTGCCCGCAATGTACAATAAATTCAAGTATTACTGCAACAGTAATACTGCCTTATGAGTGGCTAACAAACTGCTTTGAACACAAACAACTGGAATTCCATATGGTCCTGAACATGTACCACGCTTCAAACCAGCAGTTTCAGCTAGGCCTAAACCACCTGATATCCCTCCAGTGAAGCCTTTCAAGTTGCTGTGTACAGTGTAGTACCTGCTGAAATAACAGAAATACAGATGAATCAGAGGTTCAAAAAATAAAAAAATAAAAATAAATCACTTTTTTATATCACAAGGGTAATATTCTATGCAAGTCCTAAATGCCTTCATAAGCTGATTTTATATACATCATAATTTTTATTATTATCTGTAAATCACATGCATTCAAAGAAAAGACTATAAACAGGAAAGCTGAAATAAAGTATCTGAAAGCTGAGAAAAACAACTGTGGTGAAAATGTCTTTTCATATTACCGCTATATATCTATTTATAAATATTTCACCAGTAATTATTTTTTTAAATAATCACATTACCAAGCAGTAAGAATAGGTAAGAAGAAGAAAGTGGTTGTTTAGGGAGTAGTTAAATAGGTTATGTTCTTCTAAGTCTGTTTAGGCTGATGCAGACCTAAGATCCCTAGAATCATAGAATCATAGAATAGTAAGGGTTGGAAAGGACCTCAAGAATGATTGGTATAAAGGGTGTGCCTTTAGCAGTTTTCTTGGAGAAATTTGAAAGGATATTCAAATTTCAGAAAATAAAAGTGGCATCAGACTTCTAATCTTTATAAGGTAAAAGCCAAGTGTTTATATTTACAGACCTCTCGTCTGAAATAAATTCCTAAAAAAAAATTAAAAAATCATAATTCTAGAATAAATTGCCTTAAGTACAGGGAGAAACAGAAAGATAAGAGAAGTCAGCACGGATTTAATCATGAACACACAGTGGCAACCAATCTAATCCTCTCTCTAACACTACAGGGGACTCTAAGGCCAGAGGAAAAGCAACAGATGTCATAACTTGACTTTCCTAATTCTTTTGATGTGATATTTGATAGACAAGCTAGAAAAGAATGGTGCAGATGAGAGGTGAAAAGCAGCTGACAACTGTAGCTGGAAAGCAGTTATTAGTAGTTCCCTGTCAAAAGGGAGGGCTATATCAAGAGTGGCTCTGCAAAGCAAGGATCTATTCATCTATTCTTACTATTACTTTTGTGAATGGCAGAATAAAGGGAATACTTATGAAAGTGGCACATGAAGTGAAACTGTGGGGAGCACTAGAAGAGATGACTAAAACAGAGAGTCCAAGACAGACCAGCCAGAGGAGTAGCATGCAAGGAAGAAGCAGGGCAGAACTCAATCCATGCAACACTCCACTCCCAAGAGAAAGAAATAAACTGTATGTAGTACAGTGCGGAATAACCAGGCAGGTAGTAGCAGTTCAGACACAACCTGGGAATTTAGTACATACAAACTGAACAGCAGCTGAGATGTCATCTTACACAGAAGGGAAATTTCACACTATGTTTACAACATAAAAAGTAATTTTTTTTTTTTTATGTCACATCAGTAAACCTCATTTAGAGTGCTGCATTTAGTTTCAGGCATCAGTTGGAGGTAGTCAGGAGAGAGCAGCATGAATGATCAGAGACTTATAAGACATTTTTGTTGAAGAAAGATTGAGTGAATGATGCGTGCTAAGCTTAGGGAGAAGAATGAGGGAAGAACATGATGAACGTTGAAGAGTAAGTGGATAAACTGCTTCCAAGCTCATGAAGAGTCAAACAGGTTTAACTCCAGTAAGAACAGAAACACAGAAATACATATCCTAGAGAAGCTATGACTTTCCAGAGCTATATAAATCACCCTTAAAAATGAATTAATTCCTTGCCAATGACTTGAAACATTCAGCTTATACTGATTAATTGTTTTCATTATGTGCAAAAAACTTGTGGAACTAATGGTAATGCTAATTTTTGCATTTCAATACTTTGAAATGACAATAGCATGATAATGACAAACCTCATTAATTTGTGCATTTTATACAAACCATAGAACATGTACAAAACAGATCTCTGAAACAAGCCAGAAAGTAAAGTTAATCCCTGTGAAAAATATTCAGTTTTTTCCACTTATGTCTGGTTTAGTCTGTGTTCGAAGTAGTTGTGTTAAATGCAGGGAGAGATAACTTGGTATAGTTAAAAATGTAAATCCATGTTTAGCTCAACAGAAACTAATGAAGAGTAACCAGACATATTTCATATACGAATTCTATCAATTGCTTTTTTTCTAATGATTATGGAAGTATCTGAGTATGAATTCATATATGTACTCATTCTGACTGAAGTAAAATGTCTTTTGTTAGTACCAGGAGCAGTTTCCAAATATTGTGTTCTAAGAGCAATGCATGTGTACCCAGACAGAAAAAAATACAAAGTATCTAAACTGAGTTTAAAAAAAAAAAAAAAAAAAAAAAAGTTTGCTTGAGAGACCTGAATTCTTGTTAATTTCATTTCATTAACAGTAAATTTGTGACTACATGCTTTTATAAATACGTTCATGTAGCCTTGAAAATTATGAGGGGGGAGTAAAACCAACAATGATTGAAGATATATGGGCACAACACTTTACATAGGCAGTTACTGGCTTATGTTTTCACTATGTGAAATTAAGTAGTAACATAACTGAGCAGATACCTCCTCTGCCTACATTAAGGACTCACAAAACTTGATATTTTCATATCTATATACAAAAAATATGCATAGTCTTTACTAGATGTTTAACACGTCATGCTGCTCCTTTATGAGAACAGTTTATCATCTTTTCTATGATAGTACCTGATAAGAAAGGTCATAGATTAAGATGAAGACAGGGAGCTCATTTACCAATTACTCTTGCAAGCAAAACAGACCCAGCTGGGGAGAGCTGATTTAATTTACTGTCAATACAAATAGATATGGGGACTTGGGGGTGTTGGTCTATGAAAATGAACATGAGCCGGCAGTGTGCGTTTGCAGCTCAGAAAGCCAACCGTATCCTGGGCTGCATCAAAAGGAGCATGATGAGCAGGTCGAAGGAGGTGATCCTGCCCCTTTACTCTGCTGTCATGAGACCTCACTTGGAGTATTGCGTGCAGTTCTGATGTCCTCAACATAAAAAGGACATGGAACTGTTGGAACAAGTGCAGAGGAGGGCCACGAGGATGATCAGGGGACTGGAACACCTCCCGTATGAAGATAGGCTGAGAAAGTTGGGGCTGTTCAGTCTGGAGAAGAGAAGGCTGCATGGAGTCCTCCTAGCAGCCTTCCAATGTTTGAAGGGGGCCTATAAGGGATGCTGGAGAGGGACTCTTCATTAGGGACTGTAGTGAGAGGACAAGGGGTAATGGGTTCAAACTTAAACAAGGGAAGTTTAGATTGGATATGAGGAAGAAATTCTTTACTGTAAGGGTGGTGAGGACCTGGAATGGGCTGCCCAGGGAAGTTGTGAATGCTCCATCGCTGGCGGTGTTCAAGGCCAGGTTGGACAGAGCCTTGGGTGGCATGGTTTAGTGGGAGGTGTCTCTGCCCATGGCAGGGGGGTCAGAACTAGATGATCTTAAGGTCTTTTCCAACCCGAACTATTCTATGATTCTATGATTCTATATATAAAAACCTTTCCTCCCACATTGCACAGGCTCAACTTCCCTCCTTCAACTGCAGGACCCCTGCCCCAAGTAGCACAGGGGATGGATGGTGAGGTTAACAGGCAATCTCTCTCTGCCACTCACCTTCCATTTCTTACAGTTTTCCCATGCTCCAGTGTGGGCTCTCCACAGGCTGCCATTCTTCTGGGAATGTCCATCAGCTCTGGCGATGCATCCTTCCAAGCTGCTGAGCAATATCTGAGCCTTTGCTTGAAGCGCCCCCATTCCTTCTTCTCCAGCCATGTTTATCATACACATGAGAAGGCATGAACACAAGGACACAGGGCTGTTTCTCCTACTTCTTTCTTCATTCTTTACTGTTTTCTGGTGGTTTTGCCTTTTCTTAAATGTCTTTTCACAGAGGCAGAACCAGCTTTGCTGACAGGCTTAGCTCAGCCCTGCAGCAGATCCACTGTGGAGGCAGCTGGATCCTTCTGGAACCAGCTGTGTGCTGCACCAGGCTGCCCCAGCCTCTCCCCAGAGAAGCTGCCCTGCAGCCCCCCTGACAGCACCTCCCCAGGTAAACTCAATAAAATGCTGACAGGGATATTAATATGCACAACTGAAGTCGTTGTCTTTCCCCTCCCATTTGTGTAGCAGTGAGAAATCACTGTCTTTTACACCTCAGCTTTTTTTAGTATATTTTGAACACTTTGTTTCAACATGCAACTGCAGTTATCGGCAAAGAACTGTTGAACTTCCTTGGCTGAATGTTTGACTTTTTGATTCTCAGTAAATTGAATTAATTTTTCCCAAGTTAAGTCTGTTTTGTCCGCAATGGAGTTTTTGGTCTTAAACAACTGTACCCGCAACACAAAAGACACTAATAGACACTGTAAGATTCAGAATTTATTCAGACTGAATTCTGAGGCAGATGACTCAACACCAGAATATCTGATCTGGCCAATGCATGTCACAGATGCAGTCATTGGAACACCATAGTGTTCTGAGATTGACCAACTCCTTGGCACCTTTCAAGAACATGTTGTCCAAAGTAATGACAGACTTTAAAGTCTATGTTTAATTAGCAGTGGTTTTTTTTCATGTGCACTGTACATGTATTTATATAGTCTGCCTAAAGTGCCTACAGCTTTTCAGGTTTTACATAACCAGATTCACTGAGCTCATAGCAGAGGCCAGAGTTTTTATATGAAATAAGGATATGAAAATAATCTGGAATCAACAGAGTAATTGTTATGTGGAGCTCAAAGGTCATTTGAAATCATGCTAAAAAATATCAGGGGACCCTACAACAGATTTTCTGTTGCACCAGAAAGCACAAATACTTCCATTTTGCTGAACCTATGTGTTTATTAAAAAATTCTCTTGCTACCAATATGTACAATTTAAGCAAATCCACACAACAAAATGACTAATGCTATGGATCAGTACAGCAAGGTGTACAAAGACTGGAGTTTAAAATTAATGAGAAATACAGAATACCACCACAGGGGCTTTGAATCCAGAAACCTAGCTATTATCAGAGCAGCACTCCACACAATGAACTCCTTAAAGAGAAAATAAACAAGCAAGCAAATAGTTTCAATACAAAATAGATCTTGTAAACAAAATTCCATTTAACCCACTGTTACCCTTACAAAGCAGACCCATACTTTTAGACATACCATCAAATTAGCAAAAACCTTCTTTGGTCAAACTCTTGGCTCAACTTGACCATCTCTGATCATGCTACAGGATTTCTTACTTTTTTTTTTTTAATCCTTGCAGATTCTTCTCCTTTTAACACAGAAAATTCTCCCAACTGAGCATATGCAACCGTTTCCAACAATGGAACCATCTCCACATGTAGGGGAAATACCACTTTTTTAGGGCTCTCTATCTTTCCCATGGTAGACTGATTTAAAGAAGACATAACATCAGAAAGGCATTGAGAAAAAGATAGAGAAGATGACTAGAATGTTCAGATAAGTGTTAATCGCAAAATAAATCTGGAAGAGTGACACAGAGGAGAGCATTAAGAACTTGATATCTTGCTTAGTTATTACCAACAGAAATGTGTTATTTCTTTTATGAACGAGGCATTTAAAAAAAATGCAGCCATAGTGATAAGTAGAAGGACAGGATGATTGTTATGTATATGGTGTAAACGAACCAATTAAGCTGGTATAAGCATCTACTGCATGTGCTTCGAAGGCTGCCAGAAGTGATGAAGACTGTTGGAAGAAGTAAACGACCCTCAGAGACCACCACCACATTTTTGTACACATGCGGGGAACTTTCTGGAAAATGACATAATGCATACATAGCCTCATGAGTATGTATGTATGCCCAGTGGCTATATAAGGACGGCTTGTGTAGCAATACTGGGACACACTTTAGGAGGAGCTATCCTGATGTCTCCCGGCACCTCAATAAAGAATACCTGCTTGTCAACTTAAAACTTCGTTGGCAAGTTTGTTCCTGGAGTTTTCTCTGAATCAATAGATCACACCTTTCATATGACAAACTGATTTACAAAGTATCACTCATATTCTGGAGATAGGTTGATAACTAGAGGAGTTTAAATTCATACAGGAAACTGAACATGTAGACTTTCGAGATAGATAATCACATCTTGTGATTATGGAGATGCCAGTAAGAATTGGGACACTCCACTGAATGTACCATGAAAGAGCTTCCTTTCATTACGTTGGACTCTTTCTATATGTAAGACAAACAAATTCACTTTGGAGTACTTGCATGTCAAGGGATAAGACAGCATATACAAAATTTTCAATCGTATACTTTTCTTTTAGGTATTTTATTCACTTTTCATTTTACATAATGACCAGCGCTTAGCTACTATATCACTTCCTTGACTTAGCTCCTCTGACCCTAACAGAATTGTTCATTTTAAAACTGTGTATGCATCTTTGAAATGTGAATGTAAGAAATCATAAAGGGGGATATCATGCTTCCTTCCTGCTCACATTGTAAGTCATGGCTTCTCGATAGGAATAGCCACTTCTAGGTTGAGTTTCCAGATATCTAATAGCACAAATTAGTGCTTCAGAAAAACTGAATGACAGACAGGCTTGTCAGAATTGTTGAAGTAATTTCAGATGGCCATACTTTTGATCTCTGCTAGAAGTTTGTAAGCACGAACACCTTCTTCCAGAAACAGTACTGAATCATTAGATCAGGGCCACTGTGTTGTTTCATTTAAAAGGAAAAAACCCAATGCAACAGTATTTCTTGACACTAAAAAAAATCAGTCCAACCTATTGTCACAATTCTCACAGAACTCAGGTTCCCCTGAAGGTCATACATAGTTGCTTGCTGTGCTGAGTCTTGCTTCACTTGGTAGATGTGGTAACAATTTGACGTTAGTCTATCAGAGGTCTACTAACTTCTTATTCAGGTTCTAGTTACTCAGGATGCAAACAATATTTTAAGCATAACAGAAAGAATAAAATTGAGCTCTCCATCTTCTTTCTCCCTCCAGCCTGAAACATTCAGCCTCTTCTCATGTCACAGAACTGAAGTTGTGACAAATCAGTAGCTAACCCTGGATGATACAGTAAAAGATTTTACTTTAAATAATAAAGGCTAAGTTACTTTAGGATGACGAAACCTGATCCGCTAGACAAGAATCTATCTTATAAATTTTGAACAGTTACTGTCTATGGCATCTAAATGCTTAAAATAGAATTCGTACTTTTATTTCAAGGACACCAAGAAACACTCCAAGACATGAAGTTTAATATGGTGTCAACAGAGATTATATTTCTATATGCATATATTGATTAAAGAACAAACATGATTCCTACTGAAACTGTAGGCTTGTACTGTCAAGAACACTCCTGAATGGCTTGTACATAACACTTGGTATGTACATGTCTACAAATGTTCTATGCATTACTTATATTGACACTGTAAGAATTATGCTTTTACAAGCTATTAATAACAACAAAGATCCACGTTGTTTCAGCAGACTGCTAATGACCTCATTTTTTAAACTGTGTATCTGCCAAACAGCTTAATGCTGCCTGTATGAATTAAATGACATTTTGCTAGATGTTTTCATGCAGACTATAAAAGAAAAAAAGAAGAGCCTTTTCATGCCTTTGCTATTTTGCACACAGCATTTTTTGTAAAGGATAAGTGTCACAAGATGATGACAGTGACGCTGATCAAAAGCAACCTTTCATCTGATTATACTGCAGAAACCATACAGTTCCTATTTTTAAGGTTTATTTTTATTTTGTGTGTGCTTACAACAAAACCTCAGACTTTGACTGTATTCTACATATCCTGGCTTTTCTTTTCCACAAATGTCAATCTTTGACTTTTAAAGATTAACACATTAGCCATTAAATTTGTCAAGATAGTACTTGATCAAAATGGTTGATACTTATTGTAAAACAAAAAACATAGAAACAGCAGAAAATAAGGAAATGTGGAGTCATGAAAACATCTGGAATGAATCCCTGGTTCTTGGAATCAGATCCGCTGCAACCACACACTGTAATAATTGAAAATCAAGATTTAAAATGTGTTAGCAGCTGGAGCTTTTTTCTATTTCTTCCTTACCTTCCTCTAGTAAGACAGAGAGACTTGAAGGATGTGCATGAGTGAAAAAAATCTCTTTTTTTAATTTATGGCTGTATTTAGCCTCTCTGTAAGATTCCCACATGCACTCACTTGCATAAATGGAAAGTGATTGAGCCAGAGTGTGTAGAATTAGTGACGCTATTGCTGGTGAGAAGCAGTGTGTACTCTGTTGCCTTCCTTAATGACCACTGCAATCTGTACAGGCACGAGGGAAGAAGCTGAGCTATTCAAGCTTGATAGACTATCATCTCTATTATAACATGCACTGTAAAAGTAGATTTTGCTCTTCTCTAAAGCCTGACACCCTAACCAGCTATTTGTTTTTCAAGTGCTCCAAGTTTGATCTGATGGCAGGAAAGTTTATTAAGGTTATATGACTGTCACCACCATATTGTCTAGACCTTATCTACACAAAATTACAGAAGAAATTAGAAAATATGTCTTTAGCAAAATTAGTCCATTCACAGTATAAATACACTGACATGCATTGTATCTAGTATCACTACTGAAGATATCATGAAGACAAGGGAGCATAGACTTGCCCTGAGATGTTTGCTTATAAATTCCAATAGACATACCATGCCCATTTCACCACCTCTTCATTCCTATGAAGTCCCAATTTTCTTAGACCAAATTTAGTTTGTGCTTTCTGTCACCCAGAAAGTAAGCTGGGGACAGCTTACATTGCCAACTGAACTACCTTCACTTTTTGTCTCAAGCTTCTAGTAAAACAAATTTGGGGAAAAAAAACACCCAAAATTTGAATGAGAATTTTTTAGTTTATTTCATTACAGCTAAGATGCTATATCTGGTTTATATAACATACCAGCAAGCTTTTTTTTTTTTTTTTTTTTTTTTACCCTCTAGTATTTTATTATTTTAAAATGTCTAACATATACTCTGCCCACTGGCCAAATGTGACTGCAGTATAATTCGCCCAAGTTCTCAGACATCTGGAATGCTAGTACTTTCTGGTTTTGCCAACTTGTTGAAAAATATCCATGCACACAGAATTTATTTTCATCATATACAAAGTATTGGTCATATTAGTAAAATTCAGAAAGACAGCTTGCTTATTAATATTCTTCTCCAAGGCAAACAAGGAATGACTGTATATGTAAATATATTACGCTATATATACTATAATGAGTTTAATTTCCTATTGTTCCTGTATATGGTAATTTCCTACTGCGTAGCACAATCCTTCTGAGAAAACACTCTTGTTAGGCAATCTCTTCTTTTGAGTAGACACCCTGAGTCCCTCTCTTCAAGTGATTGATTATTGTCCATTCCCCTACTGTCTGGAAACAGTACTTTCAGCAAATTTCATGTTTCCCAGATATTTGGGATTGTATCTTCTTCTTGTAATTTAATTCAAGGTCTTGGTGTGGTAATCTAATAACATATGTAAATTAAAAAGTATTTGGGGGATGTCAAACACGCTTATTCAGGTACTTTCACTTCAATCACATTGGATTAAAGCATCAAGAAACCAACATCTTTGAGCAATCAAATATTCCTTTAAAATGAACCTTATGTTCTAAAAATGTATAATCAGCCATAGCAATGGTGAATATGGGAATATCAGCAATTAATATCACTGGTATATTAAGGAGTGTGTGTGTATAGATAAATATGTAAAATGCATGTACATTACATATAAATATATTGATGACAGCTGATAACGACTAAAAGTGAATGATTTTGTTTGAAACATGTAATAGGATCTTTTTTAAATGATGCTCAGAGGAAAACTTATAGGTAGGAATTAACTCATCTGTCTGCCCAAATATACTGACATTGTTAAAAGACTTTACTTACTGTATTTCCTGTCTACTAATCAACTAAAGCTATTAAGTAAATAAAAACTTTCTTTTGATTTGGATAGGAGGATACGGACCTATGACTAATGAAGCAACATTAAAATGAAAGTTATAAATCATAAAAATGAATACAATAAATATACAGAACTGCACAACAGAAGTGATAAGTTAGAACATTTTCTTTCTGATTCAGCATGGGAAGCCACATACAGAAACTCAGTGCCAGCAGAAATTAACTGAGGTACAGGATAATCATTTTCCCTTACATGTCTTGAAAAATTCTTGAACCCTCTACGCCAATAAAATTACGTCGCTGAATATCTGATATTCCAATACAAATCCTTCTTAACAGAAATAATGCAATAGGCTGTAGTGTGAATAAACAAATTTTATAAGATGCTAAGCTATTATCACTAGTGTAGTTAATAATACTATTCATAGTCTACACTTCATCATCTATACCACTTCCAAAAATGTAACAGGTTTCAAAATAACAAAGTTCTATATTCTTATGGATTAATGTAATGACTAATAGCTTGCTTTGGTAAGCTAGCTGGTTAAAATAAGAATGAAAAGCAGTTTTAAATTTCATTCCAAGTTTCTCTTAAATGTTTCTAACTAACTTTGTCCAGGAACTGGTAAATCAGGTTTTAAACTATGCAGCAATTCTCAGGGAGGTGATTAAACTCATAACAGTTGTTAAAATACAGTTAATAGCTACCTTCCTGCTAAATATATTTTCATGAAACCAAGCTTTGCTCTTCTCACTATTCTTAAACCTTGTATTTTCTGTAATTAATTTCTTAGAAAGGCAGGTGTGACTTGAGGACACCTGTGCTTTGTTCCAGTACCACAATAATTGTGAGACTTGATTAGTCAATGCTTGCAAAATCCATCTAAATACTTGGCTGAAAGATGGTGTTGCTATAGAAATTTGTATCGTTTGTTCTTATTCTCATATAATGCAGGCAGAAAAATAAAGAAACCCAGCACTGAAACAAAAAAGTACTTTATAATGTCATTACTGTAAAGTTTTGCAGTGTTGTGGTGGCTTGATTCCTTCTGCTTAGTTATTTTTCTACAGTAATTGGAATTCAAGGGTACAGTGAACCAATTCTCCTGAGTTTACTTAGCAGGATTTGTGTTCATACATATATACTGTAGTTTTCAATAAAAGGATAATGACAAAAGTCATATGTTAACTTGAGTTTTGAATTTTGCACATAATACAGTGGCACAAATCCCATTACTCATGCAACAACTGCCCTTTGTCCCTTAATCAAAATCTCCCATATCATTCTCTTCCTGTAAATCTTTTAAGCACAACAGTTTGTGTCTGTTCTGGGCGAATATGATATTTCCCTCTGGCAAGCAGATAATTTGAGGCCCCTTCGTAATCCATTAATTGCCAAATATCTTCTGGTTTGCTGTATGTATCTGTCCTGATTCAGAAAACTATGTCAGGGTTCTCAAACAGTAAGAGGTCATGCAAGAGAAAGAACAGTAAAGATAGAAAATCCAAAACAAAACAAAAAACCTAGGTGATATAAATGGCATTTACTTGCCAAGTGATTAACCATATAATTATCTAGGGGACTTAACTGGTGCTGAATAATGAATATTCAAAACGCTATCTAGCAGCAGATGAGTACCCACAGAAAGGAGAGCTTGTAGCACTCCACTAGCTGACCGATTTATACAAATGGCAGCCAACAACATAAAAAAAAAAAAACCACAAAAAAAACCCCACACAACAAATGAAAAAACAAAACCCAAAATCTCAAACAAACAAACGAAAAAAAAACACCACATACCAGAAGTTAAAACAAATGGATGAAAAAATGCAAGAAAACTCCTTGCATCTAGAATGTCTACAAGAGTCAGGCAGTCTTTTAGAGAGATAGAAGATGCTTCATTTACAGATTAAAAATGCTGTGACAGCTTTTAATATTTAATTTTCAGTAAAATGCCAATATTAAGCTCTGTTTCAGAATTTTAAAAATCAATGGGAAAACATTTTTTTATTAAACAATATATTTAGCATTCTAACACAAAAAAAAAAAAAGAAAAAAAAAAGTCAGTTTCATCTGGAAAAAGATCACAAGTTAAGAGTCAAACTTTGTAAGATAACTCACCTGCCTGATCGTGCAGGGTTACAAGTACCTGTAATTTTAAGATATGTAATTAGTAAACAAAGTGTTCAAGGCCAGGTTGTCTGCAGCTTTGAGCAACCTGGTCTAGTGGAAGGTATAACCTGCCCATGACAAAAGGGTTGGAACAAGATGATCTCAAAGTTCCCTTCCAACCCAAACCATTCTGTGATTCTATGATTTCCTCAAATAGCTGTGCAACCTAATCTTACTAGCATGGGTAGTTGTAGAGTGCTATTTGGCTGTGAACGGGCATGTGAGCAATCCAGACAATTGCTTGACAATTGTAAGGTAGTAACTCACAGGCACTGAGGCCTCGCCTGGGGGTTACTAAAGTTCCTGTGAGTGCAGAAGCCTTGAGAAAGTTAGCACCAAAAGCTACTGAGAGAGATGTGCAGGAGGAACTGGTAACTGTAACCTTGAAACATATGCTGTAATAGTTAACCAATCATTAAACTGTTGCTAGCACTCGGCTAAGTGAAGTTAACCAATCAAGTGTTGTCGAGTGTTCTAGCGTTCTGGGACTTTTCTATAAAAGGGATGCTTGCGCACAATAAATTGCTCAGCGTTTGATCACATTGGTCTGTGTTGCGTTGTTCCTCATCCCCCGCAGGCAGTAATAAAAATGAGTGTGGCTATCAAATGTGCTAACTATCACAGTAGAATCATTTCAGAGACTGATACATACACAGCTGGCTAATACACAATAACGACCATAACTGCTTGAATTCAAAATAATTACATATTCAGAAGATCCTTCTAAGCTCTACTATCACTGAGGAACTCACCAATATTATAGTCTAGTTTGGCCATTGTTTCTAGTGCTGCACAGTAAATAAGCTTTCCTCCCTTATGTTTGAACGTAATACTGCAATCAGGCCATAATAAATTGTATGAAAGCAGGTATGTACGTATATCTAAGTATGAACAGTTTCATGGGTGACTTTTTTTTTCCACTCCAGAGAGGAAAAAGCATTTCACAATGAGGGTGGTGAAACACTGGAACAGTTTACACAAAGCTCTAGAATCTCAATTCCTGGGAGTATTCAAAACTTGACTATGACCCTGGAGAAACCCACGTCTCTTGACTCAGCTTTTAGCAGGAGCTTGGACCAGGTGACTGCCAGTTCCTCTCCAAATTAAACCTAGGAAGCTTGGAGTGCATGCAAATCACTGAATTTTTTTTCCTTATTTGATATCTACTTAATGCCAGTCTTTGACATAAATAACGGAAGGTGACAATCAGTACCTGCTACAAAACACCAAATAAATTCAGCCTTCCTTCACTATATCCTGAGTCACTAAAACAAATTAACTGCTAGAATTGTGCCCTGTTCCACTGTATAGAGAACTTGGTGAGATCAGCGAAACTAAATGGTATAGAGATCCACGGGTTTAATCATCTAGAAATTTGCCAGAGGTGGACAGAACTTTGAAAACAGGTTCATCCTTAAGATTGGAGGGGGATATCAGGGTCACTGCATATAAAAGAAATCATCAGATCTATACGCTCACAGCCTTGCCCACACAAAGAACTATATGCTTTTCTCTTATGCAAAGGCCAACAATCTGCTTCTAGTATTTGTCACTAAACAAGAGAAGTATCTTTCAAAACACAAGCACTGTCTTCTTTTACAGGAGGGCTTTTTAGAAAAGTGATCTCCTTGCGCTATTGCTATGCTATCTGAATGCAACAGATACCAACGAGTTTTAAATGCTGTTTTCAGCATTATGTTAAATTTTGTTCTGAAACAACTTGATGAAACAGTGACAAAAATGTGTTTGAAATTGATTGCTCATGTGTGTCATTGTATTAATATCATTAATAACAATATGGAATAAACCTGTTAATTATAATTGTTAGCATAAACTGCTAATAAATGGATCTGTACTTAGTTTCTGCCTCTTTCTATATGAGGAACTTCAAGAGCATGCAGTAGAGATCAGTGCAAATACATGCAAAAGTTACCTCAAAGAGGCTCATGTATTCACTTTTAGTAGCATAGCATTTGGCAGAAATATTAACCTAGGACCCTGGGAGGAACAGCACAGGGCACCCGCATATGCTGCGGGCAGCCCAGCAGGAAAGCAGGTTTGCAGAAAAGGACCTGGGAGTCCTGGTGGACAACACGTGGAACATGAGCCAGAAATGTGCCCTTGCCATGAAGAAGGCAAATGGTATCCTGGGCTGGACTAGTTGCCAGCAGGTAAAGGGAGGTGAATCTTTGCCTCTACTCTGCACTGATGAGGCCACAGCTGGAGCGCTGTGTCTGCTTATGCACCCCTCAGTACAAGAGAGACATGGAGATACTGTAGAGATTCCACTGAAGGACCATGAAGATGATGAAGGGGCTGGAGCACCCTGTAAGGAAAGGCTGAGAGGGCTAGATCTGTTCAATCTGGAGCAGGCTCAGGGAAGATCATAAACAGTATGAAGAAGATGGAACCAGGCTCTTTTCAGTGGTGCTAAGTGACAGGACAAGAGACAATGGGCACAAACTGAAACACAGGAGCTTCTGTCTGAACAGCATGAAACACTTTTCACTGTACAGGTGACTGAACACTGCACTGAGCACAACCAGATTGTGCAGGGAAGTTGTGGAGTTTCCATCCTTGGAGATGGAACAGCCATCTAGACATGGTCCTGGACTCTAGGTGACCTTCCTTAAGCATGGGAGATGGATAAGATGTCCTCCAGAGGTTCCTTATAGGCCCAACCACTATGATTCTGTAAACCTCAACCCTACAAATTAAGAACAGAGGTAATAAACTTTCCTTTTCAGTAAGTTTTATTATCTACAGTGCCTGTCAAGACAATGAGCATATTGAACAATATTCTTTTCTGCCACCTCTTCTAGCAATATAAAGTCTGTCAACATCTAAGCTCTTATTCATTCAGAGACACAAACCACCTCTTAATATTCCTGTCTAGCTTGCACAGATAGAGATGTTTGGTCTTTCTATTCTTACACTCTGATGTCAACCTGTAATTACAGCAGAACACTGAGTAAAGATGCGAATTTTAAAATCAATTATTAATGTTTGCTGATTTTTTTCTCATTTCGGAAATGCTGGTACAGTCCAGTTATATCTTTATCTTGCTGAAGTAAAGTGGTATCTGCCTTATTAATTGTTCTTGTTATAATGCTTACACTGTAGTTCCATTAATTTGTGTTTTTTTTTTTTGTTTGTTTGTTTGGGTGTTGTTGGTTTTTTTGGTTGTTTTTTTTTTTTTTTTTGTTGTTTTGTTTTGTTGTTTTTTTTTTTTTTTGGCAATCTACAAACTTAAATCCTAAAATTATGACATCTGAATTGTATTTGCCTCTGCTTTTATTTTTACATGAAATTTTTGAAGCAGGAGGATTCTGGCCCTGTCAGTAAAATCAGAATCAGAAATTTGTCTCACATAAGGTCCTCTCAATTAGTAGAGTGCCCTCCATTCCTTGGCCATATCCTTGTATACTACCAGGGGTCCCACCCTGCTAGTCATTTCTGTATACTCTAGTTTCTAACTGTTTTGAAATCATGCCAGAAACCACTGACTCTTGAATGCCACTTTCTGAAGTCACAATACTCTTTATGATGGAATGCTGGAGTGAATCTATTTGGACCCTGTAGTTCATGCCACTAAACATCTATTTTGATTTTGCCCCTTACTAAATCCTCTAAGAGAATCCATTACTTATTTCTGAATGTGAAGCTAAACATGCAAATGTATGTATAGCCATTCCATTTTAAATGGTTTTATCTCGTTCATCTTTAATTGTTTGCATTTCCACTCTGAATCTGAAGTGCTCTACATGCAATATCTCTTATAAATGCATCCTTCACTTAAGCTCTGTGTTCTCATATTCATCACTGTCTTAATTGTTTCTAGATGTACTCTATCATCATAGCATAATGTAATCCAAAAACTCAAATACTAATCGGTTCCTCTGTTCTTCATTACAAAACACAAGTTTAACATTCAAGCTGGCTGTAATTTCCAAAAGCATTTTATAATCCCTGGTGTTCAAACTGAATTATGTTATACCACATCGTTTTAGTTGCATAGTGCATTTAATATAATGAGTAAAAAAATTTAAAATAGAAAAGTATTACAAGAATGATTATGTTGAGCATACATTACAAGTTAGAATTGATCTGTATTTAATACAGTGTGATAACACAGATAAAATGCTTTAACATATTGTATTAGAGCTGTGAAATTCTGGAAATCCCTCAGTTATAAAAAAATAAATTAGAAAAATATTTTCTTCAAATAATTTTTGAATAATAAAAAATTTAAAAACAACCAAAATTTTAACTGTACTTACAATATTCGGTTTATCAGCATTTTTGATATATGTTCATTATTTTTATTTACTTTTTAATTTCTTGAGTTTTATTTTGATTGCGTTATTCCATGCCACTGGTTTCAGAATTCCACAGCATGAGTTCCTTCATCTTAAAAGAAACAAAAATACTAAATAGAAATGAAAGAATTGGAATCCACAGACAGATTGTTCCATACTAGGTCTTTATTTTAAAAATAGTACAGATTTACACACATATGCATGTAGACCCTAAAAGTAAAATGCTGTAGTTGCTTTTTGTTGCTTAGTTTAATAAGACTACAAGATTAAGGATATAAACAAAATAATTTTGTTTCAGAGCAAATCTGAAACATCCTGACCACCATTTGGTTTACTTCATCTAGAAGTGAATCACCAGTGAAGTGATTTGTTAAAATATCAATCCTCCAAAGTGGAAGACAGTATTTTTCTGAACTAAAAAATTCTACAGCATCAAGCTGCGCAGAGTGCAGCTGCACCTCAGGGTCTTTTTCTCGATGCTTTTGTCTTTTTTTAGGGTACAGATATACCCAAAGCCCTGATGTGATTTCTTTGTCAGATCTACAGCTCTGAATGGCAGCTGAACAAAACATTAATGTTTTAGTTTCTTGCCTTCTGCAAGCCACACGGAAAAAACATGTGAGGTTCTAGTTTATATGTGAATTTGTATTTATTTTCCATAAATAATATTTAAAGACTCTTGGAAATATTTTTTTTTCAGTTAATGTTCACTGGCTATGAATAATGGGAATCGTAAGCAAGACTCAAGTGAATACATAAGTTTGAAGAATATTCATAAACATTGTTTTCAGCTCTACTTTAACTACTTACCATAGGCAACTTCAGTGTACTTCTTCCACAGATGGAGTACCTAGGCTTCAAAAGTACTGTGCAATAAAATTTTAGTATGATACATAGATTAAAAAGAACAATTCAGTCTTTAACGTCTGAACTAAGTAATGTAACAATGGATCCATGGTAACCATTCAAAATGAATTTCAAGAAAAAGAACAGTTTATTTGCTTCATAAAAACCTGTGAAGCATTCAGATTGAATAACATAAGCAGAATGATGCAATATAAATCTTCTTAATTTACATCCAGGGCTTCATTATGCATATTTTATAGCACTCCAAAGAACTTTAATTTACAGATTTTTGGAATTTTACCAACCCCAAAGAAGTGCTAAACATGCCTGTTGGAACATTTAACCAAAGTAAGTCACTGGAGATTTCCTTAATGAGTGCAGAATTATCATTTATTTGCATTCATAGTAGATTTAAAGCAGCAAGGCCTATTAACGAGATAATGGTAAATGCTATTCAGATGTTAGTCTTCAGCAAACTATTCACTAAAATGAATAACTCAAAGTACAAGTTTCATAGTATGTAACTAAATTCAGCCAGCATTTGCTCAGCTCATTTAGGTAGGTAATTTGACACAAAATGGCCAGTTACTGAACAATGGGCAGCTGAACAGACTCAAGCAAATAACTCTACTAAAAACTTTAGAATGCATCTCTAGTCTTCATCAACCTTCACTGCTAATTTTTCTAAATATACAGCAGTATATACAGAATAAATAATAACTCGTCATTATACCCTCTGTATATAAGAATATTTTTGCTGGTGAAGGCATATCAGTGAATTTTATATTTTTTACAAACCTGCCCACTGAAAAAAAATTAGTCAACCTGTGCATTACACTTCTACGGATTATGCTCAGTCTAATTCAGCTCTAGAAGCTACAGTGATTTTTAAGGTCTTGGGATATGGAAAAATTTTATTTTAAAACTGATATCTGTTGATGGAGCAACACTTATTTCTATGACAGTATTTAATAACAGTATAGGTGTTAGTGAAATAAACAACTTCTCTGATCACATGTATAGTGGACTGAACAGCATTTCTTATGCCATACACAGCTGCCTAGCTTGTTTCCATTATGAGCTAGAGAATACATTTATCATAGCAATGGTGCAGCTGCTTAGAAAACTATTAGAATGAATTAGGCTGCATTATGCCTTATGTGAAATTATCTGTATCTCTGGAGCCTGCCAAAAAAGTTTATCAGGGTAAGTTTTGTTTTTCCAAAATATAAATCCTTATTATTTAACTATTTACTCAATACATTAGCATTTTTTCCTTCTTAGAAGAGTACATTTTAAATGCACTGAAAATAGCAGACACAGAATATCTAGTGGTGAGGTCTCAAAGTGCTCTACAATACGACTGAGATGAAATTGCAGATAAGCTAGTTTGGAACTCAGTTGCTGTAGTTTGGTTGGTTTGGGGTATTTTTCCAGACTTCACTTTTTTGCTGTACTGAAAGACACAGCTCTTAAGCTCTCTGCGGTGCAAATTCAAATGATAAATTCAGGAAACCATGAAAAGATTTGGTCCTCATTTTTCTACAGGGCTTCAAAACTGGCAGAAAAAAAAAAAAAAAAAAAAAAAAAGAACACAGACTCCCGCATTAGCAGAGCTGTCAGCTGATTTAGGAAGCATTTCTTTGTCTTGATTTACCCTTCTGCACTACAGCTTTGTAGGTGGTTCAAGTTGAATTTGTAATCCACAGCAGGTGTAGTCTCCGGTATTTAGAGTTCAGAATGAGTAGCTGATTAGAAGACATCACACCTGCTTTCCTATTTATACGCCAAAGGTATCTTTAAAGGACGGCAGGGAATTATAAACACCTACGCCCCAGTCTTACATACAGCCAGGACAAAATTAGCATCTAGATATCAGATCACAAAAGGTTCTTCAAGATGTACGTGTAATCTGGTGTACATACGCAGTCCTGTGCCAAACACTTAGGCCTCATGCCAATATTTAAACAGTTAAATTCCAAAACAGACATTATTTTTTGAAAATTATATGACTCCACATCAACTGTATATCCAAACATAACTACATAAAATCACAAAAGGTGATGCAAGAAGATTTACTCATTTAAAGATACTTGGCATGTAGCATGTTCTAATTTAATTCAAATATCTTTTTAACAGTGTAGATGAACTTGAACACAGTGACCCTTGGAGCTTCTATCTTGACACATTCTGCTGGACCATGCTATGAAACTATGTCATGTAAAGGTCAGAATTTGCATAAACATACAGATAGCTCTGTAAAAAAAACATGCCACTAGATCAGCTGCATTAGAGACTGAACATTTGCAATTTCTTTTTAGAGTATTCCTATCTGTAAACAGTGGGGACTTTATGAAATATTTATACAGTGTATAATGAATGACCTCCAAAACTGATGATTATCATTTTGTTGCTCAATAACCCTATTAATGTCTCCAAAGACAAATGCTGACGCATGATCACATGCTTAAAGCTTTAGGATACATTTAGTTACAAGGATTGCATATTAATATGAAGGCTAAGTCAATGCACAGAGAATCAAAGGTGGTGAAATGTACCTGACTTTCACAACTATGGACTGTACCTGTTATCTGCAATTTAAATGCAAGCAAGGACATGGAATAGGGTAAAAAAAAAAAAAAAATCACAAACCAAAACCAACAAACCAAAAACGAACCTCTAAAAAAGAGTCAAAAAATATCTGCAATTCCTTGTTCAAGTTGGTGGTCACAGTGGCTATGAATAAAATCTTAAAACCATGACCAAAAGAAATGAAACAAACAAACAAAAAAAAAAAGATGAAGGTACCCTGCGAGGCCTAAATTCATTTCAGCAGTATGTTAACTCCAAACTGTTACGCATATGTATATATTCTTAAACTCAAAAAATTGATAGACATGCCAAATTCTTGACTAGCAAGCAATTATTATGAGATACAAAACAGTCTTTTCTTTAATATTTCAGGATTCTGAACCAAAATATCTGAGTATGTAATCCAGATGATTTTACATGTAACTCAGATCAGAAAATAAAAATGTCTATAAAAATAGGTAAAAACAGGAGGAATGATTTTAAAGAACAGTCTTAGCACAATAATTGGCAACATGAATGGGGAATGTCATTCTCATGATATCTTTTATATACGTTTGTCTGAGTGTACATTCATGTGTAGGTATTGCCTATGACATTTCTAGTGCTTTCTCATCTATGACTGCAGTTACTTAACAAACATTTCTGCACTGTACCAGCAGATAGGGAATTTTTCAATTTCATACTAAATTCACAACGTTAGCTCCATGGTTTATGCTCCACTATAAAACAATTACTGGTTTTTCTTCTTGCAAGATATATTTTTGGAAGCTGAAGCATTCCAATATAATCAAGAGTTTAGATGACAAGCACCTTTGTATAAGGAACTCAATTCTTTTCTAACATGTACCTTTAGGCTTATCTTATGTTGTCAGAGGCAGCAGCAAGCAGTAAGTTTTACTCATCATAAAAATAAGAATGCTGCTGGCTTTTTCTATCTGACATTTTATTACCAACAAAAACTGCATCAGTGTATGACTCCCAGGCCCAGGATAGATATCAAATAAATCCATGCTATCAATAACTCTTACACTACTGCTGCTAAAGACAGATTCAAACACATACAATGGTAAGTCCCCGAATCAGCATTAATAAATACTGCTGCTCATCAAACTTGGTTTCCAGACAGATAAGGTTTTAATTACCTGCCGTGGTTTAAGCCTCTATAACTCACGCAGTCGCTCTCTCACACACTCCCCCCTCTTTCTTCCCCCAGTCCCAGGGGGATGGGGAGGAGAATCAAAAGAATGCAACTCCCACAGGTTGAGATAAGAACAGTTCAGTAGCTAAGGTATAACACAAACCACTACTGCTACCACCAATAATAATAATGACAAGAGAAATACAAGGGAAGAGAATACAATTGCTCACCACCCAGCCCGAGCAAGCAGTGCACCCACACCACTCTTCCGGATCTCTGCCCTCCGCTTTTTACATCCTGGGCATGATGTGCTGTGGTATGGAATAACCTCTTGGGTCAGTTTGGGTCAGGTGTCCTGTCTCTGCTTCCTCCCAGCTTCCTCTACTCCCTGGCAGAGCATGAGGCTCAGAGAGTCCTTGGCCAGACCAAAACGTTCTAAGCAGTAACTGAAAACACTGGTGTTATCAGCACTGTTCCCAGGCCCAAAAGTAAAAAAACACAGTGCTGCACCAGCTACCGAGAAGGAGAAAAATGACTGCTACTGCTGAACCCAGGACATTACCCAACACCAGTAACACACTTTGATAGTGCTACTGTACTTAGGGGCTCTACTAAGATTGCTGAAGAGAATGTAATACAAGAACCCCAGGATTGCTGGCAGTTGCTTAGGCTTTTGAAGACTATTTTTAGTGAAATGAAAGACTTCGTCCTACTTTTCAGAGGGATCTTTTCAGAGTGGATTTATTGACAAAATGGCTGATATGACCTTCAGGTGAAATCAGCCCTATGCAGGATGCAAGGAGAAAGCACACATTGTTCACTTCTTATTCTGAAGTTTTAAGTGGAGCACGACTAGGGTATCATCTATCAAATAAGGATGCATTTTACAACACAAGAGTTTCTTGGGCTCATTATTTTGCTGAAGGTCTCATGATCGTGAAAGAGATTTTATTTTCTTTTAGTTTTTAATAACACAGTTTAACATGAAAATAACTTCCACGAAATCCAGAAATGTTATGCTTTTTTAATTCTTAATTTTAAGTCAATAGTAGTGGCTGAAGTGCATCTTTCTGATTCTACCCATAACTATAATTGAAGATCCCTAAGTACTGCTAATAGCATTTTTCTTTCATGCACAGAAACTCTACCTTAAATCTTGTAATAGAAATATTACCTTAAATCTTTTATGTTGTTCATAAATAACACACTCTGTTATAGCTTTTAAAAAAAAACAGTATCTGACATTATCTAATAAACTTCAGCATTTTTTATTGATCTGTCCAATGCCTTCCAGGTTATGTGAAATCAGAATTTTGTTCTGACTGTTTTTCTTTTTAATACCCGATGTTCTTGGTGGCAAATAACTATTTGAAAGAATGATAATTACCTTTTTTTCTTATTCCTGGAGTCCTTTCTGTACCATTTCTATGGGACAGCATTTAGGCAAAGAAGAATATGAGTTAAAGAATGTGAGTTTAAGACATGTATCTTACTAACACATAGCACTACTGTCTTCTGCATCTTTACTGAAGAGCTTATCAGCTGTATTAGCAGCATTCCGCTCTTGACAGAGTTTTCACACTGGTCACTGTAGTACACAATATATATAAAACAGCTTCCAACCCTAACTATTCTATGGTTCTATGACTCCAGAGCTGGACACAGTACTCTGGGTGGAGTCTCCCCAGAGTAGAGAATGACTGTAAGGAACAGTGTGAATTTAAGAGTCAAGACCAGATTTGGGAATCCTTTAGTTTGCCAAATTTCAGCTAGGGCCTTTTCTATACATTATCAGTTAACAATTTATGTATGCATGTCCTCAGATGTTGTAGCCATTCTGGTGAGGGAGGAATACTTCACTGCATTATTCAGCCATTATTTGTGATAACTATATAAGCCTACACTATCATGGACTATACAATCAAGCTTTATTACCTCCCATAAGACAGTAGGATAATAAATTCCAAGAGCAGTAAAGATCTTAAATGTATTATTTCTGCATTCTAAAATGGTATTTAGAAATTCTGTACTGATGGCTAAATAAAATTTCTTGATGATACTTTACCATTTCTTAACACTGCATTTTAAGATGAACTGGGAAGAAGAGCAGTGACAAAATATGAGGACATGTTTGTGCCACAATTATGAATTGAAACTTTGTTGCTGTTGACACAAAATTATTACAATTACCTGAGGTTTTACATGTTTTGTATTTTGCAAGTGTTCCAATTTGGAAGCAGTACTCCTGCTTCTTCTTGACAGTCACAGGAAAATTAACTTCCTTGTAGTAGGATTTGTTAGAACAATGCAAAGTACCTATCCAGGTTGTTTCAGTCAAAAAATTTTTTTTGGGAAAAAAAAAAAACCACCAAAAAACAGCCAAACAAAAAAGAAATGCTAATATCTCTTTTTCCTGATACTAGGACAGTAAATTGCTGCTCACACATTCAATGACAGTAATTATTTTTTTCTGTTGTGTTTTAATATATAAGGTTATTTGTGGAAGTATTAAGAATTTAAGAATCTTTCAGTATTCAGAGGTTGCAGTCTTTTTTTATTGTTTCTCTTTACCAACCATATTCTCATTCAGCTTTCCACATCTGACAATATTTCTGTCTTACCATTAAAAACAATCATTAACTTAAATATTTTAAAGATGCTAATATTACAATATGCATATATTAGACCCAAAAACCTGAAAGAACTGTTTTTCACCAAATGCCCTACTGCAGTACCGTAGGGCACTCAAGGCTAGTAGAAGATCTCTGAAAAATTATGGGAAGTACTTCACACTGCGCTGTCAAGAGCAGAATTCTGGATGGTGTCTCTGGTGGAGACAAGGAATATTAGAAAGTTAAAAAAAAAAAAAATCTCCTGAACAAAAATCCATATACATATACTAAAAGGACAAGCTATAAATGTACTCGCTAATATCCTAATACAAGAGCTACAAAAGTGGAACAGACCACAGAAAGTGCCTAGGATACCACGCTCATGCAAAACAATACATCTTTTAGGCACTGTGTGAGTCAGAAGAGCTAGATGGATCACCTGTCTGACCTAGTAGGGCATTTTATACTGTTTTATAATCATAGAATCATAGAATAATTAGGGTTGGAAAGGGCCTTAAGATCATCTAGTTCCAACCCCCCTGCCATGGGCAGGGACACCTCCCACTAAAACATGCCACCCAAGGCTCTGTTCAACCTGGCCTTGGACACCGCCAGGGATGGAGCACTCACAACTTCCCTGGGCAACCCGTTCCAGTGCCTCACCACCCTACCAGTCAATATCTTCCTTATAATCTTACGCACAATGGCTTCTCACCTTTCATAACTGTAAACCCTTTTCTCTCTACGGGCAGGAGTCACCCCTTTCATGTTTCCTTCCAAATACAGTTGAATTCACTCTCAGAAGTGGCTCTAATTTATGGAGTGTCATGGTTTAAGCCCAACTCATGCAGTTCACTCACTCATCCCCCCTATTTTTCCCCCCCCAGCTCCGGCAGGGATGGGGAGGAGAATCGAAAGAATGTAACTCCCATGGGTTGAGATAAGAACAGTCTAGTAACTAAGGTACAACACAAACCACTACTGCTGCTACCAATAATATTAATGAGAAGGGAAATACAAGGGAAGAGAATGCAACCGCTCACAGCCGATACCCAGCCCAACCGAGCAGTGAACCCGCCACTACTGCTGCCACCAATAATAATAATGGTAATGGAAATAACAAGGGAAGAGAATTCAACCACTCACCACCCACTGACTGAAACCGTGACCAACCCGAGCAGTGATCTAGCCCTTCTGGCTAACTGCCCCCAGTTTTAACATAATGGACATGACGTGCTGTTGGTATGGAATACCTCTTTGGTTTGTTTGGGTCAAGTGTCCTGCCTCTGCTTCCTCCTGTCTTCCTCTCCTCCCTGGCAGAGCAGAAAGTCCTTGGTCAGACTAGACTTGAACCCAGGACATGGAGACACAGGGAGCATGCTTTTATGATAGGTCACATCAGAAAAAGCATTCCCTCTGTGTTAGAGTACTCTATCTGATGCAGTTCTCAGTGCCAAAGGCAATTCCCTAAGATTGTGTTGATTGCAAAAGAAGTCACAGAGAGCTCAGAAGCTGTGTTTCTCTGTGCTATACCATGAACGGCTAACTTTCCAGGGCCCTATTTTTTGCTTATGATAAAGCCTTCAATCCTCAACAAAAACGAGGGTGAAGGGTTACAAAGTGACATAAAGATTTTTGCCAGAACATAGGGAATGATGTTTAAACTGCATCACAGTATCACAGGATAATTCAGACAGAGTCCAGTCTTCAACACCTCCAAGGATCAAGACTGTACAACATCTCGGTTCCTCTAAACGGCAGGTTTGCTCTAAAATATTTCAGCAGCTCACCATCCTCTTCAAATACACACACAGAGCACATACACACTTTGGTGTCATCTACAGACAAGATAGTGCACTCCATTCAACTCCTCCAGACCACTGATGAAAATGATACACAGGACAGGTCCCAGGATAGCCTCTGTAGTACTCCATTTTTCACATGCCTTCATGCAGATTGTGACTTATTAACCACTACCCTCTGAGGATGATTATCCTGCCAGATTTTTAGTGTAGTTACATACCCACTCATACCATAATGCTCTAGATTTTATTAAAAAATACTGTGGGAGACACTGTTAAAATCCCTGCTAAAGCTGATGCAAGTGATATCTAACACTCTTCTGTCACCCACAAATCCATCATTTCATTACAGAAAGCAATTGTGCTGGTAATGCATGATTTACCCTTGGCAAATCCATCCTGACTGATCCAAACATTTTAGTCTCCTTCATGCGCCCAGAAATGTGTTCCAGGAGGACTCACTCTATAATTTTCCCAGCTGTGTCAGCTAAACCAGGACATCTGGTCATTTCAGCCTAATTCCACTTTCAAATTAAACTCATAGTACAGGTCATAATAAAGTGAAGCCAAATACTCACCTTCACAGAACAGCATCTGTCCCACTGATGAAACGGGGATGACTTCACAAAGTTGGATTGTGGATACGCAAGCACTTAAGAGATAATAACAAAGAGTTATTCCTTGTAAATAACTTCAGTACTAAGAAAGGAGCATGAACAGTGCTAAAAAGGCACAGACATTTATCAAGAGGGGTGTACTGCATTTCAAATTAAGTGTAGAAAATGACATGTGTAGCTCTTTTAGATCTATAGCATTCCTTCAGATTCATTACTCTCTATCTATAATCACTTTCCAAAAGTGTACAATTATCCTAAGTATTCAAATTAGATGTACAAATATACACATTGCCAGGGTGCAGCTGGGAGTAGCCCCAGCCCTGGGCATTGGGCATATCCCTGGGTACATGCCAAAGCTTGCCAGAATATCATCCTGCAGGAAGGGGTCAGCATCAGGGCTGGTGAGGCTCAAAACAGCCTTGGGGACAGCTGGGCAGGGCTGCAATGGATGGGGCCAGGCTGAGGCCAGGCCAAGACATAAGCCCCTCTGGATCTAAGCCTACACCAGGGGCCTTGGCTGTACAGTGGGGCTGTGGCTCCACCAAGGATCAAGTACCAGTGCCCCATGGGCAGGGAGTCAGCCCTGGTCACAGCCTCCCCACAGGGAGACCAAGAGCCTCTTCCCATAGCCACCAGTGGCATGGGAGTGCCCTAGGCCATGCTGGGGATGTGCTCAGGGTCCTTATGCATGCAAACTATACTGACAACTGCTGATTCCCTCTATTAAAATGACTTATCAATTGTTATACAGAAGACTGGAAGAGGAACTGTTCTCATCCTCTCAACTACTATGTATCTTCACCATTCTGTATCGGAATTTCATAAATACATTAAAAAAAACTTATGTGCACTTTTATTTGTATACGCTCCATATGTATACATTCTGTAAACAGACATTCAAGTGAGTTTGTATGCCTCCAAAATCAGGAATCACAACAGAGTTTAGAATCAGTCTTGTACTCTTTGTAATGCCTGAAAAAACTGCCTAAAGAAAGTATATGAACTTCTAGTGTTTTCTCATTCCCTATACTCTCATCCTCCTGCTATGATGCTCATAAGAAGAGAAAGTGAGGATGTTTAACCAGACAGATTTTTTCAAGCTCATCTCCCAGTACTTCAAGGCTGAAGCAAATTGTTTATCGTATTATGAAAGACTTTTCCGTACTCACTCCTACATTAGTGCAGTCACTAAATCATTGGCAATTCACAAGTACAGTGATAACCCAGCCTCCCCCTTGGTTCATGTGGAACAGAAGGATAATGAATTCATGGTTCAGGTTTGTAACATTCACCTGTCATTATCACATTCATTTTTATCTTCAAAGAACTGCAATTTATGTATATTCTAATTTATTTTCCTATTTTCTATTAATTAAAAAACACATAAAGGAAGCCTCAGGAAAAGCCAACTGAAGCATTCAGATGCCCTGATGTTAACAGAGAAAATAGTTGATGAACGTTTGCTTTTCTTCGCACTGCTCTAAATGTCTTGGTAGCAAGCCACTCGTTTATCAGTCTGCATAGCAACATGCACAAGATGCAAAGTGTCAATCTGTCAGTTTTTAATGGATGAATCTGGAACAGAGCCAGAAAGCCCTGAGGAAAGAAAACAGGAGGGAACTTTTAAACAGCAAAGATGTTTGCAATGGAAAATAAATAGTATTAGTATAGGCTATTCTTTCACATAGGAGTTTATAACATAAATGCCTTCAAAGCAGAATCTGCTAAGAATCTGCATATTCTGGAGTATAAAGGTTTCCCCTCATTATTGCCTATGATTCTGAAAGAGAAGCTTTGTGAAGCCACTTTATAACCACTCTCTTGCTACAACATTATTGTTTAAGTTTAAAAATACTGCTAATTTCAACTTTGTAGCCAAAGTTCACATTAACTTATAATGTATTTATGAATGATCGCTGCTCTGAAAAGAACTCAAACTGACTTACTATGTGCCTGAAACTGATTTGACTACTAATTTCTATCAATTCCTTAGCAAGTGGTCCTGATTACTTCTCAATTCTCCTATCTGAAATCTGTAATGTAGTTTGTAGCAAGTTCAAATCCTGCATGAGACAAGTAATGCATTTAAGGAAAAGATATATTAGATTGCAATATTGAAAAGTGCTGGAATTACTCCCAGGATAGCGCTGAAGCCACCATCCCACATATTAGTCTTTCTTGTTTACCGTATGTCACACAGCAACGCCAAAATACTTACCTCTACATTTTAACAACCTATTTAAACAAGAAAGATTATACACATCTGTTGTTTTCTAACAATGACTATGATAGCCTATCAATGTATATTAATAGCTGATATATATAAAAGCAAATGATCAAGTAAAATGCTCTTGTTTGTTGTCCTGGGTTAAGCAGTAGCAGTCATTTTTCTCCTTCTTAGTAGCTGGTGCAGTGCTATGGTTTTGGCTTTCAGCCTGGGAACAGCACTGATAGCACTGATGGTTTTAATTGCTGCTCAGTAATGTTTACTCTGTCCAAGGACTTTCTGAGTCTCATGCTCTGCCAGGGAGGAGGGGAAGCTGGGAGGAAGTAGAGGCAGGATACCTTACCCAAACTAACCAAAGAGGTATCCCATACCACAGCATGTCATTGCCCAGTATATAAACTGGAGGCAGTTACCTGGAAGAGCTAGATCACCGCAGGGTCAGGCATTTGGGTACCCTTGAGACCTGCCTGCTGACTGTGATGGGGATCACCACATTGGCATGCATACAGAGTGTGTTCTACCCATGACCATTTCGTCTGATCTTGAAAGTGAAGCAGAGTCAGGTTCGGGTCTTGTCTAAGGTTAGACGACGACATAGGAAGACCAAGAGATTTTCCCCAAGGCTGGACAGTCATGAATGGCAGGGTGTGTGGGATAGTATGGGTAAGTATCCAGGCCAGTGGGCCCCTCCAGTGCTTTGGAACCTCACCACTCAACAAGTGTAAAATCCAGAAAAATTAGTAAAACGCTTAAATGAGGTGTGTTGTCATCCTGGTCATACCAGAGGGTGACAAATCATGGCAATGTGCTGGGGCTTGGCCTATGCTTACAGAGCCCTGTTCAACACTATCCAGCAGCTTCAAAGGGAAAAAAAGGTCTCTGTATCTGATGGCAAAACAACAGACAATGCAGCTACTCCAACTCCAAATGCAGCAGCTATACCAAACCTAATGACAAGTACAGCAGCTACTCAAACTCCGACCACAACAGACAATGCAGCTACTCCAGGTCCAAGCACAGCAGCTACAGTAGCCCCAATGACAAGTACAGCTGCTGTCCAAACTCCGACAACAGATACTGCAGTCACTCCAACCACAGTGATAATCCCTGCAGCTAAACCAGAGGACCAATTCATGCCAATATCAGCTTCCCCCGTACGCAAGGGGAAAAGCCAAAAAGAGGCAAGAAAGATGAAGCAAGATGAAGAAACAATGTACTTACCACCTGGGAGAGCATCTTACCAGGAGTTATTATTACGTGAATCAGAGGAAGAAGAAGAAGAAGAAGAAGAGGTGAATTCTCAATCCGGGACCTCAACTGAGCTACGGAATATGCAAAAAGATTTTACACATCAACCAGGGGAGCACATTATCACCTGGTTGCTCCAATGCTGGGACAATGGGGCCGACGGTCACGAATTAGAAGGTAGAGAAGCCAAGCAGTTGGGATCACTTGCTAGGGAAGGGGGAATTGACAAAGCAATTACAAGAGAGAAACAGTCCCTCAGCCTTTGGAAGCAGCTCTTGGCAGCTATGAAGAAAAGGTTTCCACACAAGGACGATGTTATGAGTCATTCGGCCAAGTGGACTACTATCGTTGTCAAGACGGCCAAAAATCACACATGAGTATTTTCGGTGACTTCGTAGGAAGAAAAAATAGGCAGGTGCTTTATTACTACAAACCACTACTTATATACCTTTTCTAACACACACGTGTCTTTTAGCCACTGGTTAATATTAGTTATCAATGGTACATTATTGGATAACCCTTTACCACATTACATAAGTCCATTGTTTTGCCAAGTTCTTCCTTTGTTGCTAGTTGCTCCCCTGATCTGACTCGCTCCTCCAGATTCCTTTTACTTTCCCATTCAGATGCCTCCTACTTTCCTACTCAGATATCTTCTGTTTTCCCACTCATATGCCTTCAGTACTTCATTTCTCAAGGATATACTTTAACATGTTCGAGACTGAGCTCTAACTTCATGTCTTCAGTCAGGGAATCCACGGACCTACCGTAGACCCCCACCACAGACTACTCTCTAGAGAAAGGCATCCAGTCTCTGAGGGAATCAGCCATTGTGATGATCTATCACAAGCTGGATGCCGGGAAAGGACCCATAGATCCAGATGAAGTCGAATGTACATGACCCATACGGCAGAAATTTACACAGAATGTACCATCATCATATGCCCACTCATTGGCAGCAATAGCCTGGAATGATATAGCACCACCAACAGTGGATGAAATGATTCATAAACTCTGAAAGTTAAAAGACAATCTCACCCCTTCCATCATTTCAGCTCTGAAAAAACTGCTTCAGGAGTTCAAACAATTGAGAGATGACCTATCTGACCTATCCAGCTCCTCACATGTACCAACACACATCTCAGCTATTAACAAAAGGCTTTCAACTGCTCGAGAGAGAAGATATGGAAGGTATATGCCACAGGCCACCCTATGGTTTTACCTGCAGGATCACGGAGAAGACATGACAAAATGCGATGGAAAAACTACCTCAGCCCTGGAGGAACAGGTGCATGAACTGAAGAGGAGAACAAAGGTCAAGGATGATCACCCCATGAAATCTGCAGCTTCAGTCTCCGGTGAGCAGGTTCCCAGATGGAGTGGAAGAGCTGATTTTATTCCAGCTCCTGTGAGAAAGAAGACTAATCCCTGTCAAATAGATGCAAGTGACCAATGTGATGACTATAAGAGGGGCCCTGCCTCCAGCCAAGTGGAGGTAGGGAACAACCAGATTTACTGGACTGTGTGGATCAGATGGCATGGCACATCAGCCCCACAGAAGTATAAGGCTCTAGTAAATACAGTTACACAGTGTACCCTGACGCCATCAAGCTGTCAAAGGGTGGAAACCATTTCTATTTCTGGAGTGATAGGAGGATCCCAAGAGTTGACTGTACTGGAGGCTGAAATCAGCCTGACTGGGAGGAAGCGGCAAAAGAACCCCACTGTGATGGGTCCAGAGGCTCCATGCATCATTGTCACAGATTATCTCAGGAGAGGGTACTTCAAAGACCCAAAAAGGTACCAATGGGCTTTTGGTATTGCTGCTTTGGAGACAGAGGAAATTGAGCAGCTGTCCACCTTGCCTGGTCTCTCAGAGAATCCTTCTGCTGTTTGGTTGCTGAACGTCGAAGAACAAGAAGTGTCAATCGCGACCACAACAGTGCACCAGTGGCAATATTGCACCAGCCGAGACTCCCTGATTCCCATCCATAAGCTGATTCGTAGACTGGAGAGTCAAGGAGTGATCAGTAGGACCTGCTCACCCTTTAATAGCCCCATATGGCCAGTGCAAAAGTCTAACGGAGACTGGAGACTAAAGGTAGGCTATCGTGGCCTGAACGAAGTCACATCACCCTTGACTGCTGCCATACCAGACATGCTAGAACTTCAGCACGAACTGGAGTCAAAGGCAGCCAAGTGGTATGTCATGTCTGATATTGCCAATGCATTTTTCTCAATTCCTCTGGCAGCAGAGTGCAGGCCACATTTCGCTTTTACTTGGAGGGGCTTCCGGTACACTTGGAACCGATTGCCCCAGGGGTGGAAACACAGCCCTACCATCTGCCATGGACTGATCCAGACTGAACTGGAACAGGGGCAAGCTCCAGAACACCTGCAATACATTGATGACATTATTGTGTGGGGCCATACAGCAGAAGAAGTCTTTGAGAAAGGGAGGAAAATAATCCAAATCCTGCTGAAAGCTGGTTTTGCCATAAAACAGAGTAAGGTTAAGGGACCTGCACAGGAGATTCAATTTTTGGAAATAAAATGACAAGATGGACGTTGCCAGATCCCCAGAGATGTGATCAACAAGATAACAGTAATGTCTCCACCAACTAATAAGAAAGAAACACAAGCTTTCTTGGGTGCTGTGGGATTCTGGAGAATGCACATCCCAAATTACAGTTTGATTGTAAGCCCTCTCTATCATGTGACCCGGAAGAAGAACGATTTTAAACGGGGCCCTGAGCAACACCAAGCCTTTGAGCAAATTAAACAAGAGATAGTTCATGCAGTAGCCCTTGGACCAGTCCAGACCAGGCCAGATGTACAAAACGTACTCTACACCGCAGCTGGAGAGAATGGTCCCACCTGGAAACTGGCAGCTTTTGGAGACAGGGATACAGAGGATCTGAGGCCAGCTATACCCCAACTGAAAAAGAGATACTGGCAGCCTATGAAGGGGTTCAAGCTGCTTCGGAAGTGATTGGCACTGAAGCACAGCTCCCCCTGGCAACCCGGTTGCCCGTGCTGAGCTGGATGTTCAAAGGCAGGGTCTCCTCTACACATCATGCAACCGACGTTACATGGAGTAATTGGGGTGCACTAATTACACAACAAGCTCAAATAGGAAATCCCAGATGTCCAGGAATTCTAGAAGTCATCATGGACTGGCCAGAGGGCAAAGATTTTGGAATGTCACCAAAGGAGGAGGTGATGCGTGCTGAAGAGGCCCCACCATATAATAAACTGTCAGAAAGTGAAAAGCAAAATCCCTGTTTACTGATGGGTCCTGCCACACTGTGGGAAAGCAACAGAGATGGAAGGCAGCTGTGTGGAGTCCTCGAACATAAGCTGCAGAAACTGCTGAAGGAGAGGGTGAATCGAGTCAGTTTGCCGAGGTGAAAGCCATCCAGCTGGCCTTGGTCGTTGCTGAACGGGAAAAGTGGCCTGTACTTTATCTCTATAGTGACTCATGGATGGTGGCAAATGCCCTGTGGGGATTGTTGCAGCAGTGGAAGCAGAGTAACTTGCAATGCAGAGGTAAACCCATCTGGGATGCTGCACTGTGGCAAGATATCGCTGCTCGAGGGCAAAACCTGGTGGTGAAGGCACGCCATGTAGATGCTCATGTACCCAAGGGTCAGGCCACTGAGGAACACCAGAACAACCAACAAGTGAATAAAGCTGCTAAAAATGAAGTGGCTCAGATGGACTTAGATTGGCAACATAAGGGTGAATTATTTTTGGCCCAGTGAGACCATGACACTTCAGGCCATCAGGGCAGAGGTGCAACATACAGATGGGCTCATGATCGAGGGGTGGACTTAACAATGGACACTGATGCCCAGGCTATTCATGACTGTGAAACATGTGCTGCAATTAAGCAAGCTAAATGGTTAAAGCATCTTTGGTATGGAGGACGATGGCTGAAGTACAAATATGTGGAGGCCTGGCAGATTGATTATATCACACTCCCACCAACCCACCAAGGCAAGCACCATGCGCTTACCATGGTGGAAGCAATCACCGGATGGCTGGAAACGTACACTGTGCCCCACGCCACTGCCCAGAACACTATCCTGGGCCTTGAGAAACAGTTTTTTTGGCGACAATTGGCACCCCAGAGAGAACTGAGTCAGACAGTGGGACTCATTTCTGGAACAGCCTTATAGACACTTGGGCCAAAGAGCATGGTATTGAATGGGTATATCACATCCCCTAACATGCACCAGACTCTGGGAAAATCAAATAGTACAATGGGCTGTTTAGAACTACACTGAGAGCAATGGGTGGTGGGACTTTCAAACATTGGGATACACATTTACCAAAAGCCACCTGGTTGGTCAATACCAGAGGATCTGCCAACAGGGCTGGCCCAGCTCAGTCAGAACCTCTACATACTGTGGAGGGGGACAAAGTTCCTGTGGTGCCCATTAAGAATTTACTGGGGAAGACAGTCTGGGTTATTCCTGCTTCAGGTAAAGGCAAACCCACTCGTGGGATTGCTTTTGCTCAGGGACCCAGATATACTTGGTGAGTAATACGGGAAGATGGGGAAGTCCGATGTGTACCTCAAGGGGATTTGATTTTAGTTGAAAACAGCCAATGAACTCAATTGTATGCTGCTGCCTGATATGCAGCACATTTATAGCCCGCCAACTACGTGTCTTCAGGCCACCCGCGACTGGCCCTGTCTTCCCTCTGACCATCATTCCAACAAAGAATGAACTTTGATGAAACCAGACGAGTTTTGCAGAATCATCAGCAGGCAATGATCCAACACTGCACACAGCCTCTCCTGCTCTGAAAGACTGTTACAAGAGATGGAGCCTGACATCATGGACTGGATGAACTCAGCAGCTTTATAGGGATTGGTCCATGCACTAAAGAATGATCTCTCTCTTTGTGTGTCTGTGGATGTATATATATATATATATATATATACATATATATATGAGATAAGAGTGATGGTATATTGAAAATGCATGACGTGACTGGTATGGAATAAGGGGTGGATGCTGTCCTGGGTTAAGCAGCAGCCGTCGTTAGCTTCTTAGTAACTGGTGCAGGGCTGTGTTTTTGACTTTCAGCCTGGGAACAGCACTGATAACACTGATGTTTTTAGTTGCTGCTCAGTAATGTTTAGTCTGACCAAGGACTTTCTGAGTCTCATGTTCTGTCAGGGAAGAGGGGAAGCTGGGAGGAAGCAGAGACAGGGCACCTGACCCAAACTAAACAAAGAGGTATTCCACACCAACAGCACGACATGTCCAGGATGCTAAAACTGGGGGCAGTTACCTAGAAGCTAGATCACTGCTAGGGTCGGGCTCAGTATCAGTCAGTGGGTGGTGAGTGGCTGAATTTTCTTCCCTTGTTATTTCCCTTGTCATTATTATTATTGGTGGCAGCAGTAGTGGTTTGTGTTATACTTTAGTTACTAGACTGTTCTTATCTGAACCCGTGGGAGCTACATTATTTCAATCCTCCTCCTCATCCCTCCGGGAACAGGGGGAGGAAGGAAGGGGGAGTGAGTGAGCAGCTGTGTGATTCTGGGTTGCCGGCTGGGTTTAAACCATAACATTGGTTCATAATGGATGGGAAGGACAGGAGTCACCGATATGTGAACTATATAGGGTTTTATTCCCAAACACTTCTGGGGCAGCAATAAATGACTTATTCCAATTTGAACTACAATTATTATATTTATTGAGATTGCATGGCAAGGTTTTGGTAGCGGGGGGGGGGGGGGGGGAGGGGGGGCTATAAGGCTTCTGTGACTTCTGTGAGAAGCTGCTAGAAGTTTCCCCCATATCCCAGAGAGACAATGCCAACAGGGTCCAAGAGGGACCCACCACTGGCCAAGGGCAAGCCCACCAGCAACAGTGGTGACTCTTCTGTAAGAAAGGTAGAAAATTACTGGCAGGAGCAATTGCAGCCAGAGAGAGGAGCTAGAATGTGTGAGAGGATCAGCTCTGCAGACACCGAAGTTAGTGAAGAAGAGGAGGAGGTCCTCCAGGTACCAGAGCAGAGATTCCACTGCAGACCACGGTGAAGATCATGGTGAGGCAAATAGTCCCCTTGAAGGCCACGGAGGTCCATGGTGGAACAGATATCCACCTGCAGTCCATTAAGGACCCCACACCGGTGGCAAGGGGATGTCCAAAGGAGGCTGTAACCACATGGGAAGCCCGGGCTGGAGCAGGCTTTTGGCAGGACTTGCAATCCCGTGGAAGAAACCCATGCTGGAGCAGTCTGTTCCTGAAGAACTGAAACCTATAGAAGGGATATACACTGGAGCAGTCTGTTCCTGAAGGGCTGCACCCCATGGAAGGGACTCATATTGGAGCAGTTCATGAAGAACTGCAGCTCATAGGAAGAAGCCACACTGGAGGAGTTTGTGGACGAATGTCTCCTGTGGGAGGGACCCTACAATGGTGCAGGGGAAGAGCATGAGGAGTCCTCCCTTGAGAAGGAAGGGACGGCAGAGACAACATGAGATGGACTGACTACGAGCACCGTTCCCTGTCCTCCTGCATGTCATGGGTTCAGCAGTAACAGCCATTTTTCTCCTTCTTGGTAGCTGGTGCAGAGCTGTGTTTTTGATTTTGGGCCTGGGAACTGTGCTGATAACACCAGTGTTCTCAGTTACTACTTGGTAATGTTTTGGTCTGACCAAGGACTTTGTGAGTCTCATGCTCTGCCATGGAGGAGGGGAAGCTGGGAGGAAGCAGAGACAGGACACTTGGCCAAAACTGACCAAAGAGGTTATTCCATACCACAGCACGTCATGGCCAGGATGTAAAAAGGGAGAGCAGAGACCCAGAAGGGTGTGGAGGGGCACTGCTGGGTCAGGCTGTGGATTGGTGGTGAGCGATTGTATCCTTTCCTTGTATTTGCCTTGTCATTATTATTATTGGTGGCAGCAGCAGTGGTTTGTGTTATACCTTAGTTATGGAACTGTGGGAGTTGCAGTCTTTCAATTCTCCTCCCCATCCCCCCCGGGACTGGGGGAAGAAAGAGGAGGGAGTGAGTGAGAGTGACTACTTGAGTTATAGAGGTTTAAACCAAGACACTGCACCACTGGGGGAATGAAGTAGTGTATTTGGAAGCAAAGTTAAGCCTCGGTAGAAGTGAGGGATGGAGGGAAGATGGTTTCACAATTTGGTTTTATTTATCATTATTCTGCTCCAATTTGACTAGTAATAAGTTAAATTAATTTCCCCAAGGTCTGTCTGTTTTGTCTATGTCTATAAATGGTGAGGGATCTCTCCCCGTGTTTAACTCAACCCATGAGCCTTTCATTATATTTTCTCTCCCCTGTTCAGCTGAGGATGGGAGTGATAAAGTGGCTTTAGTGGGCACCTAGTGTCTCGCCAGGGTCAACCCACCATATTATGTCACCATAATTTGTTATCAGATTTAAAATCAAATGGCCTTGTTGGTGTTAATTGCATATGCACAACCCTGTGGTGTTCTTTTTCATGTAGTTAGTTACAACTCAATTTGTCTTGTTAGTGAAAATCTAAATATTTCAAACTGTGATCAAATTCCTGCTTACATGCATGAAGCGGCCCAAATGAGACTTTAATTACATTCTATTAGCATTTGCCTTTTATCTGTACCATATACTTTCTTATTTTATGTTTCAAGCAAGTTCTATATGTAGTTGTACATGAAATAATGAGGTAGCATGATCCTCACTGGAAAGGGAAAGAAGTCCTCAACATATGTCCTAGGTGAAGAGTTGTCATAATCACAACCTAATTTCAGAGAATTTATTTGTGGAGCTGAATACAAAGATAAGTAAAGGTTTTCTACCTTGTGGTTAAAAAAAAATATTCCTTTTTAAAGGTGTTCACATGTCACTAAACTCCTTCCACAGTGCTGTGAGAGAACCCTGTGAATTTCAGTATGGATTCTAGGACTACAGAAGTTTAGGTGCGATACCTTTAATCAATTTTGTTAAAATTACAATAACTCTATCTACTATAACAGGATGTAGGGTTGGTTTCAACTCAGAACAATTTATATAGCCCACAGTTCTAAGCAATGATCTGAAATCCTAAATTTGGCAGTGGTTTGGAAAAGGCAGAGACATCTATGTGTAGTAAATTACGTTTCTTCCCTGTATGCATGTCCAGAAAAGGAGATCAGGATAACTGAAATGGGATGTTTGATGTCTCAGTAACTTTAGAGATATTTTAATAATACAGTTCCTTTCATCCAAAGGAATAACTTCAAATCACTTCAAAGCACTTCATAACCAGAGCAAAATAAGAAGAGATTGAGGATTTGAGAATGCAACAGATTAGATAAAAAGAATAATTAAGCGAAGTTGTTGTTAGTGATTTAACAAATCTTCATGAATAATAGCCATGGATTTCAAATATGACTAATGAATTTGAATGTCTCTATTCTGTACGGTTGACATTAAACATCTTAATGAATTTGATTTTTAGAGGGAGTATAATCAATGTTTTTTGAAAATTATCCCTTTTTCTGACATTAGACAAGTAAACCGAAATAGTCACTTTTAGAAAAAAAAGTATTAATTAACTGGACTTCTCGCATGTCACTTTCAGCTGTGTTTCATTAATGGAAGGACATAATCCTACCTATATTTACAGTAATTTTATAGACAATTATTTTAATTCTTCATTTGACAGCACGGAAACTTTGTATATCTGTAAAAACTCGAATACCTATAAAAACTGTATATATGTGAATATTCACAAAAATTAATACCACTTCTATGTGTATTTATAATTAAAATATTTGCATTTTTGTTAGCACATACTGAGATATATATTACTTAGCTTAACAGAGAACAATGATGTACTGTATTTTTGCACATCTGCATGTCCTGTGAGGAGTAGCTGAAGGAACTGGGGTTTTCTAGTCTCGAGAAGAGAAGGCTCAGGGGGTCCTTTCTGCTCTCTCCAATTACCTGAAAGGAGGATGGAGCAAGGAGGTGGCTGGTCTCTTCTCCCAAGTAACATGCAACAGAACAAGAGGAAATGGCCTCAGGCTGTGCCAGTGGAGGATTAGACTGGAGATTAGGAAAAATTTCTTCACCAAAAGGGTTGTCCCTGGAGGTATTTCGAAGATGTGCAAATGTGGCACTTAGGGACATGGCTTAGCGGTAGACTTGGAAGTGCTGGGTTAACAGCTGGACTTGATCTTGGTCTTTTCCAACCTAAATGATTCTATGATTCTATAATATCTCATGTTTTCAAACGTTACACCATTTTTATTGTAGCACCCGACTATCAGAAAATAACGGGTTTTTGACTACTAAATACTAGAGATTATTCTAAACCCAAAATGACTGCTATATTTACTGGGTGCACATATCTGAATTTGCATATCACGAATTGTGTTAAGAAAGAAACTGAAGGTAATTATATAAATTCAATCTGTTTTAGAATGCACATTCCCAAAATGGTAGAGGATAAGCATTTGGATCAAATTTTATCTATTTATCTTCTCTTGAATACAGTACTGAGACTTCCAAATTTATTTATATACAACCTAAATTTAAGCACTGTTTGCACCAGCCATTTACAGCTGAAGCAATGTTCATTGCGGCTCAAATAACGCATGGTCTCAGTGGTATTGTGTGCAAGAGTCTGAGTTGCTACTTTACCATTAGTACAATTTCTTTCTTACTTTCTTTTACAGTCAACCTTTTTTTTTTTTTTTTTCTCAACCCCTATCAGAAATTTTCTGGGTTGGTCATAACGTGGGTCCTCTTTCGCATGTTTCTCTCCTAACGACTTGTGAACCTAAATAATCACATGGCATAGCTGCCAGTGCTGGAAGTTAACAGTACAGTATGCCTAGCCTTTTCCCTGATGTACAGAGAAGGCTTGAGGTGTATTTAAAAGCACTGAGTTGGTATGTAACCCTAATGTTAACACTACCTGTTTCATTGTTACCTATGATATTATATAGACTATCCCCAGTGGTTCATTATATTTCTAGAAGATTGCACTGAACAGTCTGTTAGATGTTAAACAGATGGCCATAAAACTAAACCAAAAATCTGCTAATTGCTATGAGGTTTTCCTTATCAAAATTACAGTACATTTACAAAAAAATGGTAAGGTAAATATATTTTCTCACTCTCTTGGACTATGGTAGAAATTTGTGGCAGTTTCAATTTTCTGGTTACCCGCTTTCCCTTGCCTTTTAATAAACTCCCTTATCAAAGCTGAAAGCATTTGCACATCTTGCAGAATTCTTTAACACCAAATCTATCCCAGAGGTACTTCTGAACTAATTTAGTAGAGATTTTTTTGTGCTGGAGAAATCATTCTACATTTCAGTACTCACCATCAAATGACAATGCTGGGTACAGATATTTTTAATATTCTCTCCAGGTATACCCCTGTGGCTACTACTTCTAAGACTCCTTGCTCTACAACTGTTCCTGCTGGGGAAAAGGTGTTGCTATAGCTGCAGGCTAATAGTAACTGCCACAGCTGATTTGATGCCATTTAGTCTATACTCATGCAGACTCAAGAAAAAACCCTGTCTCTTCGTCTCCCTTTGTCTCCCTTTTGCATCTTTGGAGCTAATCATTTTTGTTTATCAATACCAAAACATTTACATATTTTTTTGCCTGCCAGAGTTGAAATGTGGCAATTCACTGCTCAAATGCAGATGCTCACAACTAAACATTATGTTAATGGTGACATTTGGATTTGTAACTCGTATTTAAAGAAAAGCACAACAGTATATGGAATTTCAAACTATCTAACTAACCCCTAAAAGAAGAAAAAAAAAATTATAATTGTGAATGCTTTGTTTAAAATGCAGTTTTTTTAAAAAAGAGAAAAGGAAAAGGTCATGCAAATGCACTTCACCTTCAACATGGTGAAATATTTCATCTAATTAATTCTGAAGTTTATGATAATTTTACCACTGATGAACCAGGATCAGATTCTTTAGTAATATGCCATGTCATAATCAACATGCCTAAGCCTTCCTTGCATGCCATATTACGCTACCTATTTTCTTTTCCTCTTGACCATCACCTTGTCCTGAAACTCAGAAGCAGAATCATGCACTGTCCTTTTGTGTCAGGGCTATATAATAGCTCAATGCAAATTACTGGTATTTTCAATGTCTGACAGTTGTACAGGATGCCCTTCAGCCCTTCCTTAACAATTTTAATTTCTGTGGACATAGCAATGTTTTCTGCACTTTCGTCCTTCTCTTTCCCTCTGTTAAGAAAGCTCTTCTTGCCTCAGGTTAACTATAATGAGTCATGAGGAAATGCTTCAGTTTACAAGAAAGCAAGATCACTAAGGTCAACTCTGCACTACCACCTGCGGTTCAGCTCAGAAAGTTCACTTCACCTTAAGTACTACACTGCTTTTTTCTTCCGAGTTGGGATGTTTTGGTTGGTTAATAGTTTTTAACTCCGCCCATCTTGCTTGTTTGTGGATTCATACTGCTGTGAACTGTCAATGTGCCTGATTTGTGATTACATTAAAGTTATAGCTTTTTTAGGACTGAAATCCCAAGTTACAAAACCATGGCTCAGGCCACCTGCAGCTTGGCACAAAGCCTTGCTGCCCACAGCATTGTAGTTGACAGCATTACTGAACTACGGCAATGGAATGAAGTAAATTTTGCGCATAATCCTGTATCATTTTGTGCTTAATTTGCATTAAGTAACTCTTTTCAGAAGACCATCTTCAGTTAGAAGGCCTCATGAAAACATGTCAATACATCTACTAAATGAAACACCCTAGGCCAAGTAGAGATTAAAATTGATTTGATACTGAAGATTAGTAAAACGCCCATTCCTCTCTTTACCTTTCATGCAATACAGGATATTTTACAGCCAGAATTCTATTGATACTTCTATTTTATAATACTGTTTGGCCATTTAGTACATTAAAGTAACTGTGTGTTTCTCTGGCATAGTCAGGTTAAATGCAATTTTTACATATAAGAAATTTCAGTTAAAATGACTACATATCTGAATTAGGATATGGGCCATGGTGCAATAATTTCTAAGTTGTTATTTCTGCACAGCTCAGCACAGAACCATGCAGAGGCACTTCTTCAACTCTGAAAACTGTCTATTAGTTGTGATGCAGCAAACCTGTTCCTAGGGTAACCCCTAGCTCATAAACTGCCAGCTTCAAAATCTTCGTAACATGCTCTATTTGCCAGTTTAGCTCCAGTACTACCTTACACAGAAGTGGCTTCGGATTTTAAATAGTATTACTTGAAGTCTAGAATTACAGATTAAATTTAATTCTCAGATTTGAAAGAACTGCATTCTTTGAAATACTCAGAACTCAAACATTTTATGCACAGATACTTTATTGTTTGTTTTTCTTATATTTTTATTACAAAAGATGAAAATGTGACCTTTGAAACTCTCAGTTGATCAACTGCTTAGTATTTATGTTCTTAAAAAAATTCTGTACGAGGGATGTATCAGAAGAAACTGGATTGAAATAAATGAAGGAAAATAAACAGAAGGTGGACAGTTGGGCACATGTATGAAAGTGTGGAAGAGGTATTGCATGCACTCTGAAAGCAGCTGCAGTTACAACACATCACTACAAAAACACTCCTTAATTGCATTAAATCCCTCCTTGTCATATGATATATTTTTAGTACTTAAGTAAATCTTTATCTAAAAATTACTAGCGAAAATACGAACTAAGCAAAAATATCCTCAAAAAGAGACCCATTACAGAGATTCCAGAATCTCAGCCAAAGAACTGAAGAAGAAAGAAATGAAAGAGAAAACAAACTACAACCTCAGGTACTAGAAAGTTACAAAGGGCCTCCTTTCAAAAGTGAGTTGAGGAAAACTACAATCAATATTGTTACTAAGTACAAGTCTGAGAGCTAATCAGCACTCAAAGACAAACGCTTTCTGAACTTGGAGCATTTTCTGCAGAAGGCCTAAAGCGAAGGTACTGGACCCTAGGCCCACTGTACGAGAGGATCAGGTTCAAGACCACCTTAGGAACCTGAACGTACACAAGTCCATGGGACCTGATGAAATCCATCCACGGGTCCTGAAGGAGCTGGCAAATGAAGTTGCTAAGCCACTGTCCATCATATTTGAAAAATCATAGAAGTCAGGTGAAGTTCCCAACAACCGGAAAAAGGGAAATATAACCCCATTTTCAAGAAGGGGAAAATGGACGAGCCAGGGAACTACAGAGCAGTCAGTCTCACCTCTGTGCCTGGCAAAATCTTGGAGCAGATTCTCCAGGAAAGCATGCTGAAGCACATGAAAAACAACAACGTGGTTGGTGACAGCCAGCATGGTTTCACTAAGGGGAAATCCTGCCTGACCAATTTGGTGGCCTTCTATGATGGGGCTACAGAACTGATGGACAGGGGTAGAGCAGTTGATGTCATCTACCTGGACTCGTGCAAAGCATTTGACACTGTCCCACACGACATCCTTGTCTCTAAGTTGGAGAGACATCAATTTGATAGGTGGACCACTCGGTGGATAAAGAACTGGCTGGATGGCTGCACACAAAGAGTTGTGGTCAATGGCTCAATGTCTAGCTGGAGACCAGTAACAAGTGGTGTCCCCCAGGGATTGGTGTTGGGACCAGTCTTGTCCAACATCTTTGTTGGTGACATGGACAGTGGGATTGAGTGTGCCCTCAGCAAGTTTGCTGATGACACCAAGCTGTGTGGTTCGCTTGATACGCTGGAGGGAAGGAATGCCATCCAGAGGGACCTTGACATGCTTGAGAGGTGGGCTGATGCCAACTTGATGAAGTTGAACCATGCCAAGTGCAAAGTCCTCCACCTGGGTGGAAGCAATCCCAGGCACAACTATAGGTTGGGCAGAGAAGAGATTCAGAGCAGCCCTGTGGAGAAGGACCTGGGGGTATTGGTCAATGAGAAAATAAACATGAGCCAGCAGTGTGCGCTTGCAGCCCAGAAAGCCAACCATATCCTGGGCTGCATCAAAAGGAGCTTGACAAGCAGGTCGAAGGAGGTGATCCTGCCCCTCTGCTCTGCTCTCATGAGACCTCACTTGGAGTATTGTGTGCAGTTCTGATGTCCCCAACATAAAAAGGACATGGAACTGTTGGAACAAGTCCAGAGGAGGACCACGAGGATGATCAGGGGACTGGAGCAGTTCCCGTATGAAGATAGGCTGAGAAAGTTGGGGCTGTTCAGACTGGAGAAGAGAAGGTTGCGTGGAGACCTCATAGCAGCCTTCCAGTATCTGAAGGGGGCCCATAGGGATGCTGGGGAGGGTCTCTTTGTTAGGGACTGCAGTGATAGGACAAGGGGTAACGGGTTCAAACTTAAACAAGGGAAGTTTAGATTTGATATGAGGAAGAAATTCTTTACTGTAAGGGTGGTGAGGCACTGGAATGGGTTGCCCGGGGAAGTTATGAATGCTCCATCACTGGCGGTGTTCAAGGCCAGGTTGGACATAGCCTTGGGTGGCATGGTTTAGTGGGAGGTGTCCCTGCCCATGGCAGGGGGATTGGAACTAGATGATCTTAAGGTCCTTTCCAACCCTAACTATTCTATGTTTTACTAAGTATCACAACAAAAGGAAGTCCCATGATTTTTTGTTACACCCAGGTCAACCCTCTCATTTCCATTTCCGGCTGCTGACTCTTAGCCTCCCACTGTGGACCTCTCTGACAGGGTTCATCTACCCTCTTGGTGACCTCCTGGTAGCTATAACAGGCTGCTGTTATGTCCCCAGAATCCATCTCTTCTGCAAGCTGAACAAGCCTAGATCCCTCAGTCTCTCTCACAGGAGAAGCATCTAGCCCCTGATCAGCTGGAGGACCTGTTACATTCACTCTGGATAATTCATGTCTCTCCTCCATTGGAGGGTCCAAAACTGGATGCAGTATACTCAGTGTGGTCTCATGAGAGCTGAAGAGGAGAAAAGAGCTGATAAGAAGTTCTGTTAGTACACACGTGATTGCCTGCAGCCTGTCTTGCTCCCAGGGCACACTGCATCTCCTGCCCAGCTTGCCAGCTACCAGCTTCCCCCAAGTCCTTCTCAGCAGAGCTGCTCCCCAGCCAGTCAGCTCCAGCTTGTGTTGCTGCAGGGATTTTTCCCTTTTCATGAGAAACACTTTGCATCGGTCTTGGTTGAATTTCAGAAGGCTGATGATGTCCTGCTCCTTTATACCATCTAGGTTGCTCTAAATGGCAGCCCTGCCCATACCATTACAGTATCTACCGGTACTCTCCCTGCCCTACTTTGGTGTCTGATAAAAACGATGAAAAGCTATTCAAACATACAAAGTAGATCATAATCTAGATAGTCTTTTTTTTTTCCTTTTCTTTTTTTTTTTTTTTCCTGTAAGGTATTAAAAACAACTTGGAATTAGTAGTGATTGCAAGGTTGTGAAGTCCTTGTGGTTAAAAAAGGAACACGTTGAAAGGATGAGAAAATTTCTAAAAGTCACTATAACTTAATATCAACATTTTCTTCCATCACAGTTCAGCTAAAAATCTCACTCCTCTGCACCCAAGTTTTCGACCAGAAAAACACACTGGAACACAAACCATACCAATTAAATAACCCTTAACTGTAAACTAGGTTGGCTTGACATCCTCACATGATGCTAATTCACCTGAATACTTCAAGGAGTAAGACTAAAAGGATCAACACTGCTTAACGTTACACGAACATTCAGTCTTCAAAACACATTATCAGAATGCAAATTCCAGACCAGAATTAAGAAGTCCTCTGACAACATTACAAAGCTGCAAGCAGAATGACTTTTTCAATTAAACAACTGCAGAAAAGACAACTGAGAGGATAAAACAACATCTCATCAGGAAGTGAAAGAGGTTATTCAGCCTGTCCCAAGTTAATCCATTCTTAGTATTCCACTCCCCTCTGGAAGGCATCTAATTTTTCTCATATGACCCCTGTGTTTTTGCCTGAGTAGCTATGCCTGACGGTCTGATTCCCACATTTATCATAGTGTGCATTAAAAAAACCCTGCTTTTGACACCTTTTTTGAATGTGATTATTTTTCTTAAATCATGACTTTCTTGCCTTTTCTATGTTATTCTGATAATAAGCCAAATTATATCAAAGTTCTGTGCATTTTACATGCTTTACATTTAAACTTTTCTTAGTTATTCTGTTTTCCTTATAAGGAGATTCCTAATTTTAGCTTATCCATGTTCAGCTGCATTTTATTACTAGCTTTAATCATTTAGTTCTTATGTTTGATATTGTATTTTCTTAGTCCAGCAGTATGAGTTACCTGCAAGATAATTCATATCATTTTTTATCCCAATATTCTCATTTCATATAGGAAAACCACACAGAGGTACTGAAACTTTCACTGTCTGTGATGCAAAGTGACGACTTCATAGCCAATGTGAACTCCAGAATTGTATACTTTTCAGTTACTATAATCTAGTTTAGTTCTACCCTAAATCACATGGAAATGCAAGGAGTCTATTAATTTATATGCTTGCACACTTTTAGTACATTTAACACATGCAAAAATAGTTCTGAAAAAAAAAAAATACTGATTCCACAGCTCTATTTCTTTTTTTACTTCAGTTATGTAGCTGTTGTTCTAAGACGCCACCCTTGGCCAGGACATATTTCAGCTTTATATTCTTGTACACTTTTTTTTTAATGCTGTCTTAGATGACCATTGGAGATGCCTACCTATTTCAGGTAAGAGTTTCTTTAGGCCTGAATATGCCTTTCTAAATGGCTAATCAGCACATAAAGTAATTTACTGTGGAGTGAGAAGTGCTATAGACATTTTCCTTTTTTTCACAAAGACAGATTAAAAAAAAAGAACAAAGCTCCTCTGAGACATGATTTCCTACAAGCACTGTTTTCAGGATGGTGACCTATGTATATAAATGAGAGCAGAAGCACAATTTCATCTTTGGTAAAATGTGCCTGTGGAATTTTTAGATTCAGTTAATAAACATCCCAGGCAACCAAATGTATCCTCTATTGATCACTGCTTACTAAAACTGTGTTTCTTAATAGTTTTAAAATAGTATCACTCACTCTGATTTCTTTTACATTTCTTTCTGTTGCATACAGTATAATATACTCTGTAATGTCTGGTTTATAAATTTTCTGAGAGCTGGTGCTTGACAAATTTGCTTTATCTACAGCTCAATTTCTATTCACTTTCTGATGTACTGTATGCATGAACTATGCATTCAATGGTGATTTAGTAATTTTAAAGTACAAATGTAGCACTTTAAGCACACTTTCACAGCTGACCTCTGATTAAAAGCTAGTGAGACTTCTGGAGTAACTAGACTAATTAAAAAGTTTGACCCTCTTGAGCTGTTGGCACATTTATACCAGAGAAGCGTGTTACAGTGCCTTTAGTCCATTGGTTAAATTTCAACTTCTAGAACAAAGGACAGATGTTCAGTCTTTCCAATTTTAACATTCTCCTCAAGCCTCAGAAGAAGAACTTTTAACTGTTAACTTGGGAAAACATTAGAAAACCTTTTGAAGCAGAGAAAATCCTCTCTGTTCTTGCAAGGACTGCCTTTTGTTGAAAAAAAGAACTTCAGATTTACCCCATGGACTTAGGGGGAAAAGAAGAAAACTTCTTTTAAAAATAAAAGAACCAACAACAACTGCACTGTTTACTGGCTTTTATCCTCTGCTTCAGTAATTCCCATGGTTGCTCATATACATGTTTAATATTTCAGAAACATTTTCAAGGGCAACTATCTAATGTTAAGAGATTCTGCATTGCCACCACTTTTCTGACAGGTTGGCTAGTTAGGTTAAGGGTTCTCTTATTTACATTTGCCCTTGAGCTCTAGTACCTCAGATATTCTGCTTCCATAGCTGTAGTTGCTATATCTAACCCACATGACATTCCAGTAGCAATCTTTTAAATCAAATATTCATTTAACACACAAAAATCCCACTTGAAAATTATCTTTTTTGTATAACATGAGCACAATAATAAAAACATAGTAACTACAAAATGCCACTCAACTATAAAAGCTAAGTCAGAAAAGAGTTCAATCTAGTGCAATGAGCCATACTTAACTTCCTCATATTTCCTTTGTTCACTTATTTTCTCATTCATTTAAAGAAACCATAATATGCTTTTAATAGAAAAGGGAAAGATTTAGATTGGAAGGGGTGGGAAATCAACTCTGAAAAGCTTAAGTAGTTTCTGTCCAGTACCACTAGCTGAATTTATTCCTCAAAGATCAGTCATTGCTAAATGCAAAATACTCCTGTCCTTCTAAGATAATAATTTCTTAGTTATTTATTAAAGGTTAAATCTGCCACACTACAGAATCTACTGATAGAAAATGCAGGGTGGCTGATCCATTATTAAAGAGTAGATCCAGAATAAGGGAGGCTGTTCCTCTCTAGTTTCCCTCTATCATCATTCTGAGCAAATGATGTTTTTTTTTCTTTGCAGACTGAGAAGGAATTAGAAAAGTATTGTTGGTTGCTTTAAGAAGAAGGAATAAGACAAAAGAATGTGGCTCATTCACCCTAGGAAAAGCTAATATACGCTATAAGCAAAAGACACAGAATGATCTTGTTCATTCTGATTGTTTCTACAGGTGTACAAGCTCCTCTTCCTCCTCAATGCCCCTGCAAATATGTTCATATATAAACGTGGTGAATAAACTCTAACATCAAGGACAGATTTACAGTACTGAGTTCAACAGTTTGACATGGCCTTTAACCTTTCAAAACATATTTCCTCAGAGGATCATTTGAAAATGTTCACATCCAGTCTGTCATCAAAAGTTTTCTAAGACTAACTCTGTTCTCTTAAATAATTTCTTGTTTCACTTGCTGGATATTCTGGAGAAAATTATGTTTTATAAGACCAGTGCAAAGTAGTGTCTTCCTATTGGACATGATTCAACACAAATTTCTTGATGCAGTACTTGAAAAGGAGGTTCCACAGAGCACATCATTAACATAAGCAATCACCCAGTCAAAGTCACTATAAAGCTGACCTGTTATCTCCAAAGACGGAAAGAGCTTTTGGCACAGAAGATGCCCTTTTTCTAGTTCCTGCTGTCTCTCAGGGAACCACACAGATGCTTTCTGTCAAATTCAGAGGCCACTGTTTCACCAGATTGCTGTTAGAGAGACAGTCTTTCAATCAACCCTGACTGCCTGTAAAGATCAACGTTGTGATTTGCTAGGCTGCTCTGCTCTGAATCACTGCACTTTTACTCATTTTGATCTGCAGCCTATGTTTCATTATTTTTTTGCATCCATTTCCCAGATTCTTGAATATATTAAAAAAACAAAGGTCTTACTCTAAAAAAAAAAAAAAAAAAAAAAAAAGAGAGAAAAAATAAAGTTGAAAAGTTTTAGAACCACAGAAGCATGTGCATTCTCTTTTTCTACCTCTTAAGAATCATAGAATCATAGAATCATAGAATAGTTAGAGTTGGAAAGGACCTTAAGATCATCTAGTTCTAACCCCCCTCCCATGGGCAGGGACACCTCACACTAAACCATGCCAGCCAAGGCTATGTCCAACCCTGCCTTGAACGCCGCCAGGGATGAAGCATTCACAACTTCCTTGGGCAACCCATTCCAGTGCCTCACCACTCTTACAGTGAAGAACAAGCCATTATCAAAAAAAAAATCTTATGTATTTTTTCAGTCTTGGGAAGAAAAAAAAAAGCATAGTTCACTTGTTCCTGCACCTCACAAGAAGCATTTCTGACCTCTTAGTAGATTCTTTTCGATCAAAATATACCTCACATGAGTGTTTGCATTCTCTTCACCATTCTGGTTACAGTATGATTGGCATGCAATGGCTTTTACTGTGAGTTAGTATTCAGTTCAAGGTTTCACAGCTTCTTGGTGAAAAAGGCTGAACCACAGTCTATAGCTGACTTTTGTCAGCTTACACACCTTTAAGAAATACAATCCATCTAACATGAATCATTAACGAGAACTGAGAGCATCAGCAGTTGCTGCTGCCCTCTAAGTTCAGTAAGTCTCTTACAAAATGGGAAAGCTCAAATGATAGTCTGAAACTACATGAATTTATGGCTCTCTCCAATTTAACTCATGTCAACATCTGTTTCGCATCCTTTCTCAAAGTTATCTTTCTTGTTTTCTGATACATGGAACTTTAACAGACTGAATATCAGGGTGTTTTCATTTTCCCCATTGAGTCATAGAATAATAGAATAGTTAGGGTTTGAAAGGACCTTAAGATCATCTAGTTCCGACCCCCCCTCCCATGGGCAGGGACACCTCCCACTAAACCATGCCACCCAAGGCTATGTCCAACCTGTCCTTGAACACTGCCAGGGATGGAGAATTCATAACTTCCCCCGGCAACCCATTCCAGTGCCTCACCACCCTCATAGCAAAGAATTTTCTCCTTATATCCAATCTAAACTTCCCCTGTTCAAGTTTGAACCCGTTACCCCTTGTCCTCTCACTACAGTCCCTAATGAAGAGTCCCTCCCCAGCATCCCTATGGGCCCCCTTCAGATACTGGAAGGCTGCTATGAGGTCTCCATGCAACCTTCTCTTCTCCAGACTGAACAGTCCCAATTTTCTCAGCCTATCTTCATACGGGAGGTGCTCCAGTCCCCTGATCATCCTCGTGGCCCTCCTCTGCACTTGTTCTAACAGTTCCATGTCCTTTTTATGTTGACGACACCAGAACTGCACACAATACTCCAAGTGAGGTCTCACGAGAGCAGAGTAGAGGGGCAGGATCACCTCCTTCGACCTGCTTGTCAAGCTCCTTTTGATGCAGCCCAGGATATGATTGGCTTTCTGGGCTGCAAGCACACACTGCTGGCTCATGTTCATTTTCTCATCGACCAACACCCCCAAGTCCTTTTCCGCAGGGCTGCTCTCAATCTCTTCTCTGCCCAACCTATAGCTGTGCCTGGGATTGCTTCCACCCAGGTGGAGGACTTTGCACTTGGCATGGTTCAACTTCATCAGGTTGGCATCAGCCCACCTCACAAGCATGTCAAAGTCCCTCTGGATGGCATTCCTTCCCTCCAGCGTATCAAGCGAACCACACAGCTTGGTGTCATCAGCAAACTTGCTGTGGGCGCACTCACTCCCACTGTCCATGTCACTAACAAAGATGTTGGACAAGACTGGTCCCAACACCAATCCCTGGGGGACACCACTTGTTACTGGTCTCCAGCTAGACATTGAGCCATTGAGTACTACTCTTCGCGTGCGGCCATCCAGCCAGTCCTTTATATACCAAGTGGTCCACCTATCAAATTGATGTCACTCCAACTTAGAGACAAGGATGTCATCTGAGACAGTGTCAAACACCTTGCACAAGTTATATTTCATATTTCTATAAAATAGTATTGATAAGTGTATACATGTAAACAAGAAGTTTAAGCTGTAGAAAACAGCTTTCCTGGGGAAAAGGGAAAAATAAAATAACAACAAAAAACCAACAAAAACCAAACAAACAAAAACCAACAAAAAGGGCAGATTGGTAAGTTGTACAAGAAAAAAATAAGCAAGGCAGAACTGAACAACAGCAGAAAAAGTCTAAACCATATGATCACAGAGGCCGAGAATAATAAAGCACATTTACACAAGTAATTTTTATTTTCAGTTTAAGCAGTGGCATTACTGATCCTGTGTTTCTGATGCATACCAAAGCAATCGTTAACTGTGTTCCCTGTCCCCAGGCTAGATCCTTCATCCCTAATTTTATCTATCTTTTTTTTTCATGCTTCTCATGTGTTTTCGATTGATCACATTTTTTATACAGCTCGCACATATTTCTTCAGATTCATTTGAGAAATCTTTTGCCTGCCTTCAGACGCACATTTTCATCTCTGTGCCTTTATATGGATGAAATTATAACTTCTTAAAACAGTGAAGAACAGAATATCTGATAAAGGATTGCGCATTTCATAAGCGTTCAGTAAACTTAAAAAATTTTATGGTTGTTGTAATAATTAGGGGGCAAATATAAATTCATAAGAGCACACAAATCTGCATTTATTAAAAACTGCATCCCTTTCAGCATTGCCTTGTGCATGAGTTACTTGAAACCTCTGTGGAAACTGGGTCACTTAAACACAGAATTGCTGTTAAACTACATATTAAATTAAAAGTTGACAGTTAGGGAAACTATATATGGAGATTTTCCTCAGTGACAATTTTGAAGTTCTTTTAAACAATACTTTATTTTTCTGGAATGCTCATCTTCTGTTGTCATTCTGCATTTACCCAAGGTCATGTTTCAAATGAACCTTAATTTATAGTCTGTTGTAGTGGGTTGACCCTGGCTGAACACCAGCTGCCCACCAAAGCTGCTCAGTAACTCTCCTCCCCAACTGGACAAGGGAAAGAAAACATAACAAAAGATTTGTTATGTCAAGGCTGAAAGATTGATATATGAGAGATCCCTCACCATTTATCATCATGGCCAACACAGACTCAACTACTTCCGTAGACCACCTCCTGGAAATATTTAAGTCTCTTACTTCTGTAGGGATGGTCTACGAAAAGTGTTAATACTTGAGGAAGAAATGGCCAAAACTGAAGTGAACTCTCCTAAACCGGTTTTTAAGTTCATTTGGGAAAACACTAAAATTTGTTCTCCTCCTCTTCCTTGTACTGTAGGGTTTGGGGGGTTGTTTGCTTGTCTGGGTGGTTTAATTTGCTTTTGATTCAATTTTTCTTGCTTTAGTAATATCTCACAGATGGTCAGTAAGAGAATAGCTGGGTACCCACCTGTAATGAGAATATTCCACAGAAATCTAAAGGACCTGCTGTTTGGCAGACCTGCTACTTACCTTCCCATCTACCACTTGCTGTAGGGTACCAAGATAGACTTTAATCTGATCCAGTACAGCATTTTTATGTGCTGTCAGTTGTTGAATGACCTCTTAGTTATAATATTTACTTGCAGTACATCTTGTAAAATTATATGATCACATACACGTATGTTCTTCTTCCAATTCAGCTGATAGAGTGCGTAGCTATAAATTAAAAAAATAAAATCAGAAGTTTCAACATGATCTCCTGATTCTCTGTTCCACACAACAAGAAGAGACATAAATTATCTCTTGATTGAGGTTCAATAGATATGGATTAGAGTGTATGTCCATAATATCATGACTTTCACTAGATTTGTAGGCTCCTTTGAGTCAGTGGAAGTGCTGTGAGTTGAACATTTATCTTAAATATTTTGAGAAAAAGTTAAGCACAGAAGTTTGAAACTCTACAAATTGTTGTGGACATAATTAGTTTCATAGCAAGAAAAAAGGAAACATTTAGTACTTTCACGCATTTGCAAAATACTGCATTAGCTTTTAAATTTTGTTCTGTTTTGAAAAGAAAAAAAAACAGCAATCTGGTTTTAAAAGAAAGTAAAAGCAGCTCTGCAGTAAGCTTGCACACAAAATGCCTTTTCTTCTGCTGTATGAAATAATATATTGTAATACCAGATGTACTAATGGTCGGATGTATACACATGCATATACAAATGTGGGCCATAGTGCTTTCTGTTAGCAAGTACGAATACGTAGAAAAAGGCTGCCCAGTTGAACAGTGTGGTTTACTACAGGAGACCCTTTCTGAACAACCATCCGTCTTCTGTTCATGACACTTTACTGTGAATTTGGAAAAGAGAAGTTCCAAGACTAACACATAAACATCAATGTGTTTAATATAATAGGAATCTCTCTCCAGTAGAGACATCTATTCAAGAATGGCCTTCTGCTGTCGATCAGAGCATTTGCACATATTTATGACAGTTCAAGGTACAGAACATCAAGTAAGGCATGTTTCCATCAGACTACTGGGAACATTTTTTGCTTCCTCCTTTTCTAAGCCTTACTACTTTATACTTTGAATATGTCTCAAAAAGTTTGGTTTTGCTTCAGTGCAAAAGTAAAAAAGAATTTGAAGTCTTCAATTTTCAAATAGCATGAGAAAATAATTCTACCCAGGACTCTGCTGGAGATTCCCATTCAGCAGAGACACGAATTGGTGAAGTTCTTGTCAGTAGAAACACAGCTTTTTAATAAAAGCAATAGCTGCTTCTTTCTAAATCTGGTCCAGTCTCCAACTTGTCAGCCAATGGGATTGCTACTACATAAGTAAAAGATTGTATTGTTTGTGGAATATAACATTAATTTGTTATTTGTAATTGCAGCAATGATTTACAGAAGTCAATGATTTTAAATTTTTCATGTAAAAAGAAATAATCTTAATTTAAATACATAGCTTTAAATGAATAGCATTATTGAAATTAATAGTGTAACTCTCACTGAGCAGTTTATATTGAATCAAGTCTAAAACAATCATTCTCACACCCTGTACACATCATTTACTTCTAAAAATTCAACTCCAGTGAGACATACTACTTTGACTACATTCTTTCAAAATGTCAATACAAATAACAGATTTGGCAATTAGAGTTGAACATAAAGGAGATTCTAAATTCACAGCTTGAGAAGATAAATCCAAGCACCTCAGAAAGACAACAGTGTCTTCATCTTAGTTTTCACTAACAAGAATACTTTCCTTCTGCTGTTAGGTTACGATATTTTCTTGAGATCCCACTTAGTGTAAAAGAATCTAAACAATAATGGGAGCTCACTAGAATGACACTCTTCCCTCACAGTGGTTTTCTCAATGTGAATTTAATTGGCTGAATGACAGATGCAGCAAACATTAAAATCATAAAACAAATGAAAACCGAAGGCAGGAAATTTCAACCAATATGACAGACAAACAAGTGAGCTAAGATTTCTTTTAATGGTCTCACTATAAAATAGCCTCACCACCTTACTTTTCTTTAGGTAATATAGTACTTTTGTCACCCATGGAAAAGGCTTCTGATGAAATGCTATGGTAGTTTACTTAAGCAGAGCTAAAAATACCTACAAAGAAAACAAAAAAGAAGTAGTTGGAAAACATGCAGCTATATGTTAATTCCTCAGAAAACTTTAGTTTTCAAGAAAAGGTGTAATTTATTCGCTAGAAGATATTTTTCTTTTGCCCTTATGGACTCAACACTGCAGAATATGAATGTACATGCCCGACGAACAAAGATTTGACCCACAGATATGCATGATCAATGGAAGGATGTAAGCATCATATCAGCTTCCTGTATGTATACTCTTTTCTTCGCCCTTTGACAGTGAGCCTCTCAATATTTGCATTGGACTTGAAATAGCAGATGCTATGCAAAAACCGGTAAGGTAATTTCCATTTATGTCACCAAATCTCTGCCCCAAAGATGCTTTTCCCACAGCTGCTGGCACATACGCAGCCCATATGCATGAGCTAGAACTCTTATGTAGTGATGCAAAGAACAGTAGAGCCCTTTAGATCTAATTATTTGTCATTACCATCAGGTGCCATGGGTGCGTGTCATGGAGTAAAGCTACAGGTATGTGAGACCTTTACAACCTGTGCCTAGTTCTGACTCACTAAACTAATTCAGTACAAGCTGGAAAAGCAATTAAGCAACAGATCAACTTTGTTATGAAAGTGTTGCTAACCCGTCACTTCTGTGCCACATTTGGGATGGGAGACCAGAACATGTTAGAAACAATCATGGAAACTATTCATTGACCTTCAGTGTGGAGAATGTCAAAAAGACTAGCCTGATGTCACACCACCAGCCAAGCCACTACCAGCTTCTGCCAGCAGTCTACTTTAGACTGCAATACATAGTTAAAACAACTGTCCTCTTTCCATGCCCAAGATTCTGCAAAAATCCTGGGCCAGAGGTGCAAGCACTACACCTAGGGGCTATGCCACCAGGCAGGTCTTAAACACACTTAGCAGCTGGAGTGAATGTCCTGTTTCCTGGGTCCATGGTGCTGGTCAACACTGGACCAGAACGGCTAAGGTCCCTGGTTGGTGTGAGTCTGCAGTGCAACTGCCCTAAAAGATAAGCTTTGGAGAAGAAATCACAAACCATCCACTATACCCATCTTTTCTCGTAAACAAATTTTAAATTGCATCCCACTGAGTGCTTCTCTTCCTGCTTCTGCCCTACATAGAAGCTCTCCTATGGCATGCCATTATTCTTATTTTTGTGAAGCTTTTAGGATTTCTCATCTGAAAAATGATAAAATGGTAAGAGATGGAAGAAACATTACACTGTTATCTTACTAAATATTTATTAATTGGATGCTGGAGAGGGACTCTTCATAAAATACTGTAGCGATAGGACAAAGTGTGATGGGTTTAAATTGAAACAGGAAATTCAGGTTAGATACAAGGAAGAAGTTCTTCTCTGTGAGGGTGCTGAGGCACTGGCACAGGGTGCCCAGAGAAGTGGTAAGTGCTCCATCCCTGGCAGTGTTCAAGGCCAGGCTGGACAGCGGTTGAAGCAACCTGGTCTAGTGTGAGTTGTCCCTGCCCATGGCAAGGGTTTGGAGCTGGGTGATCTTAAGGTCCTTTCCAACCCAAACCCTTCTGTGATTCTATGAATTGTTTTACATACACGTATGAAAATATTTTTGAAAGTCTGTAGGATTTTTTGTCTGTTAAACTCAGTGACAGCAAAGGGTCTAGTTGCTTTGCTACCCTGGACACTCCAGCATGGTGAATATGGTGGTGTTCAAGGCCAGGTTGGACAGAGCCTTGGGTGACACGGTTTAGTGGGAGGTGTCCCTGCCCATGGCAAGGGGGTTGGAACTAGATGATCTTAAGGTCCTTTCCAACCCTAACTATTCTATGATTCTATGATTCTATGGTGAGAGTTTAAAAAAGGCCAAGCTTTTCTCTAATGAGACAGAAGGTATGAACAGCAAAGAGGTAAAATTTCTCTGCCAAGAAGCTTACTTCAGAATTATTCAGTAAAGCACAAAAGGAAGTTACATATCCACCTCAGATTCTTACATCTTCCCCATCACTAACTCACAGCTTATTATTGTTAGAATGTGTAATGATTATTTTGTCATCTTAGCAAATCTGTTTTAACAAGTTGGGCAACTGTAAGTTAAATTACGTGCTACATATTTAAAGTTTGACAAAAGTCAATATAAATTTAAATAATCCAATTGTAAAAATTCAGATAAGAAGTCAATCCTCTAAAATCAAAGAACATCCTTAGGCTGAGTTTAGCAAGATTACCTTCCATCTCTAATTAACTGCATTTGAATATCATGAACTGCTTTTTAGGAAATCATAGCCAGCCAAATACGCCCATGTGATTAAAGTACATGTAGACACCACATAAGAAAGCTCAGTGTGGCAATTATCCCAGTCTATTAATTGGTAAAAAACTCAAATGTTTTAATTATCTATTTAAATTTCCTTTATTCTATCAGCCATTAGTTTCTTTAAACCAGATGACAGTTGGAAGAACACACAATGTTCTGTCTCATCCTGTTCAAGGAAGTCAAGAATGTCATGAGTCTCAGGTCACAAAGTTAATTTTCTATTGAGTACTTATAAGCATGCAATTCTGGTTTACAAATTCTCTGCTCCACCAGCATAAAGCTCCCTAGTCAAGTTTATAGGATAAAAGCATATCTTTAAATGAGGAAAATAGCGACTATTATTCCTTATTTCACACTAATTCTGCCTACGAAGTTGATTCACACACAGGTAAGTACTCAATATTTGAATATTTTTATATTAACTGTTTCTGAGATATTCTATTTGTTACTTATTATTTACTTCCTAGTATCTTCCACCCCAGCAATTAAAACCATTGCTAGAAGATGTAATGTAAAAAAATGTAAATTTAAAAAATTGTCTAGTTTTGGCAAAAATGAATGCAACATAGGTACCATTATTTTTTAACACCCACAGTGCTGAAGAATAAGCTGAGAACTGTACCCTACAGAAAATTCATACTCCTTAAGGAGCTTATGCTGCTTTTATATTTTTAAGTGTCCTTTTAATATGTTTATCACTACCTGGCTTCTTAAAGTCACTGGAATACTTTCTGATTGTAGTCTATTTGCAAAAGCCTGAATTAATTTTTATCCTTTTTGCTTTATTAAAATTTTATGTGCAATAACAAACAGCATTTGAACGTTAATTTTTTGTTGTTACATTCTTTTGTCTAGTAGTTTTTTCCCTATGTTGTTTAATACTAATATTTGCTCACTCTTTGACTTTTATTATATTTACATATATTAATATTTACATATTTCAGAGTATATGTAAAGTATCTATGCTATTAAATATTTACTACATCTAAATTATGCATATTACACTATATTGTAAGACATACACATATCCATGTCAAACGATTTCAAACATTGATTACATTTCTATCTATAATTTATTCCAAACCATTTCATAACATGTCTGTAAACAGCTGGTGTAGCATTTGCAAGTATTTTGTCCTTTTTCCTTAACTGCCCTTGCTCCTTAATTCTAACTAGTGTGTGTCTTTTCATCTGTATGCAGTTTCTTTTTTTAATTAGCCTCTTTCAACTCTTAAAAAAAAAAGTTTGTTTCAAACACATTGTCATTACTAGAAGAGTATTCCATATAGCTACATTTTGCAGGTACTCCTTTTGCATTAATGAAAACGCTGATTTTAATGAAGATCAATCTATATCAGAGATCACAATAGCTATTTCATTTTGTACTAGACTTTGATCTTTTTGCTTAACTTTTTCATACTCTCCTAATTGTTTCTTCATTCATTCAAATGTTTTTTGTAATATTTATCAGTATGAAATTCCAGCAGTCTGGACTCATATATTTGAGGTACCAGATCAAAACTTGTTCTTGTTCTCATTACACAGATAAGCACAAAGAGAGCATTAAATCAAATGTGCTCAACCACTGAAAAACTAAAGCTATTACACTACACACAGAAATAAAACAGCTGAAACATGGCAAATTGTAGTTCTTATGGTTACTAGTTCTTCCCTTCAAGTGCTTTAATATTAAAGCTAAAACAAAGTATAAATATAGATTAATGTGGAATAAGCTCCCCCTGCTTTTAAGTGCCAGTGAATGACCTCAACACCTATTAACTTCAATAAACAATAAATGTATGTGACACTTATGCAGGACGAGGTCCTGAACTATTTACATGATAGTTGAGCTTCATTTCTGGATGTTCACTAGCATCCATTTACTTATATGGAGGCAGAGTTGATTATCCTAAATAGAAGCATCAGTTTAAACTGACCTTGTATGGTAGACACTGTTTCCATAATGACTGTTGTTGTCATTTTGCTGAGGTATGTAAATGCAGCTGAAACTCTGGTTCACTGCAATAGCTGAAGAAAATTACCACTCATTTATGGAAGAATACCAGACACAGGGTGAAGTAGGATAGCAACAATGATTAAGGCGATGAAAAAAGTCTCACATTAAAGGAACCTGAAAAACCTCGGACTTTTTAATCTTATAAAGGAGAACAGTAAGAGGACACATGACAAAAAAAGTATAGCATGAAACAATAGCATGCAGAACATTCTGTTCTTATCTCCTAAAAGAAAAAGACAGATAAAACCATTGAAAGGAAATTGAAGCAATTAAAGCACTACACATGAGAAACGAACATAAAAAAGATTTAGAAAGGGGTTGGACATACACTTTTAAAACCACATAAATTTAAGAGAAAGAAGTGTTGGGGGTGGAAAAGAGTTAAATTATTCATGTCTTATGCCAGCTGTTAGTTACTGTAGCTTGAGATAGGGTTTACTATGTCTAATTTACCCAGGATATATACATTACTAGCTACTTTAGATATTGTTACATAAAACCATGAAGCTTTTTATATCACTAAGTATCACAATTGGCATACTGGACTATTGAGCCTACATGACTCCTCCATAGAAGGATATTTAAATCAATTTAGAATAGCTCCACAAAAAAATAACTTCAATATAAGTTTTGCCAAGTCTTCTCTTCCTCCGTGCCCCCATGTGGAGAATCACATTCCATAAGCAGTTCTAGATTAGAGATATTTCTGTTAACAATTTATATTACATTGGCCATTATGAAGAGAATGGCTACCAAGCAATTAATTACCAAATTTAGCTTTACAAATCATAGAATCATAGAATAGTGAGGGTTGGAAAGGACCTTAAGATCATCTAGTTCCAACCCCCCTGCCATGGGCAGCGACACCTCCCACAAAACCATGCCACCCAAGGCTCTGTCCAACCAGGCCTTGAACACTGACAGGGATGGAGAATTCACAGCTTCCCTGGGCAGCCCATTCCAGGGCCTCACCACACGTACAGTAAAGAACTTCTTCCTCATATCCAACTTACACTTCCCCTGTGTAAGTTTGAACCCGTTACTCCTTGTCCTATCACTGCAGTCCCTAAAGAAGAGTCCCTCCCCAGCATCCCTGTAGGCCCCCTTCAGATATTGGAAGGCTGCTAGGAGGTCTCCACACAGCCTTCTCTTCTCCAGGCTCAATAGCTCCAATTTTCTCAGCCTATCTTCATATGGGAAGTGCTCCAGTCCCCTCATCATCCTCATTGCTCTCCTCTGGACTTGTTCCAACAGTTCCATGCCCTTTTTATGTTGAAGACACCAGAACTGCACACAATACTCCAAGTGAGGTCTCACAAGAACAGAGTAGAGGGGCATGCACCTTTTGATGCAGCCCAGGATACGGTTGGCTTTCTGAGCTGCAAACACACACTGCCGGCTCATGCTCATTTTTTCATGAACAAACACGCCCAAGTCCTTCTCTGCAGGGCTGCTCTGAATCTCTTCTCTGCCCAACCTGTAGCTGTGCCTGGCATTGCTCCGACCCAGGTGGAGGACTTTGCACTTGGCATGGTTCAACTTCATCAGGTTGGCATCAGCCCACCTCACAAGCATGTCAAGGTCCCTCTGGATGGCATTCCTTCCCTCCAGCATATCAACCAAACCACACAGCTTGGTATCATCAGCAAACTTGCTGAGGGCGCACTCAATCCCACTGTCCATGTCACCGACAAAGATGTTGAACAAGACCGGTCCCAACAATGATTCCTGAGGGACACCACTCGTTACTGGTCTCCAGCAGGAGATTGAGCCATTGACCACAACTCTGCGTGCGGCAATCCGGCTGGTTCTTTATCCACCGAGTGGTCCACCTATCAAATTGATGTCTCACCAACTTAGAAACAAGGATGTCACGTGAGACAGTGTCAAATGCTTTGCACGAGTCCCGGCAGATGACATCAACTGCTCTACCTCTGTCCATCAGTTCTGTAGCCCCATTATAGAAGGCAACCAAATTGGTCAGGCAGGATTTCCCCTTAGTGAAGCTATGCTGGCTGTCACCAACCACCTTGCTGTTTTTCATGTGCTTCAGCATGCCTTCCTGGAGAATCTGCTCCAACATTTTGCCAGGCACAGAGGTGAGGCTGACTGGTCCGCAATTCCCTGGCTCATCCATTTTTCCCTTCTTGAAAATGGGGGTTATATTTCCCTTTTTCCTGTCATTGTGAACTTCACCTGACTGCCATGATTTTTCAAATGTGATGGACAGTGGCTTAGCAACTTCATTTGCCAGCTCCTTCAGGACCCACAGGTGGATTTCATCAAGTCCCATGGACTTGTGTACGTTCAGGTTCTTAAGATGGTTTCAAACCATAATCCCTCCTAGAAAAAATATCCTATAAGCTTATGAGAGATTGCAAGAAAACTGGAGAGTTTCAGTTTATTTTGTAAGATGCATACATATTTTAGGCAGTAAATTTAATCTATAATAAATCAGAAATTACATAAGTTTTTGGAACTAACACTAATGCAGTGGCTCTTTATAAGATATGTTATTAGATTATAAAGCCTTTCCACACTCTAGAAAAGAAATAATGAAAAAGAAGTCTGCAACTAGTGCATCAGCTACTAAATGCAAGGTCTCTTGGCTTTAGGGAGTCATTGAACTCCAACAGCAGAAAAACAGTAAAGAATGCAGGAAAGCTTTGTATTATTCTCACATTTTTTCCTACGTAGCCAGACATGATGCTGACTGAGACAGACATTCAATCTAAACCAATATGATGACCCAAATGTTTTCATGTTACACCTTATGACCTTCACTTCTCTGGCCTGCCAGTTGTGAATTGCCTATTTGCTGAATTATATTACCCACCCACCCCCTGTTACTGAGTTTTCATAAAACAAAAAAGTATTTGATGGGCTAGTAGTTTCATGATTACTGGTCAAGCTTTGATTTTAGCACATCTGTTGCATTTTGAGCTACCAGAAATTCACTTAGATGTAATGATTTGGGCCACTTCATGGTTTTGTGTACTGGAAAGAGATTACTCTGCATATTATCCTACTGCTTAGCTCAAAAATCAGATACATAATTCCTACAGCAAAAGGAATTGCTATAGGAATTATATATCAATACAAGCAGTATATAGGCATACTATAGCAAATTCTCCAAGCAGTCATGAAGAACATTGAGGGACTGGAGTATCAATATATGAGGAGAGACTGAGAGACTGCTGGGACTATTTAGCCTGAAGAAGACTCAGAGGAGATCTAACCAATGTGTATAAATAACCAACATGGGGCTATAAAGAAAACTGAGCCAAGCTCTACCCAGGAGTATGCAGGGAAAAGAGAAGAGGCATAAACTGACAAACAGTAATTCCACTTAGATACAGGATAAACTCCTCTGCTGTAAGAGTGCAAGAGCACTGGCACAGGTTGCCAAGAGAGACTGTGGACTCTCTATGCATGAAAATATCCAAAAATCATCTGGACATGGTCCTGGGCAACTGGCTCTGGGTGGCCTTGCTTCAGCAGACAGACCAGGACTGTCTCCAGAGACCCCTGCAAACATGGGCCCTTCTGCAATTCACATATACAAGGCTCAGGAGAACTGTGATATCCGCAGAAGTCTGACCACAGAAACACAAAAAGCAGTCAGTGCACCAAAGAAAGCCATACAGCAATTCTACAATGTGAAAAGAAAGTTAAATCTCACTAGCAATTATCAGTGCTAAAGCACAGTATGTCAAGGACTAAAACTAGTGCAAATAAATGTTATCATTATCTGTAATGTAAACTTCCGAGTATCTTTTATAACAGCCACCTAAACCCGTGTCTAATATCTGGGATATGAAATAGCTGCTCTTTGCAAAATTTTGCTTTCCTTTTGCACAGTCAATTAGAGTTTATATAATCTTACATACACACAAGAATATTTGAAAATTGTCACTGATTATTTACTAAGGTAGATTCCCATGCTATAATTCTCCTAAAAAAGTCCAAAAACCAAAACCAAACAGAAACAGAAAATCTGCATGTTGACCAAGTCTGCTAAACTTCAGTGGAATTCCACATGAGCTGTAAATATTGCATGACTAGTGAACCAGTGGCATCATTTTTCATTTGGATGAAGTACCCCATGACTTTTTCATATACTTGTAATAGGAACAGGCAGGGACTTAGTGGATTACAGTATTGTTATGTTAGAGAGGAATATTGCAAGATTATATTAGCTTGTGGAAATTTTATATTTAATTAATATTCACTCTGTTTGCTGCAAGATAAACTTGACCTTGATTTTTATTCACAACAGTATTAAGTTTTTTGTGTGTTTGTTTTTTTTTTTTTTCTAGTTTGTTCTGTAGTTACTTTATTGTGTTTTCATCAAAGATACTTTAACAGATCTTTAGGGATTTTTCTTATATGTATGGCCATATGATTGCATAAAATTGTAAAGATTAACAATCTTTGGGGATTAATGTGCTTTTTCATCAATGTAATTGCTTTTTATGAACAAAACCAAAAATTAGCAGGAAAATTTAGGAGCTGGTTGTTAAGTATTCTGATTACACTTTCTTAAGGGTTTTCAGAACTGGGTACTGCCTCCAGGAGCTCTGGGGCCTAGCAACTCTCCTGCCAACCCCTACTGTCCAGCCCAGAGACCCAGAGATCTGCATCGCAGTTCAAAGGACAAAGCTGCTGCTTTCTCCTTTGGAAGTTCAACGAGCACTGATGCTTAGCATGTATCCCAAACACACACACACTACACCAACACAGTTGGCTGTGCAGGCTGCCACAGAGAAGGCGCTGCCTTCAACATCACCTACATGCAGGACTGACATAAACACAAGCACAGAAAGCCAAGTCGCCTCCTCTTCTTTTGACAGTGGAGACTGAAGCTCACTACAGACAGCACACACTCAACACTGTCTATTCACACACATGCACTTTAGGGGATCCCTCAAGTACTGGCATGTTTCCTCTATCCATCCAACACCTCTGACCAGTTGCCAGGCCCTCTTACCCTCTCCCTTACCCTGCTCTATGGCTGTTCCAGCTTGGTGCTTGCTAGCAAACAAACGCACGCATGCCCATCTCACAGGTACTGCACACCCTGGCTTCCCCACACAAATACCAGTCTGGACCTTTCTCCACCTGATAAGCCTGCCCGCATCCACAGCCTCGTACTTGCCAGCTGATGACACGATAAGTTGTTGTTTATTATTCATTTTTATTATTGTTTGTGCCAAATATTGCATATAATTTCTCACTATTCTAATTTAACAGTACTAAATCCTAGTATTTTATTATCCAAGCCCACCAACACTAAACCAGTCCATTTAAGAACACAGCTGCTCAGTTATATGCATCCTACTACCCACTTGATCTCAAGCATTTACTTTTCAACATATATTCTTCACTACCTTGGAGCCTACAGCCCTAACAATATTCTGGAATTCAACTGAAACATACTGTCTTACCCATAACATGTAAAACCAATCAACAATAACTACTCTTTTCCTGATAACAGAGGTTTCAGATGCAATGCAATGATATCTGGTCATTTAGTACATGTGGGAGAAACAAAAGGAAAAATGAAACATTATTGACAAGTATGCTTTAAGGCGATGAGGAAAAAAAAAACAATGAAGTAAACTATCTGTTAAATAATTTTATATAATTTTTCACCTAGCTCAATACTGGAGGTATTTTTCTTTAACTTTTTGTTACCTCAACAAAAGTGGGAGGGGAGAGAGCAAAATACACTAGAAATCAGTTATGTTTCTGTACCCTTAAGACACTGTTCTAACTAGGCAGCAGTTTGTAGGGTAGCAGTCTGTATTATGGCAGCATTTGAAAGCTTCTGAACACCTAGGAAAAGGAACAGTGATGACATGGCAGGGATTGACAGCCATTTAACAGCAACACCTACATTTCATTCATGTCTAAATTTTTAAGTTTTTTCAAAAAAAAAAATAGTTAGCTCAATAGCAGCAACTTCACAATTTATGAAGAGCTGTTCCTGAGCTGAAAGAATGGGGTTAGAGGCCCTTTAGCAAAATAGGAGAGAAGAAAAAAATGAAGCAGCAGTGGTTTCATTATTTACAAACCCTGCATGAAAAGAAAGCTAATAAAGTTTACTAGCAATTCTAGTACGCTTCATTTTTTTCTAAATGCATTTGACAACTGTTTGCATTCGTATTTTGCTCTTTATATTTTCAATGTGTTATACAAAAATTGCTTAAGTGTTTAAAGTCAGAGAAAGTAAGTCTGAGGGTAAAACAACTTCCTGACTAGCGAATTAAAGATTTAAGCATAATAAAAATTAGGAGGGTTTTAATAGCTTCTAGTGTCATGCATTTAACACCCCTTGAGTCCTATGCCAACCAATATTAAGAGTATCAGGACAATTTTGTATTTTGCTCAGTCTTTACTTCCCACAATCTTTGCAATGAATGCTGCAGCTATAAGTATTACATTTGCATACTAGAGACTTCACTTATGAAGACAGTCTCTTAAGTGAATCCCTTTACAAGCTCACATCTATTTTGCTCACAGATGTTATAATAGTAAGACAGAAATAAGGCCTATATTATAGTGATTTATTACAGAAAGCATCCTTTAAGATGTATTTACGGGTGCATGAAAGATTACCAAGGGAGTTTAAAATCGCTTCCCATTCAGTTTCATAACATTTAGAAACTCAGAAACCTCCCTTCTCTTTTCCCATATCAGGTTTCAGTCTTTCAAGAAACAAATAGAAAACACCTTAATAATTTGAAGTGACATCCTGAAATTTCATATGGAGAGTAAACAAGGCCAACTTCTCTAAGATCTGCACACATATTAGATTCTTTTTTGATGTTCTTCTGACACACACTCTACAGTGTTCAAAGTCTTTGATTTTCCATTTCTATTATAGAAATAAAAGCAAGTGAGCCAAAACCAACCTTAATCTTTGCCAAGTTTTAAGCTAAGTGGACTGTGAAAAGACATCAGATTAGCATTGCTCATGTGCACTAGGCACTATATCTGTTGCATAATCCTGCAATCAGAGTCTTAATTTTAAACAGAAAAATAAAGTTAATGCAACAAATCTGAATGGTGAAATATGAACAGAGCTATCATCAGTCTTATATGGCTAGAGTCATAAATTCTGTAGCATCCTAAACTGTTCTGTTCCCCAACACATGGCTTCTCTCAGCCTTTGGAGCTTCTAGTAAACAATGACAGCTTATTTTCCACAAATCTAAGCAAAGGATCAAAGATTTTCTACAATGCAAAGAAAAATAATGGAGAACTTGCCAAGCCGGGTGTTACTAAGTGTTGTGATCCAATAACCAAACCAAAATAAAAAATCAGAAAAGATGTACTACCTCATCCCTCAACCAGTGGATATGTGACTGCACCTTACGAGATAATTAGACTTATATAGTGCATGCTTTGTTTGTCTAGGAAGCTACAACACAAAGAAAGGGCTCTGCTGTTTTCCAGGCAGAACGTATTGTAGCCTATTTTAAGAAACCATCATAGCATACCATTATTTCATTTCGATTGTAATGTCTTATATATAGGAAAACAAAAAAAAAAAAACAAACATTATCCCAGAAGGCATATGTTTCATATAAAGTTGATGAATATGACAAAATTATTGTACAGGCAAATTACAGAGAAAATTAAACTGTTTGCCAAAATGCCCGAAGGAGCAATAGATTTTTTGATTTCTATAAATCAAGGCTGGATTGTTTTCTAGAAGGCATTTTTTGTTACACCACTGGGCTCCATGATGAATTCCTGTGGTCTACACTATCTCAGCAGTACAATTAGATGACCTACCAGTTATCTGTGAACCTGTCAGCTGTATTTAAATGAGTACTTACTTCGTATGACCCATCTATAATTAGATGTGGTTAAAGATCGCCTTAGACTACCTCAAGAACAAGACTAGGTTATATTTACATGAATACTTCCGTTATACAGTGATAGGACAAGGGGTAACAGGTTCAAACTTAAACAGGGGAAGTTTAGATTGAATATAAGTCAGTGGTGGCCTTGGCAGTGCTGGGCAGTGGTTGGACTGGATGAGCTTAAAGGTCTTTTCCAACCTGGTTGAGTCTATGATTCTAAGATGCTATCTTGGTTTTGCTAGGAACAAGGCAGAGTATGTAGCCGGTCCCCGTACAACCAAAGGCAATTAATAAATTTCTGCTGCATTCCAGGATTTTATGCTAATATTTCACTTCTATCAGTGTTTTTTCAGAAAAGAAAATGATCTTAATTACTGTCAAATAACATCTTATAATAACCTGTAAGCCACATAATGCTTCCTATTTACAAACTAGGAACAGTTCACCTCTTCAGATTGTCATTTGTTACTGTAAATAGTTCCCTGTAACAGATGTTTATTCAAGAAATTGAATTCTGTAACATTAATACTAAAGTCTTTTCACTGTCCTTTAATAGTATGGTGTTTTGTCTTTCATACTTCAGTCTTCTGTGCATCTTGCTGTTCTTTGTCACTTGAAATCAGTTTTCATGTTGGTTCCCAACCCCTCGAAGTTAGTTTGCCAGTCTTGTTCTGCCATTCTTATTTATGAAGTACCAAAACTAGACAAACTAAGGCTACATAGCTTAGTCAGAAGTTCTTCCCTGTGAGGGTGCTGAGGTGCTGGCACAGGGTGCCCAGAGAAGCTGTGGCTGCCCCATCCCTGGCAGTGTTCAAGGCCAGGCTGGAAAGGCTTGGATCAACCTGCTGTAGTGGAAGGTGCCCCTGCCCATGGCAAAGCCTTGGAACTGGGTGAGAACTGAGGTCCCTTCAACCCCAACCATTCTATGTTAAACTATAGAATTTATCTATAATTCCGAGTGGTAACGGGTTCAAACTTAAACAGGGGAAGTTTAGACTGGATATAAGGAGGAAATTCTTTACTGTAAGGGTGGTGAGGCACTGGAATGGTGTCGTGGTTTAAGCCTCTCAGACACGCAGTTTCTCTCTCACTCACTCCCCACTCTTTCTGCCCCCAGTCCCGGAGGGATGGGGAGGAGAATCAAAAGAATGAAACTCCCACAGGTTGAGATAAGAACAGTCCACTAACTAAGTTGTAACACAAACCACTACTGCTACCACCAATAATAATAATGAGAAGAGAAAATACAAGGGAAAAAAAAGAATACAACCGCTCACCACCAGTCCCCAGACTGACCAAACAGTGCACCCCCCACAGTGCACCCCCACCCTTCCGGGTCTCTGCCCTCCGTTTTTACATCCTGGACATGATGTGCTGTGGTATGGAATAACCTCTTTGGTTAGTCTGGTTCAGGTGTCCTATCTCTGCTTCCTCCCAGCTTCCCCTCCTCCCTGGCAGAGCATGAGACTCACAAAGTCCTTGGTCAGACCAAAACATTACCAAGTAGTAACTGAAAACACTGGTGTTATCAGCGCTGTTCTCAGGCCGAAAGTCAAAATCACAGCACTGCACCAGCTACCAAGGAGAAAAATGACTGATACTGCTGAACCCAGGACAAATGGGTTGCCCAAGGAAGTTGTGAATGCTCCATCCCTGGCGGTGCTCAAGGACAGGTCAGACAGAGCTTTGGGTGGCATGATTTAGTGGGAAGTGTCCCTGCCCATGGCCGTGGGGTTGGAACTAGATGATCTTAAGGTCCTTTCCAACCCTCACTATTCTATGATTCTATGATTTTATGATTCTATGATTCTATGATTTATATAATCCTTCTATATTGAAATTGTTTGAGGGTTGCTTTAGATTACCCCAAGAGAAAGATTAGGCTATGTAACAACAAATTTTAAGACCTTTATGGAGATAACAAAGATGCCCAAAACTCCAGTTATTCTGGTCTTCTGTTAAAGAATAAAATTAACAGAGCTAAGCATATACTGCTCCTGCTTCATGGCAGAAGCCTCTGCTTTTAATGGCAGATGTCAAAAGGGCAGCCGTAATGGTGAGAGTTACTGACAATTTATTATGCTTGTGATACAAAATAGATTGTTGACTTTTGAACAGCTCAAAAAAATAATGGCATGTTTATTTCTTTCATTAAAGAAAGGAAGAGCCACCTACGCAAATAGGAGATAATGGGTAAAATGGCAAGAGACTTGGATCTTCCAAAATATCACAGTTTACAGTCATAAATCAATTAAACCTCGAAAACATTTCTGAATCCCAGAAGAATTATTTTCTCAGTCAGAAAACGTGTGAAAATCCTAATTTTTGCAGACATGACTCTTACACATATTGAGCTATATCTTTGTGATCCATTAAGGTCATCAGCTACCCCAGAGAGATGTGGACTTTGATTTTCTATTCTAAAGACAGATTTATTATTTTATTTTAAATGAAATAGGTACATTTTATTGCTGAAGAAAGTTCAGTTAGCCATGTGCCTCAGGAAGAAGTTTACAATTCTGTTTCCCAGTTATCAGTTTCTCATCTATGTAAATATCCAATGAAGTGCAGACTACAATAATATGTTTTGTTAGCGAGAATACTAACCTTTTCCTAAAATTTTCCTAGTCATAAGAAAATAATTTGCTGAAGGAACATTTCTTTTTCCTTTGTTTCCTTTGCTTTTCAAATATGTTAAGAAAAAAAACCCAACCAACCAAACAAACAAAAAAAAAGAAACCCCAAACATTTCAGTGACATAGCTTTTGCTGTTTTAACCACAGCATAGATTACAAACCTATCAAATACAAGAAATACGTGTAAGTATCTAAAAGAATACCAATAAATACATTAAAATAGCCTCTCTAGGACAGCAATAAATCCATCCTTCTAAAAACTATTTGGCAATTTCACCTGCACTTCAAATTTACTAATTCTTTGCTTATAGCCTAGACCCTGGAAATACTTTGACAACATTGCATTATATGCTTATATTTCAGAAAATACAGTGCAGCATACCTGCTACCAAAATAATACTGATCATAGATAGTGATTTTGTGTAAGATTGGTAAAACGTCCGAGATCTGTGAAAAAAGAAAAGTTAATCAGCAATCTGAAATCAAAAATCATTGTTAACTCTTCTAAAGTCAGAACTCAGTATGATACATAATATGACAGGACTATGTAATTATATAACTAAAGATCAGAATTAATTTAGGCTGCTTTTCTTGAAAATGGACATCTTGACAAAATATTTTACTTCCTACTGTGTATTTTGAAACACTGTTATAGAAATAATAAAACTCTGGTATTTTTATTTTGCAGGTATCAAGCAAGTGAAGTATGCACAATAACAATAGCAACATATAATGGATAAGCTCTTGACTGGCATGCACTTGCTGAGGGTTGCTTCAGAATAATATATAGCCCACAGCATTGACTCTCTAGGTCTCTTTCAGTGTCTCCATTTTCCTGCACAAAATTTTATCTAGCCACACAAATTCTGTTCTGTAATGTTATTGTCATTATGTTACCTCCTAATGACACAATAAATACTGTTAAAATATCTGTTAAAGGATGGCCTCCTTTGTGAAACTACAAATACCAGCAATACCTCTGAACTTCAAACTGTGAAGACATTCAACAACAAGCTCATGTCCACTACCTTAGATCCCAATCTTTCAGTTTTTCCCACTAGTACTTTCACACCAAGTAAACCCATAGTTCATGACTAAACCTGGCAGCCTGTAACAGTGAATACTGCCAGGCCTCTCCTAGTAAGGTGCAGCAAGTCCTCCAGATACTGAAGAGGTCAACTATCTTTCTGAAATTTGTATATATATACACACACACACACATATATGCTGATTTTTTTCAAAAAAAAAGAAAAAAGAGCATTAAGCATAGATCACTGGTGCTCTGGGAGTTTCCCTCGCTCTCATCCTGAAAATAAAACAGACCAGCTGCTGTGCTATTACCTAGTCCCGGTACACATTCCACCCAGAACACAACATAAAAAATAAAGTACAAAAGCCCATACCAACTTCAGAACTCAAGGCACATTTGCCATTTTGCCATTTGCTTCATAATCACGTGGACCACAAACCAATTGTCACATACACAGAAATGAATTTAGCTGTTGGCTGACTTCTGGTGTCCCATTGCCACCATTTGAAAGAGAAGAGCTATGGCCTTCACGACACATGCTTGCAAGCACCTCTGAGCCCATGTGTTCCCCAGATGAGTCCAAGTATACCTTCAGCTCCTGCTTCCTATTGATCTCCATGGCAAGGAAACCATGTTCTATCATGTCTGGAGAGAATGTCAAACTCTTAGATATTCTTAAATATTCCTCAGATCACACAGGTAAGCCTATTTTTCAGGCCACATAGTGCTGCTGCAGCATGAAATATCTTAACCAAGCACTACCAACTTGTACTCAAAATATAAGTTCCTCAGAATCTCCACTGTTATTTGCTCATATACAGACCAATCTGTAACTATCTCTTGGGCTGCTGGCAAGCACCAGTTTAGTTTCTGCCCAAAGTTTTTCTTTCTGCAATATCCCTGTTACCACCTTGAACGCATTTAAACAATTAGTGCTTTCCTTCATTCAAAGACTTATTGAACAAACCAGAGAATAAGCTACCTAAGGTTCCTCACATAACATTCAGATTTCAGTAGTGAGCTGAATTTTTCTCCGTTTGGTCTATAAAACTGTAGAATTGTAAATAAACATAAGTACAGCACAAAAATTGCACTGCCTAACACAAAGAAACATTGCTTCCACACCTTAAAATCATACAGACCTGTATCATGAGCCTGCATGATCAAAATGTAGTTTAGCAAGCCACACATTAAAGCCAGAAGTTCTGACTGCTGTCCTGGTTAAGTACTGCAGTGAATGTGGCCATTTTACCACATGTTCCTGGAGACAGAACAAGCAGTAAATCACCTCAAAGCCTCCTGCCACCAAAAGGTGGTAAGTCCAAAAGTACACCAGGTTCAGAATAAAGATATGTAGATTACAATTTGTTAAGTTACTGAACAAACCAGCAATTCTCTTGATGGTCACTTCGCCCATTATTTTTTATTGCCCAACCAATTTCTAATTAAACTTTGGATTCCTCACAACAAAATGGCTCATAGCTGCACCACTATGTTATATAGCTCTTAAGTGCATAATTCATTAGTGCACTCTGCTGAATGAAAAAGGCTGAGTACCATAAAACAATCTGCTTTACCTTAGGTCTGTCAGCAAGTGAAGGAATAGAGGTTTCCTCATCTGAGGACTGCTTCCACTCCTCACAACTGAACTGAAAAGGGAGCCTTTTAAAAAATAACCATATGATTGATTAAAGATTTCCCATCTACAAAGACAGTTTCAACCACAGACTTTATGAATTCAGTATCCCCCCTTTAAAAGCCTTTACTGCAGTAACTTTACTTTGTTACAGCTTATACTTTGTTGGGGAATAAAATCCTCTCATTCTGACCATTCATTTCTCCATTAAAAACAAAGGGGGAAAGACATAACCGTGAGGAAAGGGTTAATCAACACAGATCACTTGCAGGAAATGCAGCCCTTACTGCTTTTTTTCCCCATTTCTTTCTCAAAAGTAAAAGCAGAAACAGCTTTACTAAAATTCTGTTGGCAAACTATCACAAAGTCCCATTTTGTTATTGCAAACTCTTCCCCACCCAGCAGAAAAATTGCTTAAAGGCAATGCAAACCCATGCAAGCCCAGGTCAAAGAATCTTCTTTTAAATTAAAATGAACATTCAGTGAGACCTGAAACTCCATGTGCTGAGTCCTATCTGCTCTAAGCAGAAACTCCCAGTTGGAATCATGCAGCACTCTCCAGCCAGCAAACAGGCTGGCCACCTGCCTGCATGTGTCTCTTCAATGCTAATTCCCAGTTCCCAGAAGTACATGCTGCAGCTTCAATTCACTTTGCAGTTGGCTATACCATGTTTATAAGTTATCTGGCTGGTATGGATACATTATTTTTTTAAGATAGTGGAGCATACAAGTGCCTGTTCTTTAAACAAGCATAAATCACTGAAAATCGGCAAAGAAGATGACTTGATTACAAGCAAGTCTGAAAGAAGATAGTTCTGGAGTTCTAAGAATGAGAACATACCTGCTTTGGCTGACCTAGTAGATCAGGCCACCAGCCCAGCAAGTTGCCTTCTCCTGTCTGTTGGTTCAAAGGAGAAATAGGAAGCTGACAATCACCGGTTTTACTCAATGTTACAACGGAGAACTATTTCCCTATGTTGCTTACAATTCAGGGTCGGGGGCACTGGGATATTTTCTCTCTGCAATTAGATTTTTCTGCCGTTGAGTGACCACATGAGCTATCAGCAGAATATTTACCATCCTCTGCCCCCACTGCCTTTGCACACCAGTGCAACCAATTTATATAATTACTGTGCTGTTACTGATTGAAGTAAACTCTAGAATACCCATTAATACTAGAAGCAAAAATATGTATGAGCAAGGTAAAACCCTCAGTTCTGTACTCTCAGACATTATGATGAACCTGACCTAGCTGAGAAAAAAATAGACCTAATAGGTTTGCAGATATTTAATTAACTAGAATTTGGTTAGGCTCCCAAGTTAATCCTGACTTTCTTACTAGTGCCTATGTTTGTTGTGATTCAAATTCAAAGAGTCACTGAAGCACCCTGTATCGTAATACTGGCGCTCAAAACCACAGGCTAAACAGCATTAGTCACATTAAGAGTCAACAGAAATCCAAATAAATCCCATCAGAAGAGGTACTTCGCAGTATGCATGGATATAAGAAGAAATACAAAGATAGTATCTCTTCTGAATACATCACTAGAGAAACTAATAGTCTGACTAAATCTCCAGAAAGTTTAAACAAAAAAATTGGAAAAGGTTCAGACAAGCCTCAGAAGACTGATTCAAGGTTTGGTGTTTGAGACTTAAAAAGCTCTATTTGCTTAACTTTTCAAAGGCAAGGGTTTTTAATCTACTAAACAAAGACATCACAATATCCAGTGGCTGTAGGCTGAAATTAGAAAAATTTCCAGCTATAAATAAGGCATAATTTTTAATAGTAAATATCCATAGGAAACCACTTACTAAGGGATGTGCTTGAAATGGGCTAAAAATGTTATTGAAAATAACTTCTTTTTCAAGAATGTGATCAACCACCATAAAGGCAAAGAAAATATAAAATGGACCCTGTTACCCGGCACAAGACATGAACAAGCTATTTGTATGACTACCAGTGTCTATCAGCTAAATACTGTAAAATCAGTTTTTCCTCATATTGTCAATCCAGTTCAGCCTCACTGGAAGAAATCCTAAATACATCAATTTCCAGCACCACTGTATTTCTAAGTGGTTCGTTATTGGTAAAGACATCCTGAGGATAACTAATTTCTTCATGCAAGAGAAAAGAGTCAAAGACATATTTCCCTATTAGCAATCTCAGGTTTGTGGGTAGATTCTGAGCTCCCAACTCCCAAATCTCTAATCTCAACAGGACAGAGAGCCAGGAGTTGCTGCCTTTCAGAGTTAAGCTTTTGTTTTTATAAGAGACAAAGACATTAAGTCCCCACTGATGCCTGAGTTTGGCAGGAAAGAAATGCACTACTGCTCTCACAAAGTCCACAATTGTGAACTCTCTCCACCATTTGCAAACTCTGACACGTATTCCAAAACAAGCTTGGTTCTTGATTTCGGCATTTTTACCTTACTGTGGTTGACAGCCACCTGGCTCAAAACTACTACTTAGAAGCTTTTAAAACAGTCTTTAACCTGATTTAATACAAATTTAATTGAAATACAATTTTAAAATCTAAACCACACATTTTATCTCTGCTAATAGGAAATTCTGTTCAGGACCTAACTGGCTATGGAAAAGATCCTGCAAAATACCTTGTTTCTAAAACTACACCAAAATCTTGCAAGCTCAATATTCCTCCTTGTCTGAGCCTAGACAGAAGCTGACAGTTATATATCATAGTTCTCTACGAGGGTAGCCAAGAATAACTGGCAAGAGGGACATTATAAATAGGTATTTCTACAGAAGGTATTTCCAAAAGATGGTAATGCCAGGCTGAACTGCAGAATTTATTTTTTCAGGCTTACTGTCAGCACTGGATCCCTCCTCTGCAAGTCACAGCCTGCATTGTAAAAATCCCTAGTCCGTATTATTTCATTATCATTAGGGTAAAGTAGTTGTACCAGCCCAAGAAAAGTCTTTAGAAGAGCAGATTGTGTTTATTAAGGTTTATTTTTCAGACTTTCTGCTCACTAACAGCAGCAGCTGATTTAAATCACTTAATTTACTGCAAGGTGTCTGTCTGGGATGGAGTTAACTTTCTTTACAGGAGCCCATCAGGTGTTGCATTTTGAAACTCTACCAAAAACAGTAGTGATAACACCCCAGGTTTTCGGCTATGGCTGAATAGAGGTTATATCAGCATCAAGGTTCCTCTCTTCCCCACTCCTCCAACCTGCCATAAATAGACTGAGACAAGAAGCTCGGTGGCACCTGTCTTGGGTTCAGCAGTAGCAGTCATTTTTTTCTTTCTTAGTAGCTGGTGCAGAGCTGTGTTTTTGACCTTCGGCCTGGGAACAGCTCTGATAACACCGATGTTTTCAGTTGCCGTTCAGTAATGTTCCGGCTGACCAAGGACTTTCTGAGTCTGATGCTCTGCCAGGGAGGAGAGGAAGCCGGGAGGAAGCAGAGACAGGACACCTGACCCAAACTGACCAAAGAGGTATTCCATACCACTGCACATCGTGCTTTCATGGTTTAAGCCCAGCCGTAAATCAGCCATGCAGCCCTCGCTCACTCCCCCCATTTCTCCCCCCCGCTCCCGGAGGGATGGGGAGGAGAATCAAAAAAATGTAACTCCCATGGGCTGACATGAGAACAGGCCAGTAACTAAGGTATAACACAAACCACTACTGCTACCACCAATAATAATGATAATAACGGAAATAACAAGGGAAGAGAATACAACCGCTCACCACCCGCCTACCAATACCCAGCCCAACGGAGAGGCTGCGTGGTGCTGAGTTACAGTTAGGCTTAAACCACGACAGCTCTTTTTGGCACCCAATGTGGGGCGCAATGGGTTGAGATAACGACAGATTTGACCAGAGTGTGTCTAATCATATTTGTGGTAAGCAGTCATTGTTTCAGATTAATAGTCACTTGTCACAATGCTGATTTATTGGCTCTCAAAGTTGTTGCACTTGATCTCATGGTTTCAACATGTTGTGCCTTACTTACAGCCAGTATTTGCTGTGTTAGGGTTTATCGGCTGGGGGCCTTGGGCTAAGGTTCTTGTTTCATTGTACTTTATGGTAATTACTTGTAATACAATAGAATCATTGATCATGAAACTGATCTGGCTTGTGTTCCCAATGTGGTCACAACCTCTATACTTGGGGAGGTATATAATAGAAGTGTTTAGCAATTACACATCTTTTTTCCCCTCCTCGGTGGTCAACGTGGTAAGGAGACATTCCCTTACGCTTCCAGCCCCCCCCCCCCCCCCCCCCCAAGACAGTTTACAGCATCATTTGAGAGTTCTGAAGGTTTTGAATTGCCTTTGGATACTCTTGAGACCTGCTTGCTGATTGTGATGGGGATCACCATGTTGGCACAGAGAGAGTGTGTTTTACCCACGACCATTTTGTCAGATCTCAAGAGCTAAGCAGAGTCGGGTTTGGGCCTCGTTGAGGGCTAAACAACAGTATAGGAGGATCAAGAGAATTCCCCTGAGGCTGGAGAGTCATGAGTGGCAGTGTGTAGTATGGGCATCAAGTATCTAGGTCAGTGGGCCTCTCCATTGCTTTGGAGCTTCACCACTGAACAAGTGCAAAATCCAGAAAAATTAGTAAAACACTCTAAGTGAGGTGTGTTGTCATCCTGGTCATAACAGAGAGGGACAAATCATAGCAACGTGTTGAGGCTTGGCCTATGCTTACAGAGCCCTGTTCAACACTATGCAGCACCTTCAAAAGGAAAAAAATGTTTCTGTATCTGATGGCAAAGCAACAGACAGTGCAGCTACTCCAGCTCCAAGCACAGCAGCTACACCAGCCCAGCGGCAAGTACAGTAGCTACTCAAACTTCAATTGCAACAGACAGTGCAGCTATTCCATCTCCAAGTACAGCAGCTACTCCAGCCCAGCAGATAGTCTGTTTTATTTGACACAAGTGGTTTTCAGTTAAAAAAACCAAGCAAGTTGACTGACATTAAGTGGGTATATCACATACCCTAACATGCACCAGACTCTGGGAAAATCAAACGGTACAACGAGCTGTTAAAAACTACACTGAGAGCAATGGGTGGTGGGACTTTCAAACACTGGGATGCACATTTACCAAAAGCCACCTGGTTGGTCAATACCAGAGGATCTGCCAACAGGGCTAGTCCAGCCCAGTCAGAACTTTTACATACTGTAGAAGGAGACAAAGTTCCAGTGGTGTACATAAAGAATTTACTGGGGAAGACAGTCTGGGTTATTCCTGCTTCAGGTAAAGGCAAACCCACTCGTGGGATTGCTTTTGCTCAGGGACCCAGATATACTTGGTGAGTAATGCGGGAAGATGGGGAACTCCGTGGTATACCTCAAGGGGATTTGATTTTAGTGGAAAACAGCCAATGAACTCAATTGTATGTTGTTGCCTGCTATGCATCACTTTTATAGACCACCAGCTAGATGTCTTCAGGTCATCAGTGACTGGCCCTGTCTTCCCTCCAACCGTCATCCCAACAAAGAATGAACTTTGATGAAACCAGATGAGTTCTGCAGTAAAAGAACAGTCAGCATCAGCAGGCAATGATCCAACACTGCACACAGCCTCTCCTGCTCTGAAAGACTGTTACAAAAGATGGAGCCTGACATCATGGACCGGATGGACTCAGCAGCTTATAGGGATTGGTCCATGCACTAGATAATGGTCTCTCTCTCTCTCTCTCTCTCTGTGGATGTATATATATATACACATGTATATATATATATGTATGTATGTATAATGTATGTATATATGTGAGAGTGACAGTATATTGAAAAGAACTGTCATGGTTTAAGCCCAGTGGGCAACTCAGCCTCGTTCACTCCCCTCGTTCTTCCCCCCCCCCTCCCAGAGGGATGGGGAGGAGAATTGAAAGAATGTAACTCCCATGGGTTGACATAAGAACAGTACAGTAATTAAGGTACAACGCAAAACCACTACTGCTACCAACAATAATAATATTGGTAGGGAAATAACAAGGGAAGAGAATACAACCGCTCGCCACCTGCCAACCAATACCCAGCCTGACCCAAGCAGTGATCTAGCTCTTCTGAGTAACTGCTCTCAGTTTATATACTGGGCATGATGTGCTGCGGTATGGAGTACCTCTTTGGTCAGTTTGGATCAGGTGCCTTGTCTCTGCTTCCTCCCAGCTTCCCCTCCTCCCTGGCAGAGCATGAGACTCAGAAAGTCCTTGGTCAGAGTAAACACTACTGAGCAGCAACTAAAAGTATTGGTGTTGTCAGCGCTGTTCCCAGGCCAAAAGTCAAAAACACAGCACTGCACCAGCTACTAAGAAAGATAAAAATGACTGCTACTGCTGAACCCAGGACACAACACAGTCAAGATTCAAGTGACCAAAGGGATATTCCATGCCATGTAACACCATGCTCAACAATAAAAACCAGGGGGAGAGGTAGAAGGTGAGTAGGTTTTGGCTTCCAAGGTGGCTGCTGTTTGGAGACTGGCTGGGCACGGGTCTGATTGCGGGAGATGGCACGTGAGTGCCTTTGCACCATTTTTTTTTTTCCTCTTTCTTCCACTTATTAAGCTGACTTTATCTGAACTCACAAGTTCTCACGTGCTTCTCTCTGCTTCTGGTCGGAGTCAAGCAGGGAGTGAGAGAGTGGCTGTGTGAGCAGTTGGCTGATGCCCAGGGTCAATCCTCAACATTCATACTCTCTCACCACATAGATGAGACCAAAACAGGGCTAAAACACAATGACTTAAATAAATAAATCAAAGATGACCACAAACATAAAGCATTTCTAGGCATCAGAGAAACATGACTAACTGGAAACAGTAAAAGTAGGTGTCATAGTAATGTCTGAGGCTTAACAAATGGGTTTGTCCTGCTGATCCTCTGAAAATCCAGATTTGCATGATGGAATGCAATAACTACTGCCCAGGAAAAAAGGCAATGGCAAGAGTTTTTCTCTTCTAACTCTTTTCTTTCCCCAGGAAATGTGAGATTCACATTTACTTCATTCTACAATCAGCATAAACATGCTAGTCAATAATATTTCATGTTTTGCACTAATACTCATGTACAGCTCCAACCCAGGGGAACATGATGATCTGTATTAGCTATTTTAGACTGCAGAAACTCAGGATATGCCTATTACAAGCAACACTTCCTAACTCTTCCCTCAAGAAGGAAGACACACTTAAACTTACAGATCGGCGTTAACACATTTCTAGCATTGCTTGTTTGTATTCTAGCTCTCTGAGAAAAATGACAGAATTGTAGCATCTTCTGAAATCAGGCACAGAGAAATTCTCCTCTTGTCCCCCAGTATACAGAAAGTAGCAGGGGGTACAATGGTATTTTCAATAGTTAAGAACTACGTCTTCGCACTTCCAACAGAAATGTGTGTGAAAAGCAGTCACAGTATAATTTCACTGATCTATGTTTGCATATTTGTGTTCCATTCATAAAGGATAAGAGACCACTCAGCTATTCCAATATGCTAGTCTCAGTTTGCCATCCTCAGCACTGCCCTCGTAAGAATAAAGAGTCAGGAGACAAATTTAAGCTTCAACCTTCGTTTTCTCATAATTTTCTGTTTTGCAATCCAGCACACTAAAGGTAAACTTCACTGATGTTTGAACCCAGCAGGTTGCAGTTAGAATCCATGTAACATTTGTATGCCTATCTTAAAACTAGGCATTTTAAGGAGTCAAAGACTTGTGAAACACACAGACATTTATTCCAGTGATTTCTTAGACTTTCAACAAAATGTTCCACTTGTTGAAAGATTAACTTCCTTGAAAATTCCATTTTACTAAAGAGTCCCATTTACTCTGGCTGGTCATAAACAAATCAAATAACAGCCATTGACATTTTGACAGGACTGAAGAATTTGTAGGCAGTTTTAATGATGGAAAACCTATCTCATCACACTTCTCAGAGTTCCAAATTGATCTTTGGCAGTGAGGCTGATAATTTGATTGTTCTGTAATGTACAAAAGCATAATTTCAAAAACAGAAATCATTTTAGAGAGAAACTTAATTAAATGCAAATGAAGAACTTGTACAAGATGTTAATACATAAAGTGATATATACAGCTATAATTTAGTAAGAATAATAAAGAAAACAGCTCGTCTAAATATCTAATTAAAAGATGATTTTCACATCAAAACATCTACAGTGATATGACATAGTCCACTGCATCATTAATCAGAAGTAGAAGATATTAAATAGGTCTTCCCTTCCTTCTCACCATCTTTCTATTCCCTCCCAATTTTAGGTTCAAACATGCTTTTAAATTTGCTGTGGTCACTGGCAATCCTATCAAAACAGAATTAAGACACTGTCTATCACACAGGTAGGCTGCATAAAGGAATGGGATACTGGATGGTGGGTTGCAAACCTTGGAGAGATTTACTGTAAACCTTAAAGAAGCTTGCTGACAGAGAAAAAATGGAAAAATATATCACCCCTAAGACAAATGCAATATGAACTGTGAAAGTACTCACTTACAAAACAGATCTTAAACACATTTCAGCTCTCAGGTCTTTACAATCAGAATCAACAAGGTTGGAAAAGAACTTTAAGATCAAGTCCAGCCATTACCCCAGGACTGCCAAGGCCACCGCTAAACCATGTCCCTGAGGGCCTCATCTACGCATTTTTTAAATGTTTCCAGGGACAATGACTCAACCACTTTCCTGGGCAGCCTGTTCCAATGTCTGACCATCCCCTCAGTGATGGAATTTTTCCCACTGTCCAATGTAAACTTCCCCTGGCACAGCTTGAGACTTCTACCTCTTGTCCTATCACTTGTTAGTGACAGAAAAAGAGACCAGCCACCTCCTTGCTCCATCCTCTTTTCACATAGTGTAGTGCATTAAGGTCCTCCCCTGAGCCTTCTCTTCTCCAGACTAAACAACTTAGTTCACTCAGCTTTTCTCATAAGCCTTGTTCTTCAGGCCCTTCACCAGTTATGTTATCCTTCCCTGACCCCCTCCACCTACCCAAAATGTTACAATTCTCCCCTATTTTAAAAACAGTAAAGTATGCTAAGTAGGAAACAATGTATAGCACTGAATTACCAGATGCCCTACCTACCTTCAGGCAGTGGAACTTCTCTGTCTACCTCCACAATATTCCCAAAGAGGTAGATGTTACTTGCTGTCCAATTTCTGCCAGGGCTCAGCACGGACCAGCAGCAACCTTGGGACTTCTGTGAGGACGGGCAGGGCTGGGCCTCGCAGCCAGGGCCTCTCCCACCGCTCCAGGCAGGGAGCACAGCAGCCTCCATGCATCTGGAACCTCCCTGGGGACAGGCCAGTGCTGGGCCAGGAAGTCAGCCCGTGGGTCAGGGCATGGGCCCGGCTCAGCAGCCACAGCTGAGCACAGGCTGGGCTGCCATGTGGTGGGACCACTACTTCGGCAGTGTTTGACCACCAGTGCCTTGCCCGCACGCACCTCGGGCAAGGTTGGCCTAGACCCTGCGCAGCCCCTCAGGCAGGCTGTGGCTCGGGCAGGCTCTGGCCCAGGCCGGCCGCCACCCTGCAGCCCGGCCAGGGGGAGACACGGACACACCTGGTCAACGTGCAGGGCAAGTTGCAGCTCATGTGCAGGTGGCAGCAGGGTGAATACAGGCCTGGGCAGATGAAGGCCGGAAGCAGGCGTAGTCCTCAAAACTCGGTCTGTGCTTATGCTGGCTACAGGGTTACCTGCTATAGAAACTCCAGTATGGCCTAGAGTCTGTTTGGTACATTTTCTAATGTGCCATTTTTGTAATCCTGCCTGGTATACATGCAATTTTATTTTCTATTTTTGTTATCTCAGTATTTTGATTGTTACTAGGGTGTTTTTATTATTTATTCTAGTAATCACAGATCCCATTTAAGTTATTAAACATACGTATTTGTCAGGCAGGTGTTTTGTTTTTTTTTTTTTTCACTGTGAAGGGCAAAGGAAATTTATTTTGACAGGATAGATTTGTAATAATCTTGGCACTTACATAATCAAGCAAAAGTCTAATAAAGGCAGTGTGATTACCCTGAAGTTAATCTGTAATCAAGTGTAGTCCTGAGCTAACTGATCAGGAAAACAAAATTTAAAAAAAAAAAATCCCTGAACAAGTAACAGTAAACGTTACACACCAGAGAGGAGACTGAGCAATTCACCAGCACGTTTCTTGCGCTGTTTCAAAATGCAAAAGACAGATGAGTTTTTTTGCATGAGCTTAGACAGGTTCAATCAACACACTTTGTCTTCTCTTTTTTTTTTTTTTTCCTGATCAATCGCAGTAAGTGTCAGATGCTTGTTTAAGTTGAATCAGCTGCATGGACTTAATCTGTTCTATTGATTGGCATAAAGCAACTGCTCAGCTGATTCACATTTGATATAACGTGGTGGTCTGGTATCCGGATAGAGGCTACACAGAGAAGAATCTCCCTTTGTATTTTCTATACCTTTTAAAATAGTAATTCATACAGTTTACCTAAGGATTTCTATATTGAGCTAATTGTTATAGACTGCAAAAAATCATTCGTGACACACTTGCATGAATACCTATTGTAAGAAGTGTTATTATTGTAGCTTTGACTTACACTTATTGCAAAATTAAGTTCCAGAAAACCACTTACACTAATTTGGTGATGTGGCATCTATTTTAATGACAATTATTCAACAGTTACTTTTACTATAATTTTAAATACAAAGTATTCAGACATGTATTTCAAACAGTCCACTGTTAAACATGATTGCCTGTAACAGAATATTTAGGTCTAAAATTTCCTTGCTTGGAATTCTATGAAACTTTAAAAATCTTCAAAGCTTTAAAAATGTATTAATAGAGTAACTAAATAGAAAGAAATAGTTACTGACTACTCTGGCATAGTTAACTGTCCTGGGTTCAGCAATAGCAGTCATTTTTCTCCTTCTTGGTAGCTGGTGAGTCATTTTTCTCGCTTAGTAGCAGTGTCATTTGAGAGTTCTGACAGTTTTGAATGGCCTTTGGGCACCCTTGAGACCTGCCTGCTGATTGTGATGGGGATCAGCATGTTGGCATGCATGCAGAGTATGTTTTACCCACGACCATTTTCTCTGGTCCCGAGAATTAAGCAGAGTGGGGTGTGGGTCTTGTCTGAGGTTAGACTACGATGTAGGATGACCAAGAGATTTTCCCCAAGGATGGACAGTCACGAGTGGCAGGGTGTGTGGGACAGTATGGGCGAGTATCTAGTCCACTGGGCCCCTCCAGTGCTTTGGAAACATCAGAGATGTAAGGCAGTGTATGGAGTCCCAACGACAAGCTGCAGAAACTGCTGGAGGGGAGGGTGAATTATTTTGAGCCTGGTGGGCTCATGACACCTCAGGCCATCAGGGCTGAGATGCAGCATACAGATGGACTCATGATCAAGGGGTGGACTTAGCAATGGACATTATTGCCCAGGTTATTCATGAGTGTAAACACTGCACACAGTCTCCTGCTCTGAAAGACTGTTACAAAAGATGAAGCCCGACATCACAGTCTGGATGGACTCAGCAGCTTTATAGGGATCGGTCCGTGCACTAAGGGATGATCTCTCTCCCTCTGTGCATGTGTGTGTATGTATATATATATATGTGATGGTATATTGAAAATGTGGGATCTGAGCATGACATGAATGGTATGGAATAAGGGGTGGAATGTCCTGGGTTCAGCAGCAGCAGTCATTTTTCTCCTTCTTGGTAGCTGGTGCAGTGCTGTGTTTTTGATTTTGGGCCTGGGAACAGCTCTGATAACACCAATGTTTTCAGTTACTGCTTGGTGATGTTTTGGTCTGACCAAGGACTTTCTGAGTCTCATGCTCTGCCAGGGAGGAGGGGAAGCCGGGAGGAAGGAGAGACAGGACACCTGACCCAAACTGACCAAAGAGGTTATTCCATACCACAGCACGTCATGCCCAGGATGTAAAAATGGAGGACAGAGACCCGGAAGGGTGGGGGCTTGCTGCTGGTGGGGGTGCACTGTAGGGGGTGCACTGCTTGCTCAGGTTGGGTGGTGAGCAATTGTATTCTTTCCTTGTATTTGCCTTGTCATTATTATTATTGGTGGGGGTGCACTGTTTGGTCAGGCTGGGGACTGGTGATGAGCAATTTTATTCTTTTCCCCTGCAATTTCTCTTGTCATTATTATTATTGGTGGTAGCAGTAGTGATTTGTGTTATACCTTAGTTACTAAACTGTTCTTATCTCAATCTGTGGGAGTTGCATTCTTTTGATTCTCCTCCCCATCCCCCCGGGACTGGGGGAAGAAAGAATGGGGAGTGAGAGAGCGACTGCGTGAGTTTATAGACGCTTAAACCACGACATTAACAGAAGAAACTGTAAATTTTTATGGAGTATTTGTTATGGGTGTAATAACAGCACCAGGTCTGTGCTGAAAATTTTCTTAGGTGCATAATAATCACGCTGCATATATTGATAAGTGCTTTGAAAAGATGTCTGATTACTTAGGGAATTTGCTAAGAAATTCTAAGAATCCATCAGCAGATTCTGACTCCTGGAAAAATAACATGTAGATTACAAGCCACTATTAGTGAATTAACATATATTTATCAAGAAATACTAACTGTATTGGTAGTTAATAATGGTTCCTATATTAGGTGGAAATAAAAATTAACTTTGAAGCTGCTGGTGCAGAGCAAGTGAAACCAAAACCACAGCAAATGAGAATTGCCATGGCATCTCAAAAGTATGTTAAAAACGTTTACATGTGACATCTTTATGAAAAATGAACCTTAAAAATCAAAGGAGTAGCAGATACAGGAAAAAATACAAATATTCAGAAGCAAGACTTCATTCTTTGTGATTGATTCATTCATATCACAGAATCACAGAATCACAGAATAGTAAGGGCTGGAAAGGACCTCAAGATCATCGAGTTCCAACCCCCCTGCCATGGGCAGGGACACCTCCCACTAAACCATGCCATCCAAGGCTATGTCCAACCCCACCTTGAACACCGCCAGGGATGAAGCATTCACAACTTCCCTGGGCAACCCATTCCAGGGCCTCACCACCCTCACAGTAAAGAATTTCTTCCTCAGATCCAATCTAAACCTCCCCTGTTTAAGTTTAAACCCATTACCCCTTGTCCTCTCACCACAGTCCCTAATGAAGAGTCCCTCCCCAGCATCCCTATAGGCCCCCTTCAGGTATTGGAAGGCTGCTAGGAGGTCTCCACACAGCCTTCTCTTCTCCAGGCTGAACAGCCCCAACTTTCTCAGCCTATCTTTATACGAGAGGTGCTCCAGTCCCCTGATCATTTTCGTGGCCCTCCTCTGGACTTGTTCTAACAGTTCCATGTCCTTTTTATGTTGAGGACACCAGAACTGCACGCAATACTCCAAGTGAGGTCTCACGAGAGCAGAGTAGAGGGGCAGGATCACCTCCTTCGACCTGCTGATCACACTCCTTTTGATGCAGCCCAGAATACGGTTGGCCTTCTGGGCTGCAAGCGCACACTGCCGGCTCATGTTCATTTTTTCATCAACCCACACCCCCAAGTCCTTTTCCGCAGGGCTGCTCTCAATCTCCTCCCCGCCCAATCTGTAGCTGTGCCTGGCATTGCTCCGACCCAGGTGGAGGACTTTGCATTTAGCATGGTTAAACTTCATCAGGTTGGCATCAGCCCACCTCACAAGCGTGTCAAGGTCCCTCTGGATGGCATTCCTTCCCAACAATGTATCAACCGAACCACACAGCTTGGTGTCATCCGCAAACTTGCTGAGGGCGCACTCAATCCCACTGTCCATGTCACCGACAAAGATGTTGAACAAGACCGGTCCCAACACCGATCCCTGGGGGACACCACTCGTTACCGGTCTCCAGCTGGACACTGAGCCACTGAGCACTACTCTTTGAGTGCGGCCATCCAGCCAGTTCTTTATCCACCGAGTGGTCCACCTATCAAATTGATGTCTCTCCAACTTAGAGAGAAGGATGTCATGGGAGACAGTGTCAAAGGCTTTACACAAGTCCAGGTAGATGACATCAACTGTTCTGCCCCTGTCCATCAGTTCCGTAGCCCCTTCACAGAAGGTCACCAGATTGGTTAGGCAGGATTTCCCCTTAGTGAAGCCATGCTGGCTGTCACCAAGCACCTTGTTGGTTTTCATGTGCCTTAGCATGCCTTCCAGGATAATCCGCTCCAAGATTTTGCCAGGCACAGAGGTGAGACTGACTGGTCTGTAATTCCCTGGCTCATCCATTTTCCCCTTCTTAAAAATGGGGGTTATATTTCATAATGCTTCTTTCAATCATATTAAATACTGAATGATGTTGGCAAAAATGTTTTAAGACATTAAAACTGAACTCCACTTTAGACTGTGGAAATAAATTACAGAACAGTTTATTTATTTTTTCCTGGTTATTGATAAGTCTAGTTCACAGACCATCTCTTGTAATATTCTGACTTTCTAGATAATCATCTTATTTAGATTTGTTTATATAGCTAGCTGCCTTCCTGCAAGTCTTCAGTAGGGAATTAGACTGGTAATTTAACAGCCCGGACTCTTCCCTAATCCTGTTGATTTTGCCCAATAATTAACAATCTGTGAGCAGCGGCATTGTTGGATGTCCAAATAGATTGCTCCAAAAATGATCATTTGTATATTGTGGGTTTAGTGGACAAACTAAAAAAGGATTTTTTATTTATAGTTACGATTTTTGTACATTTTATGAGTTAATAGGGTTCAATTAACATTGCCAAGTTGTGCGCTTCTTGCACATGTCTCTGGGGCTTTGGAAAGTTGAGAAGAAAGCTTAATGAATGATTGAGCAGTTATACTGCTACCCTAGTAATTAGAGAATGGGTAATTAATGTGCATCTGTGGTAGACTCTGGGGTACTGCCAGTGACCCTACAGTGTGGTAGAAAAAGGAAATTATGAGCTTGGCAAGGGAATACAGCTTTTCCTATTTTCTTAAATTTTAGATCTACATCTGTGTTTAATTAAAAGAAGAAATGAATTACCCTTAACACCATTAGGCAATGAGCTATGATTGGTTAAGGTCCACATGGACTGTGAAACTAATGAAAACTTTGGAGATCAGATAAGATTTTTTAAAATGTCAAAAGGACTTTTCGCAGAAGATACCAGACATTTAGAAAATAAAACCCCAACAGGTTAGAAATGGGGCTAGTGAGAAATATTGGTGTTTTTGTACAAATTCTACTATTCCTACTGTATTTTTTTAAACTAGAATGCATGTGAGGAGGTGCTGTCAGTGGGGGCTGCAGGGAAGCCCCTGTGTGGAGAGGCCGGGGCTGACCAGTGCCACACACAGCCAATTCCAGGCAGATCCAATGGAGCCACCACAGGCCATGGCTGAGCCCAGCAGCCACGCAAGTTGTGCCCCTGGGAACAGGCATTTGAGAAAGGGCAGAAAATAGGAGAGAAAAGTTAGAGGTAATGCTAAAGTCAGAAGAAAGAGAAGGTGTTGATACCAGAGCAGTTATTCCCTGCAGCCTGTGAATCCTCCATACTGGAGCAGAGGGGAAAGTGCGAGGAAGGAGAAGCATCAGAGATGAGCTTTGATGGACTGACTGCAGCTCCCTTTCCCCATGTGGTTTGAGGGATGGATGGGGACAGGGGAGGCAGGCAGGTGACTTGGGAGTGAGGTTAAGCCTGGGAATGCTTCTAGAAATGGTGTTGCTTTAATGTTTGCCCTTTTGTTTCTCCTCTACCTGGATTAATAATTACATTTTTATTTTGGATGGCAATCAGTTCATTTTCTCCAAGTAAGGCTTGTTATACCAATGATGGTAGCAATCTCCTGTCATATGTAGAACCACAAGCTTTCTTCTTGTTCTTCCTATTTGCTCCCTCTGCCCCATTGAAGGGGACAAGGGAGCAAGCAGCTCAGTGGGAGCTTGTCCTAGGGAGAACCTACCACAAGACATTATCATTTTAAATCCAGTGAGGCAAGATCCATTCACAACAGCTTCAATTTAGTCTTATTTACCTCTAGCAGAAATAAAAAAAGCATCTTCATGAAACATTTAGTTCATACAAGCCTCGCACAAATTAATAATACTGAAGAATGCTTTTTGAAAGATAGCCCTCACAGATGTTACAGATGACTAGGTAAGCTGATGCACTAGTTTCTAGAGGGAGTCAGATGAAAATTGCTTTTATCTCCTAAAGCAAAATAACAGTCTCTATTTCACATGATAATAAAATGTATCCTCAGGGTAAATAAGTTGTCTCTACTTTTGAAACAAAACACAATTCAATTAGTATGCAAAAGTGAAGCAATATTTTATAGGAACAAGTAATTCTCCTGAGAGTACTATTTCAGAAGATTCTTATAGCTGTTGTAACACTAATACACCTAAGTACACTAATTGCAAATTAATTCTGATTGGCCATAACCAACCAGATTTGTAGGATTCACTGAAATGTTAAGCATCAACTAATAGTTAAATCACAAGGTATTCCAAGACATGATTTTAGTTAATTTAAAAATGCCTTAATACAACTAAGTTTTTGAATATCTGAAACTTTCAGCTTGCTTGAAAACACACAGGTGTGTACACTGAACTATAGCTGAGCATGTAATTAAAAGATACCTAACAGAAGAAAAAATAAATAACGTGATCTAAGATGTTCAAATTTTAAAGCACTCCAATAAAAGTTCAGTTGCATTTATTACAAAAACACTTTGAAATACAGGTCAAGAATACTTAAGGAAAGCTGTCATAGCTTAATTTAAAAGAAGCTTTACTTTGTAAAGCAACCCAGATGGAGACAATACTCTAAGTTTGAGCACTCCTTACTTTTAATTTTGCTTTTATTTTTTTATTGATTAAATACAAAATTTTCTGTTTAGGTATATTTCCAGTAAGTGTGAAACAAACCATACCTACAAGCTGGATAGCTGCAATCCAAATTGTCTTCACATAAATTAACATTGTACCAGAAGGCACAGGTGTTTCTTTCCCCAGAGCAGTGCTATCCCCCAGCTGAAGTCTTCTGCCTCTCTGGTAAACAGCAAGCAGAGAAAAGCTGCTTGTGTTTGCCCATATCCATAATAGATACTTCTCTTACTCTAATATTCCAGGGCACTACTAAAAGCCAGAGTATTTCTAACATCAAGGTACTTAAAGTGTTACGTAAATAAGAGATATAGAAAAAGTAGACTGAAGGATTGCTATGGTTAGCTTTTATCCAAAACCTGGTATACCTCTAGAACTGGTAAAAACCCATATTCTGAAAAAGACAAATTGTTCAAGTAGGCCATGTAGCAGCCCAGGGCAGAGGGAGATCTACAGTAATGTCAGCAGCGAGTTACACAAAAGGCTGTGGATCTTTATGAAGTAGATTGAGCTGGGGGGAGGAGGAGGAGGGTTCACAAAGAAACCTTTCAGAAGCTTTACAGTGTCCCTTTCTTTCCGTCTCATAAAGTGAGAGAAAAGAGATTCTTAGTTTGTTTAAGCTGTGTCCATAGTATCATATAGAGCCTCAGTATTTTCAACAGCAGTGGAATGGAATGTGTCTAAAATACTTATCCTTCTAAACAGAAACTTACAAAGCAGCAATAAGTGGACAGATATGGATCCCTGAGTGCACCTACATTGAACATCCTGTTAATAGGAATGGGAACTATCCATCTCAGTTCTAATGTGTCAGATTTACTATAGACTTTGGAAGAGTAAGTAAAGAAAGAAAAAAGGAAATGGAAAAAAAGAAAGAAAAAAGAATTCATTTAGAAGGAGGTAGTGGCACACAACTTCAGGAATTTTGTTTGGATTTAAGTTGCCATTAGGGAAAAAAATATAGTAATTTCATAAGCAAAATGAAGACATGAGCTAAACATGCTAAACCACAACACCCCAAAAAGCCAACACTGATCTCTGGCCTCATGGGCAAGTGGTTAGCTAGAGTAAGGGATTTGAGAGTCTTCAAAGTACTATTTAGTAGGTACTTAAATGAGCATCTAGTCATGATGTTACAGTCACAAACCTGAATTTATCTGAGGCTTTCTGGAAGACAACCAGAAACAGGGAAATTTATGGTACCTCAGAAAGCTGATACACACAGCATACTTCGTAAGCAGGAATGCCCACACTATAACAGGATGCTGAGAATAAACCCTGCCTGATCCTGGAATTTAGAAGTCTTAACTACACATGTAGTTCTAATTACTTGAAATTCTCCCAAGAATCTTATCTTGAGTACTAAAACTTATATTTACCAGTGTACAGCTTTTGTTTTATATATTGGTATAATTCAGTCACAGGTGGTGGTGCTGCTTCTGTGAGGTAGCCGAAATAAAACTCCTGTTTACCTAGTAAAGAAGACTGTATACAAAACACCATTTTCTCAGCAGTATTTAATAAACAAGGTATTCACAAGTACATTTCCTGTAGGATTTCTGTCTTACGTGGAAGACATTTTCCCGAGTATTTCTGCAGGACTGAGTGACTCTGACTTGATTTCTAGAGCTCAGTCTGATCTAACCAAGAGAAAGGAAGAGAACCAGAAAGACAAGATGCATTGGAATCAACTGGAGTTAGCGTATCTGGCCACTGCTAATTAGCTGCTCAGATGATACCATGTCACACAGAGAGGTATGGAACAATATGATCCACCAGTTCTAAGTAATTACTGATCACAGTAAACACTTAAGACATAGAAGTCTAAAGTCAAGAGCCTCTTCCTTTTTTTTCCTAATTGACCTGTCCTGAATTTTTGCTCACTATCTAGGTAGCAATAAGGGCTTCTAAAAGATGTTGGTTAAAAAATATCTTGGTCATTTGGTTTTGAACACTCATATAATATCTGTTTAGAAGAATCAGTGTTTAAGTGTTCATGAGTTCAAATGCAGTATTCGAGAAAAACGGTAGCATTGTTCACTCATTGTTACTTCTACTGTTACTTTATTTTTTTTTTCTAGCATTCCTTAAAAGTATTTAATTAAATTGTGGTTTGTGATTAAAGCCTAAAGACTAAAATATTTCTTTCAGTTTATCACAGCTTCATTTGGAAGGTGAATCTAAACTATGCTTCTTTTTACAATAAATTTATTTATTGTTCTTCAATTTATGGCCACTGTCTTTTTAAAAACACTTTATTATTTTCACATTCAAAAATACTTTAAAAAAAATCTTCATGTCCTCAAAGCTGAATCAAGATAAGACAGAGTTTTCAGTGTAAGTTCTCCAGGAAGAAGATTGATTCACGTATTTTAGACCCTGTGAAAATATCAGAAAACTGGAAAATCTGTGTGAAAAGTAAAGAAAGATACAAACATTTAAACTTCAGAAATTATGAAGATATTGTTTAAAACAAAAAAAGTAGAGATCAGAATTCTATTAATTGCTTTGGATTAGATTTCCTCTTTTTATGTAGGTATTTCTTTAGAAGGTATTTTGATGCTGTAGGTGAGGACTTTACACAGGCATTATTTGCTCGTATTTCAGTATAACAGTACAGGGTGTTACACGGTTCTTACATGCACTGGGTAACACAGTAAACTTTATTCACACTTTAAGCATAGTAGCTAAGTTCACTTTTAAGTTACTGGTCTAGATTAAAATTGATACTAATAAAATAGTAGCAAGAAAATTCAGTTTCAAATTATTTCTGAACCAGCCTGTATAAATTCATTAAGGTCTCACTTCCCTTAGGGGAAAAAAATATTAAATATATTACTGTAGGGGATGTGTGGGGGGGAGGGGAATAAGAAAAGCATTAATGAAACAAGAACTGCACTGTCCTGTTTAGATCAGTTAGTCTTGGTATTTTGCTGTAAATAAAAGGAAGATTTTCTTTTCATGAAAAGCATACTGAAATTCTGAAGTGCTGGGCATTGTGAGGATGTTTGTCTTGTTAAGAAAAGTGGGGAAAATTGAATAAAAATTACAATCTCAGTACTCCAGAAATTGATAATGCCTCCTGGGTGTGTCCATACTGATGCAAGTCCTCTGTCTGGCTTAAGCATGTTTATCCTGCAGCCCATTCACACTATTGGCTTTGACTTATGGAAGTTCATTCCAGCAAAATTAGTTTCAAGCGCATGACATGTCTCAAGTGCATCTGCTTTTACCAGTAACAGTGCTTCCCAAAATTATTTTGCACTTTGTCTGCACTACACAAACTCCCATTTAGAATCATAGAATCATAGAATCATAGAATAGTAAGGGTTGGAAAGGACCTCAAGATCATCGAGTTCCAACCCCCCTTCCATGGGCAGGAACACCTCCCACTAAACCATGCCATCCAAGGCTATGTCCAACCCCACATTGAATGCCACCAGGGATGAAGCATTCACAACCTCCCTGGGCAACCCATTCCAGGGCCTCACCACCCTCACAGTAAAGAATTTCTTCCTCAGATCCAATCTAAACTTCCCCTGTTTAAGTTTAAACCCATTACCCCTTTTCCTCTCACCACAGTCCCTAATGAAGAGTCCCTCCCCAGCATCCCTATAGGCCCCCTTCAGGTATTGGAAGGCTGCTAGGAGGTCTCCACACAGCCTTCTCTTCTGCAGGCTCAACAGCCCCAATTTTCTCAGCCTATCTTCATACGAGAGGTGCTCCAGTCCTCTGATCATCCTCGTGGCCCTCCTCTGCACTTGTTCTAACAGTTCCATGTCCTTTTTATGTTGAGGACACCAGAACTGCACACAATACTCCAAGTGAGGTCTCACGAGAGCAGAGTAGAGGGGCAGGATCACCTCCCTTGACCTGCGGGTCACACTCCTTTTGATGCAGCCCAGAATACGGTTGGCCTTCTGGGCTGCAAGCGCACACTGCAGGCTCATGTTCATTTTTTCATCAACCCACACCCCCAAGTCCTTCTCCGCCGGGCTGCTCTCAATCTCCTCCCCGCCCAATCTGTAGCTGTGCCTGGCATTGCTCCGACCCAGGTGGAGGACTTTGCATTTAGCATGGTTCAACTTCATTAGGTTGGCATCAGCCCACCTCACAAGCGTGTCAAGGTCCCTCTGGATGGCATTCCTTCCCAACAATGTATCAACCGAACCACACAGCTTGGTGTCATCCGCAAACTTGCTGAGGGCGCCCTCAATCCCACTGTCCATGTCACCGACAAAGATGTTGAACAAGACCGGTCCCAATACCGATCCCTGGGGGACACCACTCGTTACTGGTCTCCAGCTGGACACTGAGCCACTGAGCACTACTCTTTGAGTGCGGCCATCCAGCCAGTTCTTTATCCACCGAGTGGTCCACCTATCAAACTGATGTCTCTCCAACTTAGAGAGAAGGATGTCATGGGAGACAGTGTCAAAGGTTTTACACAAGTCCAGGTAGATGACATCAACTGCTCTGTCCCTGTCCATCAGTTCCGTAGCCGCTTCATAGAAGGTCACCAGATTGGTTAGGCAGGATTTCCCCTTAGTGAAGCCATGCTGGGTATCACCAAGCACCTTGTTGGTTTTCATGTGCGTCAGCATGCCTTGCAGGAGAATCTGCTCCAAGATTTTGCCAGGCACAGAGGTGAGACTGACTGGTCTGTAATTCCCTGGCTCATCCATTTTCCCCTTCTTAAAAATAGGGGTTATATTTCCTTTTTTCCAGTCATCGGGAACTTCAGCTGACTGCCATGATTTTTCAAATATGATGGACAGTAGCTACGCAACTTCATTTGCCAGCTCCTTAAGGACCCGTGGATGGATTTCATCCGGTCCCATGGACTTGTATACATTCAGGTTCCTAAGGTGGTCCCAAACAAGATCCTCCCCCACAGTGGGCCCAGGGTCCCCACTCTCACCGTCCCCGCGTCTGCCTTTTAAGACTTGGGTGGTGTGGTCAGAGCATTTGCCCGTAAAGACTGAGGCAAAGAAGTCATTAAGAACCTCAGCCTTCTCCAAATCCAGGTAGCTAGCTCTCCCGATAGCTTCTGGAGAGGGCCCACGGTGTCCCTAACCTGTCTTTTATTTGCAACGTACCTATAAAATCCCTTCCTGTTATTCTTAACATCCCTAGCCAAGTTTAATTCTAAGTGGGCCTTAGCTTTCCTAACCTGGTCCCTAGCTTCCCGGACAACATCCCTGTATTCTTCCCAGGCCGCCTGACCTTGCTTCCACCTTTTATAAGCCTCTTTTTTCCCTCGAATTTTGCTCAGCAGCTCCTTATCCATCCGAGGAGGTCTCCTGGCCCTCCTGCAGTGCTTCCTTCTAGTTGGGATGCATCGCTCCTGAGCTTGCAGCAGGTGAGCCCTGAATATCAACCAACAGTCTTGGGCCTCCCTGCCCTCTAGGGCTGTATCCCATGGAACCTTACTGAGCAGGCTCCTGAAGAGGCCAAAGTCTGCTCTCTTGAAGTCCAGGGCAGTGAGCTTGCTGCACGCTCTTCTCACTGTCCTGAGGATCTCAACCTCAACCATCTCATGATCGCTGCAATCAAGGCTGCCCTGGAGCGTCACATTCCCAACCAGCCCTTCCCTGTTGGTGCGGACGAGGTCAAGCATGGCACCTCTCCTTGTCAGTTCCTCTATTACTTGCAGAAGGAAGTTGTCTTCCACGCAATCAAGGAACCTTCTGGATTGCTTGTGCCGGGCCGTACCATCCCTCCAACAGATATCAGGGTGGTTGAAGTCTCCCATGAGAACAAGGGCCTGTGAGCGTGAGGCTGCTCCTATCTGCCTATGGAGTGCTTCGTCCAGCAAGTCCCCTTGGTCAGGCGGTCTGTAACAGATCCCCACAATAATATCACCCATTGTTGTTCTCCCTTTAACCCTGACCCACAAACTCTCTGTCGACTGCTCACCTGTCCCCAGCCAGAGTTCCATACTCTCTAGCCTATCCCTAACATAAATAGCAACTCCCCCTCCCCGTCTGCCGGGCCTGTCTTTCCTAAAGAGCCGGTAACCTTCCATTCCAACACACCAGTCATAGGAGCCATCCCACCATGTTTCTGTGATGCCTATGATATCATACCCCCGTAGATGTGCACACATCTCTAATTCCTCTTGTTTGTTGCCCATACTACGGGCATTTGTGTAGAGGCATTTGAGCAGAGATCCGATTGAAGTCGGGTCATTGGCTGGAGCAGCTGGAATATCCCTACATTGCTCCGAATGTTTACTATAGGTGCTACCAACCGACTGGGTGTGTTGGGATGGAATGATGCCCCCCTCCTCCAACACATCTAGTTTAAAGCATCCTTGACCAGCCTGGCAAGCCTCCTACCAAATCCACTCTTCCCCTTCTTTGTCAGATCAGCTCCACCAGCCCCCAGTAGACCTGGCCTACTATATTGAGTCCCATGGTCAAGGTACCCAAACCCCTGACTATAGCACCACCCTTCTAACCATATATTAACCTGCCTAATCCTCCTAGCCTTTTCAAGGTCCTGCCCTGTATCCTGGAGAATTGACGAAAAGACAATCTGAGCTCCAGAGCCCCTAACCACCTCTCCCAGAGCTCTGTAGTCCTTTATGGTCTCCGGGCTACTGCTATCTATATCAGTAGCACCCACATGTATTACCAGGAGTGGGTAATAGTTGGTGGGACCGACTAGAGCAGGCAGCTTCTCAGCTACATCCCTGATCCGAGCCCCTGGTAGGCAACACACCTCCCTTGAGCCTGGGTCAGGCCGGCAGATGGGTGCCTCTGTGCCTTTCAGATTAGAGTCCCCGACTACTACGACCCGCCGCTTTTTCCTGGCAGCACCAGTAGTGACCTTCTTTACCAGTGCACTAGCTGGTTGCGCCTGGTGGGAGCGCTGTTGCTCATCAGCCCCCTGCAGGACAGCAAAGCGGTTCTGGGTGGGGACAACAGAGGTAGGAGGAAGCCCCTTGCTTTTAATTACCCTCTTCCTCCTTTTTTTGTTGTTTTTTTCTGTTACCTTTTCCCAGCTTCCTGGGTTAGCAGCCTCCTTTCCTGGGTTAGCAGCCTCCTTTCCTGCATGGGCAACAGTAGACACTCGAGGCCCCGGAACAGTTTGGTCCCGGAGCAAGCACTGCTGCTCCCCCTCAGCTTCCCTGACACCTTTCAGCCTGGTAACAGCTTCCTGCAGTTCAGCCACCTGCTGCAGGAGGACCTCCACCAGGGAGTGCAGAGTGCAGCCCTGCCCATTGCTTACCCTTCCCTTAGGATACCCCGAGCTCTGCACTACAGCCTCCCTTCCCGTCTGCTCCGTCTGGGTGCCTACGCTGGCCACCACCGGCGCAGCCAGAGCAGAGCTCCCAGACCGGGCCTTGCGTGTACGGCGAGTGTTCACCATCCCGCTCACCACCCCGCTCGCCTGCCCTCGCGAACTGCCGCGCAAACTGCTTCAAGCCCGCCCTGTTTGCCCGCCCTGTTCGCCGCGCTCTGGGTCGCTCACGCTCCCTGGGGCAGGTTTTTAACCAGTCAGGTCTGCCGCCGGTCCTCCTGACGCCGCCCCCTCTGAGTCAGCCTCTCACCTCCGCGGAGCTGCAGGCTCCTGGGCAGGCCTTGTTGACGACTTGAAGCTCCCTCGGGGCAAGTTGCTGCTCCGAGATGAAGCTCGTAGACGCCTACTTCTGGTCCTAGTCCAATACTTTTGTTGAGCACCTACGGACTGAATTGCTGTTTATGAGGTTGAAGAGGGGAAGAAGGCCAAGCTGAGGTCATACACACAGAAGAGTATCTATGTGAAGCAAAGAGAAACTTCACCTAATGGCTGCCTTCTCAGTGGCACCCCTGCTTTGTCGTCAGCCAGCAGTTCTCCTTGGCATAGAAGTACACCTCAACCGTTTTCCAGAAGACATAGAATCATAGAATCATCGAATAGTTATGGTTGGAAAGGACCTCAAGATCATCCAGTTCCAACCCCCCTGCCAGGGGCAGGGACACCTCACACTAAACCATGTCACCCAAGGCTTTGTCCAACCTGGCCTTGAACACCACCAGGGATGGAGCATTCACAACTTCCTTGGGCAACCCATTCCAGTGCCTCGCCACCCTCACAGTAAAGAACTTTCTCCTTATATCCAATCTAAACAATCTGCTGTTCTTTTTCTGTTGTTCGTATTGATTCCTCCAGTTAGCACTTTTGACTTTCAAATGGGGAGACTAGATGACACCATTTAATCTAAGATCACGTCAATATCTGTTGACAGTCCCAGATGCTTCAGATGAGGAAGTCAAAATCCTCTTCATTTTGTGAAGATGAAAGAGCCAGTCCTTTTCCTTATCTTGATGGTTTTTTTTAAGTCCCTGAATTATGATCATTTTATTATTCTTCCTCTTAAGTCCTGTGCATATTGCAGTATTTCTAATTGAGGACATAAATATCTTTTAATGTCCTTCATCTGGTTCTGCTCCTGGCTTCGGGATTATAGTCAAATATTGCATCCGTTGCTATCCATTATCCATTCTGTCTTCATTTAAATATGATGTTTTATATTTTTTGTTTGACATTTGCATTTATTGAACATCTCCTTGCCCTTGTATTATAATTAAAAGCACAAGAGCATGAAATATCTTTCCTTTGCTACTTTAATGTGCATTTCAACAGTTTTCCATTCACTTTTTATTGAGATAATCCTCATTTGCAGTTTATATGGAAATTTTTCCATGCTGTTGTTCCCAATAGCTTCTAAGTTCCTATTTTCTGCTGCTCATTTTTTCTTTTTTACACAATAACCAGAACTGAAATGTTATAAACACAACAGAGATTTATTTAGCATATAAATTCGTACCTTTTTCCATGCCAGTCCTAGATTTGCACTGAAGTTTTCACTCAAAACTTTTTTTTTCTACTGATTGCCATTAAATTTGAGCTCTGACTTCTGGCAATTCTTGCAAAATGTAATACCCACATTAATGTTCATCTGATGCTCAGTGACCTAGCTTAGCTATCTCAGTAGTGCTCTTCAGTCTTCTCTTGCTTTAATTATTCCAAAGAATTTTGTCATATTGCAAACGTTGCCACCTCACTGATCATTCTTTTACAGAGTGTGAGTTATATTTTCACTAAGTACTGTTACTCAGCCTCAGGCCATTCCACCACTTCTTTTGACATTTCTTTATCTGTCTTACCATGTTTTGATAACAACTTTTTCTTTCCTCACAACAATTGGTATTTTTCAGAGGTTCCTGGTACCTACAAAAGATTTTTCAGGAACATTTTTTATATTAATTTCTGTATAAAATTTTGCATTTACTTTCATGGGAAAATGTTTATTGCTACCACATTACATCCACTTAGTTGTCATAATTATTTAATCCAATTTACCCAACAGTTAACCAAAGCTCACAAAGGCTGTAATCAGAAGATTGTCCAGAGCATTTACAATCTGTTCAGCTGTCTAACACCTTTGCAATGTCTCACTTCCCATTTGTGCTGTACCTCCCTGGAATAAAAACCAGCCTGATGATGCAGGCAGAATGCACAGAGTCAACACTAGATTGTTGCTCTAGCTCTGCTAACTACTGGCAGTGTAGCCTTAAGTTTTCTAACCTTTCTGCATCTCCCTCCTTTCTCCAATGTAGATGGTGCTTAACAAGCATCACAGAATAGATTTGACAGGTCTCTGTGTTTGTCTTAGTGCCAGTTTCTGGGGGCTTGTTAGACGTCTCTGTCAGAGCATTAGAAGTCATGTTTATGTCTACGTTTACTAGGGTAGCTGGCATGCCCAGCCACTCCCTCAATTTAAAGCCTGAAGATGTCCTACCACGCTGAGTGCAGGGACTGAAGTTTGGACATGATGGGCAGCTTGAAATGTGTACTTCTAAGGTGTTGCAGGATCAGTGCAGAAACACTACGGATTTTCGCTCCCATTTCTCTTAGATAGGGATAATTTTTCAGATAGGAAGTAGTGGACTGAGTATTAATGTTAAAAGCTCCAACAGAAATATTTCAGTCAATTGCAGGTTTAAGTACCAGTGCTATTAAATATTTGTTGCTATTATCAAACTGTTCTATCAGTCCAAGAGCCAATATAACTGACATGCAAGATGTAAATGGGATCTAAAAAGATGACAGAAAATTAAGTACAATAGAAGAAGAGAATGTGTGACTGCATGGAAAGTAGAATTGCCAGAAAATAAAAGACTGTGAGGAACAGATGGGTCCAGGAGCAGAATCTGCTGACATTTTTGTCACAAAATTATGCAAAAAAGTTTATGCCTGTCCTATTTTTTGATGCTATTTTTCAATCTGTAAATTAGCAAGTTGGGTTTGCAATAAAATTCAGCTAGTGCATTTCTCAAAAGGTGTTAGCTCATATTCTAAAAATGACGTTTCTTTGTTTAATTTCTTACAGATTTGCAAAAGTCCTGCCCATATTCGTGATGGTAAATCATAGAGTAACAACTTGCTCCCTCCTTTCGCTGTGGTCTGTAGAATTGAAAGAGAGAGCATACTAAGGATTATTGGAGATGAGAGGACTTGTTTCCTGTTGTGATGAGACAGCTTCTAGGGTTCCTGATGCCAGTTCCTTCACTTCTTCTTATAGGGTACTTATAGGGTACTCTTGGCTTAACTGGCAGAGGCTAGGAGGCACCAAAAACTTCCTCTTTTTCTCCCAGTTTATCCTTTACTCCTATTAGATTGGACAAAAGGAGTCCTACCACTGATAGGGCTGCAGGGATTTAAACAAGATACTCAGAACAAAGAAGAATGGCTGCGACGGATATTGGCATCCAGCCTCTGAATTGCCCTGACACAGGAAGGGAATGTGGGAGAAATGCACGGGAGGCAGAGAGCAGATGAGAGAGAGGAGGTGCTCTCAAACTCTTCTCTAATAAAGTTTCAGTGCAGGATATTGTATCAGTTTAGAACATTGAGATGGTTACAGCACAGCAGTATTTGAGGTAAAATGCATTCAGTGTTGATGCCATGTCAATGGCTATTATTAGGTGAGGAAAAGTCATTTGCTAGCTGAAATTTACAGGATTAATGACACTTCCATATTATGCTGCTAAGAGAAGTTAATTTAAATATGTATGAACATAATTCCATGCAAATGGAGTAGCATGCTGTTCATAAAAAGGATGGAAACAAAGTATGCAAATAAAACTGTAAAAGCTTGGTGTTATATCAGCTGTACATTTAGATTCTTAATATCCTTTGTCCAGCAGTGTATTTCACATTTTGAAAAGCTCATAAATAAGTAAACCAACAAACAGGATTAATGTTTTTGAATATGCTGACAGAATATCTGACATCGTGAATATATAAACATAGTAGATTATTTTTAGTAAGCTAAGTTTCCCTCTGCACACATTCCCTATATACTGTGTGTAGCTTTGTTGCACATTTTTTTCCTATAATATTAGTTTCTTTTTTAAAGAAAGTAAGAAACTGTCTAGATTTACCATAAGATTTGCTGTATATTGGCCTTTCTTATAAGATACTGTCTATTAAAAAATGAGAACACATTTGCAGAGTTATTTCAGAGGAGCTTCACTGTCACAGTAAATTTGTTGTCATTACCTTTAAACTTATTTCATCTGTGCAGAGGTGTGCCATTTGAAATAATAAGTGTCATCTTTGGAGATCTTTGAGTGTGGTGAAGAGTAAAATAATAAGAATTAGCCAATTCTCTGGAGTGAATCTTCAGTACCACAAGAAGAAAAGGAATGACAGTGCAAAAATCCCCCCCAAAAAAACCACTTTATTTTCAACCGGAAATGCAACTATTTCCCTAAAGATATTATATATTGATTTCAAAACAACAGAAACAGCTTCCTTTGGTTAACTTGAATAAAAACAAATGTAGTCTCTTAAAGTATCTTTTATAAATTAAAATTTATAAGTATGAAGAAAGAGTGAAATAGTGCGAAAGACAGGGAAAGAATGAGAAAAAGAGAGAAGGAAATATTGAAATTAATGAAATAGCCATTTTGTTAATTAAATGTTATTATGGATTGCTTCAAATCCTGAAGTAATAGTTTTCAAACTAAGTATTTTACCAGAATATTCTCTATTATATCACACATTTGTTTACACAGATGTTTTTATCACATGATGTTTTTCTCTGAGATCAGTATGTTACAGATTTTTTGCATGCTTGATTTATTTGTATATACAGCTCTGAATGACATCATACTGGTAAATCAGAAGATGTAGACAAAATTCAAACATGCTGCAGTTGCAATTAGTAGGGCGTTACTTGGGCATTAGTGTCCCTGATTACAGTTTTGCCACAGAGTGTGATACATCTGTTCTCCCAGATCATACCGAACTTCTTAACAGCAAAGTATCATTCCTAACAACAAAGTAATTCACCTGAATAGTGTGCCCTGCACAAAACACTACATGCTACCTATCATTTCTCTCTCCCCAGAGTAGAGTGAAGTATTACAGAACTAAATAAAAATAAAGACATACACTAATAATTTGATCAAGACCTAATTATTTTCTTACTTAGAAAAATAGAAGGGATATATGCCAGGTTTTGTAAGCTACAAAATAATATTATAGGAAATTTGGAGACTAAACAATAAAGTTTGAAGGAAGAACTTTTACAAAACTTTTGAAAACTTCATAGAATCATAGAATCATAGAATAGTAAGGGTTGGAAAGGACCTCAAGATCATCGAGTTCCAACCCCCCTGCCATGGGCAGGGACACCTCCCACTAAACCATGCCATCCAAGGCTATGTCCAGCCCCACCTTGAACGCCGCCAGGGATGAAGCATCCACAACCTCCCTGGGCAACCCATTCCAGTGCCCCACCACCCTCACAGTAAAGAATTTCTTCCTCATATCCAATCTAAACTTCCCCTGTTTAAGTTTAAACCCATTACCCCTTGTCCTCTCACCACAGTCCCTAATGAAGAGTCCCTCCCCAGCATCCATGGTTTTATGAATTTTGTGGCCTTTACCACCTTTAGCTATGATGTGAAATTTTCATGAATGTTCTGAAAACAGAAACGTTTCACAGGTATAGCCTGTTTTGTGTGTTTTTTGTTGTTTTGTCTTGGTTGTGTTTGTTTGTTTTAATTAAAAGAAGGATTGCTAAATGATACTAAATTTTAAAGTGGTCATTTTCTACATATAAAGTAACAATGGAAAGTTAGTCATGAGATTGAAATGTTTTAGCATCTTATCTCCAAAAATGAGCAGTGTGTATAAGTGTATTAAAAAAAAAAAAAAAAAAAAAAAAAATCTCTGAAACAGGTTCACCAACAAGGAAATTTACTCCTAATACCAGTTAGTTAGTATCTAGATATTATCTTTATAGAGCATTATGGCCTTTGAAAGTCTTTCCTACTTATTTGGAAAAAATTATCGTAGTATTCTCAAACTGGAATGAAAAATAGATTTCAAACACTAAAAAAGCTCTGCAAGTCATGTAAAAAAAAAAAAAAAAAAGGAAAATCCATAAGCACACATACTCTTCCCAGTGGCCCCGCAAACAGACATCTAGAAGATCTGTTTCATAGTGGTAAAAAGAATTGTGTATAAAAATCTTCTTCTAGAATGTGCAGTGGTACACAGTGTTAATACCAGATGATTTGTAGCACCAACAATAAAATCTGTTCTGTTTTCATCCAGTTCCTTGTTCTCCTGCCTTCTCCACCCCAGTCCCTCTGGTGGAGTTACATTTCTGTATCTAATTGAGGGCAGTGGAATATAGATGTGTATACAATATTTTAAATTGAATCCTTGATGATGCAGAGTTGCCACTGAACAACATAAAATTAGGTTTTTATTGAAGATTTTATGTTTAAATCGTGCTGAGCGATAGGAGTTTTTAATGTTTCACAATCTAAATGCTCAAAAGAGTACATTTTCTTTCTATAGATGATATATTTCTATAGTTTATATCTTACAAAGTTTTCTTTACCTGTGTGTTATTTTATACTTTTTAAACATCTTTGATTAGCTGTCAGAATTTTTTTATGGTTGTTTTTTTCTTAGAGTTGGTTAAAGAAGTTTTTTTCCATGTACCATTTTTATTTCTCCCTATACATGATACTCCTCCATAAGTCAGTTTGTTAAATCCGAACACACAATCTAAAATAATACCTACTAGGCACTGTACTCTTTTAAATTCTCCAGTCTGAAATTTTTCTTGTCTGCTGCATTATTTTAGAAATGTAACTTGGAGCTTATTCAGTTTTTATATCTATGTACTTTTATTCTGTGTGAATTCTGGTTGTATATATAGATTTTGCAGCACTATGATCCTATCTAAAGGAAAGCTTCCTCTAACACAAAGCAAAAATAAGTCTTCAGTTCTATTCCTGCAGTGATTCTTGAATTCTTGCAAATGTTGGTTATTTTCTATCTCATTTTGTTCTTAGAAAGTATGAGAATGTCCTTAAACTTCGCATATTTATTTTCTATCTAGATAGACTAAATATTGCACAATTTCAATCCTAACTGAGTAATAGATTTTACTGCATCCAGAGAACGAGTTCAAGAACTAAGGAAGTTTTCAGAGAAGTCTAGCCAAGACTTCAGGATTTCTAAAACCAAATAAAGAAAACATGATTTCTGTGTTGCAATTCGCATTAAACAAATTTACATATAAACAAAATTGCATAAGGAATCATGAACAAAATCACCACACAACTTTCTCCCTGCATTCTATAACTGCACAGAATTACAATGACGGCTCCTAATGTTATTTTCCGCAAAATGATTTTATATCCTCTGTGGTTAGACGCATGCATATAACATGCCTATTGCTGCACAACCACAGAGACACAAGTCTGCATTTTTTTCATGACTGGCTAATGAAGTTATAATTAGCATATAGTCTATCTGAAGAAGCAACCTTTTCTGTGTAGGACATCAAGTTACTGGGTCATTAGTAAAGTATTCTCATAAAGAAGCTGGATTCTCCCCAAGCGCTTTTTGTGGAGGACAGTCTTTGGCCACGGAAGTACCTGCTTAAGTTTAGCTCGCAATCAGTGGCATGCCAGTTTCAAATACTGTTCTTTCATCATTACACATGGTTATTGGTGAGAAAGAAGTTCATACTTTGGCTGAAAGCAGCATGTGATGTTAAAAAAGATGATGAAAATAATGGCTAAAGTAGGTTTTGTGTGATTATCCTCTCTTAAGAAGTTTTACTCCAAGTGCTGCTAGAATTCTGACAGTAGATGGTAATGTATTAACTGAAAAATATATTCTTTGTGGAGGAATTCTAGTTAGTTTTATTACTTAATATCAGCAGATGTTATGCAACCATAAATAATGTCTATTAAAATTGAAGACACTCATTAAGATATAAATATTTGAAATTTCCCAGATGTATGATATGATATAATGTAAAAAGGGAAGCGCTTATGGTAATGCAATATTGATAGCACTACTTCCATACTGGATTTAATTTTTTTAAAAATACTAAGTTATTATTTGGTATAAAACCAATCTGATGTTTAGAAGCTATTTTAAAGTACATGAAATGAAAGAATCTAATAGAGGACAAAGGAGAAATAGGGTGAGAAAAATCTACTTAATTTTAATCTTTGAATACAGTGCCTGACATATTCCTTTTCCTTCTTCCCCACCATTATTTATTTTGAACATCCACAAAAAGCCAATGTGAGGGAACTCCTGCAGTTTTAAAGATGCACCGGCTTTCTGAACTTTTAATGCCAGTGCTGCATTTAGCACACAAATACTCTGAAGAGTTTTAAATACTGAAAGTCCTTCAGACAAAACATAGTTCCCAAAAACAACATATAAAATATTTTGCTCACCTGGGCCCAGATCCTGACATTATGTTAAAAGGGTAATTGAGAATGAATGTTTACAGCTTTCAGCTGCTATCAGAAACATTAAATAATTAGGTTGATAGCTATAACCTTGTGTGTGTGCACATAGTAACTATAATATTGTATATCTTCAGAGTAATTGCATGAATATTTATGTTACAAGGCAGAGTTTATAGTAGCATAATTACATGCATAGTTAACTTGAAACACTGAGAAATTCTTGAATATTTTTCAAAATTAGCAACAATTAACATAAAGTTATACAGAACAATGTAGCAATAATCCCGCTTTGTCATTTAAAATATTATACTGACAATGGCATTTGTCTCATAAAATGCCATTAAAGATTAACTAAATTATTAAACCACTTAGAAAGTAGGTAAAAGCAATTGATATAATATCATTTCAAACTAGTTCAGGCTACATAAGCCCCATTGTAAGGACCTGAAATTGAAAATTACTCTATTTCAGGAATTTCAGCAATTAAAGCAGAACAGCCTACTTGTCTTATTTTGGGGTTTTTGTTGCTTGGGTTTTTTTGTTTGTTTGTTTTCTTTTTTTTTTGTTGATTTAGTAGTATACGTGACATTAGTGGAGATAAAATTGGGAAAGCTTTAGGATATTTACTGCTGTATAGAAAGCCTAAAGGAAGTGCCTTGGGTCCAAAACCTTATTATCTCCATATAGTCTATCTATCTATATATATAGTATCCCAATGTTACACTAATGGATGTCAAACCAGAACAGTTACCAAAGAATTACCTGTTTCCACAGTGAATTTTTTTATATTAACAACATGGAACAGACTTTTGTTGGTTTGCATTCTCTGCAGTTATTTGTATTTTTCATGATGGCTTTCATACCACCCATGCTAGGATGTGTTAAGCGTGTGTGAATGCTGTAATCTGGCGTCGTTTAATGCTGTTTCCTTAAATGATGGTAAAACTGAGAGAGGAAAGTTGACCCCAGTTCTGTTCATTTGCCGGAAACATCTGGCCTTTCTGTTATAAAAGAATTCATTTTTTACTGAATAGGCATAGCAAAGATAGATCTGAAAATGGCTTTCTGTTTGTTTGTTTGTTGGGTTTTATGTTCAGAAAAGCCTACACGAAAGCTTTCTTGACTGGTTGCTTCATAAGCAATCTATTTTTTCCTAAGTTGAAAAGGAGATTTAAACTTACCTTTTTTACCAGTAAATACTGCAACTACTACTTTAGAGGGGGCACACAGATCTCAGTTGAATAAAGATCATCTTCTTTGCCTCAGTGGCAGTACTGACAAAAGAAGAGAATCTGCAGAGAGTGAAAAATTCATTCTGTCAACTGGAATAAAATGTTTGCTGCCACTAAGCCAGAAATCATGGTGATTTGAGCATTATTTGTGGTTTGGTACAATAGACTTGGCTTGATTTTTGCAAAGCTATATTTCTTCTAAATGAGGGACACATGATTATATTGTAGAAATCTGTCTAGGCTATAAAGTAAAACTTTACACTACAGATAAGTATCTTAAACCCTGCATGAATCATGTTCCTGGAAACAAAAGCTCAGAAATGGTTACTTTATTTTTTTAACTGTAAGTTATAGTAATATTTTTCATTACTGTCTGTTAGAAAATCCAGAGTTATTATCTCTGAGTCCCATTCTTCTCACCCAAAAGAGAAAATTACTAATTCATGAAGAGTTTAAAATAAGAATGTAGGGAAAAATAAACACCATTGAACCATAAGTCCTATTAAACATGACACACAGATATGAAACCAACGTTGAGGTATGCTTTGCCTTCATTTTAAAGGAAAATATTCACCACATTTATCTTATTTATAATGTCAGTCCATTCTCTGCATTGCATCAAAAGAATGAGGGTTATCTTCTGTTTCAAGACCTCAGGAGATGGTGGTGGTCCTTATGTTTCTGTGAGATAAAACTTAAACAGTTGTTAAAGAAGTTTCTAAAAGTCCATTGTCCTGATGTAAAAATCATTTGACATTTTCAAATTAAGACACAATTGTAAGAATGAATAAACATGACCTTGGCTCATCAAACCAGTTTTGCTTTAACATTTTAAGTTGTGGGGTTTTCTTTTCTCTTACATTGTAAGGTTCCCAAGAATTTATGAGAAAGTTATTTTGAAAGAAAAAGTTCTAATTGTTTTCAAAGTATCAGAATATTCATTCTGATGCTTAAAAAACAAACAAACAAACAAACAAACAAACAAACAAAAAAACACAAAAGGAAACATCTCTTGAATTCATGAATTTCCCAAATAGAAAAATTAAGTTCATCATTAGCTCTCCAGACTATGAATTTGTGATTCTTGTATGTGCTTACATTGCTTTATGCATAATGTATTTCTCCCATATTTTCTTTAATGTATATAGTTAGTATTTAATTTCTACTGACCGTTATTTATGAGAAACCATGTTTAGTTATAAATGCTGTTCAGCAGATACTCTTTTCTCCCTCTATTATTGTTTTATAATACTAAATATGACAGGGTGGAGGAAAATAGTACACAATATAGTGCCTGATCATCATATAACACTTTTATGATATAAGTAAAATATTCAGAAGCATTTGAGATTTTAAAGCAAACTTTTGCTTCTTAATTCATGGAAAACACCTTTGTAATTGTACTCACTGTACTTACTTAAAATAACAATGCTAAGTATGTGGCATATTTTCATTTTTTAAACTCCAGTCTTCTGCTTTAAGATATTTATTTCCTATTCCATTCTGATGTAATATTGATGTCCGACCTTGAGGGGTTTTTGTGTTTATTAAAAATCAAATTCCTTTATGCAGAAACAAAGCTTTTCAGTTACCTTAAAGTAGCACTAGTAAAAAAGATGGTTGGCTGATAGATACATACCTTGCTCGAGGTATTTTAACTAATTATTAAACTTAAGTATCCATCCCTGAATTTTTTTATAGTAAATATGGAAAAGTAAAATTAATATTGCAAAATTTTTTTGCTCAGCTATCACATGATGTAAAAAGAATTTGTTTCATACTTCATTTCTGTTTAAATACTTCTTTTTAATGAAGTGTTCTGTATTGTTTACATTATAATATACAACACAGTTGTGCACATTTTAAAGACAAAGGAAATTAAAGAGTAAGAAAAGAATTATTTCTTGGGAAATTGATTACCTTCTTTATTTTTTTCTTTTAAAATTTAACTTTGAAGCAGATTTTTCCTTGCATTTAAAAATGAGAATGTTAGGTCAGTTCCCCTCTATCTGCAATAAACAATGTTTCAGTGTTTATCTGCTAGACCAGACTTCTTTTCTATTGACTTACACAGATTTTAATATGGTCTCTTGCCAGTGTATTAATAAAAGTTCTAAATAATAATTTGAGTACAAAGTGTCTCATTGATCACTGCCAAGTAACACACAGAAGTGCCAGGATAAAATAAGAGTGGGACATATATGCTAATCTAGCATAATTTTAAGTAATTTTTTGGTCAACCTTTTTTTCAGGAATTCTGAGAGCTACATCTCTCAATGGCTTCAAAGGAAGTTCTCAGTATTTCCACACAATACTCCTTAGGGATAAGTTCTGCTACCCTTCCAGTTTTCTTGACACCTAAAGTTGGAAATTGTTTCTGGCTGTAAACAGATGGTGGTTTTCCTTCTATGCAGTGTCCTTAACTAAAAGATGCAGAGTGAATGTGCTGCAGTTAACTCTTCACATGTCCCTTGTCTCCACAGCCTACACTAATTCTACAAAATTTCTCCTTCCAGAGAAAATTATATTTAGTTGCTATAACCTTTAAGTAAAAAGAATTTGGCAGTACATTTAGCTTCATTGTGCTGTTCAGATTATTCTCATTGTTAATGTCTGAAGGAAATTAATGTCAAAAATTTGGCCTCAAAAATATTCTGTTGCTTTGTCAGTATATATCCAGGTATGTGTTTTTTTCTTTCTGCTGAGGGAATAGTAATCCAATTTGAATAAAAAGTGTTGTGCTAATTCAAAAGAGCCAACAAAATATTTTTTGCTTCCAACTCTTAAGATTAGTGATTGGAGCACATACAATTTCAAGATCAGTTTGCCAGTTTTTTCCATTTTATATATGAGGCAGAAATGTCACACAACCTAAACTTAACAAGGCAGGATTAAGTACTCTAATACAAATGGTTTTGAGATAATTCTGTGTAATTTAATCAGAAAAAGATGAAAGGACACATTTGGTGAATTCATGGCAAATTTGCTGAAATGTCATAAAGAATGCCTTTTTCTTAAGTTAAGTATGGCTATATATGCTTAAACACAAATATGCTCCATGTTCCTAACCATGACTCTTAAATTTCACACCACCTAAAAGCATTTATCTGCTATTCTTATTGCTTAGCAGGTCGAGGGAGGTGATCCTGCCCCTCTACTCTGCTCTCGTGAGAACTCACTTGGAGTATTGTGTGCAGTTCCAGTGTCCTCAACACAAAAAGGACATGGAACTGTTAGAACAAGTGTAGAGGAGGGCCACGAGGATGATCAGAGGACTGGAGCACCTCTCGTATGAAGATAGGCTGAGAAAATTGGGGCTGTTCAGCCTGCAGAAGAGAAGGCTGCGTGGAGACCTCCTAGCAGCCTTCCAATACCTGAAGGGGGCCTATAGGGATGCTGGGGAGGGACTCTTCATTAGGGACTGTGGTGAGAGGACAAGGGGTAATGGGTTTAAACTTAAACAGGGGAAGTTTAGATTGGATCTGAGGAAGAAATTCTTTACTGTGAGGGTGGTGAGGCCCTGGAATGGGTTGCCCAGGGAGGTTGTGGATGCTTCATCCCTGGCGGAGTTCAAGGTGGGGTTGGACATAGCCTTGGATGGCATGGTTTAGTGGGAGGTGTCCCTGCCCATGGCAGGTGGGTTGGAACTCGATGATCTTGAGGTCCTTTCCAACCCTTACTATTCTATGATTCTATGACTCTGTGCTGTTAAAGGTTCTTCACATATCTGTAGTAAGTGGGCAGCATGATTGTTCCTTCACAGAAATTTATATCATCAGTGCTAGTTTTAAAAAATATTCCTGCCCTCTTTTGACCCTACTTAAAGGAAATATTATTTCATTATTAAATAGTTTCATTTTCTCAAAGGTTTGTCATGAAAGAGAATTGTTATGAACCTAACTATATATCACTGAAAAAATATAATCTTTTGGACATTAAAGTCCCTCTCTTGATCTAGATTAGGAGCAATAAACTTCAAGCTGATTATAGACTGCAAACAATTTGGGTTTTTTTAATAATATGTAATTATATTGATAAAGTAAAAGTAGTTTGGGGTTTGTGTCCCATATGGCTTTATTACTATATCAATACTATATTAGCAGCTGAGTTTGTAAAGTTGATTTTTAGATGTAAGAAGGTTAGGGCCAAAAAGCTTATGACTACAAGTACGTGATTTCTTAGTCTGGGTTGCAGTGAGTTTGAAATCTCATATTATGCTGGAAAAATGGATTATTTCAGTGAAAAAGGAACCTTACTTTATTATTCAGTATTGATGTTAAGAACTTTACCAGTGTGATATTTACATCAAAGCAACATATACTAAACAGATTGAAAAGTAAGAAATTCAAACTGTGTGAAATACTGCAATAAAATATAGCTGTCAAAAGTTTTCCTGGTGAATATCTATTTGTTAAGGAATTATGCACCCAAGGAAACACAATGCAGACAGGGCTTCTTTTGGAACACCATCAATGTTTATGGAAAATGGAACCAGCTGTAGAAAAAAAGGAAGTATAAACTCAAACTAATTTTTTAATGAATAATTTTTAAAATCTCTCAAATTTTATTCTTATCAGTGTTTGCAAATATCACAAGCATTTAATAGATATCTTCATGAACAGGCTTTAAAACCTGCAGGATTATGTGCCAGCATGAAACTAGAACTGGAGGCCTTAGAATTTACATAATCTATGGTATCTTCCCTTTCAAAGGAAGACATTGAAATTTTTAGATTTCATTACAAGATGGAAAGCAATAAAAATCTTCCACAAAGTAGAAGTAGCTTTATTTTTGTAGTAATATTTGTGAATAATAAACTGATTTACCGGGGGGGAGGGAGGAGGGAAAAAAGTAATATAGATACACACAGAAATATCTTTTCTCTTGTCCTGTGCAAACATGTAAATATACTTCCACAGAGATTTCTGTGAGATGTGTTATGTCTGATTTGCATTATGAGGGTAGTGAGTCACTGGAACAGGTTGCCCAAATAAGTGGTAAATCCTCCGTTCCTGGCAGTGTTCAAGGCCAGGTTGGACAGAGTCTTGGGTAACATGGTCTCGTGTGAGGTGTCCCTGCCTATGGCAGGGGGATTGGAACTGGATGATCTTAAGCTCTTTTCCAACCCTAACTATTCTATAATTCTTTGATTTCCTCTGCTACCTATACAGAGCTAGAAATCGTTAGTTAGGTGTTTTTCTTTAGCTTAAGATCAACAATTACATTTTTTTAAAACATTTTATGTGGCATAGGTCAAACCATGAAGTTGTCTTTGACAGACTTACAATAGTTTATAATTATTTTAGAACAGCAGAATCCGCACATTTTATTCTCTAGACATAGGCAAGACTGAAAAGGGACTAGCATTGCAGCACCTTAAGAGATTTTTTCCGTATTTTATGATACTTGAAAAGAGATGGGGTTTTGCATTTTAGAAGGAAAAGCTAGCAACATACATGTGGAATCTTTGTTTTTACAAGCATAGCTATCACAACAAAGTATAGAGTTTTGTTTTTTTTTTTCTTTCACCTTTCTGATTTATGGTATTTTGGGCTGATAAGCTTGTAAAATTCATGCTTTGATTTGCTGCTGTTCGTCTAAACCAAAGTTCAAAGAACAGGGGCATATCTCATTGCAATTTAAATAGTTATGTAATTGTTAGGGGAATATAATGACTGAAATTATATGATTTTTCATATCTTAATTCTGGAGGATTGGCATAATTTTTGTTTCTTCCAAAGTCAAACTCAAAGAGAACTTAATTGTCGTGGTTTAAGTCTATAAACCCATACAGCCGCTCTCTCACTCACTCCCCACTCTTTCTTCCCTCCGCTCCTAGAGGGACGGGAAGGAGAATCGAAAGAATGCAACTCCCACAGGTTGAGATAAGAACAGTTTAGTAACTAAGGTATAACACAAACCACTGCTGCTACCACCAGTAATAATAATGACAAGGCAGATACAAGGAAAAGGAGAATACAATAGCTCACCATCAAATATCAAGCCCGACCACCCAGTGCACCCCCACCAGTAACAATAATGACAAGGCAAATACAAGGGAAGGATACAATTGCTCACCACCCAGTATCAAACCGTGCACCCCCACCAGTGCACGCCCACCACCCTTCTGGGTCTCTGCTCTCCGTTTCTACATCCTGGACATGACGTGCTGTGGTATGGAATAATCTCTTTGGTTTGTCTGGGTCAGGTGTCCTGTCGCTCCTTCCTCCTGGCTTCCCCTCCTCCCTAGCAGAGCATGAGGCTCACAAAGTCCTTGGCCAGCCTAAACATCACCCAGCAGTAACTGAAAACACTGGTGTTATCAGCGCTGTTCTCAGGCCCAAAATCAAAAACACAGAGCTGCACCAGCTACCAAGTAGGAGAAAAAAATGACTGCTGCTGCTGAACCCAGGACATTCCACCCCTTATTCCATACCATTCACGTCATCCTCAGATCCCACATTTTTTCAATATACCATAACATGTGTATATATATATATATATATCCACACACACAGAGGGAGAGAGATCATCCATTTGTGCATTGACCAATCCCTATAAAGCTGCTGAGTCCATCCCGTCCATGAAGTCGGACTCCATCTTTTGTAACAGTCTTTCAGAGCAGGAGGGGCTGTGTGCAGTCTTCGCACTCGTGAATAACCTGGGCAATAGTGTCCATTGCTAAGTCCACCCCTCGATCATGAGTCCATCTGTATGTTGCATCTCTGCCCTGATGGCCTAAAGTGTCGTAGGCCCACCAGGCTCAAAATAATTCACTCTCCCCTCCAGCAGTTTCTGCAGCTTGTCGTTGGGGACTCCATACAGCTGCCTTCCATCTCCAATGCTTCCAAAGCACTGGAGGGGCCCAGAGGACTAGATACTCGCCCATACTGTCCCACACACCCTGCCACTCATGACTGTCCATCCTTGGGGAAAATCTCTTGGTCACCCTGCATCGCAGTCTAGCCACAGGTAATGCCCACACCCCACTCTGGTTAACTCTCAGGACCAGACGAAATGGTTGTGGGTAAAACACACTCTGTATGCATGCCAACATGGTGATCCCCACCAGAACCAGCAGGCAGGTCTCAAGGGTACCCAAAGGCCATTGAAACCCTTCAGAACTCTCAAATGAGGCTGCTGTACTTGTCACTGGGGCTGCTGTAGCTGCTGTGCTTGCCGGCTCTCTCACCACCAGCTGCTCTTTGTCTGAGTCCAGATCTTCCTCCTCTGCCTTGCTGGGAAGTGCTGCGTCGTCTCCTGCGTCCTCCTGGGGCTCGGGCTCAGCCTCGGGCTTGGGCTTCTCCACGCCTCCCTCCCGCTGCTCGGCAGCTGCGGGGCTGGGATCGGCCGCCGCCCCCCCTCGCCGCTCGGGAGCTGCGGGGTTCGGCTCCTCTGCCGTCTCCCACTTCCCGGCCTCTTGATCCCCCGCGCCGGTCTCCCGGGCCGTTTCGCCCGCCGGCGGCTCCCGGGGCCGCCCCCCCTCGGCTCCGCACAGCCTCTCAAAGACGGAGGCGAAAATGAGGGCCTGGACGGTAAAGAGCAGCCGAGCTGTCAGGTACAAGTCCACATCCACATCCATGTCCCCGTCCGCCCCTCCCTGCTTCTGGAGCCCACCCGTATCACAAGCCATTCCAATAAAGGACACTGAAACAAGAATCTTAGCCCAAAACTCATATCTGAATGCTAAGATAACAGATATCGGCTGTAAGTAAGGTACAACAGACTGAAACCATGAACTCAAGAGCAACAATTTTGAGAGCAAATAAATCAGCATTGTAACGAGTGGCTATTAATCCTGTCATTATCTCAACCCTTCGAGCCCCACGTTGGGCGCCAAAAAGAACTGTCGTGGTTTAAGTCTATAAACCCATACAGCCGCTCTCTCACTCACTCCCCACTCTTTCTTCCCTCCGCTCCTAGAGGGACGGGAAGGAGAATCGAAAGAATGCAACTCCCACAGGTTGAGATAAGAACAGTTTAGTAACTAAGGTATAACACAAACCACTGCTGCTACCACCAGTAATAATAATGACAAGGCAGATACAAGGAAAAGGAGAATACAATAGCTCACCATCAAATATCAAGCCCGACCACCCAGTGCACCCCCACCAGTAACAATAATGACAAGGCAAATACAAGGGAAGGATACAATTGCTCACCACCCAATATCAAACCGTGCACCCCCACCAGTGCACGCCCACCACCCTTCTGGGTCTCTGCTCTCTGTTTCTACATCCTGGACATGACGTGCTGTGGTATGGAATAATCTCTTTGGTTTGTCTGGGTCAGGTGTCCTGTCGCTCCTTCCTCCTGGCTTCCCCTCCTCCCTAGCAGAGCATGAGGCTCACAAAGTCCTTGGCCAGCCTAAACATCACCCAGCAGTAACTGAAAACACTGGTGTTATCAGCGCTGTTCTCAGGCCCAAAATCAAAAACACAGAGCTGCACCAGCTACCAAGTAGGAGAAAAAAATGACTGCTGCTGCTGAACCCAGGACATTAATTTAGGAAACTATGCTTTCAGAAGTATTCAAAGCTCATTTCCAGTATAATACACACCCGAGCAGAATAATCTTTAATGTAACAACTTCCCTTTGCTTGGCATCAGAGCAGACATCTGTCCCATGTATGATCTAGAACTATACTAGCTGTGAGAAATATCAAAACAACTGGATCCATGTAATTACATATTCTTCTCCTGGGCTTACTCCTACATTAATAACCACCTAGAAGAGATCAGCCCAGGAGGTGGATGAACACTTCTGCATGACTGATAGCTTGCATGTAAGAGTTAAATCTACCAGGATCAATAGCACAGAGGTTATGCATTGCCCTCAGAGCCACTTAGTTTTATTTTGTGCCTTTTCGGCAGTGTTGAACAAATAAAAACATTATTCAACAGACTGGAAAAGAAACTTCACAAAGGAATGAAAAAAATGTAACAAATATTTTTAGGATTTTCTGAAGCAGTTTCAAATTCTCTAAAGTTAATGAAAGCTTTCTCTACTGACTAACTTTCAATTCAGTTCAGGCTGTATTTTCATAATAGACTACTAAAGAGCTCCTTAATTGAATAGTTAAAAAGAAGAAGAAGAAAAAAAAAGAACTTCAGACTGAAAGACAAGTTTTTTATATATTCTATGTGTGAAAAGAAATATCCTTATTAAAAGGATGATTAACCTTTGGTGTAAATAATCAAAGTGGATTCTTTTCCTACCAGCATACCCTGGGTGACAGATTTTAAGTACGTGTTATTTTGAAACTGTCTATATGTGGAAGTTAATGAGGAGAAGGAATTTATTTATTTTACTGTTGCCATTCTTACAGTGACTCTCTCTATAACCTCCTGTTTGACAAAGAAAACATCCTACTAAAGAAAACTTTAATGTATTTTATTTTTATACAGTTCCCAAGTATAACAAAATCCATTTTACAGCAGCACTCTTACAGCAGATTAGGAGTGCTTTTCTGCAGAGTTAAGGAGAGGAATTAGTGGCCTATTATTTTACATTTGATCTCATTCCTCATTTATTTCCCCATGTATACAAGCCTAGTCAAACACAGCTTTCTTTTTTTTATGTATGGACAACTGTTAGATTATTTCAGCCTGTAATAGTGAATGAGACAAACAGTAGCTTCTAACCTTGAGTTCCCTGAATATATACAATTCTTGGCAAAGAAATTATCTCAGTTTTTTTCATTACCACTTATATTTTCTGGTGTCTTAATGAATTCCAACAGTATGCCTTGTTAATGCTGTTGCTGGAAATACAGATGAAGCAGTGCACTTTGCAAGGCATTATAAGGATAATACTGCTTGTTGACATTATTTACACATTTATTAACAAGAGATTCTTTGGTTATTGATGGCACATTATAGTCACTCTAAAGTAATAGTATGAGCTATGCTGTCTACTGATGCTGGGCAGAAGGTTTGTTGGAGGGGGGAGATGCAGGGTGTTTTGTTTTTATTATTGCCCCTCTAATACAAATAACTGTTCTACTGACACCTCTAGTCTGTGTTTTTGCGTGATATAGCTCAGTCTTTTAATTTACTTTTGTCTTATGTGGCCAGGGATTCTGTAACTTTTAAACTTATACTCAGGAACTTCTGAGTGGTTGAGACATTCATTTGCAATGAATCCTTTAAAAACATACTATCTTGTAACTGCAAAATATCTCCATACAAAACTAGCAACTAATTTAACCCTCATAATTGATCTGATCACTTCTGTGTTTCATAAGACTCAGCTGCCTGAAGCCTTCTCTTTGTACAAAAATCTTTGGTTCCCAGTCTTTTTTTCTTGAAAATCTAATTAACAGTATTCTTTTAAACAAGAAGATTACTTTCTGTGAGCAATTAACTGAATTTCAGCCTGCTTTAAACTTTTCAATATAGCAATGAATATTTATAAACTTAATAGAACTTCACCCTGGTCGGCAATCCCTTTAATCTTATTTGAAGCAGCATGGGGCCCAAGTCTCACTGGATTAACATCATATTTTCTTTTGGCACACATATACAAAAAAATAATTTCCTTGAAATGAAATATTTGACAAACTCTTTTCCAAACCTATGACAGTTCAAAGTCTTCTTCAGCAAAACTGAAGTGTATATATCCATATTATCTGGGGCTCCATGCTGTGATTCAACAATGATCTCTCAAGTTCATATGCACTTTTCTGCACCATTAGCACCTGCTGTCTTGCAAATATCAATCACAGAACAAAATGTGCAGTAACTTTGGTCCTAAAATGTAAGCCAAACAGAGTAAAGGTCTGCTACAGACAAAATATAAAAAAGAATCAAAAAATAAAAGCAGACATCCAGGAAGCGAAGAAGCAAGCTGGAATAGAACCAAAGAAATACTTTCAGTACTGAATTTCCTGTCTCATTTTGCTTTATCTCCTCCATGTGAAAAGTCATTATTATGAAATTGCTTTTGAAGTAATCTGGTTTACATTCTCAAACCAAATGGATACTGCAAACACTTTTCTAGTAATTTCTACATTATTGCCACATATGCAAAATGCATGAGAGCTGGTTTTAGTGCTTTTTTTTCACTTTTCCTCTCATTAACTCTGCCATCTCATTTGTGCGTGAAGAACTGTCTTGACTAATTTTACTGTTTCTGATATGTTTACTAGATGAACTCCTTTCATTTCTTCGCCTCTGCGTTTCTCACTTGTCTGAGCCTATTCCTCAAGATTTTCTTTTCATATGTCCTTTTACTCTGCAGTCTTTGTTTTGTGCTTTCACTGGGGATAGAGACATCCTTGTGAAAAATATGTTCGTTTTAATGAACTCTGTTGTTTCTGCAGGTGATTTGACAGTACCTGCCTGTCAGAAAGATAGGTGGGCTGCAGCTTGATCATCTAGTGTAAGAAAGAAAATAGGATCCAGATCTTTAGGATCATATAATAGCTACATTTTGTGTAAGAGGTGATTTCAATGCAAAGAACTTTTCAAGAGTAACAGAGTAAACATAGAATACTCATTTGTCTCTGTAAGAAGGGGCTGCTTTAGGTGGTGCACGTTCCAAATGGATCTGCACAGATTCTGCACATCTGATGCATACAGAGCATGTCATACTTGGTGCACAATCTGATCCTATTTCACAGCTACAGCAGAGTAAGTTATCTCACAACCACTTTGAAACTGAAGAAAACTCAAATGAGCAATGAGGTGACACAGCTTTGTCCAAAACCTTGAAAACTCAGATCACACAGGGCAGAGTATTGCATAGAAAAGTAGTTGATGAAGAAGACCAACTAACTAGGCTAGAAAGGGATGGATACAAAACCAGGAACAATTCTAGCAAAGGTAGAAAAAGCATGTAAAACTTGGACTCTGTGGGTTCTTACAAAACTTCTGTCATGAAAAGTAAATACCACTTGACCTCGGATAGGGACATATGCGTGTAACACTACAGTGTTATACATACCTGTATACACTATACTGACAATCATCAAACAACTGTTTTTATCCTTCCATTAAATAAACTGCAGTTGTCAAATAGAAGCCAAGCTATTCTTTTGTTTTGGAGTTCTAGGGGATTTTGTGGCAAGCTCCTGCCAAGGGTATATATCCTTTTTCAGGGTAGTACTGTGCAACTATAAAGGTTGAAGTTCACACAGGAAAACAAATTAACTAAAACCTGAAAGACCAAATTCAGTAGGGTTTCAGTAATCCCATAAGAAAGAATTCTTGCAAGTGGAATTACACTGTTACTGCCTTTGCAACTGTCAACTAGTACTCAATACTAAAGCTAAAATACACAAATTCCTGATTATGCAACCAATATTCAATCTGATTTTGCAAAACAACTTTATGAAATACAAACTCTGAGAAGGATTTTTGGTTCCCGATAAAAAATGCACACCTCACCTCTGAGTGTAGCTGAGTACAAGTGTTTAAGAAAATGTGCAAGGATAGAAAAGCTGATGTTAGTCATGTACAGCTTCTATGCTGTTGCATATGACCTTATTTCTTACAGTATCTCTAAAAAATTCATAGAGACTGTTTGGGGTGTTTGGCACTTTTTTTTTTTCCTTCTTTTATCCTTTCTTTTTTGCCACAGGTCAGAAGAAGGGAGAAAAGAATTAATATACGGGAACATCACAAGTTACATGAGATGTCATTTGCAGCCTCTGTGTTAGAAACAGAGCCCCCAACACACAGGCCTTGACTGCCTGTCTGCCATCAGGAATTTATGGGTTCTAGTGTAGTGATGAAGGTGGTAGAAATTGGGAAAAGACACAGACCTATCTAATTAGATCATAAGCATAAATGTGACATCACGTGGGATATTGTATCATTATCTGCATGGCAAAAAAAAAGTAACATCTATGCCAGTGCCTACTTTTTAGTTAATTCACAGTTAAATTAAAAAAAAAATATTTTTCCTGATAAAAATCAAGTATTTAAGGTAAAATATTATAATCTATCAGTTTTTTTTTCTCAAAGACACAAACAAAACCATTTGCTAGCTATTATACTAGCACATCACAGATTTCTCTAATGTTTAAGGGTATTTCTGTTAGGGGTAATACAAATTGCTATCAATTCTCAGATGTTGGCAAGTAAAGGAAGAACTTTTTGTCACATCAGACTTTTCTTCTGACATGCAATTTTTTTATTTTTTTTTATTGGTATTGACCTATCTCTACTAAAAAAAAAAAAAATAAAATTTAGTTGATATGTGTTTATTTTACAACTATTTTTAATGTGTTATTTTTCCATGTTTGTTCTTTTGTAAACCCAATAGCTCTCACACAGTCTACCTGAAAAGACATTTGGCACAAAGGGCATTGAGCTTCAGGATCTTTAAATGCAACATTTCAGGTTTAAGAAATCGGATTTTGCTAAGAAAATTTAAATTCATGGGGAAAAATCCTAACCAGTGTTACCAGCTGCAGTTACTTTCAGATGTTTTGTAGACTATGTCTTGATGCATACCCTTCCTGCTCTGTTATCTTAACACGCGATCAGAATTTAGGCAAAAGTGTGACACAATTCCATAATACATGTCACCCAAACCTAAACTGAATTTCAGAAGAAAAAGTTGTGGGGTTTGTTTTTTTATTTCACAATTTTCTCCAGGCCAAATTTCAAAAACTTGCTCTGAACAGTTAAGGTGCAGAGCTTTTAATAATCTAAAAAGTGCTTTAAAAGTATGAAAGGCAGACTTTCTAAAATGTCTTATTCCCACAAGCCAGCATAAACTCGCTTTGCTGTCTAGGTGTAGGCTACTTCTGCAGCCCTAATGAAGAGGGGAATAAGAATTATCCTTCAATCTTCATAATATCTGTAAAGTTCAGAATTTCACTCTTAATGAGCAAATGATGTGAACTGGTAATTAGAGCAGTCTCAAACACTCTCACACAGAATGTTGAGGAAAAGCTTCCTTAGGAAATTTTAACTGGTTGCCATTTTGTAGATAAGCCTGAGTTTTGATTGATTAAGAATGGATAATTTTTGGCTTGAGTAATACATACAGTCTTCTTTCAGTTAAAAAGTAGAGAAAGTAGCTATAGTCTGATGAAGTTACTCCTAATTTACCATGATTACAAAGTTTTTCATTCTAGCCTTTAAATTCTTGCTGTCTTACGAAAGCAAATCACTTATTAAATCAAATCTCCTGTTACATTAAGCTCTGTGCCTGGTTACTGTGTTCTGACATTTTCTTTCCTTTATCCCATACATTCACATGTAATAGCTAACACTTAAAAACTAGGTAAATTGCTAATGAAGTATCTTACACTACTAATTTCAGTGTTTTCTGCATGCCCCCATACTTTTTCTGCCCTGTGCAAATAATTTTTTTATGCTTTCAAGGTCAAAGAGGATAAATGTTATTTTTGCAATATCCTCTAATGTAACACATCTATTGCAAATTGTTTTAAATTGATTGCATAGACACAGTCCCTCGGGATCTGCATTTTACCTTTAATCCAAGACTGTTGTTATCTTCAGTAGTCCTTGTCCAATTCTAGTCATAATTCTGACAAGCCTATTACTTTGACTGATGTTTGATTTTGATAGCAAACCAGTGTGTCATTTTATTACCAAAAATCAGCACATTTTATTTCCTATCATTTCTCTAGTGATATTCACTAACTTATTTCAGATGCCATAGTGTTTTAAAATTGCCCAGAGGCATTACTGTCCTTATTTTCAATTGTCTTTTAAAAGGAAAAAAGGATAACTCCATCAGCTGAGTGCATTTCCTTTTTATTTTTCCCAATGTAATAGAACAAATGTATCATTTTAAGATAATTCTGAGAGTTTTACAACTGCACCACTTAGATTCTGGAGGCATAATTCATCGTTATTCTGCTTGCAGTTGCCAAGGTGTTTTAGTCCAAATCTTTTTAAAATTTTATTTATGAGGTTTATTTTAATTTTCATTGCTGGTCTGTGAATAGGACAAAATACACAATTTCATAATTTTCTGTACACCATTATATAAAAAAAGATGGATTTTTCTACTGATACCTAATTATAGTACCTGTTTCTTTTAAGAATGCACTTCTTAATTCAGCATATTTTCTTAATAAAGTTCTCTGAAATTCTTATTGAAGTTAGGAGCATTATTGTTGCTATGATGCTCTGTCTTAAATCTATCATAAAATCTGTGTTGAAAAGCTCAAAAGATTTTCCTCCTTGCTAAACTATAAATATTCATTGCTCCTCTAGGTGTCCTGGACAAAAGATCACAGAGAAACAAGAGTGTATCAAGAAGAGAACAGAGATTCAGAAAATCTGAATCCAATTTGTGCATAATTAGAAAGTCTTACAACAGCAAGCCACTTAATTGTTCTTTGAAACAGAAACAAAACCTCTCTCTCGTCTGACTGTTAACTCTAGGACAAAAAGCCTATCTCTTTTTCTGTGTATTATACAGCATCTAATCATAATTTGGGTTTATTGTATAAAATATTATCTTGCCAATCTTTACAGGGAACAGTAAGCAAAACCAGATATTGTTATTAGAATCATAGAATCATAGAATCATAGAATCATAGAATAGCTAGGGTTGGAAAGGACCTCAAGATCATCGAGTTCTGACCCCCCTGCCATGGGCAGGGACACCTCCCACTAAACCATGCCATCCAAGGCTATGTCCAACCCCACCTTGAATGCCGCCAGGGATGAAGCATTCACAACATCCTAGGCAATCCATTCCAGGGCCTCACCACCCTCACAGTAAAGAATTTCTTCCTCATTTCCAATCTAAACTTCCCCTGTTTAAGTTTGAACCCGTTACCCCTTGTCGTCTCACTACAGCCCCTAATGAAGAGTCCCTCCCCAGCATCCCTATAGGCCCCCTTCAGACATTGGAAGGCTGCTATGAGGTCTCCACGCAGCCTTCTCTTCTCCAGGCTGAACAGTCCCAATTTTCTCAGCCTACCTTCATATAGCAGGTGATCTAGTCCCCTGATCATCCTCGTGACCCTCCTCTGCACTTGTTCCAACAATTCCATGTCCTTTTTATGTTGAGGACACTGGAACTGCACACAATACTCCAAGTGAGGTCTCACGAGAGCAGAGTAGAGGGGCAAGATCACCTCCTTCAACCTGCCGGTCACACTCCTTTTGATGCAGCCCTGTATACGGTTGGCTTTCTGGGCTGCAAGCGCACACTGCCGGCTCATGTTAATTTTTTTCATTTTGACCAACACTCCCAAGTCCTTCTCCGCAGGGCTGCTCTGAATCTCTTCTCTTATTCCACAATAGCACTTCCATATGTCTTCTGATTTCTACTTTTTAACTATCTTTATAATATGTTAAGATTTAAATACTGATTTATTTTTTTTCTTTTCAAGGGGCTTTTCAGTCTCTCATGCTCTGCCAGTAAAGAGGGGCACAGGAAGCTGGAGGGAGCAGAGACAGGACACCTGACCCAAATTAGCCAAAGGGGTATTCCATACCACAGCATGTCATGCCCAGTTATAAACTGAGGGGAGTTACCCAGAAGGCCCAGATCGTTGCTTGTGTTGGGTTGGGTTGGGTTGGGTATTGGTCAGTGAGTGGTAAGCAATCGTATTGTGCATCACTTGGGTTTACTATTCTCTTTCCTTTTCCCTTGTAGTTTTATATTCTTTTCCCTTGTTATTTCCATTAGTAGTAGTAGTTTTGTATTAGTATATTGTACTTTAATTATTAAAGTGTTCTCATTTTAGCCTGTGGGCTTTAAACTTTTTTGCTTCTCCTCCCCATCCCAACTGGTGAGGGGAGAAAGAAAGGAGAGTGAGCAGGTGGCTGTGTGGGACCTAGTTGACCACTGGGGTTAAACCGCAACCCTGTTCAAAGAAAGGTAACTCCCATAAATGGTTTGAGGACATAAGTGCTATAATGAATATCTTCAACACAGGAGAAAGAGTCAATATCTCAAGTATGCTCCCCAGTTATGAATCTTATAGTACTGTAAATCTCTTCCTTGTTAAAAGGAGAATTTAAAACTCCAGAAGGTTACACATGAAAGCTACACATGATCTAACAGTTCTTAATTAAATTTTCCATTGCTATTACAGTCAGTAATGAGTAGGAAAGTAGAGTATGAGCCGGAAAACTCTATGGCTTAGATGAGCCACCTGAGGTGTCTAATATGGAATTTACACATCATTACCCTTTCCTCAGATATTTAGATTTCCATCTACTTTGAACTTTTTATTTTAGGAGTCCATTGCATGTGTTTATAGCATTTTTTATTATTATTTTTTTTTTTTTAGTTCGACCAGTTTATCTCTTCCAGCTTCCTACAGGACTGTTTATTTGCACTTCGAGATTATTTTCCTACAGGTGAGTGAAAAGGAAATCAGTTATCATTTTAGTACAGCATTGCTTTTTTTTTTTTTTTTTTCATTTAAAATCAAGTGACAGCACAGGAGAAATGATTCTGGTGCAGCACCATTATAGCTGGAGGCTATAATCAATTTCAGACAGTTTTTTATAGTATTTTCTAAACTGTATTCTCTTTTACTAATGCCATTGATGTACTAGCTGATATATTTCTGCCTAAGAAGCATATTTACGGGTGCAGGTTAGTCTTCCGTTACTCCTGGGCAGAGATCCAAAAGGTAGCATAACCATTGCTTTCTTTAGTGCACTTGCTACCACTTGCAATTCTGTAGTCCAGCATTTTGTGGGTACAGTAAGTCTTCTCACCCTTCAGTAAGTGAATCACAGAATCACAGATTTGGAAGGCATCTCTGAAGCTCATATGGCAAAACACCCTGCTTAAAACAGGATCAGCTAGAGAAGGTTACTCAGAATCATGTTGCAAGGTTTTGAGCAACTGAAAAGGATAAACTCCACATCTTCCCTATGCCATCTCTTTGGTATTCAACTACCCTCACAGTATATACTGTCAACATTTCTTGTTTTACTACTTTGCACCCATTACCTCTTGTCATGCCACCAGGTACCACTGAGAAGAGCCTAGCGTTGTCATCCTTGCTTCTCCCATTGGGTACTCTTTGCAAATTGCATAATGATAGTCCAGATAAAGTGCTGACTGCTAGGAGCCAAGATGACACCCTAAGTAAAAGGTACCTTTATACTTGTCCTGTTTCTGCTATTCTTTTCCTAAATACCTCAGTCTGTTCTCTCTGTCAGAGATGGAAGAGTGAAGAGAGAATCTCTGTTCAATAACAATTCTTTTACAACTCTGTATGTAAGCTACTCTGGGAAACAAAAATATTGCAATGTTACAGAAAGCTCAGACCATTGAGGTAGAATGGCTGGTTTCTAGTCATGCATTATAGAGAACAGGTTTTCTATCTTCATAAAATTCTGAGTTTCCATCAAGAGTATGGTTTGATAGTCCTAGAGCATTAAAGCTATATACGGGGATTAGTACTTTCATATTGAAATTCAGTGAGATATATCTATCTTAGTCATTTCATGCTTTTTATATACCCTGCACATCATTTCAACATTTAATTCTAAATACTATGATCATCCCTGGCAGCGTTCAAGGTGAGGTTGGACATAGCCTTGGATGGCATGGTTTAGTGGGAGGTGTCCCTGCCCATGGCAGGGGGGTTGGAACTCAATGATCTTGAGGTCCTTTCCAACCCTTACTATTCTATGATTCTATGATTCTATGATTCTATGATTTTGTTCAGCGTATTAGATATTTTCAATAGTAGTGAGTGTCGTGGTTTAAACCTCTCAGCCACGCAGTTTCTCTCTCACTCACTCCCCACTCTTTCTTCCCTCCGCTCCTGGAGGGATGGGGAGGAGAATCAAAAGAATGCAGCTCCCACAGGTTGAGATAAGAGCAGTTCAGTAACTAAGGTATAACGTAACCATTATTGCTACCACCAATAATAATAATGACAAGGCAAATACAAGGAAAGAATACAATAGCTCAAAAACAATACCAGCCCGACCAAGCAGTGCACCCCCCACACCCTTCTGGGTCTCTGCCCTCTGTTTTTTTATATCGTGGGCATGACGTGCTGTGGTATGGAATAACCTCTTTGGTTAGTCTGGGTCAGGTATCCTGTCTCTGCTTCCTCCCGGCTTCCCCTCCTCCCTGGCAGAGCGTGAGACTCAGAAAGTCCTTGGTCAGACCAAAACATTCTAAGCAGTAACTATAAGCATTAGTGTTATCAGCGCTGTTCCCGGGCAGAAAGTCGAAAACACAGCGCTGCACCAGCTACTGAGAAGGAGAAAAATGACTGCTGCTGCTGAACCCAGGACACTGAGGATGAAGAAAAAATGGTTAAGTTTCAGAAAAGCAATCAGGAAATTTTATCTGTACCTGTCAAGTTTACAGTATTACTCCTAAAGTGTCATGGATACAGGTTTTCTGTTAATAAACAGTTGGAGGGAAGGAAAAAACCCTGAATCATAGATTTACAGAATAGTTAGAGTTGGAAAGGACCTTAAGATCATCGAGTTCCAACCCCCCTGCCATGGGCAGGGACACCTCCCACTAAACCATGCCACCCAAGGCTATGTCCAGCCCAGCCTTGAACACCACCAAGGATGAAGCATTCACAACTTCCCTGGGCAACCCATTCCAGGGCCTCACCACCCTTACAGTAAAGAATTTCTTTCTCATATCCAATCTAAACTTCCCCTGTTTAAGTTTGAACCCCTTTACCCCTTGTCATCTCACCACAGTCCCTAATGAAGAGTCCCTCCCCAGCATCCCTATAGGCCCCCTTCAGACATTGGAAGGTTGCTATGAGGTCTTCACGCAGCCTTCTCTTCTCCAGGCTGAACAGTCCCAATTTTCTCAGCCTATCTTCATATAGGAGGTGCTTCAGTCCCCTGATCATCCTCGTGGCCCTCCTCTGCACTTGTTCTAAGAGTTCCATGTCCTTTTTATGTTGACGACACCAGAACTGCACACAATACTCCAAGTGAGGTCTCACGAGAGCAGAGTAAAGGGGCAGGAGCACCTCCCTCGATCTGCTGGTCACACTCCTTTTGATGCAGCCCAGGATATGGTTGGCTTTCTGGGCTGCAAGCACACACTGCCGGCTCATGTTCATTTTCTTATTGACCAACACCCCCAAGTCCTTCTCCACAGGGCTGCTCTGAATCTCTTCTCTGCCCAACCTCTAGCTGTGCCTGGCATTGCTTCCACCCAGGTGGAGGACCTTGCAGTTAGTATGGTTAAACTTCATCAGGTTGGCATCAGCCCACCTCACAAGCGTGTCAAGGTCCTTCTGGATGGCATTCCTTCCCTCCAATGTATCAACCGAACCAAACAGCTTGGTGTCATCGGCAAACTTGCTGAGGGCACACTCAATCCCACTATCCATGTCACCGATGAAGATGTTGAACAAGACCGGTCCCAACACCAATCCCTGAGGGACACCACTCGTTACTGGTCTCCAGCTGGACATTGAGCAATTGACCACAACTCTTTACGTGCGGCCATCCATCCAGTTCTTTATCCACTGAGTGGTCCACCTATCTGTCAGATTATCTTTTAGAATACACATTATCCTGACCAGTATAGGGATACCATGAAATAGCAAGAAATAACAATGTTTAAGAGTGAATTAACTACAAATCAAACATGAAAACTAGCTCTGTCAAATATCAGATAGAGAATTATGTGAAGATGTAAACCAGTTCTTGGATCTAGATCTAAACAGTACACTTTACAGTCTCTGTACTGGGATACATGCCTTCCATTTCAGGAAGACATTGTTGTAGTCCTTAGTTATGTACATATATGAATGTCCTGGGTTCAGCAGCAGCAGTCATTTTTCTCCTTCTTGGTAGCTGGTGCAGCGCTGTGTTTTTGATTTTGGGCCTGGGAACAGCGCTGATACCACCAGTGTTTTCAGTTACTGCTTGGTGATGTTTTGGTTTTGACCAAGGACTGTCTGAGTTTCATGCTCAGCCAGGGAGGAGGGGAAGCCGGGAGGAAGCAGAGACAGGACACCTGACCCAGACTAACCAAAGAGGTTATTCCATACCACAGCACGTCATGTCCAGGATGTAGAAAACGGAGGGTAGAGACCCAGAAGGGTGGTAGGGGAGTGCGCTGTGGTGGGTGCACTGTTTGGTCGGGCTGGATGTTGAGCACCTGTATTCTTTCCTTGTATTTCTCTTCTCATTATTATTATTGGCGGTAGCAGTAGTGATTTGTGTTATACCTTAGTTACTAAACTGTTCTTATCTCAACCTGTGGGAGTTGCATTCTTTTGATTCTCCTTCCCATCCCTCCAGGAGCGGAGGGAAGAAAGAGTGGGGAGTGAGTGAGTGGGCAAAACTGTGTGGCTGAGAGGCTTAAACCACGACAATGAATAATTCACTTCATGTGAGAAGAAGTGTTCATACTGATCAAGCAGAAAAATAAATGCCTCTAAGAATTGGCCTAAGTAAGGAAAACATGAGAGAAAAACATACCGATAATAACATGGATGTATGTGAATATAATGTATATACACTTTGCCTATGACCCCATTTATAGTCATCTCTGACTTCACAGTTGTATAGGAGAAAGCATGCACCTAATGAGGACTTTTTTCTTACATACATATTTGACCATGGGTCACTCTGGTTTATTTTATAATCCAACTGCCTGTGTAATTACTTCAATAAAATTTTCTAGTCAGAGGTTTTTTCCCAAAAAAAAATAGAACAATCAGCAGTAAGTCTTTTTTTCGTTTTCCATTTAGCTAAAAGTCTAGAGAGGCAAAAGGTGGTTTTGGGCCTTCTTATAAACTGGTGCATTATAATATGTATTTCAGCAGCGTATTACAAGATTATTGTTATTCTTTGTATCATTGTCATATTTACAGTCAGGTTTTCTGACTCATTGAGTTATTATTTTTTCTAGTAAGACCTTTGTTAATTATTCTCTGACTTTAGCCCGCGTTCTTGCAAATCAACTTGTATCTTTCAATTGCCAACCTGTACTTTGCAATTTAGGTAGTTTAAAAATAATTTCTTCTGTCCGGTATTAGTTGCCATCATGCCATCATTCTGTCTACTCAATGTTTCTTTCAGGCATATTACAAATGCAGCATTGTACCTTTGGTGAATTGCTGCGTATTTGCTCTGGTGTTGCGTCATTTATCCAGTTAAAAGCAGTGTAATGGCCTCTGGTTACAGCTGTTTTTCACCTCAGGCTGCTTCATATTTATGTGATGCTGAGAATATGCCTCTCTTGTAACCTGTATAATACATTTAAAGTACTATGTGTCCTTCCTACTTCAAGAGCTAAAATAATCTGGGTATTTTGCCTTGATGTGTGTTGGTCTGCTTCCAAATTGATAACATGCACATTTACAGTGCAAGTTCCTGAGACATTTAAAGTGATTACTGTTTTCCAGTGTCCTTGTCCTTCATGATTAAATTTTGAAAGTCACATTTGTTTCATCTTTTCTGACGAAAAGCGTTATCAGCAAAATGAGATTGGTACACAATTTAAACACCTCCTTCTAGTACCCCTACAGGGATGTGGTGGATGTCATTATGTGGATCCAATATATGCATTCTCCACATTTTTTCCTGATGCCTTCACAGACTGCTTTTAGTAGAAAATTGTGCTTTATAAATCCTGACGTGTTTCCATTTGTAGGTAAAACATAAGCTGTTGAAATTAATAACTCCAGTACTTTTTAATTAAGATATTTAATCCTTCTCTGTCAAAAAGTTATTTTCTTACACATGGGTTTTTGTGTTGGGTTGTTTGTTTGTCTGGGTTTGTTTTTTTTTTTCTGTATCTGGTTGATTTATTACTTTATTTAGCACTTTGGTCTTTTTTCTCCTTTTTCTGCTATTTATGATTTTTATTGGACTGAAGAATTCTCCTGTTATGCAAATGTATTTTTTTCCATTTCTGTTTTAGTTGCTCTCAGTAAAATCAACTGTTCCAATTTTTTATACCTGCATAAAATGGGATGAACATTAAAGTAGTATCTTCTTTCCAGCAAAAGTTGGTATTCAATTACTGTCATTTCCTTAAGCACGAATGTCAGATTTGTTGAGGTTGATGTGATCTTGTTACTTTCTAATAATAAGTGAATTATTTTTAAAGTGACATGTAGATAAGCAGTTAACTGTGATGACCTTATTCATCACTAGCAGTACTTATCGCACGAAGAGTCACCTTGACTTCAGTAGGACTTCATGTACTATAAGCTAAGTAGGCTTAAATGTATCACAGATTGGCAGTCATACTAGATTTGGCATTCTGTACTGGAGCCAAAACAGTAACTGTTTCCTTCACCAGTCTGCCAAACACAGCACAACAACAGAACCCTTATGGCATAAATTAGACCACCATTTATAATCATGTTATCTTTAATATTTTACCACACCCCACTCGATACGTAGACACTGAATATGTGTATGATTCTAATCTGTTGTAATTCAAAGTAATTCTTCAGATATTATTTTGGTGATCTCATTTTACATAACATTTTAACAATTACTGACTCAGTGTAAGTGCAATTGCTAACAGGTTGTATGGAACCTTATTAGAAAAAGATGAGTTCAACTACTTGTCTCATTATGCTTCTCCTCCTTTATTAGCCACCTCCTTCAATAATTAAAAATCTTTGAGGGTTTAGGGTCCTTTTGTGTTTATGGTATCGTATCATCTGTGTCCCCCTGCTAGAGATCAGACTGTTTTGAGATATGCATATATGTAACAATCTCTATGCAAATAATTCAGGCTATGAATTTTATCATACAGCATAGGTCAGCAAGATATATTTATTGTTATCATACTGTAATAAATGAATACCAGAGTACATTTGGTGACTTGCATAAATCACTGCTTGCTTCCTTGGATTCCTCTTAAAATTTTTCTTCCTCTACATTTTTTCTTCTTCTAGGAAATAGGTATTTCTGACATTCTCAGAAAAATTAACTGATCAGATTTATCAAGTTTTTCTCCTTTTTCCTATCATTAAAACATCATGCTTCCTTGTTTTCCTGGTTTCTCCCAAAAATTTCTCAGCGCTGCTCTTCCACCTTCTTATCTTCTTTCTCAGATTTTCTTTCCAACTTGAGTATGTACCTTTGAAACAATATGCCTTGGTATCTCTAACTCAAAAAACGCCCCCAAAAATAGCAACAAATAGAAGGCAGATAATATATTCTGAACCCATCTGTCCCTCTTTTCTAAATCTCTAGTCTACTGTGATGTGACTTCTAGGATTGGGTTCCTTCCGGTAAACTTCTGCTTTCTTCAGCCTTTAGAACCAAGCAGTTAATAACATTTTTTTCCTCGTAAAATTCACGAATTCTTTATAAATCTTTCTAGCCTTAGCCTTATCCAAAATGCACATGAAAAACAATTCACCCCTTCCTCATTCCTGTAGTTGTTAACATTCTTGAAAGATAAAACCTTCCCTCCATCTTTCCTTCTCTACAGTAATTTTGGCATTGATGACCATTAGGCCTTACATGAGTTTCCGGTATTTTTGCAGTGCAGGATAGAGCAAAGAAAGATCTCAAATACATCAGCTTCCTGGCATCATATACTGGAAGATTACTTATTTCATGTTCATCTTACTAAAAGGAAATAGCTTTCTCTGGCAAAAATAAGCTCAAAACAAAACAGAAAGATACTTACAGCATTTTGAGTGCACCAGATTCTTTTCAGGATTTAAAGGTCCCACTCTGGTCAGGACTAGAGCCTTTATCTTTAGCCATGCCTTCAGTATGAGGACACAATTGCACATAAAGCTGTTTTTTTCAGCAAACAAACCCTCAGGTACAAAGCCATTCTGTCTAGTTCCCAGACAAAAGGACAGGCTTGTTTTTCTAGTAATTCAGTTTTTCAAAAGGTGTTTCACAATGGGGACTATGGTGCACAATTACGTAAATTACTGCCTTTTAACAAAAGGTGATTGAATTGGGATTCATGTTCATGAAAAAAAGAACAAATTCATAGCTGCACATAGACAGATTCAGGAATATGCAATGTATCAGGTTCAGACTTAAATAGATTCAAAGGTTTCCCAGCTTTGTTCTAGTGACATTGACTATTTTGAGTACTATACTTAACCCTGTGTACATTGGAGAAACAGTGTGAAAGAATGCAAAATTGCTCTTACAAAATCATCTCACTTGTGAAATACACATGCTTCTTGTGCAGTGTCCCAACAGTGTCTACATTAATCATATAATACAAAAATGTCTAATTAGAACAAATTTGATAAGAAGTCAGTTATCTGAATTAAACATATGTGTCACCATTCTTTGTACAAGTAAACCTATTATTTCTAAATGAAATCAGAGCTATTAGATCAGAAAGGCTTACTGAAATAAAACTTTCTTCATTACTTAGCAAAATTGGGGATTTCTATTTCAGAAGGGAGCACATATATCATTTCAAAGTAAATGACAGTAATAGACATAATTAGCACTATAAAGTGTTCAAGACTCTTGAGGAAATTAGTGTGCATTAAGTTTGAATGGACTAGATTACTTCGTATGTATTGCAAATAGGTACTAAGTATATTAGCGTTTTAAACTGGCTTACAGAGAAATAGTCTGAGAAGCAACACTGGAAAATGAATCTGAATAGATTGTGAAACTCTTTACATGATTAGACACTGCTTAAAATTAGGTTTCTTCCCCGAATCTTTCCTCAGTCATGAAACATTATTCACTGATCATGGAAATATCTGTAAAACAGGGCTCAGTGATATTGTTGCTAAATGGACTTTTATACAGTACTTAGTATGTGCGACACAAACAGTTCAACAGTCTAAAGAGGGGCTTTATCACTGTGGCTGCTAGATTTTGGATAACCACAAGTCTTAGTGATTTCTGTGGACAATATGGAATGCTGTTTCTCAAAAACCTGTGTTGTCACAATTCAATATTTGTCCAGCTTATTTGTGGGAATATGAATCACCTTAACCAGGCATCTTATATATTTCTAATCCTCGTTTGAGTAACTACAGTATCTTTGGAGTAATACTCTTACAAGACTTTATATAAAGTCCGATGATGAAGCTTGGAATTCAGCAAAATCCTCACTGCAATTCTTTTTAATGAGATATTTATGGAGAGGCAAACTAAGGCAAAGTAAAGGTGACTAGGAATTTTCCAGATGCTAGTTTAGCCTTGACCCATTGGATTCCATACAGGTGACAGATCTGTGTTTGATTTTCAGTCACTAAGAATGCTTCTCATTTGACTGAAGGACAATGCGCGCTACATGCTTTCTCTACTGGAATGAGAAAGGAACAAATAGTACTTATGAGTTATTCATTCATCTTTTACCCTTTAAAAGAGGCCAGGCAGCCCCTTACCTGAGAGTTTTTCTCTACAGAAAGCAAACAAAATGTTTGGGAAAACCCAAGTGTTTAAAGCTTGTGGATGTCTAAGAACAGGTTTTATGGGGTTCTGGTATACTTTCTCAAGAGATATTCTGGACTATATGAATGTACTTCCTGCTGTGAATATTTACTGCCTCAGATATTTTATCCATGCACTTTGATTTCTTAGTTCTAATTTACTGAAAATGTACTTCCTGTTTCGTTTCTAGGCATTTATAAATAAAATCAATTACAACACACCATGTTTGCTGCTACAAAGTTTCATGATTGCTTGCAGTGTTTTGAGCAAGAGTATTTGATGAGAAATAGCCATGAAGCTTTCATTGCCACACGTATTTGGCACACATTGCAAATACTTGCCAGTATGGATTATCTCACTTTAGGTTCTTGACTTACTTGTGTCACTTCATTTTTAATGCCTCCTTGTTTAGTTAATTTGTTCATTAATTTCCATAGCAGAATATAGTAACTGAATTTATGGCAATTGAGATTAGCTGTTCTGATTTCAATCTAGTATGCTAGGAGAAAAAAAAAAAAAAAAAAAAAAAAAAAAGGATTCACTAATTTAGTTTGCTAGGGGAAAAAAAAGTACACACAGGCAAATTGTGGTTAGTTTTTAGTCTTCTAAATTTATAGATACTGGTTTGCTCTTTCGGTAGCTGTAGAAACATTGTAAAGTCATGTGCTCTTTTATGAATCATAGGGTCTTCCTATTCTACGCAATTGTCCTATTTATTCCTTCTTTATTTTTAGTAGCAGCATTTATTGTCTGGACTTACCAGAAATATCCTAACCTCTTTGGATCCACACCACTTACCTCCATAAGTTTCTTAAAAGCATAGGGCAACATCATCATGTCTTCTGTTTATGTAAGCGTATTCCTTAACAGTAGAACAAAAATCTACAAACCCTTCACCATACAAGAGTATAACCGACAGAAAATTGGTTTGTTTACTCAGCAGTTAAAACTATTTTCACACTTATCGTCACCTCAGTAGGGAAGAACAGTGAAATATTAATAGAAAGAATATCTTCAGAATGCCTTTCATATTAAATAGTGAAAGTTTCATTTTGCATATATGATCAGAACAGGGGAGGGGAGGAAGCATTTCTGAAGTGAATTTTATTAATCAAATGAACTGACCAAAATATTTGCTGTTGACATGCCCTAAAACATAGAATCATAGAAGCATAGAATAGTTAGGGTTGGAAAGGACCTCAAGATCATCGAGTTCCAACCACCCTGCCATGGGCAGGGACACCTCCCACTAAACCATACCATCCAAGGCTATGTCCAACCCCACCTTGAACACCGCCAGGGATGAAGCATTCACAACTTCCCTGGACAACCCATTCCAGTGCCTCACCACCCTTACAGTAAAGAATTTCTTCCTCAGATCCAATCTAAACTTCCCCTGTTTAAGTTTGAACCTGTTACACCTTGTCTTCTCACTACAGTCCCTCATGAAGAGTCCCTCCCCAGCATCCCTATAGGCCCCCTTCAGACATTGGAAGGCTGCTAGGAGGTCTCCACGCAGCCTTCTCTTCTCCAGGCTCAACAGACCCAATTTTCTCAGCCTATCTTCATATGGGAGGTGCTCCAGTCCCCTGATCGTCCTCATGGCCCTCCTCTGCACTTGTTCTGACAGTTCCATGTGCTTTTTATGTTGAGGACACTGGAACTGCACACAGTACTCCACGTGAGGTCTCACGAGAGCAGAGTAGAAGGGCAGGATCACCTCCCTCGACCTGCTGGTCATGCTTCTTTTGATGCAGCCTAGGATATGGTTGGCTTTCTGGGCTGCGAGCGCACACTGACGACTCATGTTCATTTTTTCATTTTGACCAACACCCCCAAGTCCTTCTCCACAGGGCTGCTCTGAATCTCTTCTCTGCCCAACCTCTAGCTGTGCCTGGGATTGCTTCCACCCAGGTGGAGGACCTTGCAGTTAGTATGGTTAAACTTCATCAGGTTGGCATCAGCCGACCTCACAAGCATGTCAGGGTCCCTCTGGATGGCATATCCTTTTATAATAAGCTTAGTTTGGTCATCAGTGTTAAAATTCTCACATTCCCGCTAAGGTGGAATATCACATTGCCTAAACAAACAGCATTAATTCAGACCTGTAGTCCCAAGGCCAAGGATATTAATCTTTTCACAGAATTGTCTATGCGCTGTGACTGACTCCTGCTACTGGTTGCTTTATTCCCCCTAATGTATTCTAAAAAGCTGTTTTACCATAATCCACCTCAGTCTAATTCAGATGCTAATAAAGAACTACTGCTTAAGTTAAAGTAGGTCATTCTGCCTGAAGGTTAGGAATCATTTCTCTGCTCCCTAAGTGTATGATTTGCACTTTATACTGTCCCATCTCTACTCATTAGTTTAAAGTGACAATCATTACCCTCAAGATCATTCACCTCTTACCATATGGATATTTCTATCCCTTTGCCTTCTATGTTCCCGATTTTGTTATCTAATGTTTTCAGTAGAGCTTCATACTTGTGTGCCTATTGAAAAAAAAATAAAAAAAGAATTATATTGGTCCCCCAATTGAACCCTGAGGAACTTTGTTACTAATGGCATAATAAGAGTCTTCTGGTTTCTTTCATTTTTCCTCCTGCATTCCGTTGCTTCTTCTCTGCCAGAGCTGTAACTTCACATGTCTGTACGCTTACTGGAATGATTACACAGCAGCAGTGCTTTCTCAGTCTTGACATAGATTTATTTTTTATTAGTAAGAGCTGTGTTTGTTTTGCAATGATTATTCTAATGAATAAATTAACCTGTTAATATGCCAGTTGACATTTGTTTACATTTCATACAGAGCTCTTATGAGACACCACCATCTGCAATTAAACTAAGGTCAAAGACACAACTAGTGCATAGTTGCTAACACAACAGCAATATGTAAGTCCAAGCCCTCAGAGTATCCTCTGAGGATGTAGGCTCTTGTTCCTAATTCAGTCTTTAGCCAACAATTGAAAACTGTAGAATAGAAAATGAATTTCAGAGCAATTACCTTGGAGAAAATGTTATAATAAAGAGATTGGAGAATAGAAATGTCTCAGAAGTGTCAGCAAGTTTTGCTCTTTTCACAACTTGACTGAAATGTATTAAATAATCTCTGCATATTGAGAGATGAACAATTGGAATAATACTCTCCTAAAATACAGTCATGTTAGAAATGAGCAGTCTTTAGAAGCCCTTTAGTCTTTATTACTTATGACAATTTTGGTGAAGTAACACAAATGTAATAGAGTTTTACTGTTAATTTAAAAATTATTTCTTTCTATTCAGTGCTGATTTAAGAAGACTAAGAAATTTACATAAGTATAGTGACTACTATTAAGACGCCATCACTAGAAGAACCAACACTTATCAGCACTTACTACTAGAATTTAGTAATAGCCATGAACCAACAATCCTAATGTGTGGTAACTTTCTAAAGAATAGCCATACAATACCTGAGAACCTCTTCATATTTTAAACTAAGTTGCAGCAATTGATTTGACAATAGCTTAAGAATATCTGTGTCACTGGAAGATTATTATTTATTAATAGTTCTCTGAGTCTCTTTGTGTTTGTGTATACTGTGTAACTATGGTACTCTAGAATCAAAAAATTGTTCTTGTTGAGCTATGTTTCACAGGATTGGATTTGAGTTAAATCTTAAATTGAGATTCCAACTGACCAGGAACAGACTTTGTCACTGGTACTTTAAAAAAATTCTTTACTAGCCATTGCTCTAGTAATGATAATTCTTCACAATTATGAAAGGGAAATATAGATCTATTGCACAAATTGTCTTTCCTATATAGCAGGATTTTTGCCTCAACTAGATAGAGCAGCTTTCAAGGTATTAGTATTGCTGAAGTGACTGAAGGGATACTTCAGAAAGCCCATTGTCAGCCTTCTTGCAGACCTCACTTACACTGGCTCAGACTCCTTGAAATGGCAGCTCAGTAGCTCCTGATCACATTCCAACTTATCATAGAATCACACAATGGTTTAGGTTGGAAGGAACCTTAAAGGCCATCTTGTTCTAACTCTCCCAGTAGCTCTCTGTATTCCTAATGAAAAGTCTTCACCCATAGGTTTACTTGGGACCTTCCTAATCCAGTAGTCCTTCAAGTGAGAAAAATTCCCTAGCCACATGAAATCTGTGTTTCATGTTATTTTATTAATGGCTCCAAAAATCATGAAAAGGCAAAACTGCATGTTTGATCCACCCACTAATCAGACTGCCCCATTTTAAACAGCTATTTACTATCCAGCAAGATTAAAAGTACAGAATGGATGGGTGATGTTTAACATACTATTCTATACCGTAAGAAGAAAGACTCAGGTTATTGAAGCAAACAAGAATCTGAACTCCCATATCCTCTCTCACTGATGTAGCTCCCTGTGTACCAAATAAAAGACAACTACTTCACCTACATCCTTCCCAAGGTCCCATCCAGCAAGACAGTTCTCAGTACATAGAATATAGCTATGTCTATAGAACAGACATGAAAGGAATTTCAAGAGGACACTTGTAATTCATCTTCCTGTCCAACACAGGACGAATACACTGTGAAGCCTGCAATTCTAATAGGTTGAGCCTGCAAATGAGCTCACCTTGCTTGTGGATCATAATGTGCTAAGAGACAACAGTGGCATAGCACAAAGTCCTGAAGGTCAGTGTCATGACCGTAGGAAAGCTGCCCAACTTCAGTCTTCATTTGCACAAAACTGTTACGTAGAATCCTAGTAGGCAATTGATGTGCATAAGTGACATTATACAGACAACCCTCATTTTCTGGAAACCTGAGTTGTGAGTTGTCCTTAAATACTAAAGAAATGTCCTGTTCGTTTCTATCCACAAATGCTTTACGTATGGATCTTTCTGCTGGCAACAAGCTTTATGGAAAAGTTTAACTAAACCTTTTTGATTCAGTTCAGATACATGTCCTGAGTGCAACTGATTCAGTCTATGCAAGACCTCCTTCCCAGCCATCTTGACATCACTTTGTCAATGGGCTCAAGTGATGAAACCAAGAAAATGTTCAAACCTTTGTTAAAAGCCACTGCATGTGCCTAAAACTGAAATAAAATATTTGCACATATTAGCAACAACTATGTGCAACCACCATTGTAGAACCTGACCAGTAAGCAGTGTGAATACTTAAGCAATTCTAGAGATGTCGAGGAACTGACACTTTAACTTTACCAATGAAAAGTTAAAAATCTTTGCCTATGTGCTGTAGGGGAACTACAATCACAAGACAAATGGACAAATGTTTTCAGTACCTACATTTAAAATTTATGTGCCAATATCGATTGGTCTTGAAACACAAAGCTAAATTCAACTCTGAGGTAAACAACAACTCTGTTGGAATAACAGAAGAGAAATGAATTTGCTAGATGTATTTGGCAGATAATCATTAATGTTCACAGCTTTATAGTGTACAAGTGCCTACTTTTTTACTGAGAACTGTCATCCCTCTCAAAACCTATTTAAATAGACCAATGTAATAGTAAATTGCACTTCTCTTTCATGAAACATATCAAAGCTTTATTTAGAAAAACTGTTGAAGTAAATCTAAATTGTCTTACCTGAAAATGTGATACAGTTGATAGCTTTCTTTCAATTTTATTCAGCCTTTTATTTTCCCCTGAATGTATTCACTAAAGATAAACCATTAAATACTCAGGCTCATGACTGTATGAAGACTTTTTCAATAATGACAGTATTTCTCCACTGAAATCAGTTGCTTTATGCGCTCAGATTGGTATTACTGGACCTTCCCATGAGTGGTTTCATCTTGTTGATTAAATCATTAACACTGTTACCTAAATTTCAGTTGACATATTTAAATTTTAATGAAACAATCACCTTTTTTACTTGTCCTTATATTAAAAATGGGCAAATACCTCATGTAAATCTTTTAATGGCTACTAATTCGGTTAAGCAGGACTTTTAATTTAAAACAAAGAAAAGAAGTAAATCCTAAGGCTGACAAATAACAGTAGTGAATAAAGGTCAGTCTCTGAGTATTAGCCATTTTTTTGTTATACAGTGTTTACCACGACTGACTAAAACAGATATAAATGCCTGAAACCCATATATAGTTTTCAAAGTATCTTGGGAAAATTTATAGAAATCATTTGATCATCAGTTGGAGTATTGTGTGCAGTTCTGGTGTCCTCAACATAAAAAGGACAGGGAACTGTTGGAGCAAGTCCAAAGGAGGGCCACGAGGATGATCAGGGGACTGGAGCACCTCCTGTGTGAAGATAGGCTGAGAAAATTGGGGCTGCTCAGCCTGGAGAAGAGAAGGCTGCGTGGAGACCTCCTAGCAGCCTTCCAATACCTGAAGGGGGCCTATAGGGATGCTGGGGAGGGACTCTTCATGAGGGACTGTAGTGAGAGGACAAGGGGTAACAGGTTCAAACTTAAACAGGGGAAGTTTAGATTGGATATGAGGAAGAAATTCTTTACTGTGAGGGTGGTGAGGCACTGGAATGGGTTGTCCAGGGAAGTTGTGAATGCTCCATCACTGGCGGCGTTCAAGGCAGGGTCGGACATAGCCTTGGGTGGTATGGTTTAGTGGGAGGTGTCCCTGCCCATGGCAGGGGGGTTGGAATTAGATGATCTTAAGGTCTTTTCCAGCCCTAACTATTCTATGATTCTATGATCAGGATTTAACAGATATCTGACTTGATCCAGAGCCATCTTAACTATTCAGGATATACTGAAAAGAACACATTGACTTTTCCATGGACTTTAAAGGAATATAATTGGGTTATAGACCAATGTGCCACTTGAAAATGGAGTTTCAGAAGTGCTGATCTCTTCAAAACAGACTCAGATTTGCAAATGTTTGACTTTTGTCATTATACTGTAAGAAATGCAGTATAATGAACAGCCTTCACTGCTGTTTCTTTTAATGTTTTAGGTGGGTAGTAATAAGTTCACATTGACATTTATGTACATTCTCACCTTTTTAATTTGCATATGTATGAATTTAATTATTACTCAATAGGGGAAAAGTTCTAATATTATTCCTGAAAGAAAAAAGTTTTACATAAACATATTGAATAGACAAGGGAATATGCCATAATTAATCACACAGTTTTACTTTCCTATGGCAATGTTTGTCCGAGTATGCTACTTATCTTTTAAGCACTCCAATTAACAACAACAGTATTCAGAATATGGTGCCTTGGTCAGAGTTTGAAAATGCAAAATAATTCATTGGATCTTTGATCTGTTTCTAAGCACTTGTTCTAAGTTTATTGTGCCCCTGAGGTTGAGCCATAGTGTAGAACAACCAGCAATCATTCTCAAATCTGTTTCATCTTTCTGGGATTATTTCATGAGTGAAAACCAGAACAGATGTCAGAGGTTTTTATGTTTCCCCCCATGATCCCCTAGACATTGTTTTCCCTTTGCTGACAAAATATTTAAAAATTATAAAGTGTATTGTTCTGGTTAAAAGAGATTGTCATTAACCTTTTAATTCCCCCACCCCATGGAATATATGACGCATATCCATTTACATGGCCTTCTGTTTCGGTCTTCTCTCTTCACACATCTCCTTGTACAGCTTTTGCCATGTCAGACAAGACAGCCCTAGGTAGCTGTCACTCATAAAATCTTTCTTCTGTTCAGACATACAAATTCTATTTCATGAAACCAGCTGTATCAGATAAAAATTTCCCTCCTCTCCCCATTTAGAATTCCAGACTAAAGGATATCTGAAACATTACTTCTTCCTCCAGCTTCTAGAATCACAGAATATCAATGAATATGTGAAGGAAATTGACCTGAGTAGAATAATAATTTATTATTTTTTTAAACCATAATTATTCACTGTTCGATCTATTCCTAGGATTTCTGTGGTTTTCTCTCTGTCCTTTTTCCTTTCATCTGTATTCCTTTATCAAATTCACTTCTTTCATGAGTGTCAGATAAACTCAATGAAAGCAACAAAAGCTCAACTCAACATTGCTGAAAATCAGCTTTACAGCTCATATGCTAAAAGTTTCAAGGTGTTTACTTTCATTTTTTTGAAGATACAAGGGGTTGCACTAACCTCTTAAACTTCATTCAAAATCAAGTTATTAATAAAATTTTCTTTCAAACCCTTACCTTCACATGATCACTGACACATCTATTGCATTTTTCATTTTACATTTAAACAACCAGTGATATTGACACTGTTTTCTTAACCCTGTCCATTACCTTTACCATTATAACTGGGTAAAAAGACGTTATTGTATATCATCATCAATAACCAGGAAAAAGTTTGCAGGAAGAAATCCAAACTGAAAGTGAATGCTTTGTTTCTCCCTATGAACACACCTGAACGACCTGTCTGGCATTTTTGGATGCAGATATATACCCACACAACTTTTTCTCTCATCCTCAGAGACACCATGCTCCCGCTTCACCCTCTGTGTACTTGATCTTAGTCTTTTCCATAGGCATTTTTTTACATTTGCTGTTCCTTACTCAGTTCAGATAGCCTTTGCCTGCCGATCACTTGCCCAGAAACACACCTCTTACATTGACATTTTCACGCATGCAACAGTTTCTTGTGCACAGCTGAGTAGCATCTCAGATATGTGTTAGCCTTTTGAGATCTCCAAATAACAACACCCTAAATGAAATCCTGCATCAGCATGATATCCTAAACACCTGAATATTCAAAGGATTTCCAAACTCTTACCAATTCTCAGTCCACTCAGATCTTTTAATAATACAGGAAAGTTGAAAACAAAAAAAAAAAAAATAAAAAAAAATCAATGTTTCTTAGAACATTAATAGCTCAGTATTTAGTATCTAGTAAATACTACATCTAAATCATAAAAAGGGAAAACTGGTCTTAAAAAATACTATACACATTTAGTTAGGACATCATTGCACATGACATATTAAACAGTCCATTTCTCTCCTTTTCCACATTTTTTCTAAAACATTTTTTTCAAAACATTTTTTCTCTGGTTGCTACTTTACTATTCCAATGCATAACACCATGCATTCTGTAAATTAAAAAAGTTTCAAAGAAGAAAATTTCATTTTATCCATTCATTGAAATTTAGAATTTGCCTTCAGCATGTCGTTAACTGCAACAAATATCCAGACCTATTCTCTTGAATGTCTTTATTACTAAAATACCCTCTAATTGCAAATCAACTTTGTCTGCACCTAAGCCAACACGGAGACGCTAATGAGGTCTCAGTTTCTCCAGCCTTACCTCCCTCATACTTAACATGGTGATGATATTAGGGAAAGTGAGTCCAACTCCACATTTGTGCAATGTTAGGAGCCGGTCCTCAGCTCAAAGTCTTTCCGCAGAAAAAAGAATGTTAACATTCACTATGTGTGTCTGCCACAGCAGCTACAGTGGGATGCTGGAGTGATAATACTGCTGCAAAGAATGGACAACCAGAAAGTAGGGGAAAGGAAATACATCTCCCTCATGATCCCACAAAACGCATTTTTTACTTACAGGTCTCTGGTTCTTGAGTCTTTTTTCAACAAGGTAGTGGAGAACAGTTTACAAGTTTTCTCAGCTGATAGATTATCAGAAACTCTTCTATATTTAGTATGCTTGGTTTGTTGCCTAGTGGAGGAAGAACAGGGACAAGTAAGTGGAGGTGCTCCTCCACCTTCCTAGACATTACCCTTGCCAATTTAATAGTGTTAACTGATCCTGAGTTAAAAGAAGTGTAGAAGTCTTCAGTAACACCATGATCCTTGAGTAAAGCACAAATCACATGCAGGGTTTCTTTTTAACTTTTGATTAAATTAGAGTTGTAACATCCTTTATCCTTCAGAGATTAACTGCTTATAACAGATAGGCAGACAGTCATTACTTTTATGAAAAGTAATTTCAGTGCAAAGCTCACTCTTATCAATCCATTCCAGGTTTTTCCAGATTTTTCTTGCCTCCTTTAAATGTGCATTTGTACACTGGAAAGTGGTAACACATGAATTCCTACATCTTTAAGTATGTGATCAGCACTGCATATATCAAGACAGGAACCAGAATATTCATGATCTGTTGAAAATCATAACCTGAGCATGTTTTTTATTTTCTTATAATCTCCACAGTAGCCTCCCTGAATTGACACAGAAACTGAAGAAGACAGAGCAAATTACCTCTGTGAGAATTAATCCTTATTTTCCAAGGTGGCATCTGTTTAGTAAGACTCCTTGTTGGACATGGAAGGCATGCTAAGGCACATGGAAACCAACAAGGTGCTTGGTGACAGCCAGCATGGATTCACTAAGGGGAAATCCTGCCTAACCAATCTGGTGACCTTCTATGAAGGGGCTACGGAACTGATGGACAGGGGCAGAGCAGTTGATGTCATCTACCTGGACTTGTGTAAAGCCTTTGACACTGTCTCCCATGACATCCTTCTCTCTAAGTTGGAGAGACATCAATTTGATAGGTGGACCACTCGGTGGATAAAGAACTGGCTGGATGGCCGCACGCAAAGAGTAGTGCTCAGTGGCTCAGTGTCCAGCTGGAGACCGGTAACGAATGGTGTCCCCCAGGGATCGGTGTTGGGACCGGTCTTGTTCAACATCTTTGTGGGTGACATGGACAGTGGGATTAAGTGCGCCCTCAGCAAGTTTGCCGATGACACCAAGCTGTGTGGTTCGGTTGATACATTGGAGGGAAGGAATGCCATCCAGAGGGACCTTGACATGCTTGTGAGGTGGGCTGATGCCAACCTGATGAAGTTTAACCATGCTAAATGCAAAGTCCTCCACCTGGGTCGGAGCAATGCCAGGCACAGCTACAGGTTGGGCGGGGAGGAGATTGAGAGCAGCCCTGCAGAGAAGGACTTGGGGGTGTGGGTTGATGAAAAAATGAACATGAGCCGGCAGTGTGCTCTTGCAGCCCAGAAGGCCAACCGTATTCTGGGCTGCATCAAAAGGAGTGTGACCAGCAGGTCGAGGGAGGTGCTCCTGCCCCTCTACTCTGCTCTCGTGAGACCTCACTTGCTGCGTGGAGACCTCCTAGCAGCCTTCCAATACCTGAAGGGGGCCTATAGGGATGCTGGGGAGGGACTCTTCATTAGGGACTGTGGTGAGAGGACAAGGGGTAATGGGTTTAAACATAAACAGGGGAGGTTTAGATTGGATCTGAGGAAGAAATTCTTTACTGTGAGGGTGGTGGGGCCCTGGAATGGGTTTCCAGAAGGCTTGGTACAAAGCAGAAATTGATTTGAAATGTCTTACAGCATATGGTTAAAATTCATTAACGCTCCTGACAAACATGGTTGTTAAACCTCTCTTCTTTATTAGCAGTGTGTTCTTAGACCCCTCTTCTTTTTCCAGGAGCCTAAGGAGGTATATGGGCAGGTTTTTTGTAAACATATATATGTACATATGCATAAGGCAGTAGGCAAAGTTTTCAGAAAAAAATGCCATTAAGATCCATTTATATTGTTAGAGACCATCTACACCGACTTGTATTTCATAACTGCTTTAGCACATCAGATCTGCTTTGCAAATTGTTGAAACTCAAAAGCCTTCATATCCTGCCAAACCTGCCAATTAATCATCCCACTGGTGTGTTATGAAATTCTCCCAAAATAAGACAACCTTAGTCTGAACAGTTTATTAACTGCTGAGTAACAGTTATATTTTTAGGCTTGTAACACTGCAAAGTTCCTGTAACCTTCAAAACCCATTTTTCCTTCTGTACTCTGGCAGAGACTTGTTAGCTCCTCACATGCCCAATCCATCAGCCTAACCTGCTGCCCATTTGACCCCAGTATAGTTTGGAGCTGTACACACTAGGAGGTTGCCATGGGTTCAGCAGTAGCAGTCATTTTTCTCCTTCTTGGCAGCTGGTGCAGTGCTGTGTTTTTGACTTTCGGCCTGGGAACAGCGCTGATAACACCAATGGTTTTGGTTACTGCTTATTAATGTTTGGCTTGACCAAGGACTTTCTGACTCTCATGCTCTGCCAGGGAGGAGGGGAAGCCGGGAGGAAGCAGAGACAGGACACCTGATCCAAACTGACCAAAGAAGTATTCCATACCATAGCATGTCACGCCCAGGATGTAAAAAACTGAGGGAAGGGACCCGGAAGAGGGGGGTTCACTGCTGGGTCGGGCTTGGTATCAGGCGGTGAGAGGTTGTATTCCGTTGTATTTCTCTTCTCATTATTATTATTGGTGGTAGCAGCAGTGGTTTGTGTTATACCTTAGTTACTGGACTGTTCTTATCTCAACCTGTGGGAGTTGCATTCTTTCAGTTCTCCTCCCCATACCCCTGGGAGCTGGGGGGAAGAAAGAGTGGGGAGTGAGTGAGCAAACTGCGTGAGTGGCTTAAACCACGACAGAGGTCTAATGCCCTCCTCAGTAGTTAAACCTCTCCTGCAGAGGTAAAAAGGCTACCTCTTTGCCCAGTTCCCCGGGACTCACATGCATGGTGTAGCACAGACAAACTCAGTGACACTCCTCCCACTGCTTTCTGCTTTTTTTCCTTCCCCTGCTCCCCCAGCCCAGGGACTACAGCTGCGATGAACATCACAGGGGAAGTGTTGCCATGGTCAGACAACAGTGTGTAACTGTTGGCACACCTGCCTCCTTATACCATACAGCGGCGTAAGCCTGCGAACAGAGCCAAGACTGCATACTGTGCACAAATTTGGACTTGTCTCCCCAGCTGCTGTCACAGAATCACAGCATCTCTGGAGATCATCGTCAGACTGTAATGTTTAACCTTTTGAGGAACTCCAGAGACATTCATGTAGGTTTGCTCTAGCAGTTTTGCATAATATAGTAATCAACTACTTGGCCAACAAATCAGCATAACACCATTTTGACAAATATATTAACATGTTTGGAATCTGAGTATTCCAGAACAGGAGGTGGAGATTTGAGTATTTATGAGCCTATTCATGATCACAATTACATCTTACCATTTTTCTGTCTGACAAAGTAACTGACAAGAGCCCAACTTCAGTCAGTCAAAGCACTGCTTTTTTATCTTGTCTCTACTGGCAGCAGTTGCTTGTCAGGATGAAATAAATTCATGATCTGTAACTCTTCCTGCTGTTAACATTTCAACAGCAGTATGACTTTTCCACTTCGGGCGCTTTCTTACAGAGCTTCAGTCTTGTAACTTGGTTGGGTTCAAGATTTGCTTGGAATTGTGATTGAGGTTTCATTGATTGAGTACCTGAATTTAAACAGAGTAGTGTAACTCTTTGAATAACATAACAGCTCTAGCTCACTCATGCAAGATTTGCTTAAAAGTGCAGTTTCTGTGTAGGCAAAGTAAGAATTTCTATCAGTAAATACTGCACACACATTCAATTAAAAGATAACCTTTTCATCAAAGAACTCTAAAACCTCCAGAAAGCCTAAATATGAACAGTATGGTGAGCAAATGTCTGTTAGAGAATGGCTATTTGTTTGTTTGTTTTATAAAATCCTTAACATTTTCAGTTAATTCAAGAGATAATGCTTGAGCCCCCATTTTTCCCCTGCAAAACTACCTTTGTTTCAGAAATGGGTTCTCTAGTTATTCATGAAGATAATACAGTAGCTGTATTTTCAAAGATGTTCCAGAAATACGCTGTCAATAAAATTACAAAAAGCTTTAAGAATCCACACCCAAAATTCTCATGTATCTCCTTGCAGCTGCAAAGGAGTCCTTTGAAGGACCCTCCCTATTCTTTAAGGTAGAAAGATGAAGGGCCTGTCTGCAGGTTAGCATTGAGTGGATGAGAGGAAATGGGACAGTTGTGGGGATGAACTCCCCTCCACCATAGTTATGGGCCCCTCCACCACATCCAACTGTTAAGGAAACACCAGGGAGGCCAGATGCATTCCCAGATCAGCTGCAAAAGGGAATTGCCCTAATCGCAGTCACCACAGACCATCATATCTTTCCTGCATTGCTTCAGAAGCTGGTTTCACAGCAGTCAGGGATATTAGCAGCACTCAATCAGTGTTCAGGTTCGGACTGCTTCAGACTGTTAGTGGCAGCAGTAGCAACTAATAGGTGGGTTTAAGGCATGGGATGCTTAAGTTCTGACGGTGCTTTCTGTGGTCTGACTTAAAAGATTCCTTCCTGGAAATAACTGGCCTAGAAACCTTCAGTGCACCATAAGAAGATTTATAAGTATTTTATGCAGGTGAAAATGCCACAGTCTTGATGAATCAGGCTGGGAGACCAACGGTAGAATGCACAGCACTCCAGCCTGTCCTCAGTCACATGCACTACACTGAACAATGCTAAAAATGTTTTATGGCCTTTTTAGTTTCTCCCAGCCTTACAAATTTTTGTCCAGTTACAATGGAAATATTGAGCATTCAGAAGCTGCCAAACAAGAAATTGAAAGTATTTGGAATTACTATTAAGGGAACGAAAGTGTAGAACTGTGACTAGAATGAATCATTACGTTTCACTACTAACAAATACAGGCATTATAAAGGCATCAAAATACTGCCTCTGCTTCACTAAATCTGGGTGCTTCACATCTTTCTCCAAGTCTGGCATCATCATTTTGAATATGAGTGAAGTCCAAGAATGTCTGCGGTACAGATTTTTTTTTACATTCAACATTGTTGTATCCTTTTTAACTTTTATCATTCTTGTCCACTTGCATTCTGATTTTATGAATTATTATGGGTGAAAGATTTATTGCATGACACTGCATTCTGATGGTTACTGAATCATTTCCTGGAATAAACAGAGAAAAATTATTTTAAAAAATCTCTAAAAGCATCATGTTTTAAGAAATTGTTCCATAAATAAAGGATTTGGTTCTGCAAACTAAATGTGGGTTGGAGGACACAAAGCAAATGAAGAACAGCTGTTGCTTCTATCACAAGATACGCGATAGCATCCCCAGGAATGCTATTCCATCCATCTGAAGATAGGGTTCTAAGAAAGTGAGATTATTTTCTGTCTGGAAATCTTGCATTTCTTTACTGTCTATATGACTGAAGGTTCTTACAAAACTGGCTTGGAATGTAAGCTTGATTCTTTAGTTCACCTCATCTTTTGCCTACAGGACTAAACCAACATAAATAAGAAGAAATTAAAAGTAAAATCTTGGAGCAACTAACAGGCAAAATCCTATGATGGGATAATTGTTTCACATGATCTTGCCAGAGAATTTAGGCATTAATGAGCTTTCACAGGGAGGGTTAAGAGCCTTTATTTTGCTAAACAGCTAATTCCTAACAAATAATCTGACAAACTAATCTACATCTCAGATGTGCAGAAATAAATTAATTCTTTGCATGTGTTATGAACAAAATCCAAACCTACAAATATGAATGTAAAATGAGTAAAGAATGCAGACAAACCTGCAGCTCCCAGGAAAATACTAGTGAAAACTGGAGTGCCTTCTGATGAAAACAAGGTTATCGAAACTGACATTTAATATAGAAGGCAAACAAAGGTACTGAAAGACAAAGAAGGAGTGAGAAGAGCACGTACAGCCTAGCAGTACGTTGGCTTTTGGAATTTTAACTGCATAGAGGGTGAAACTAGAGACACGTAGACCAAGCTATTACAAAATGAGCTTATAATACAAACAAAATTTCAAGTCTGATGAATATATTGCAATCATGAAAGATATTTATTGAAGAGCTAGTGTGGGAGCACTCGGATAAAGCTGCTCCTACCTTCATAGATGAGTTAGAACTGATTTTCACTGTTCCACAGGAAAAAAAAAAAAATAATAATAGCAGCTGCAAAAGTTTTCAAAAATTATTTGACAATTAAAAGATAGACGACTCACCTCCTTCTGACTGCTGCTCAAATCTTAGTCCCACCTACTGTTGAAAGGAAATGGAAAAAAACTATGTGTCAGTTGTATCTGGAATCATGCATTTATGTATCATCCAATTAAGATAGGGTAAATTTATCTTAATTCCTAGGTATACTCTTAATGACAAAATTGTCACTGCTTAACAGCAAGACTTAGATGCACCTTAAAACATTATTTCATGTTTCTCCCAGTTCAAATAGTTTATGTCCAGCATTACTAAGGGAACCTTTAGACAACTGAGACATAAAGCAAAATCTGTCTCTTTCATTTAATTCCAGACATGAGTAAGTATAAAAGATGTAAGATGCTCTCAGAAAATAAAGTCTTAAGAATATGAATTTACACAGACATATAAAAACAAGACACTGTTTTTTACTACTCCACACAGCAGTATAGGCTGTGAAGTTTCAGTGTCCCAGAAAGTCCCATATAATTCTCACATTCAGCCACCATTTGGGAACATTTTCTGGCTAAAATTAAGACTTCAGAGGGACTCTTACTGTCAGTACAGGAGTGCACTGGGAGAACAGACTGACCTTGAGTTAGTACCTACTCAACGCAGACATCTCATTTCCTACTAGCTGTTCAGATGAAGTTGACAGACATATCTTTTTGCAGTGCCTTTGCTGAACAACTTTGTTCAGATTTATTTTGTTAAGAGAAAAGTTAATGTGAAGGCTTTCTCCTGCCATTTCATGCTGTGCTAGAATTTTTATAGTGAGCCTAACGGTTTGACATTATGTTCTGATTATTTTTGTTTAAAAATCTCATGCAAGTGCCAGTGGGATGAGATTTAGTGCTACAAACTCAGAAGCACAAACAAGAATGGAGTCACAGAGTTCAAACATACTTTCTTGTCTTTATCTTCTGTCTATTTAGGTAATATTCCAGTTATACTAAAAATTAGGCAGTGTACTAATACTTGTAGCACACTCTTCAAATCTTTGCTCTGCTTTCCAGAGATAGATTTCCTTGCATCTTTCAGCACATATGTAAAAAGGTATTTTTTTTTTTTTGTAGTCTAGTTTAGAAACTTCTAGAGATCACCAAAGCATAGCAGACATTAGGAAAACAAATTAAAATTATATATAATATACATTCACCCCTTGAATCCTGGGTTTCAATGTAAGTAACAATATCAAGCCACAGGTTGTTTGCACAATAATCTAACAGCTCCCCCCCTCCAAAAAAAAAAAAGCAAAAAGGGATCCCAACTGAAAGGCAGAATTATGAGATGATTTTCATACACTTCAAAATTCTCAATTTTTTGCCATACTGGTAGTAAGTAACTCATGTTTTAGAAGCACACACATTATACAACTGTCCCACAGAAAGTAAGTTAGAATATGCACATGAAAAGATCAAAACTGAGCCTTCAGACTTTTCACAGAATTTTTTTTCTTGAAATTGAAGTGCTTTTAAAGTTCAGAGTTTCATGAAAGGCAATCTTTGGCTAAAATCAATGTACCAGCAAGATAAAAGGTGCAACAATATGACTGCAGTGATCAAAGCTTTTCAAAAGAATGATCCACTCTTTTCAAACCACATGCCAGGCATCAAGTTCTTTAAATGCAATATGACTTGCACCAAAGGTAGAAATGATGAAACTGTAAATCCACAAGAAATATAGCAGTTATGTTTTACTACATTGGGTGCTTTACAAGTGAAAATGACTTGACAAAAAAAAATGCTATTTTATATGCACTGTAAAAAAACAGGCGATGATGAGTACAGTGAATGTTAAAAAATAGCTTAAGAAAATGTGTCTATTGCAATGTCCTGTGCATAAACTCCACAGCCTTCTGTCGTAGTAGAAAAAAAAAACCAAGGAAGTAGGTTGATATGCTCTCTTGTGAGAAACAGGTTTTGCCCCATCCTCAAATAGCAAAACCACAAAGTTGACATGCAACTGCAGGAAAAGTAGGATGGGGAAAACCTTATTTAAACTCATGCCATAAACAGTAAAAAAGAGAACAGAGAATGACAAGATGCGTACTGCATTTTTTGTTTGGATATTTTTACTACCTTTGTGTTTGCTTCACAGCTCAATAGGAACTCAAGCTTCATCACCTGCTAGGTTCTTCTGTGAGCTGCATGGAATGATGTGGTGGTATCAATCCCTTTCTTTGCAGACAGGTATCTGTATCTAAGAAAGAATTAACATTCATTTGCCCCCTTGTTGTTAGGCTCAGTAATGAGGAGAAAAAATAATGACACAAGTTTAAAAAAACTGATTCCTGTCTCCAAGCAAAAGGATCAAGCCATATTTACATGGAAATATTGGAAAACTTGTAACTTTAATTAAGACTTCTGCTGGTTTAGAGAGTTATATTATTTTTACATCGAGAGATCCATTTTTCAGAGTCTAGAGTGGGACAGGCCCACACTCACATGCCACAACTGGTCAGAATGGAGGAGAGGGGCAGGGAATGTCCCAGCTTTCTCCCATTTGCTGACTGAATGAGCAGGGTGGGTATGTTCTTCAGGGCCTATCCAGGGATTAGTAAACTAAAAGACTTTCATGGCTGACAAGGGATGAGGGAGAGGAAAGAGATATCATCTGTACACCACAAAGCAAGTTTGATTGCTACCAACTTGGTGAAGGCATGAGATAACCAAAATCAAAATAAGATTAGCTAAACATCATGGTGGCTGTAGAGAAGGGACTTCGAAAAACAGAATAGAGCATCTCCTTAACAGTCAAAGCAAAAAGGAGCCAGACTGCAAGCAAATACTGCAGAATGATTGGGTCTGAAAAACAACTTGAGTCTGACAAAAGCTTCCAACCAGTCCAGCAGGGTCAGGAATTGCAGGTGACACAATTCAGAAACCAGTCCTCAGCATCAGGAAGTATTCTGGACTGCAGGGAAAGGCCAATTTTTAAGAATTTCCATAGCTATTATTTGATACCACTGATATATTAACTGTTTGTAATGTCATTAATATATATATTTAAATACCAGGAATACTGTATCATGGTTAGAGAAATTGTACAACTTCCCCTCAGCATGTCACTTTAATATTAATCTCTGTTAAAGGCTCAAGATTTAGATGAAAGTGCTGATTCATTTCAAGAGCACTGACATCACATCAAACATTCCTGGATTTGCTTACTCCTTCTCCAGGTGCATTAGTACAGGACAAGAACGTGATGAATGTATGAGTAGCTCCTCAGACTCTCTTAAAAGCTCATAGTCAACCCTTCCCAAAGATTTTTAAAAGTTTAGTTACAAGAAATAGCAAAATCTTACACTAAAAAGAATTCTCAGAAGTCGGATATCACACATATGCACCCCTCAATGAAAAAAACACCCAACAGTGATTACAGAGTTCAATCATAGGATCACAGACTGGTTTTGATTGCAATAGATTTTAAACATTATCTAGTTCCAACCACCCGGGCATGGCAAGGGACACTTTCCACTAGACCAAGTTACTTAAAGCCCCGTCCAACCTGGCCTCGAACGCTTCCAGGGATGAGGCTGTCACAACTTGGGGCAACCTGTGTCAGTGCCTCACCACTCTCACAGTAAAGAGTTTCTTTGTAAAGTCTAAACTAAATCTACCCTCTTTCAGTTTAAAGCCATAGCCCCTTGTCCTATCTCTACATGCCCTCATAAAAAGTCCCTCATTTTATCATTTTCCCAATGTCAGACGGGACTCAACTAGAAACCTTTAAACGATTTGTTCATAGACCATTATCTGTGTAATACAATGTCTCAATAGACTTCACAAACAGAACTGTGCTCCCTTCAGTTTATTAAGATGCAACAATTGGTTAAAATTATTAGTTCTCATTCGTTACACAGGGGAAATTTAGATTGGATATGAGGAAGAAATTCTTTACTGTAAGGATGGTGAGGCACTGGAATGGGTTGCCCAAGGAAGTTGTGAATGCTCCCTCGATGGCGGTGTTCAAGACCAGGTTGGACAGAGCGTTGGGTGGCATGGTTTAGTGGGAGGTGTCCCTGCCCATGGCAGGGGGGTTGGAACTAGATGATCTTAAGGTCCTTTCCAACCCTAACCATTCTATGATTCTGTGATTCTATGATTCTCTGCTTTCCATTTGTATCTTGCATATTCCTGAAAATATGAAGAAAAATAGAAAAGATTGGTATTTTCGGATTTGTTGATGCAATCAGTGAGTGAATCAATTGATTTTGTATCTCTGAACCCTCCTATGAAGATAAAGTTTTATGCATGATGTTACTTATAGAGCAAGTGGTTAGATTATTTTAGACAACTGATCTGCAAGCAATGCACAACTCAGCATCAGTTCACTCCTCTCTGAGGGCATTTGATCCAGCATCTCATATCTCTTCAAGGACAGTCTTCCAGCTTCCTTCAACTTCTCTTACTGAAGCTTCAGCATATGGCAAAGAACTATTCAATAAGCCAAATGAAGTGAGAATGTCTGTATGTATTAGAGGCTACAACATGTTCTCACTAGAACCTTGTCAGTCTGGATGTGAAGAGAAAGCAAAAGGACACTCCCTCACTTCTGTAATAAAGCAGTTATCAGGACATACCAGATCAAGAAAGTGGACCTGTGGGACAAGATAATAGATAGGTAATAGGTTGACTTAACAGACCTAGCCATTATTACCTGCTTAGGCTCACTCGAGCTTATTACCTCCAGAGCATGAAGCTGGAGAGAAAACCAGCTGTGCAATAGTACTCCCTGCTGAAAGAACTCACTGTTTTATTAGGGAAGAAAGACAGGGAAGAAATGGAAGTTTCCTTTGCCATCCCTGTTAATTTCTGCCTGCCTAGATTCCAGGCAGTGTACTGTGGTTCACTCCAGTTTACATCCTGAAGATTTCAGTGTACATTAATAGAAAAAAACAGTCTAAGGAACAAGAAAGGCAAGTTAACGATTAACAAAATATCTCAGAAAGAAAAAAATATGAATAGTGAAGGACAAAAAGCTCACAAAAGCTCACAAAATCCAAGCATCTTTAGAATTGAGGAAATTTATACAAAACTGATACTGCCCCAAGATTATTTTTTTTCAGCAGTATTAATAAGATGAAAACTTTCAAATACAATGGTTTGGGCCAGAGAGGCATAAATCTAATTTTTTTATTATTTTTTTTAGACCTGTAAAAGCATCTTTTTAAAGCACATCCTCTGAGGACAGATTTTTGTTACAACCATTCTTTCTTTCTCCTTGGGGTGGGCTACTTTATTTTTTCTTTCTTCCTTTCACATCACCTATGAAGAGGCCTAATTTCTTCATCCTAGAGGGATTATCACTATTCCCCCTGTGAGATTATCAGAAAGCCCATATTCCTGCCCCATGAAAATTGTACGTGGATTTATTCTTCAGAAGCACTTACCATATATTTCTCCCACCCCAAAAATAAAGAATGCCAATCTATTCTGAGCAGACGAGAGCTTAATTCTATTTTATTACGGTTTTTTTTTTTTACCTGGAGGCTTTGTTACCTTTCATCATATCTCAAAGAAAGGTGTCTTTTACTGTCTGTTGTTACCAGCCCTTACTTGAGAAAATTGGGGCTGTTTAGCCTGGAGAAGGGAAGGCTGCATGGAGACCTCATAGTAGCCTTTCAATATCTGAAGGGGGCCTATAGGGATGCTGGGGAAGGACTCTTCATCAGGCACTGTAGTGAGAGGACAAGGGGTAACGGGTTCAAACATAAACAGGGGAAGTTTAGATTGGATATGAGGAAGAAATTCTTTACTGTAAGGGTGGTGAGGCCCTGGAATGGGTTGCCCAGGAAAGTTGTGAATGCTTCATCCCTGGCGGCATTCAAGGCAGGGTTGAACATAGCCTTAGATGGCATGGTTTAGTGAGAGGTGTCCCTGCCCATGGCAGGGGGGTTGGAACTAGGTGATCTTAAGGTCCTTTCCAACCCTAACTATTCTATGATTCTATGATTCTATGATTCTATAAATTTATTCCTATGCTAAGAAACGTCAAGGACTTCTATGATTTAAATTATATTTTCTGTTAATATTTTTCAGATCGGAAAGACATAAAGTTCTTTAAAGTAATTAAACTACGGAGGATACCTTTCCAGCAGCACTTGTCTATGATGTGTTATTAATTTCTAATCCCAGCCAAAAATGCAGACTAAAACCACCTTTAGGTGGGTTTTTTATGTAAATTATTAGCATTGTTTATATGGAATATGAATCTTTGTGTTTGTGAAGTTTTGTATGTTCAAGGAATCAATCTCAAGATTTATTTCTGTGTAATTTTATTGTGTCTTTTTATCTTGTCATTTTTTTATGCTTGTCATGCACATAGTGCCCCTAACACAAATTCAGTGATAGGCACCTGGGTCTTGGAAAACTGAGTACTGGGGTTTGAATGTTGTTTTCCTCCTACTTCATTAAGTTGCTTCTGATTTCCATTCTTAAAATTTATAGATTTTGTTAGCAAAACTATCCACCAAAATTCAAATCTTACCAGAACACTTGTTTTTCCCTCAAAAACCAGTAAAGAAGGAAAGTTAACTGAGGACTGTTTAAAATGAAGAATTCTGTTTTTTAAAAAAAAAAAAAAAAAAGATCTTCAGTTTTAGTTTCTGATAATATTTCTCAACAAAATCTGGTCCAACACATATCTTTTAAACATTTCATAAGGGCATCAATGGGGAAAACAGCTACCTGTAGAAGTTTCCAGGGAATATACAATCAACCCATTCAGCATATGATGCTTTAATATCCATATCTTATTTGGATCCATGATTCAGCATTTCTGATAATACAAATCTATATCAAAATGACAGTTCTCTTTATTTCTCATAAACACTTTTTAATGGCAGCATGACAGTTAAACAGAGTTAAGCGTATGCAGAGTGATAAGAGTTCTGTCATCACATTATTTCAAGCTCCTATGGTTTATCACTTTGCTTCAGAAAGCTTGCAAAATACAGCAAAGCAAATCTGGTTTTAAATGCCTGTCTACCTCTGATTTGTTCCACAATTCAGGGAAAAATTCTTCTTGACATGTTATACTTCAGACATGGTGCCAAAGACTAGAACACTGATATGTATGGCAGGCGATGCTCTGTGGTAGATAGTCAAGATCTTCTAGATGAAATTAAAATTGAACAGTTATTCTGTTATTGATCTAACCTCTCCAGATTTGGAATATGCATTACACAAAAGACTTATTTTTTAAAATTATGGTATTCTTGAGAAATCTGTCTGTCTAGTGTGCATCCATTATACAAAAAAGGTTAACCACAGATCTTCAGTTTAGCTTGATGAGAAGTTAAGAATAACTCTTTCAAGGTAAAACTTTTTTTCGTCACGCAGGCAAATAGAATACCTATTTAAGAACAAAGTTTTATTTGCAGCTTGGGGGTGAAGAGGGGCGGAAGCATCATCGGATTCATACTAACACTGTTAATTTCTCCACTGAAATTGAATTAATACTGTATTCCTTTCAACATGGGTATAAAAACTTCTTAAATCCATTTAATAGCAATCTTCAAATACTTACAAGGAGATTATCAAGAAGAGAGAGACAGAATTCCCGCAGTAGTGCATGCTGGGAGGTTGAGACAATAGACATTGAAGCAAGAGAGATTGTGGTTGGATACGAAATAAAACTTTGTGGCTGCTGAATACAAGTCAGAATGGGGCAGGGAAAAGGCTGCCCAAAGGCCTGTGGGGTTCCAACACTGGAGGTTTTCAAGACTCAGCTGGACTAAGCCCTAAGTAACCTAGTCAGACCTCACTAGCTGGCCCTGCTTTTGAGTAGGAGGTTGGGCAACAGCCCTTTCTCAGATCCCTTCCAATCTGAATTATCCAATGATCCTGTGAAGTTTTTGGACGGACTCACTTTCTTTGATGAAGTCTGGGTCACGTCCTCAAATATGTCACAGACTATTCAGACATTAGAAGCCACACCCGTTTCCATTGAAAATACCTTTTACTTTCAACTGAACCAAGACACTGAAATACACCAGAAATCGCACTGTCATGTTTTAACCCTAGCCAGTAACTCAGTACCACACAGCCGCTTACTTACTCTCACTTTTCTCCCCTCCCCAGGCAGTATGGGGAGGAGAATCAAAAGAAATGAAAACCTGTGGGTTGAGATAAGAACAGTTTAATAACTAAAATGAAGTACAGTAAACAACTACTACTACTAGCAATAATAATAATGATAAAAGAAATAACAATGGGAGAGAATATAAAACTAAAAGGGGAAAGGAAAAAGAAACAATAAACAGCAATGATGCACAATACAATTGCCCACTTGTGACTGATACCCAGCCTGACCTGAGCAACAATCTACCACTTCCAGGTGACTCCCCCCAGTTTATATACTGGGTATGACATGCTGTGGTATGGAATACCCGTTTGGCTAGTTTGGTTCAGGTGTCCTGTCTCTGCTCCGTCACAGCTTCTTGTGTGTGCCCCTCCTCAGTGGCAGAGCATGAGGGATTGTGAAGTCCTTAATCAGGGTAAATGCTACTTAGTAACATCTAAAACATTGTGTGTTATCAGCATTGTTCTCAGACTAAAGCCAAAGCACAGCACTGCACCAGCTACTAGGAAGAAAATTAAGTCTGTTGCAGTCGAAACCAGGACATATGTCAGCTGAGGTACCTCTGTGGCCTCTGAAAAAGCACAATATTTTGTCAGGGATATCACTCAGCTTCATGTTGGCAACCTCCTTCACCAAACTATACCAATCAGGATCAAACACCTAATTGGGTATCAGAATCGAGGCTTCCCTCACTGCTACCCACTCTCTTAACAAAGAGTTCTGGTGCATGGATATGAAAGAATGGAGTGGAAAAATAATAAGCAGTAAGAAACAAATGAAAATCAAGACTAGCTCATATGGTTAGATAAATTGAGTATTAACCATGTTATCTTTAGTGAACCTACTTTTGATCAGATTCTTTAAAATTGAGTCTGTTAATTTTGAGTGAGAAATTAGAAAGTTATCTGTTAAGGTTGTAACCCTGCAACCCAGAAGCATAGTAATAGGCCACAGACTGCTGAGTCTACATGGCCTCAGGACTAAGAGTTGTTGAGCTTGCTGTTTGAACTTGTCTTGAACTTTTTATGCTACAACCATAGTTTTTATACATAGAAGAACAAGTAGCTGTTCTGTGCAAAACATAATGATGTAGAGAGCAGGCTTGGCAGAGCCCTTCAGAAGTGGGAATACCAGCCATGGTGTACAGGACTACAGGCATGGGATGATAGGAGATGAAGACCCCACTAACACTGGAGACCCAAAGGACAGGGGTCTAACTGATGATCAATTCAACAAACACGAGCTGAGGGAAAAAAAAAACCAAACAAACAAAACAAAACAAACAAACCCTCACAAAAAAAAACACCACTGCAAAAAAAAAAAAAAAAAAGCCAAACAAAAACCACAAAAATGCAAGCCCAAAACAGTGTTTCAGGGGTAATAAAGAGAACGAAGAGTAAGTTAACAAGGATAAAAAATTACCACAAGTGAACCCTAGAATAACAAAGAAGCCGTCAACATCACAGTCCTTCCAGCAAAGGACTCGTTGCACGATACTTATCCCCTTTCGCCAACATACATGTACACACAAGGCTGAAATTGTTTGCCTTAGAACCCAGAACAGCAGTAGCAGGATGACTGTAACACCAGGACAAGACTAGTTGCCAGCAAGCCTATATGCAACAGATTTAACTGGATTGCTATTATTGAGACTTCTCCGCTTTCCCTTTCTTCCTTTTTTTTTTTTTTAATAATTGGACTAACAATGATTCCTAGATTAGACCATTAAGATTTCAATTATACTAATAATAAATTCTTGGCTTTATATATGTAAGTTTCCTTTCTGCCATAACATGACTTTGAGCATAACGAGTTACAAGAGTACCTATAGAATTCTTAGCAGTTGTAAAACCAGAAGCAGATTAGCTATTCTGTCTGCAAAGAAAATTCAGTGCAATGATTAGTATGGCTTTCATCTTATTCCAATAACTATGAATTAGAGATAAAAAAGCATATCCCAGTTGAAGGAATAATGTTTTGTTCCTCCAATTCCTCTGCAGATAAATGTGATTTTATTCAGTTGAACTCCAATGTTTCTGCAGTGAAATTGTGATTAATATGCTGTGCATATCATTTTAATTTGCTGTGAAAAGGAACCAGCATCGAGTCTTTCATCTATGCCTTCATCACCATGCTGGTGAAACTTAGAAATAACATGGAACCCATAGCTGTATTTTACGAGTGTGAACAGAGATTAGGCTACTTCTCACTGCATCTCCAATTAAAATGAACCATGCGAAATAATAAATACTTTATACACTTTTCACGTTGGATTACGAGTGCAATTTGAATAAAATGTAACACGTACAGTATTTTTCAACAGTGAAATGATAATTAAGAGGAATAATATATAGCTCCTAACTACACGGACTTTTTCTTTTCCTGTAAGTTTAACCAAAATCATAAAACTGAAAAGTGTTAAGGTGGTTTCCTAAACCTATGATTTTATTTTTCTGTAGTATAGTTCTCCTACCTAACATTTTGTTTCTGTGGTAGGTGAGAAAAAAATACCACATTTTTTCCACTAACGTGTATGATAGAATCTAATGCACAGAATTTTCTGGGAATAAAGCAGCTTAGGAGTTCTTCCTTCAGAGGTCAAATAGGGTTGTCAGTGTGCTTATGTGTCTTTCTCAGAGGTCTTCTTACAGAACTGCTCTGGTCTATTTTTGCTGCATTATGCTCCTGAATGGGGACAACAGCACATACAGCATGAAAGTAAACAAGGAAGCATTTTCTTCATACCTTTCTGAATACCAGTACTGGCATTCTGAGGCTGTTCCACAGTTTGTTCTTCACAAGTTTTATTTCCGGCTAGCATTCTGTCACCATCACAGGCTTATTTAAGAGACATTTCTGAAATTGTGTACCCGTATGTCATGTATTCCAAAATAATTACATGGAAGAGCAAAAATGCCAGTGTCTATCCAGTAACTCCTCCATAAATTCAGTGGTGGTGGTGATTGGGGGAGGAGTTAATAATTTTATTCAAAAAAGTATTAACTGAAAGAAGTTTCCATAGACATATACAACTCTTCCACCACACAGTACTTGTATATTGACAATACAGACCTGAAAGTTCAGATTCTGTTTTTTCCAATTTTTAGGTTATAAATAAATGCTGCTTACTAGTCTACTACCAAAACAAGTAGTACAAGTTTCTAAAATATATACATCAATGTAAATCCTCCACTCAGCATTACATAGTGTGAAAGAAATTATAATTGTAGTCTCTCAGCAATGAAATCTCTCTGATGCTCATCATACTCAAACATCTGTCACAAACCTCCCAAAGAGTAAACTCTTAATTCACTAAAAATATCATTTAAGAATGTAAGAAAAGCTCTACTGGCTTAGATCAACGGTCTTTATCCTGTCTCTGACGGCAGCAATGGGACACTCTTTTTAAGGATAATACAAACACCTAAAACCTCAATGTTTCCCTCATGATATGAGGGAATCATTTGAGACCTTAAGAGGGTACACCCCGATATAGTCACTTCAGAAACCTCTGTTTATGGACCCCTTGTCCATAAACGTGCAGTCCCATTCCAAACTTGATAATATCGTTTAGTATCTAGATGCAACAGAAAAAATTTCCCTTTCTGTGAGTTGTTTTCCTCACCACTAAATTTTTTTCTTACTTTTGTTCTGCTTCATGCAGCCCAACATCTCTGGTTTTCTGTATTCTGTGGAAAATAGACAATCACGAAATCCATAGTGAAGGTACCAATCCACAAAGCATGAGATGATGACTCTATAAATATCTGGCAGAATTCTGAGAAAATGGTCTTCAAAGATCCCTCACATGGATTGTGACCAGAGCAGATATGCTTAGACTCCACCACAACTTATTCCTGGTCTCAGTAAAAAAAGTAATTTGTATTTTATTTTCACCCCTATCTCATCTCATGTTTCCTTCCCTTAAAAGGAAAATAATTTGAAATGTTAGCTCTCCTCTGAGGACGTCATTCTCAGCAAAGGGAAATTCATAATGAATGTTCATCAGTGTTCTTTATCAGTTCATTAAATCTGCTTGTGCACTATGTTTATGAACATCTTTGATAAACATTTGGATTTGTTGTGCATGAACTGTTGATGAATAATCATTAAACTGTCCTAAAATTTATTCATTATGACTGCTTATTAATTTCTCATGAATTATCATAAAATTCAAGCTGCTTTAGCAGTCATCCATAAACAAAGAACAATCGTTCACAATATGTATTATTAGAAATAAATTAAAAATATAAATTAATTTATAATGATTAATGCATAGAAAATGTACTTTGTTCTGGCAGTAACAATCAAAATCTAAGTCAACTTCAGAAAAAAAATACTGAAAATTATGCTATAATTTGGAGAAATACTTTCACTTACTCATCATCTGACGGCCAACTTTGATCCATATTGCTGAAGAGTGGCACTTCACTTCTGTATGTGTCTAAAGATGTCTAGACCTGCTCAGCATGTTAAACACCTCTCTTCTCTATACTGCTAATATTAGGGGAATACCTTCTGCCAGGAGTATGGATAGCCAACACACACTCATCACACACTTATATTAACTAAATTTTAAGTAATGCAAAAGCTTGTGCTCAAAAACATTCAAACACATCAGAATTACAGCAGTTTATACTTAATTTCTTTGTCCTGTGCATAGCTGTCATTACTCAGTCACATTAAGCCTTCCCTATCACATCCCATAGCCTCCAGTGTCAAGCTGGTCACCCTGTTTCTATTCAAGGAAAGAAAGAAGTAATGAAAACAGTGCAAGTAAAAGACCACAGTAAGTCTCTGTATGTATCACAGTCTCATAGCAATTGCTGCAGCTGGAAAAATGTGAGGTAGGCTAGTCATGATAAATGCTACAGGAATGTCAAAAAGATGCTATCATACGCTAAAAAAAATGTTCACACAGGGTAGTTTCTGAAAAATTGGACAGTAGTAAAAGAGGAGACGTTCAACACAACACAATCACCATATAGGGTTCACAGAACAGATAGATAATGTGGTTGAATTTTCAGTAAGCTGAAGTTTGAACCTCCCCGAAACAAAATTCAAACTGAGGTGAGATCCTCTGGGCCTCATCATCAGTGTATTAGTTTCACAGTATGGTATTTCCATGGACTTCAGTGATAATTTCTAATCTACAGCAATATGTTTGTGTAAGTATGCAATGTCTACACTAAAATATTCAACCATTCAACGATGTCATTATTTTCCATTCCCCAATAGACTACTCAGAAGTAATTTAACAAATTAGTCAGAAAACTCATGTACCCTTATTTCTGTTTTATAGAAAGAGGAGTTAGCACTCCCTTCAAGGACCTGATCTATTCACATAGGAAGCAGGTACAGGATTTCAGGCTTTCCTCTCTTGTAGCCCATCCAGGGCCAGCCACATCTCAGATCTGATGCAGAGTGTTACTCACACAGCCATTCAAAATCACTTGTAAATAAGAACATCCATTGTAGTTCTAGCAGATTTCCATTAATGTAAATGAGAAGAAAATCTATATTGGGGAGGGTTCAATCTAATTGCTTCTCTTTCCTTTATCTTCTTTTGCAGCCTTTTTTAATTACCTTTTCTCTTCTTACTGGAGTTGTAAATTTACTTTTTTTTCCCACATAGTTATTTCACCCCTTTCCCTTCTTTTCTTTTTCCAAAACTTAAATGTGAAACAAATTCGGTGTTTTGTTTGAACTTCCTCCTTCTAATCAAACAAGACTAGTAACTTCAATAAAACTGCAATCATTAATATTCTTAAACTAAAACCATAATAAGGAATAAAGTAATAAGGAATAAAGGAAGAACTTCTGACTTCTCAGTTTGCTTCAGTTGCAAAATCTCTGAACAGGGAGAGAAAGACAAGGACCTGCCAAGCAACAGGGCTGCTAGCAGGGAGCATCCATTAACATCCTACTTCAGTGCCAGAGACATCAGACTCTGGTACTCCTGCCTGGCAGGAAGCTTGCAAACACTTCATGAATAGGACAGTCCCAGATCAGATCTCCTCAGCAACATCATGAAACAAAAAGATAATTACAATGATTAGACTGAAAAGTTCAGGTTTAACATCCAAGTATATTTATGTCAGTATACACTTGATTTAAAATGCTACAGATGTGCTGATTGTAAAATCTCCTCTAATAATATAAGAGTTTTATACCATTTCAGCATCAAGTCCATAATGCAGAAACACAAAGGGAGTATTAGCTCTCAGTATTTGAAGCTGTGTTAATGGGAGTTAAGATCATACATGGAAAGGTATTATGAGCTAAAGCTCTTTAATTTAGTAAAAAAAAACTTTTTTTCCATTATTTAATTATCCAAGAGTAATCAAAAGTGGTATCTGCATTTTCCCCAGATAAGGAAGCAATTTGAGAAACAAGGTTGACTGAGCAAGAATACCTCCTAAGACTCTTTTTCTGGAATAAGCTAATTTCATAAGTATTATTTGGAAGAGTGTATCATTAAAATATACACATGTGGAAGTACTAGCTGTAAATTTAAAGAAAAAAAATAACTACAACCCTTAAGTCATCATAAAATATACTTGTAAAGAATTTTTCAACCATTGAAGGGCTGCATAGAAAGATTAAAGCCCTTTCACACATATTGACACTTCTTTTATTGTCATAAACTGACCTTAGCTTTGATTGCTGTTTACATCACTGAAGGCAGAAGAGATAATAGCTCTTCCATATTTATGCAACATTTATGTAAAATGCTTCGTCAGGTGCTGAGAGTTTTTCTAAAGACTAGACTTCTTCGGGGAAGGAAGGGCTGTCTGACACTGAGTGGAAATTAGAACGGTTCCAACACTTTCCACACTGGTTGAGATGGGGGGATTTTAAGACACATTAGAATTTAGAGCCTGAATTAATGCATTATCTACACTAAAAATTGACCATCTGTGTTTGTGAAAGTACATCTTTATATGAAATGATATAATTTCACAAAGATGACAAAACGCTGCTTCCATTTATGTCAAAAGTATGGATTGTCTACCAGGAATTGGTAGACTTCACCTACGTCAATATACTTCCATTAAATTGATTTTTTAGCATATTTATTTAAAAGAACAAACCAACCAACCAAAAACAGCTAATAAAAAATTACAATTAGAAAAAGTTTCTGAGACACTACTCCAATATCAGAAAATATCAAAAGTACTTTTATACTATAAGAGCTGATGTTTGAGTAACTGAATTAGTGACTATCCAGTTTGCCCTTGCCTTTTTGTTAATTAGAGGCTGAACATTCTTCAAATACTAGTTAAATTTAGAATTATTTCTTTTCTCGTGCTACATCTAATTCGCCACCCTGAGGGATGCTGTGCTCTACACATGCTCTCTGTATCATGTAGTGCTAAACTAAAATTTAGAAGGAGAGACTGCTAGAAGAGGCAGATTGCCCGACAAGGAGGATGCTAGGAGTAATGAAGCTTTGGAAGTTCAGAAGGGTAATTTTGGTAGACGGCACTGGGTGTAATAAACTTCATGACTAAAAGACACCTACTTGAGACTACAGCTGAGGGGAAGAGGCACTGAGTCTCTTTACACTCCCTGACACCCCTCAAAAATGTCCAGAACTCCATGCCTTCTCACACTTCCGCCCTGGAGTCCATAAAGCATGGTTGCACTATGCAATACTTTGCACAAACAGACAAAGAACCACTCTTGACCTCCGAGTACGATTATCTCCACTCTTAATATATTTAGGCAATGTCCACTCTGAAATTAGTCCTTCTCTCCCACTGTTTGCATTTAAGCTTTACGAGCTTTCTCCTGAGGAGTGAAGGATGGTTTGGCCTTATCCCAGTAACTGAGCACACACTATAAGGGAAATATTCACAGAATTATCTGAGTAGTAGAAATGACAATTCTTCTGTCCTTTTCTTCCTGAACAGAAGATTTTCCAAGGGACCAAAGACAGCTATCAGTCACACCAGTAAGAATATGAATACAGATGCTTTTATAACTTCCATTACAAAAACTGTTGAATCACCTCAGAGAGCAGGTCATCCAGCTGAGACAAGAACAGAGAGTAGCAGATAGCAGCAGATAACTAACCTCTATCTCAAGCATGAGTGAATTCATACACGGTCAGTCAAGTCCCCCTTTTAATCCCATTCCCCAGTCCTCCACATGCTTTGATTTATGAAAAAAGCAAAAACAAAAAAAAACAAAAAAAAAAAAAAAAAAAAAAAAAAACAAACAAACAAAACAAACTATAAAAGTCAGATGTTAGACTTTGAGCGCTGAATGAATTTGTATAGTAACAGATCATGTAAACAGGCTTACAACATATTAATTTAAAATTGTTATTTTCTAAAATTTAGCATCTACCATCAGTAGAATTTTTTTTCTTAATTGCTCTTTATAATGCAATATTGAGCACTCCTCAAACTCTCTACATAGAAGGTACCTCTCTACAGCTGAAGTTAACTGATTTGTCAGCCATCTATATTGGAATTAGCCGAACTAGCAGGGGGGTTGGAAACAGACGATTTTATATGGTCCTTTCCAACCCTAACCATTCTATGATTCTATGACAGTAATAAAACAAGTGTTTCACAATCCCATTATTTAAAGTAAGAGGAAGAGCTAGTATTTCTCAAAAATTGGCGAGAGAAGTCTTTGTATTATTACTACTTCCAGACCTGGAATGTGTCTAGTTCTAGGAAAATATTAATTCTGGTTCAGCATACAGGATGTTCACATCCAGAGTAATATGCTCAAACTTTCAAGCTGCATTCTCCTTTGGGAGTCTGAATATAAGACTTTTAAAGATGCCCTCTCTCTGGTTCAAATTAACCAGGATTTCTCTCTTCCACTGTGCTGCTACTTATGCTGAACTGAGAACTAAGGAATCTAAAACCAGTTTCAAAAGGGAGTCAAATTTACTATCCTAGGACTTGGAACATGGGTTATCACACAGATAATATCAGCTTCACTACCAACTTTCTTAAAACAGCTACAAAGACCTGCATTCCCTTGTCTACTTCAACAGTATTCTGCCATCTGCTACCCAATTTTACATCCGGCAGTCAGTTACATATGGGGAAGATTTGGAAAGCAAAAAAGAAGAGAAAGGATTTAAATATGGCAGAGAAACAATAAGAGGAGCCCAACTTGTGAGTTTGTCTCACGATTTTGAGAGAACAAACAGAACAGATGAAAAGCACCACTGATTGTATATATTCTTACTCCAATTTGACGTAGGCACGTTTGCCTATGAAGTTGAAGTAACAAACTTAAAAATGTCACGAGAGGAGCATTCTTGCATCCCAGCACAAAGGAATACACAGTGCTTTTCTTCTTCTGAGTGTACACTGGAATGTAAGTCTTTACTCAGTCTGCTGTGTCAAATTTGAATCAATTTTAAAGAACAGTCCTTGTAAAATCCTAGTATTAGCTCCAAGACCTACTGTAAGTAATGTTAAGTAGAGAGTCCAAATAAAGGTTTCTAAAGCAGTACTTTCCATCTCTGTAATTTCTTCCCACGTGCACTCTTGAGTAAATCACTTTGAGAGTTTATTTCCAAATACTTCAAGGTCCCAACAAAAGTTATATTTTAACATGTCCTTAGTATTTTTGAGTTTCCAATTTCTGCTTGTGTAATGGAGATAAAAATTCTTTTGCTTTTAGAATGACACTGATGTTGAAATGCATGAATATCCACCAGGAATACAGATATGACAGAAACAGATAACTGATCCATCATTTATTTCTTTAATGCAGGAATTTTAATGTAGAAGATTTAGTTGTATCTAAAATTTGTAAGCAGGAATGCTCATAATCTGTTGTGCAAAGAACTTTTTAATAGAAACTGCAACTTGGTTAGGTCAGTATAGTACTGGAACTAGCACAAACTATCCTTTGTTTCCCATAGGAATTTTAGAAAAAAGTTTCATTTTTATCTTTTCCTTTAGACTTTTGGTTCTTCCACTGATGAAGTGGAATTAATCATATTATATTTAAGCTTTCACAAAGTGCACTTGTAGATTTGAGTTACCTAGCTCGCTGCTTCATGACAAATTGTATGGCTGAGCCTTAAGCCTCTCTCTTTTATTCTGTGAGGCTTTTTCCATGTTACAGCATAATTCCTGGCATGCTCAGGTCTCCAGTTTCCATCTGGCAGGTAAAAGAAAAGAAGCCCTCTTGGTACTAAGGCTGACCTACTTCACTTTGTGTAACACCCATGGGAATCTCACGCATTCCTGATACTTTCATAGCTCATCACCATCATCCCTTCACAACATCCCTCATTGGATTATCATTCCCTAAAGCTCTGAGATGTCCCCAGGAAAAACTGCAGGTGGCTGCACTTCAGGAAAAACTAAGGTGGCAAAACTATAGCTAATGCCATCTAGGCAAAACTAGGCCACAGTCTGTCGTACTATAGATAAATTATTACCACTGCAAGAAGGAGTCTAAGGACTGACATTTTTACATTTTGCCTCCTGCTTTCTGGGATAAAACCTCAGATCCAGCCTCTGAGTGCTCCTAGATGGAAACCTGATGCTGAAACAGTTGCCTGGGTGCAGCTACCTGGACTACGTTCCCAGGCCCAGCTCTTCCAGCAGAAGATGCAGGAATTGTTACAGAATATGCATGCCCTTGATCTGCTCTTTTGTATGTCTCTGTTGCCTTCTTATAATTCCAGCTGCGTATAAACCCCACAGGCACCTCCCAACCACTGGAAGCAGAACTATCTGAACTGCTGGCCCTGCTTCTCCACACTGACACTTTTCCTCTTGCAGAATTACTGCCTTCATTCTGCTATCGTCTCTACTGCCTGCAGTGCTCAGGTTCCTAGAGAACTATCAGCTATTTCTAGCTGACAAGCAAGTTTTACCCACTCAAAGTTACCCAAATAACCATCACCGAGATTGAGCTGTGACAGCTGCAGATTTTTCCAGGCTAAGACAAAAGGGAATGCAAGGTCTGAAAAACCTTCTGGGACTGAGTATCCTGACATTGCCATACCTATACAGCACAGCTAATTACTCCATTGACACGGATCCTACTTTTCTCAGAAATCAATGACAATTTCCCAGTTTTCAGCAGTCTTCTCCCACATTTCAGAGCTCACCTTGACTCTGCTCTTCAACATTATATTAAAACATACCCAAAGTAACTTTTTAGCAACAGCATTCTAGTTCTAGCACTATTAGTCCATGTAGTAGGTAGTGTTTTCTTCCCTGCATCTAAATTATGCAGAAATTGCTGAGCTGCAGTATTTAATACCTGGTGAGAATCAATCAAATCTACTCTTGCATCTCTGAGTCAGCAGCAGCAGGAAGAGTATTGATTGACTGGCAAGGGCAGCAAAACAAAGCACATCAAGAAGTGTCCTCTGAATAGGTCACAAACCAAAGGTAAAATAAAAACAATTACATACTTAAAAAAAAAAAAAAAAAGAGAAACAAACAAGAATTCCCTCACACATCTATCACCACAAGGCACTGAAACAACCAGTTCTCACTGAATTCTCATTATCACCTACCTAGAATTTCTGTCTTCCATGGATATAATCTAAACTCAAAGTAGGTGGTAATACTGCAAATTATGAAGCACCATGTACAAGCTGTTAAACTTATACCACATGCATTTCATTTAAAAAGCTGAATGACAGTCTGTACAGCTCATGTAATATTTAGTGTATTTCTAAAAGCAGTTCACTGTGGAATTCCAAAAGTACATATTTCTACCGCATAAAATTAAAATTAATCCCTGATTATTTCAGATTTTAAATTAATAGGAGAGAATACAAATATAGCACCTTTTTACATTCTCATTAATGATAATGCAGATTCATAGTACTTGAAGAGCTTTCATGAACCCATGAAGTTATGCTGTTTACATACAGCATAACTGTTGCTTTAAATGAAATACATAACAGCAAAAAACTTTAAAATACCTATTTTCTCCTCACTGCTATTTAGAATTTTTATTTTCAAAAAGCTGAGTGCTTTTCCAGCAGCAACAGCTGGAAATCTATTACTACCAAACTGTTAAAGAGTCAAGAAACAGAGATGGTGGACCTTCAGTCTCTGCTAGTGTGGCAGCTTCCATGAGCTCAACTTTGGAAAACACATAAAAACTTTTGGACAGCAAATACCATCATTTGCACTATCACAGACTCCTCTATTGCCAACTGGAAGTCGTATCTAAAATACAGTGTATTATGCTGTGACTTTAAAAGGAAAGCAAGTGTGGCACACTACTTCGGGAGCTAACTTAGGATGGCCAGCATTCCTGTCCTGCAGAGGAGGAAAGCAGATGCACTGGCAGAATAGATAGAAAACTTTAGTTTCAAAATAATTTTGAAGTCAGGCAGACACTTTGTACCCAATCTCACCACACATTTATTCTCCTTTTCTAAACGGTGTAAGTTACATGCACAGCATGTCCTCATAATAATTTCTCACAGCACATTGTAAGTACCACGGCACTGAAAACGCAGACCTCTCGGGAGCCGCTAGACTCGCTCCCCAGCGCTCACTCAATCGCCGCGGGCATGAGCAGACAGGCAGGGGGGGAAGTGCTGTTCCGCTACCCGCCCTCCCGCCGCTGGGCAAACCGCCTCCACCTTGGGCTTCGGCCGACGCTGGGCTCCCCAGGCTGGGAGCGGGTGCAGTGCCTCAGACAGGCGTAGAAAAGCACCGAGAGAAAGGTGCGACAGGGAAACGGGAGGCGCCGAATCCCTTTGCAGTGTTGGAGCTGCGCACGGAAGCCCATGTAGAGGGAACCATTTTGTGTGCCAGCAGAGAGCCCTGAGGCCGGGGCAGACCTTTCAACAGCTCCAGAGGGCTAACTACCTGTTCAAGAGCTGGGACTCCGGATCTCTACCTCACTTTTTCTCACTTTGTAGCAAGTTATTGTGTCTCCTCTCCAACCCCTCCTGCCCCGGGGCACTTTGGGAAAGCAGACCTGACAATTTGATAAAAGCGGCTGAAAAACAAATTCCTCTAAGCCTTGTCAAGTGCTTCAGTCCTGTCTTCTGCTGCTGCCTGGACAAATCCTTTATTCTCAGTTGAGATCTCACCTCAGTAAATAGAGAAATCCAGGCCTTGGTGACACGCACTCTTCTATCCAAGTAAAACTGCAAAGGACTACCTAAACCAACTCCTACCTTCCCCCACCCCCACCCCCATTTTTCATTCAGCTGGACATTCATGGTCCCCACTGCAGGTTTTTACTGCAGGAAAGAAGAGAGCTGACTACTACTTGGTACCAAATTAAGTTAGTATTTCACTCTATATACAGACTTGGACATAGGGCTACAAGGATTCTGTCGTGGTTTAAACCCCTCAAACTTACGCAGCCACTCTCTCACTCACTCTCCACTCTTTCTTCCCTCTGCTCCTGAAGGGATGGGGAGGAGAATCGAGAGAATGCAACTCCCACAGGTTGAGATAAGAACAGTTTAGTGACTAAGGTATAACACAAATCACTACTGCTACCACCAATAATAACAATGACAAGAGAAAATACAAGGGAAAAGAATACAGTTTCTCACCACCCAATATCAAGCCCGACCACGCAGTGCACCCCCACCAGTGAACCCCCCACCGTGCACCCTCACCACCCTTCTGGGTCTCTGCTCTCCGTTTCTACATCCTGGACATGATGTGCTGTGGTGTGGAATACCCTCTTTGGTTAGTCTGGGTCAGGTGTCCTGCCTCTCCTTCCTCCCGGCTTCCCCTCCTCCCTAGCAGAGCATGAGACTCACAAAGTCCTTGGTCAGCCTAAACATCACCAAGCAGTAACTGAAAACACTGGTGTTATCAGCGTTGTTCCCAGGCCCAAAATCAAAAACACAGCGCTGCACCAGCTACCAAGAAGGAGAAAAATGACTGCTGCTGCTGAACCCAGGACAGATTCTTAAACTGGCATTTCATTGTGTATGGAGACAAACATGAACAAGGCTACAATGATTCTCAAGGTAAGGAAGGCATGCAAGAAGAAAACCAGATGTCTTCTCTCAAATAGATATGCTTTTATCATATGTGTATCAGTTAAAAAGTTAGTCCCTGATGTGACGGGAGTGACAGATGAGGTAACTTCTGAGCTTTCAAGTGAAGCTTTACTGAACTACTTCACGAGAACACTTGCTGCAAAAGGCCGGTTCCTACTGAGCACAAACACGGACCTCGGTTTTTACCCTTCTCTCAGCTAATGACCTGCTGGAAGTGGCCGCAGTGCGGGTGAACCGGAGTGACCCCCACACCGCAGCAGTGGGAGCCGCTCCTCTTCTTCGTCTAGGTTTGCTATGGGGTGCCCGATCTTTCTAGGTTGCCTCCCCCCTCGGCTGCTGAGCTGTCCCTCTCAGCCGCGCCGGTTAGCAGCCTCCATTCCTGTCCGGGCCCGGCCAGGCGATTCCAGAGGGCAGCGGCGGTGCCGCCTCTTCTGCTGCGCCCCCCGGCTTTGCCTCGGTGGGTATGCGGTGTGCTGCGGCGAGCCGGCTGGTTGCAGGATTCCAGCGTGTGGTGGTGGGTTAGAGATAAGGCGGTACTAGCAACACCCGAATTAGCACAGGTTTAGTATGGAGAGGTTGCAGGCTTAACTTTGGCTGCCATGTGTATGCTCCTGCAGCTAGTGAAGCAAATGGACTATGCACTGCTACTTTTTAACTTTCCTAAAATGACTATTAATATGTTTAATGTTAATAGACATGAAACACTGCATTCAGGTATTCATGAACACTTCCTATCCATAAAGCTGTTGTCTCTGGTGTAGAAAAAAGGAAAGTAAGTATGCCATTATGCACCTCTCCTATGAAGACAAACTGAGAGAGCTGGGCTTGTTTAGCTTGAAGAGAAGGCTCGGGACACCTTAGAACAGTCTTCCACAGACCTAGAACAGACTACCTGAAGGAGGCCGCAAGAAATCTGGAAAGGGACTTGCTTAAGGGGCATGTGGTGACATTACAAGGTTAAATTGCTTCAAGCTGACAGACGGGAGATCAAGATTAGATATTTAGATTATTAGTGGTGAGACACCGGAAAAGGTTACCCAGCGAGGTTGCGGATTCTCCATCCCTGCAAGTTTCAAGGACAGATTGGAAGAGGCGTTGAGCGACCTAGTCTAGTGGAAGATGTCCCTGCCCATGGCAGGGGGATTGAAACTAGATGGTCTTTAAGGTATTTTCTGGTTCCTTTAGGTGTTCCCTGTATGGAGTATGTAATGTTTAATACCAAATCTACTTATTTCAAAACAATTATGTTATGACACCAAGCTGTGTGGTTCAATTGATACATTGGAGGGAAGGAATGCAATCCAGAGGGACCTTGGCACGTTTGTGAGGTGGGCTGATGCCAACCTGGTGAAGTTTAAGCATGCCAAGTGCAAGATCCTACACCTGGGTCAGAGCAATGCCAGGCACAGCTACAGGTTGGGCAGGGAGGAGATTCAGAGCAGCCCTGCGGAGAAGGACTTGGGGGTATGGGTTGACGAAAAAATGAACATGAGCTGGCAGTGTGCGCTTGCAGCCCAGAAAGCCAACTGTATCCTGGGCTGCATCAAAAGGAGCATGACCAGCAGGTCGACGGAGGTGCTCCTGCCCCTTTACTCTGCTCTCGTGAGACCTCACTTGGAGTACTGTGTGCAGTTCTGGTGTCCTCAACATAAAAAGGACATGGAACTGTTAGAACAAGTGCAGAGGAGGGCCACGAGGATGATCAGGGGACTGGAGCACCTCTCGTATGAAGATAGGCTGAGAAAATTGGGGCTGTTCAGCCTGGAGAAGACAAGGCTGCGTGGAGACCTCCTAGCAGCCTTCCAATACCTGAAGGGGGCCTATAGGGATGCTGGGGAGGGACTCTTCATTAGGGACTGTGGTGAGAGGACAAGGGGTAATGGGTTTAAACTTAAACAGGGGAAGTTTAGATTGGATATGAGGAAGAAATTCTTTACTGTAAGGGTGGTGAGGCCCTGGAATGGGTTGCCCAGGAAAGTTGTGAATGCTTCATCCCTGGCGGCGTTCAAGGTGGGGTTGGACATAGCCTTGGGTGGCATGGTTTAGTATGAGGTGTCCCTGCCCATGGCAGGGGGGTTGGAACTCGATGATCTTGAGGTCCTTTCCAACCCTAGCTATTCTATGATTCTATGATTCAGGATGTATGATTCAGTGGAGTGACGCAAAGTATGCTGCAATCAAGATTACAAATGTTAGCTGCACTTGGTAGGTGTACAGTGGTTGCAACTGGTGATTCAGTCAGAGCACCAGGTGCTGCCTGCTACCAACCCCACCACATGCTGAGCACAGACAGCTCAGCCTCACTCTCTTCAAAGCACTTTTGTAGTTGCTGGGGTTTTATGTGCTGTGTTAAGCGGAGCCACCTATGCACCCTCTCTCCCCTGCCAGAAGAGAACCATTCACATCACCAGCTGAGCCTCTCAGACACTGATTGCTGTTTTACCAAAACTAAGACCACCCTCCGCTCCCCTTGGTTCTGGCCACAGTCACCCTCTCAAGCAGCAGCTGCAGGCAGCAACAGCCGCATTATTCCCCGAGTTTCCCATCTCTCCTGGCCTTCTTCCATTGCAGGGGTTTATTTGGACAGTCACAGTCTTTTGTGAGGGAAGTACAGCAGGCTCTATTGAGAAACCGAAGTGGTTTTTTCTGTGTTTATGGTGATTATATTGCTTCTTGTCATGGGTTCAGCAGTAGCAGTCATTTTTCTCCTTCTTGGTAGCTGGTGCAGTGCTGTGTTTTTGATTTTGGGCCTGCGAAACACCAATGTTTTCATTTACTGGTTAGAATGTTTTGGTTTGACCAAGGACTTTCTGAATCTCATGTTCTGCCAGGGAGGAGGGGAAGCCAGGAGGGAGCTGAGACAGGTCACCTGACCCAAACTAACCAAAGAGATATTCCATAGCACAGCACATCATGCCCCGGATGTAAAAATGGAGGGCAGAGACCCAGAAGGGTGGGGGGGTTCACTGCTTGGTCGGGCTTTGTCTCGGGTGGTGAGCAGTTGTATTCTCTTTCCTTGTATTTCCCTTGTCATTATTATTATTGGTGGTAGCAGCAGTGGTCTGTGTTATACTTTAGTTACTGAACTGTTCTTATCACAACCTGTAGAGTTGCATTCTTTTGATTCTCCTCCCCATCCCTCCAGGAGCGGTGAGAAGAAAGAGGGGGGAGAGAGTGAGCGAACTGTGTGGCTGACTGGGCTTAAACCATGACACTTCTAAATTAGCAGAAACAATTGCTTCCTGTTAATGGAGAGAGACTTACGAGTCAAGTATGTATATGGAGTTTCTTCAGATTTCAGTTTGACATGCTTTTCGAGAAATATCAGTGTAAATAATCTTTCATGGCAAATTTATGGAGTGACGTTTTCTATAGAGTTATAGAAACAGTGAAATTAGCACTGGAACCAAAAGTAATAGGGAAGAAATACATATTCTGTGCAGATTAGTTATGGCAGAGACCTAAGTCTGTTAACGTGAAGGTAGTGGTGTCTTCAAGAGCTAAATACTGGCCTCTATTTGTCAAAACCCCAAAGCCGAAAAGTGTCGTAATTATTATTCCCTTGAGATCCTGTCCATTTTTTTAGATGCCTATTTTTTGTATGGAGTGACAGCAGGTGTCATTATCTTCCATAAGCATTTACGCTGTCTGTTCTCTATCATGTGTTGCCTGTATATGCATTTTCTTGCAGTTCATAAGGACTATTCCACCTCTGCCCCATGTGTCAATTTCTCTTGTATTACCTAACAAGGCTGGAATCCCAATTGCATTCTTTGCGTAAGTGTCCATTGAATTCTTACTCTACAGTATTCAGATTTTATTTTTTTTTTTGAAGGTTGGAGAGTAGGAATTTTGACTTCATGAATATATTCATGACTTTTTTGTCAGAAACTTTCATGTAAAAATCATCTGTCACCTTACTCTATACTGCAGTAGAGTATTTGGATTTAAAATAATGTGCCTCCAGTTGTGCCCACATGGACAAGCTGGGAAGGAAAATGTGGACTATGCCTAAAATGGAAAAGGTGAGGAGGTTCTCCTGAGTAAATCTCATTTATGAGGCACTGAAACAGCAAGGTGTTTGTTGTTGGATTTGGGGTTTATTATGGGTTTGCTGGTTTGGTGTTTTGAAGGGCCTGAAATTCATAATTTACTCCTGTTAAGCACAGAGCTCTGATAGTTCACAGAGCGAAGCAGATGCAAGCTTGTTTTCTGTTTTTCAGAAAGAATAGCTCCCCTGTTGTCATTTCCAAGTTAAAGACTAATTAGATTTACAGAGATATTTCCAGGAAGATGAACATAAAATATAAGGACCTGATCCTGAGAAGCACTGAAAACTTGCAATGCCAGTGAAACCAGTGCCAATAATAGAGGATTTGCTCCTTTATTTTTTTATCCTCTGGGGCCAATTTCATCTTCCCTATAATGGGGCCCATACTGAGGCAAAAAATAAATTCAGAGATAATCTAAGTATCAGCAGTTTCAAGTCAGGTTACATACTTTGCCTTGCGAGAATATGGATGTTTGTTTTGTTTTTTTCTTACCAGAACAAGAGGAATTGTTCCATACCCTGCAAACAATTCTTTTATGATTTGTAAATCGGGATTGACATATTGCATCATTAGCCGAAACCAAGAAATAGAAATCATCAGACTGTGTTTTATTTCTGGCAAAAGGAATTTTCAAACTTTTTTTTTTTCTTCTGTTCCTAGTAGACAGTTAGTGTTTGAGGTGGTGTTGATATTGCTATGGTCTTAAACACTTTTCAGAAAACTGAAAATCAAGCTTTGAAAACACCAAGGCATTTCAGAGTATTTCATAGGTTACTTATATAAAGTTGGAAGGGACCATTAGAAAATCTAATCTTGATCTAACCTAATAATCTAATCTCCATCATACTAAAATATATGCATTTTCTGTATCTACATATTGTATCTTTGCTGAAGTGAATGTTCCCCAAAACTCATCTTTGAGAAAGGTCTTTACCTCAAACCCTGGTGTAGCCTTTTGCTAGTTTGCCTCAGTGGTTAACTTCTTATCGCCCTGGCATTATTTCCAGTCTTGTCTATCTTCTAGCCAGTGATTATTTTGTTATGTTTCTCTATCTACCTAAGAACTGCTTCATAATTAGCTTTTTCTCTGCAAGTATTTTTCATCTTCAGCAGAATATTCAAGATACTTTTCTACTTCTTTGGAAAAGTAGACTGAGCTTTTTTAAATGTCTTACTAAAGCATGACTTTTTCAATGTAAATTTTTTAGCTTTTCTGTACTTGTTCCTATATTTCAACATCCTGTCAGAACTGTATGTTTTAGTCACATAATTGTAAAATACATAGCATTCATACCAAATAGGGCTGGGAAGATACTAGGCAAAGTTGTCCAGTACATCCACCACTCCAGGGCAGGATCAGCTGTCGACATTCTTGATCCAGCTTTATTTAACTTTCTGTTGAAAACTTCTGCCACTGGAGACCCTATAACCTCTCTAGGCAATCTATTCCAACACTTCACTACCTTTAGCATTAGAAAGTAAATCTTCTAACTAAAATGGGCCATGATACTCCAGGTAAGACATTCCTAATGCTGAACAGAGCATAAGGATTTTTTCACAGTCTGGTTTTCCCTTACAGTAACATTTGATTTTTACAGCAACACAGCCCTTCACTCGTTTTCAGCTTAAAATTCACAGTAGGTACTGAAGCTCTTTTCTGTAAAATTAATATCCAGCCAGTAGTTTCCCTCTTTGTTTAGATGGCTATCCTAATACTGGTCTCTCCAGCTTTGTATAAAAAGAGATAAAATGACTCCATTCATATTCACTACTACCACTTTTGCACATTTCTAGGTCTCATCAGCTCCTTTAGATTGCAACACAGCACTAAAACTAGCTAGTTTCTTTGCCTTATGACTCCTTAACTCTCCCCAGTGATCCCCAGTGATTCAGCTTTTTAAGAATGTATGTAATCTTTCAGTAAGACATTTATTATTCCTAGGGATGGAAGCCAGTACTGTGTAGTAGGGAGCTGTCAAAGCTAGTCAATGATAATGTATCTTAAATTCTGCCCCTCTGTAGCATTCAGGTGCATTACTCAGAATTATTGTTCATGTGCCTTGCTCAGACTTATCGCATGCTCAGATTTCTCATATTTGTTTACCTTACTGAGAACTTATGATCTTTGCCTGATGATAGGTGCTTACAGTCTTTCTTTAAAAAATCAAAAAGTGAGATTGCTCTTAGCAAGACATTTACATACATACAGTAGAATCATAGAATAGAATCATAGAATAGTTAGGGTTGGAAAGGACCTGAAGATCATCTAGTTCCAACCCCCCTGCCATGGGCAGGGACACTTCCCACTAAACCATGCCATCCAAGGCTCTGTCCAACCCATCTCTTAGACTAGCAAGTGTCTCAAACATAAAAATTCAAAACCTTACAGGAAATACATTGAAATGTTTTCCCCTTGCTAGATGCAGAGAAAACAGATCAGTGCAACAGAATCAACAGTTAGGATGCTTTTAAAATACTTTTAGTAGTTATTTTTTACACTGGCAGAGCACTATAATTGGGAATGAGTTATGACATCATTTTGGGAACATAAAAAGAATTGGGGTATGATGCTATAAATAAATTGATGTGGATAATCTAACTTCTTCACAAGGTAATTTGAGATGTCAGGTGTCAAGTTGGACTACTGGAAAGTAAAATTTCTGGTCTGGTTTCTGTATAATATAGCGTTGTTCTTGAAGAGTATCGAGTGAGTGTTTGTCCCCCACTCTCCTGCAATTTAGCACAGAATTATTTTTAATCAGATAAATTAATCTGCAACTATACTGAAAAAAATCTGTTGATAAACTATTTGAATTGCCATTTATCACATTATCTGCATATTTGGTGCATGTTTTATTTACTTGACATGAATTGGAAATAATGTTTCTGAGATACATCGAATGTCCTAAACCATGATGGAAGCGGTGCATCTGAAAAACTAGCACAAATGCACATAGTAGAAGATAACGTTGGACCATGAAGTCATGAACAGACTCAGATCCTGCTAAATTCTGGTATAATGAAATACTGATCAGTAACAAAACCTGGTATTTTGGAAAAGCTAACTTTGAGAAACCAAAAACTTGATGAGGCCAACAACACTTGAATTAAAGACAAAATGCAGAGGAGGCATGGATTAATCTTATTCAAAAGTACAAGCACTGTCTGGAACTTTAATTCCTGATAAGGGAGGACAGAATGGTCAGAAAGGATTTCGTTATATCTGTAAGCACCTTGCACAAACAGTGGAAGTGAGAAAAGAAAACAAGAAGGATGGAAGTATAATTAGTTAACAGGTATATCCTGTCTGTCAGAGATAAGGCAGTGTAGAAAAATTAGAGCACGTTACGAGATTTAATTTAGACTTTATGGAGAAAAATTAAAATGAACAGCAAACGGGGTATTTTACTCATAAAGACAGATGTGCTGTTACAGGCTTCTTGGTGTTACACATTGAAGGCAAATCTTTGCTTCAATTTAGGTTAAAGACTGATAAGAAGCTAATAGCACAGTACCTAATGAAAGCTATAGGAGAAAATTGTAGCAATAGATTCCAGGGCACAAGCAAAACTTTTTTTGCTTACTATGAAAAGAGCTAGGGACCCTTAGACCTTTCATACTGAAATAATGCATGGAACTCTGAGCTGGATAGAAACTACCATTAGTAAATACAAATTCAAGCTTTTCTAAGTACAATAGTCTACATTCACCTAAATGTTTGTTTACAGCCTTACAACCATTACAGTATAAATACTTTATATTTTAAAATGTCGAGGGTGATGAATGGAATGGAGTGGAATGGAATGGAATGGAATGGAATGGAATGGAATGGAATGGAATAGCATGCAATGAGAATGCTGTATTATGTTCTTGCTTCAGAAAACCTCTGGAAACACCTGCTGTGGATTGTTAAAATCTTGCAGTCTAGATGTGTCCATAGAGAAGGTAGTGGCTGATGTTTTCTGAATTAAACGTATGCCGGATTCGGGTGTTTTGTGGGCCTCAAACAACTGGCGGCCATAAGAGAACCTTGGGGAAGCTTTGAACATCTTTCCTTCCTTCTGTATACCCATCTCTGAAAATCCACTTTTGGTTGTATAAGGGACAGGATACTGGGCTAGCTGGGTCTGTGACTTGGCACAGCAATGCCTTCTTCTGCTCTTATATATGGCATGTGTACAGTAACAAATTGTCAAGAGGGCCAAATTTTTCTTGGTTTGTGTTACCAGTTTTATCAGGGAGACAAATTTTGATATGACAACCTAACCATCTTCCTTAATGCCTGTATTACACCTGTATTAGACCTGAATAGTCCAGTAGTCTTCCCCATTAGAAAATACTGGAGGTTTATTTTGTCCCTTCCCAATGTTAAAGTTTCTTCAAAAAACAGCTTGAGCAGAATCACTGCTGAAATTACCTTTTCCTTTGAGAAACTGGCAGAGGTTAAACAATATTTTGTTTGGATAAAGTCAGTGTCAGGAAGTGTTTTTTTACTTTAAGGGGAAAACTTCATTGAACATGAAGGCTTTGGCTAGTTTTTGAGTTTGAAAGGATGCTTCTGGAATTGTAGAATTCTTTGTCTCTTCAATAGAGCCAAAAAAAAAAAATTGTTTCATTATTTGGGTTGTAACTTCAGAAGTCTTTTCTATGAAAAAGCCCTCTCAAATATTCATACATATACATTTTACTGATAATTCAGCATTTTGAAATCAAAATTTCTGTTAATTCTTTCTTAATTCTTTTAAGTGCTACTGACAGGAGTGTTATTCAATGTCATTCATTTTCAGTAGTGAGCCCTAAGGTTAGTTCTTCAGTATGTATTGTCAGATCAACATTAACTATTTCATGTTTCTAGCCCATGCTAAATGATAACTTGTATCCCAGTGGCAGATGTGGCAAACACATACCTGCGAACAAATACGTCAAGGGAATGAGTATGCATAATTACTCTGCATTCTGGTTCACCATGCTGTGTCTTGTGCATGTAGTCATAACTGTAGTTTCATTATTGAAATAGACACTAAAATTTATGCATCTTGAACTCAAAATAGCTCACAGTGAAATAACTGAAGGCACCAGTCCTGCAACTGGTTTTCCACTTGGTTATAAATCTTCCAATGATAATTTCCACATAACCAAACAAAACTGATGAAAAAATGTTATTTCATCCCTCCCCTCCAAAATTAAAACACTCCAGAGAAATTCTGAGAAATTAAAAAAAAAAAAAAATAATTGGCTAATAATAAATTATATCACTTACTAAAAAACATCCATAATATGAACACTTTCAATTTTTTGGGAAGCAGATACCTGTCTTAGACCTAAAGGAATAATTTTGCATTGCCTGATTAAGTTAATAGCATAGTAGGCATACCACTGATTGGAGATATTAGTGTTTCTGAGGTGAGCACAAGTAATCATACTGGAAAAAGACTGGAGGTTTGTTTGGTTTGGCAAATGAGGGATTGTAAGGAAAAAAAACCCTATTTTGTGTATAGGCATAATTTTAGGCCACCACGTTCAGATTTAAAATTTGATAGGGTTTTTTGTTGTTGGGTCTTGGTTTTGGTTTTTTTTTTCAATAAGTTTTGTCATCTATTTAGGCTGATAAGATTGAATTTCATGGAATTATTACAAGAAAGAGTGAAGAACTACCTCGTAATTTCTGTCAGCAGTGGAATTGGAAAGCTTGGGATTGCATCAGTGGGAGCAGTAGTAAGGGAGTGCAAATGTATGTTAGCCAGTGAGAAATATTTCATCATTCATCTTACTACTTAAAAACTAAAGAAGAATTATTTTTTTTATATAGATTTCAAAAGTTACATAGGTTTAAGGGAAAATGACTCAAGTCAATGAGTACTGAAATATGTCCCTGACTTTCTAATCCTTCTTGCTTTGCTGCTACTTAAAAGCCTGCTTACTGTAAACTCGGGTGCTGATATCCTAGGCTCTGACATAGTAGTGCAAGTGTCAGAAATGAAGGGTCTGTAGTGGTTTGATTTAACACAACAATGAAGGTGAGGCATCGAATGATTCATTTTTCTCCCCTGAACAGTAGTTTCAGTCAGAAGGCAGTTAAAGACTTAATTTTAAACATGCATATTTGTAGACGGTACTTCTGGTGAAATCAATAAGAATAGCTGGCAAATGAAGTTGCTAAGCCACTGTCCATCATATTTGAAAAATCATCGCAGGCAGTGAAGCTCCCGACCCCTGGAAAAAGGGAAATATAACCCCCATTTTCAAGAAGGGGAAAATGGATGACCCAGGGAATTACAGACCAGTCAGTCTCACCTCTCTGCCTGGCAAAATCTTGGAGCAGTTTTTCTTGAAAGGCATGCTGAGGCACATGAAAAACAACAAGGTACTTGGTGACAGCCAGCATGGCTTCACTAAGGGGAAATCCTGCCAGACCAATCTGGTGGCCTTCTATGAAGGAGCTACGGAACTGATGGACAGGGGTGGAGCAGTTGATGTCATCTACCTGGACTTGTGTAAAGCGTTTGACACTGTTTCACATGACATCCTTCTCTCTAAGTTGGAGAGACATCAATTTGATAGGTGGACCACTCGATGGATGAAGAACTGGATAGATGGCCGCACGCAAAGAGTAGTGCTCACTGGCTCAATGTCCAGCTGGAGACCAGTAACGAGTGGTGTCCCCCAGGGATCGGTGTTGGGACCGGTCGTGTTCAACATCTTTGTTGGTGACATGGACAGTGGGATTGAGTGCACCTTCAGCAAGTTTGCTGATGACACCAAGCTGTGTGGTTCGGTTGATAAGTTGGAGGGAAGGAATGCCATCCAGAGGGACCTTGACATGCTTGTGAGGTGGGCTGATGCCAACCTGATGAAGTTTAACCATACTAACTGCAAGGTCCTCCACATGGATTGGAGCAATGCCAGGCACAGCTACAGGTTGGGCAGAGAAGAGATTCAGAGCAGCCCTGCAGAGAAAGACTTGGGGGTGTTGGTCAATGAGAAAATAAACATGAGCCGGCAGTGTGCGCTTGCAGCCCAGAAAGCCAAGCGTATCCTGGGCTGCATCAAAAGGAGCATGACCAGCAGGTCGAGGGAGGTGATCCTGCCCCTCTACTCTGCTCTCGTGAGACCTCACTTGGAGTATTGTGTGCAGTTCTGGTGTCCTCAACATAAAAAGGACATGGAACTGTTAGAACAAGTGCAGAGGAGGGCCACGAGGATGATCAGGGGACTGGAGCACCTCTCGTATGAAGATAGGCTGAGAAAATTGGGGCTGTTCAGCCTGGAGAAGAGAAGGCTGCGTAGAGACATAATGCAGCCTTCCAATACCTGAAGGGTGCCTATAGGGATGCTGGGGAGGGACTCTTCATCAGGCACTGTAGTGATAGGACAAGGGGTAATGGGTTCAAACTTAAACAGGGGAAGTTTAGATTGGGTATGAGGAAGAAATTCTTTACTGTAAGGGTGGTGAGCCACTGGAATGAGTTGCCCAGGGAGGTTGTGAATGCTCCATCCCTGGCGGTGTTCAAGGCTGGGTTGGACAGAGCCTTGGATGGCATGGTTTAGTGGGATGTGTCCCTGCCCATGGCAGGGGGGTTGGAAGTAGATGATCTTAAGGTCCTTTCCAACCCTAACTATTCTATGATTCTATGAACAGTCACATTATGTTGCATAGTATTGGCTTTCAAATTCATGTGCACGTTTTACTTTGGATAATACATTCTTGTCTATTACGTTAATAGGTTTTTGAACTCATGTACAGATTTGAAGTTGCTAAGAAAAGTATATAACAGTCTACATGTTACATTTTCATTTCTTATGTAAATACTTATTAATAAAAACAATTGTAACAGAAGACAAGTGGTCTAATTTACATTTAGATCCAGTGTTCAAGTGAGATGAATTTTAATCAACCACATTTATGGTAAAGCAGCATGACAATATTGTATCCAATTGGTGTCTCACTAATGGTCTCATTAAATTTGTTGCATTCAGAATGTCCAATTTACAGCATTTATAATTTCTCATCTCACAACTTGTTTAGCAGATGTTTTTACATTTTCTTCTACTTATAATTTATTTTTGTAAACACTAAAAATTTAAAAAAATCCTCATGTACTTATTTTAGTCTTGTTCTACTTAAAAATTACTTTCTTGCAGAACCATCAAATTGGATAGTTCATTTTCCCTTATCATAATGTGATCATCACTGATATTAACAAATACGCAAGCAATGCAACTCAGTATAGAGTGATCACCATTTCAATCTTTACTATTGCCATTTGTTAATTAACATTATTTTGTGGTTTTTCCAACACAGAAAAGGAATGCATTTATAGATCTAAAATAAACAGTTTGAAGAAGCTTTTCATTCTGATATGTGTGAATTTGCAAGCCAATGGTAATTTTTGCTATTGGATGTCAGTCCTGGACAGAAGTCCACAGAAAAAACTGGCTGCTAAAAAATGCAGCCTTTCTTCCTCAAACGCTGCAAAGTAATCAGAGAACCAAGGAGTTGTAAAATTCCAGGATTGTGACTCTTTTAATAATATAAACCTCTATAGTGATTTAAAGTCAGATATAAAGGTTACAGCAGTCCTTCAATTTCTCTAACTAACTTGCTCACAGGCTAGGGCAATCATCTGTGCCTGTGACTGGATGACACACAGTAGAAAAATCTCCAGATCGTGGGATTGTGTCTAGCCAAAGTTATGTCTACAGTCCTCTGGCTTCCCCACCTATAAATTTTATAGTACCAGGGAAGGACCTTCTAAAGGGATTGCAGAGTCAGAGTTGATTTGATGTATACCAATTCTCTGGACCCCATGGCTGATCGAAGAAGAAAGTTTGGTACTCACAATGTATACACACTGTCGTAATTACTGTAAGCATGTATAAGAAGCTTCATTAGTTTGAAATGCTGAAGTTGTTTTTCAGACAGCATTTTGATTAGTATACTATCATCTCAGGCAACAGAAGCAAAAGCTGCTCCCATCTGGCAGATGCATGGTAACCTTCTGTCCCACTCTTACCCTGCAATTTTTCCACAGTTATGGCAGCAGTGGAGATCAGTCTCCTATCTTTATGCCCAGTAACACAGTAACTTTCTGATCATTATTTTGCATTGTTGTCCAGAGCACTTCTGTCAGTGATGTTCCGGATTACAAGAATGGTCCAGCATGAGAGGAACTATCAGGTTCAAAACACAGAAAGGGAAATGCTTTTTCATGCAGTTGTTACATGAATTCATTACATCGGTCTGCCCACCTCCAAGCCAGCGAGTCAGTTTGATACAGAATAATGTGGCTGGCTCTTCATGACTGAAAACTCTGTATGTGCCGCTAGTGGTCAGCAGTGGATTTCTGCTAGCAAAACGCATCCCTGCAGAAGTGGCTCACATGAAGGGCAGAGGAAGAAGAATCAGCTACAGTGCTACCTACAATGTTGTAAGCACATTTGTAGGTGATCTTCCAAAGAGGATAGCAGCAGCATGAAGTACTTCTCAGTTCTTCTGGTTATGGAGTAACTTGATCTATCACTGAAGAGTCTGAAAAAAGCAACCAAGAAACCAATAAGTTACTGGTTTGTACAATCAAGTTGGAAGATCATTTATCAGCACTACTTTTTTTTTTTTTTTAGAAACACAGGAAGATACTGCATTAGTTGCATTCAGGTCACAGCTTTAAATCTGTTAATGTTTTGAGGAGCAGAGAAGAGGGAAGATAGATGGGGATCTTTTAAATTCAGTTATAAATTCTGATGTAGTCACATAATTCCGAGATACAAACTGCAGAGCTAGATACACGGATGGTAAATTCAGCATTGTCTTGCCTTTCATCCAAGTTGCAACTTTTCAGGTGCATGCTAGGCTTCCTTTTTGAACAAGTTTGATCTGTTCTGACCAAACTTGTTTTTTGTTATGGAACCTGGGATAAGTAAATGTTTATATTTTCCCAAAGCCTAAACAGGATTTTATTTAGTTATTACTGTGCCAGGCATATCTGCACAGGTATTCCTTAGACAGACTGGGAAGTGATCCTGTGGAGAGGAGTGGGAATGGATCAGTGTTCTATGCATGGCATATGCTGGAGCATTCTATTCCTGAAAAACTCAGACATGAAATAATTAAGTTTACTTGAGACTTCAGTGTTAGATTTTTGTAGACTGAAAGTTTTGAGAATTTAAATTGAAGACTTGCGAGACTATCTTTTTGTAGATCTAGACTGTACGTGGATAGTTTCAGAAAAGTACCTCGTTAGGTGATTTCAAGTGCAGCCAGTTAGCAATTTGCATTATTTCTTTTTTGTGTGTTTGATATTGACTTTACAAAAAAATTGAATCCATGTTTCAGGAAAGATTTCAACTGTGTTGTGAAATGCATTAGTAAAAATGTAGCCAGGGTGTCCATTTCTGGCACTCCTGAGATTGGATCTGGAATGCTATGTCCAGTTTTGAGCTTCTCACTAGAAGAAAGATACTAACATGCTGGAGCAAGGCCACCAGCATAGTCAGGGTCTAGAGTATATAATATATGAAAACAAGTTGAGGAAACGTGGTCTAGAGAAGGGAAAACTCAAAGGCGAACTTGGTCCGTACGCTACCTTGATCAAAGAATACAGAAAAGACAGAGGCAGACCTGTCTTTTGTCCGATGTGCATGATAATAGGATAAGACAAAACAGGCAGAAGTTGCAGCAGGCAAATTTACAACTGGATATAAGGATGACATTTTATAATTCTATAAAGCATGTAAATAGAACTATATGGAGCAAGCAGATTTTAGTTTCCATAGGCATAGTCTCCTAGGTATATTATAACTGAAATACACAAAACCACATGAAGTTCATTTTCTATCAGATGAAACATGCTTGGTGTTAGTTTAAAGAAAGGATGCATTATTTTCATTAGTGTTCTTGTGAAGACTGTTTCATGAAGGAGGCTCTTTTATGTTCTGTTCAGCGTTGTTCATTACCTTCAATTCAGTCAAGTGGCTCATCAAACAAGATAGATTAGTGTTGACGCAGAAGTCCCGGACACAGCACACAGACCAATATGATCAGGCTGTGCCAAAGTTTATTGCGCAGATAGCTCAGTATATATAGGCACTCTACTTGTCTATCATTAACACACACAAGTCTAATTGGATACATGTATTGTTCACACGGCTAAATACCAAACAGGATTCACTCAGTAACAGCTTAATGATTGGTTAACTATGACAGCATATGCTTCAAGGTTACAGTTAACATTCCTTCTCTGCGTATCTCTCTCAGTAGTTTTCCGTGCTAACTTTTCCCAAGGCTTCTGCACGTACACGAACTTTAGTAACCCTCAGGCGAGGCCTCAATGCCTGCGGGTCACTACCTTACAATTGTCAAGCAATTGTCTGGATTGCTCACATGCCCGTTCACAGCCAAATAGCTCTCCACAAATCCCCCTTTTTGTTTTTGAGCAATCCAGACCCAATTCACAGCACGAAATAGCATACTGACAATACACTTCCATAAACAACAAAAGATTTAAACAATAATGATCAATACCATTAAAACTGTTAAAACTTGTTTGATTAGTACTCCTAGCCAACTGCCAATACCCCAACCTTGTAACAGCTTTTAAAACCAATTCCAATCCGAGAGCACTTGTAACTTTTGCACTTGTGAGAACCTAAAGTGTGGTTTTTGTAAGCAAGCAAGATTTGCAGTCCAATTCAGCAACCTTCTTATCTTAGCTCCTTCTTATCTTCCAGGCCTGCATTCTTGTTTCATTAACTGTCCGGGAGTTGCTTCTTTTCCACGGTCGGCTGCACAGAGGTAACCAGGAGTTACCCCTGCTACATGGCCAGCTGCACATACTTGCTTTCATTCAGAGCAGGCATATGTCCATTCTCTAACAAGAAATCATCCACATCTCCCCCTTTTCTTTTCTTGAATGAGCCAAAGCTGTTTTACCAGGTTTTCAATCATATCACGAATACATTGCAAAATACAAGGTACAATCATAACTATGGTCAAGATTACTACCAAAATCATTCCAATACCTTTAATCAGAGATGTGAGCCAACCATTAAAGTCCCAAGATGTAAGAAGGGCATCTAACCAAGGAATTTTATCGTTCTGATAGACATCATGAAGTACTTTCGCATGCTTCTAAATTTCTTTAACATCTTTCAAGGTCTGTCCAGACTGATCAAGATAACTACAAGAAGATTCATTAATTAAAGTACATACTCTGTCTACTTGAGCTGTTAATATATCTAAAGCCTTACAATTCTGCAAAACTATATTTTTAAAGAATTTACTTCTACTTGTATTAACATAGTCACATACGTATTGCCATTAAAAACAGCATAACAAACTTACACTGGAATCATTTTGCACACTTTGCTTTAGTCTTGCAGTCACATTACATCCTTTGTTACATTCTATAACTTGATATGGTTCTGGTCCTTTCCACTCATTATCATGTAGGTCTTTATATAGAACTGGTGGTTTGGGCAAGGAATCATCTGTTAGATGTCACAAATGCTGTATTGCAGAAAGAGAATCAAAACTAGACAAATTTAAAAACTTTTGTACAAATTACGTTTGCAAACTGTTTGAAGAAAATCCTTACATTTCCCTCTTTTTTTTTTTTTTTTTTTTTTTGTTTTTTTTTTTTTTTTTGTTTTTATTTTATATATATTACCTGTTTCAGATGACCCTACTTGAGCAGAGGATTTGGACTAGATCGTATCTCCAACATATGCCAACCACAGGCTGCTTGGCCTGCCTTTCTCTCCTGTATAGTTCTCTGATAACAGGAGAGGCCATCCCTCACATCAAGGTCTGGCATGGCATGTGTCCCCACCACTCAACGCCTGCTGGGTTGCAGCCAGCAGCGGAGCTAAAGGTTCTTCTTGGTGGCAAACACAGAGGCCAACCCAGTCTTGCCCTTGACTGTGATAGGAGGTATTTGGCCAACGTCAGTTGTGGCACCTTGTTGTCAGTGCAGAGGTTCACCTGCTTCATTCAGTAACAGGTCACTACTATGGCAAAGCACATACAGATTTACGTTAGCAGTATATATATACTACAGGGCGCAGCAGCATGTTGAAGATGCTAGTGGCAGTGACGGATCAGCCAAAGAAATTTCTTACCAGTGGAGTTCTCTCATTCAAAGGCTGGATTGCTCACATGTCCGTTAACTGAAAGGAATGCTTCCACAATACCCTCTTCTTGTTTTTGAGCAATCCAGGTTTGATTTAGCATTCTGTTTACAAATTTCTTCAGTATAGTAAATACAATGGTGCAAGCAAACAAAATTAGTAATATAATGCCTAAAACCTTCAAAGCAATAATTATCCAATTTTGAATCCAAGTCCCTATTCCCCATCCTGAAAAAATGTTGCGGAGCCAGTCATCTAAAGGATTCACATCTTGTTGGATTTTTTGTGAGTGTCCTTTTAGATAGGTCAATTGTTTGTGAACGCTCTTACTGTGATCAGACAGATTCACACAACACATACCTTCAAAGTCCTCACAGCCATGACCCTGTGCCAACAGCAAAAAGTCGATGGCTGTGCAGTTTGCAGGAGGGAGTGTCTTAAGCTATTTTGATCCATTAATAATTCTTCGAGAACGGCAGTAGTTACATTAGCCTGCTTTTCTGCCCGACAAGCTAGCTGGGCTGCTGTTCTTAGGGCATTTCCTGCAGCCGCTCCAGGGACAAATAGTGACAGAGCTACTTGAGCAGCTCTGCTCAGTAGTTGAACATTGTCATTACAATCAGGGGTGAGTCCTATTGATCACTTAGATCTAGAGTGGAGAATATGACTAAGATTACTCAATTCTGTAAACTTTGGTGCAAAAATAGTCAGTGAACCTAAATAGCATGGCCCTCCAACAATGTCTTTCGGTATTCCTTGCCATGCCCTATCCCCACAGATTAAAAAGACATCTGGTGGTAGGGCCTTGGCAGATTTGTTATTCCAAAGGAGGGGCACTGACCCAGGCTGGTGAGTAGATCCGTATGCCTTAAAGGCTGTTGCCTTCCCAGCCGTATCATTTATCCCACAATATTCATTAGCGTACCAATAGGTGCTATCTTTGGGCGAAACATCTGGTGAGTTGACTGAATATGGGCAGCCTGCATATTTGCATCCAAACATTATGCAGGTTTGTGTCCAGTTTTGTGAGCTATTCCCAATTGCTTGCGATGCCATTAAATTTAATTCTTGTGGATCCCAAGGGAGTGTCCTATTCAATCCAGATATCAATTCTGCTGAGCAGTCCGCAACATTTTTTGACTTACTGCAGTTGTTGGTCGAAAATGCCTTAAAGCTGTTCTTATTATACCCAGGTATTCCTATTAGACATGTTTGAAATGGATCTGTGGCTGATGCCATAGCAAGACAAAATTCCGACACCCCATTCCCACTGGCCCATGTTACCCACAAATTTTTTCTAGGATTAATTTCGTGTAACAGAGATACAGCATTATATACAAAGAGAAAAATTAACAGCTTAACCACTAACAGGTTCTTAATCATCACTGACATCTTCTGCTGTAGACGAGATGCTTTCTGCTGAGTTTTGCCAGGCCGTATCCACCGAGCCGGTATCCACCGAATGCCTTGATCTGTAAGCAAACATATAACCTCTTCCTGTTAGCTTAACTTCTGCGGGTTTTGCCTTATCATCTTCTGGCAGCTGCTGCAAATTTGCATGCGCTAACATCTCTTTTACAAGTGACAAATCCATACAATACAAGGTGTAGTTTCTTATTAGCAACTGGCTAGTAAGTACAGGTGGTGTTATACACAAAATCACAGCCTCTAATAAGAGCTACTTTACATGCACACACATTCAAGCTCCTGTAGCTAAGGCATTGGGTTTTTCCGCTTGTCCATCCAGCTCATGACAAGGCTTGAGAAACTTTGCAGGCAGCCTCCACGGACCTGTAGGTAGGAGGACACAAACATACCCTCTCCCCAAGGTTATCAGTTCTTGAGAAGTAAGACAAGTTACAGTGATTTCTTAAAGCGGAGGCATTCCGATAAAAAGGGATGCGAAGCAGCTGCAGAAGCAAACTGCACCGTGTTAACAGTCAAGGAGTTTGCTGCGTCATTACCTTTTTTTTTTTTTTCCTTTTCTTTTCTGTCTCTGCCACCCTGGTGCTGTTTGGGTGGAGGTTGGTAAAGCTTGGATTCTCCCCTAGGTTAACTTAAACACACTAAGCAGGACTGCTCGGTAGGAGCTACGAATGCCTGCCTGCCCAGCAGCAGCTACAGCTGCCAGCCTGCTGAGCAGCAGCCATAAATCTCTGCAGGGAGCACCACTTTTCTATTAACCCTTTCTTGCCCAAAATGTTAATCTGCTACCCATTAAAAACTTTTACATTAACCCAATAACAAAAAATACACAGAACACTGTCTGCCCTCAACAGACACACACATACACACACATTCATGGGATCCCACAAACACGCTCCACAACTACAATATGTGAAACACAAAATGCAGACAATCATTACTCCCACTACATGGTCACACGTACAAAATGTAGTTGCAATGACCCTGTGAAGACAATCAGGAAACCAGCTCCGAGCAGCATCATCGCAGTGCAAGGTGGCAGGCTCAATCTCAGCGGGCGTCCCCGCAGAGGCTCTGCCTCCCTCACATTGCATGAGGCTTGGGCTTTTGTACTGATCAAAATGCACACTCATTCCAATGCAGGTGGCCAGCCTACATCGGGAGAAGTGGCCAACAGTATCTATAAAGGTCTGCAAGGGTCGATAGAAACACAGACGTAGTTACATTTGCTAACTTTTAGTACATGAATATCACAGACAGACTATAAGCACACAATAGATCTGCATCCCCCACCCATCTTACTTTTCCCTTTATAACTGCCCATTTATCATGGGGATCTGGGGGATCTAAATCAGGCTTCTTTTCCGGATGAACAGGTCTCGGGTCAAAAGGACTATCCAGGTCAGCATCAGAATTATCAGGCATCAGAATCTCAGGAGCAGCAACAACAGTCTGATGAAAATGCACAGGCTCCTCATTAACGTGTTCTGGAGTTTCAGTGTTATCAAGTGCAATTAAAACATTTTTCTCCTGTAGGTTTCAGGTGATCTGAGAGTAGGCTTTTTCTCGGGATTAGCAGGGTCTGGGGCAAAAGGATTGCCTTCATCGCCGTCCTCAGCCTCCGCAGCCGCGGCAGCAACTGGCGGAGGTTCGGAGGGGTGGGGGGGTGGGGGTGGGGGTGGGGGCGTTTGGGCTCCACTATCTCATTCTTTGACTTAGCCGTGTCGGAGAGCTGTAAATTTGTAAGTCCGTCATGAAGTGTCTGTACTTTCTCATCTAACAATCCTGTCCATTTGTCCCAACCTTGACGATCTTGAGGATCGGGCTCTGGGGGGAGGGAGGCCAGGGGCGGCGAAAGTGATAAAGGAAGATGCAAATTCGTATCCCCTGGCCCATCCATCGGTTATTTTTTAAAGAGTCAGCAATTAGTCTCCACACAGTGGGGTATTAACTTGCCTCCTTGGATCCCTTACTTACCTCTTCCCACAGCGTTGCTCCTATTTTTTCCCAAGTTGCGATTTGAAAGGCAGCATCCACTGAGGGGATTAAATCCTTTCCCTTTGCTCCATACAGCAAAGCCTTCAAGGCAGGCTCATCATAACTCGCTGCTCTCATAGAGAGAATGTGTTGGAGGAGCTTCACCACTTCTGACTCTTCCTTGGTCAGTGTGGACCCCCTCTCCTCCCCGGCCGCTCACCTGATCAGGGCGAGATTCCCAAACTTTTTGCGCTAGCGACTTCCGAGTGCCGGGGCAGCACCCGATATCGACCGGCTTCTGCCCCCTCCTTCCTGTCGGTCTCGTCGGTTTTGTCCAACGCCGATCTGAGGGTCCCTGTTCGGGCGCCACTTGTTGACGCAGAAGTCCCGGACACAGCACACAGACCAATATGATCAGGCTGTGCCAAAGTTTATTGCGCAGATAGCTCAGTATATATAGGCACTCTACTTGTCTATCATTAACACACACAAGTCTAATTGGATACATGTATTGTTCACACGGCTAAATACCAAACAGGATTCACTCAGTAACAGCTTAATGATTGGTTAACTATGACAGCATATGCTTCAAGGTTACAGTTAACATTCCTTCTCTGCGTATCTCTCTCAGTAGTTTTCCGTGCTAACTTTTCCCAAGGCTTCTGCACGTACACGAACTTTAGTAACCCTCAGGCGAGGCCTCAATGCCTGCGGGTCACTACCTTACAATTGTCAAGCAATTGTCTGGATTGCTCACATGCCCGTTCACAGCCAAATAGCTCTCCACAGATTAGTGGGAGTTTTTTTATTTATTCCTGACCTTACAAGTGTATGGGAATCTAACTTACTCGTTTCATTGTTCCAGAGAATTATAGAATGGACACATCATTAAAATAAGGAAACCAGGAAGAGTTAAGGGGAAGAAAAGCTTTTTCTTATTACTGGAAACTAAAAGCTGTCATTATATAAGCTACATAATGAGAACTGCTTGGGAATTTTCTTACTATCAAAGACAATAGATGTAATGATTCTGGCCGCATATGCAGCATTTTAGAGACAGAATTTGTAGACAGTATGTAGACAGCTTTAAAAAAGCTTGGAGTCGATCACAGTATCCTCTGAGCGTCCCAGTAATGCTAAGTGCATATGTTGATTATGACAGTACAAAAAACAACTGGTCCTCTGGTGCATAACATGTTGTGTAATGATCATGCCTTTGTTGTTAAACATGTGAAGTATATTGTTGTAGCTGGATAGTTTAAAAGTGTGAGCTGAAACTTGAAATGTTGTGTTAGGTAAATGTTAGGATCTTTGCTGGTCCTGATTGTGATCTGTAGAGTTTCTTTTGTCCCCCAAGTTTGCCCATACCACTTTGTCTAATAAATGTCATTCTCTATAATATCTTTTTTTTAATTTAAAAAATGGATTAAAAAGACACAAGTAATCATAAAACCCTTGGGTGAACTCCAGGACAGATATTCTCAGAGAGGTGAGCTCCTCAATGGCCAGCTGAGAACAGTATTTTCTATTGATCATGCCAACAAATTTTTCAAGATGGGAGAGCAATCCTACTGGGAGATAATCAGGTAATTGTATTGTTGGGGTCTGGAGGAAATTAATTTAATCCCATGGGTCTGCTGTTCTGTATTTTTATAGGAGGGCTGTACATATTAATGCTCAGAACACAAATTCTAAAAACTCGCACCCAAGTAAGTCAAGCTATTTCCCAACACAGATGTCTGAATAATCAACAGTAATTTTTATTCATGCAGTGTTTCTTTTTGACTAAATCCCTACTTCTACTTGTTCTGAAAACTGTTCTGAGACTTGCATTTCTAGATACCTAAGGGAAGAGTAAAAGTCCTTTACAACATAGGTGATTTTTAGTGTAATCCAACAATGAACAAGAGAGCCCTGACATACTGCAGTCTACCCTATTCATGTAGTTGCACAGTTTTTATCAGGATTTATCTCACAGTCCCTTTTGAAGCAAAGCTATAATGGTTTGAAATATAGTTTTCACTCAGGTTGAACTGATGTTTTAGCAATGTAAATGTAATAATTACATGACCAAAAGCATTATCACACAGTATAAGGATGCAGTGTTCATCGGTGACAGTTACCATCATTCAGCAAGTATTAATTTCTCTGCTAGTGAACAACTTTACTCTCTTGAGCATCTTTGTACAGTATTGTAAGTGCTGATTTTCTAATGGTTCACATTGCGCTACTCATCCAGCATTCAAGAGAGACCCTTAGTATTGACTCACATTAATTTCTGCTCCCTCACTATTTTTTTATGTTAAGCTGATACAAAGTTAATATCCTCCCTGTATGCTGATGCTTCTCATTCTCCTTGAAATCTTTTGACTTGTTTAATGCCTTTCCCCACTGTTTGAAGATAATTCATTACTTTTTGACTTCAAAAATCTAAGAAGTGAAATAAGCTTATAGACTTTACCTTTGAGTTCTGATTCATTTTGCTTTTTATCCTTTTCATTTTTAATGGCCTTTTCAGCAATATGATAATCTCTTCAGAAGGATATTTTTACCTTATAATCCTCCTTATACTCACATTCTTTTTGTAGCTAGTACCATGGTTCAGGTAAAAGATTTTTGTGTGTTATTAAAAAGTGGAATGAAAGTATTAATCTCAAAATCCTTACGAAGTTTATCTTCACTAAAACACATACATTTAACCTGTTCAGGAACTTTTTGGGTTCCCTACATTTTTATATTTACCAGCTGCATAATTTATTGTCTGTAGAACTTCATTACATCCTTCCTCTGCCTGTTTTCCTTAGCAGAGAAAGTATGAGCAGTGATAATTCAGAACAGATCAAACATTTAAGGACATTACATCACACCTTACTTCGGAAGGTAGGATTAGGGATCGTAATCTCTAATTTACTATGCAACTGTCTTTACAGTTCTACCTACTACTCTTCCCACATTTGGAATAGAAATAGGACATATAAAATGGATTGCATAACAAGTACACCACTGGTCTGCTTGAAACATGTTTTCCCTAACACAGGGGTAAAAGGAAAGGTCCTATGACCATTTGGAAATAGGAGGTTGTAATTTTTAGTACTGTCTTCTGTAACTGGGCTGTTGATGTAATTCAGATAAAATAGGTGTCTACTAGCAGTTGTTACTGTTCAGCTTGTTTCTCACAGGTCTCAGTGACGTTATTATCAAAGGTCTCAATTTTATTTAATCATTCATTGAAAATTAAAGGTAATATTTTTATTTTTAAAATCAAAGCATGCTCCACATTTCTTGAAGGCAAAGAAAAAAAGAAGCATAACTTCCGGAGTATTTCTAAAAGTTACTTTCCAAAATATATCTCATCTGTTTACATATTTCCTTTCTAAGTATTATAATCTTATTAGTTACTACGTGAAAACATTCTTTTCTGTATCAGACCACTTTTAAAACATTACTTCAATTACTAGCATCATAGAATCATAGAACAGTTAGGGTTGGAAAGGACCTTAAGATCATCTAGATCCAGCCCCCCTGCCGTGGGTAGGAACACCTCACACTAAACCATACCACCCAAGGCTCTGTCCAACCCAGCCTTGAACACTTCCAGAGGTGGAGCATTCGCAACATCCCTGGCCAACTCATTCCAGTGGCTCACCACCCTTACAGTAAAGAATTTCTTCCTCATTTCCAATCTAAACTTCCCCTGTTTAAGTTTGAACCCATTACCCCTTGTCCTATCACTACAGTGCCTGATGAAGAGTCCCTCCCCAGCATCCTTATAGGCCCCCTTCAGGTATTGGAAGGCTGCTATGAGGACTCCATGCAGCCTTCTCTTCTCCAGGCTGAACAGCCCCAACTTTCTCAGCCTATCTTCATACGGGAGGTGCTCCAGTCCCCTGATCATCCTTGTGGCCCTCCTTTGAACTTGTTCCAACAGTTCCATGTCCTTTTTATGTTAAGGACATCAGAGCTGCACACAATACTCCAAGTGAGGTCTCATGAGAGCAGAGTAGAGGGGCATCATCACATCCATTGACCTGCTGGTCATGCTCCTTTTGATGCAGCCCAGGATACGGTTGGCTTTCTGGGCTGCAAGTGCACACTGCCGGCTCATGTTCATTTTCTCATCGACCAACACCCCCACGTCCTTCTCCACAGGGCTGCTCTGAATCTCTTCCCTGCCCAACCTGTAGCTGTGCCTGGGATTGCTCTGACCCAGGTCTAGGACCTTGCACTTGGCATGCTTAAACTTCATCAGGTTGGCATCAGCCCACCTCACAAGCGTGTCAAGGTCCCTCTGGATGGCATCCCTTCCCTCCAATGTATCCACCAAGTGGTCCACTTATCAAATTGATGTCTCTCCAACTTAGAGATGAGGATGTCATGTGAGTGTCAAACGCTTTGCACAAGTCCAGGTAGATGACATCAACTGCTCTATCCCTGTCCATCAGTTCCGTAGCTCCTTCATAGAAGGCCACCAGATTGGTCTGGCAGGATTTCCCCTTAGTGAAACCATGCTGGCTGTCACCAAGCACCTTGTTGGTTTTCATGTGCCTTAGCATGCCTTCCAAGAGAAACCGCTCCAAGATTTTGCCAGGCACAGAGGTGAGACTGACTGGTCTGTAGTTCCCTTTTCCCCTTCTTGAAAATGGGGGTTATATTTCCCTTTTTCCAGTGGTCGAGAACTTCTCTTGACTGCCATTATTTTTCAAATATGATGGACAGTGGCTTAGCAACTTCATTTGCCAGCTCCTTCAGGGCCTGCGGATAGGTTTCATCAGGTCCCATCAGCTTGCATACATTCAGGTTCCTAAGATGGTCTCGAACCAGAACCTCTACTACAGTGGGCCCAGGGTCTTCATTCTCACTGTCCCTGCGTCTTACATTAACCTTATATTTCACAAGTAGCCATTATCTTGACAAATGCTGTAACTAATCAAGAAACCCCCATCTTTTTCACAAATAAGCAAGATAGTTACAATTTTTTGGATAGTATTTCTATACAAACTGGCAATTTGCAAGTGTCAGCCCCATCACCACTAGTATTTTGCTCAGATCAACACCACCCTGACACACATAGAGTGATATAACTTAATCGATAAACTGACTTAATTTCTTACCTAAATTCAGCTCCCAATGTTCACAAGAGGTTTGTTTCAGAAAGGGGAACAGTATCAGGAGTCTGACGATATGTGCATACTTTGCGTCATAGTGACAAGATGAACTGACATATGTTGTGACTCATTACGATTTTGTTCTTCTGTTCAGTCTTGCACATTTCTCTTTATTTACTCTAAAGATCACTGGAAAGCTTGTCCTGAAAATAGTTATTTTACTTGGCAAGGGTCACCATAGAAAGTAGGTCCCAAAGACATGATCAAAGCTGTATGGATAGGAAACTCATGAACTCATTAGTCTATTACACAAATGGGAAAGATAATAAGTTGTAGTCTCTCTGCTTTGCTGAGAGGGAGCAGAATAAACTCTCACTTTTGATTGCTAGCCAGTGACACCAAGTAGTTTCACATGGACTCCACATTAGAAGTATAATTCAGCACATTAATTACATCTCAACAAATAAAATTAGCTTACTGCCAAAGTGCCTAATATACCCAGAGTTCATATTATAATATATGGCCTTTTTTATACTGTTACTGCTCTTTTCTGTACCATGAATTAATACGCCACAAGTCAGCAGTCATTGTAATATTCAAGTGAAGAAAATGTGTTTATATCCATTCTTTCTTTCTCTCCAACCCATTTGTTACACATCCGACCCTGAAGATGTTTTTAATTAGTTGATAAGAATGGCAAATAATAAAGTTCATGAACATTTTATTACAGTGTGTGTGAATATTAATTGTCGCCAATTCATCAACCCTAAAGCGTATTAGTTCTGGAAAGATTTATTTTATCTGTTCTATATTTATGAGTACAATCTCATCTTCAAAATATTAGTAAAAAAAACCTTTTGAATATAAACCTTAGCTGTGGTGTTCTTGTATCTCAAGCTGCCTTTAAATGCTACCTTAGGAAATATTTTGTTCATTCGTAATTGAGTTAAAATGATATCCATGTGATTTTCCTTGCTTTTGGCCTCTTAAATTACCATACCAGTAATTCCTTGGACTTTTATCTATATTTCACCTGAGATTCTATTAGTTAATATTTTCTTCCATATCTGTTTCATTTCCAGTGCTATAGACATTAGCTTGTGCCTAGTTTGTGATAAAAATCTAGATATCTGCACCAGCCTGAAAAGTAAGTCTCAGTGACATTTACAGAAGGAATTAGAAATAGGTGTGAGGGCACAGCAGGACTTTAACACTGCCTAGAACAGATTAATAAACATGTTAATTCAAGAGAAAAAGGTTGTTACGGTAAGGGACAATGCTGAAGGAAGCATTTTCTTTTACCTTGAATCTTTCAGCATACAAGGGGATATTGTATACAGCAGAAACCTTTTGTAAAGTGTAATCCACTTCAACTTGTGTTACACCCCAAGCCACAGATGTTATTATGTCCCTCTTGACATCACAACAGAGGACAAGTTCAACAGAGATAATAAAGTTCTCCAACTCTTGTTCATGTCCTGCCCAGACAAAGGAATGGCTGTTTTCAGTCTTCACACACACAGTATGTTGAAAGGGAATTTTCCAGACAAGAAATCAGTCTACTGATTTTTTAGAGTTCCTAATTCTTCTCTGGCATATGTTCTTGTGCAGCACATGTGCCAAAGTCAATTATTCTCTATAACGATGAGTTCTAGAAACTCACCTCAGACAATAAAGAAAAGCCACTCATTCATATGCAGATAGATTGTAGATACTATGCAATTCATTAATAATAATAATACTACAAAGTACAACCAAAAAAGGTAAAAGAAAGCTCTATTAAAGCCAGTCTTTGCTGGATGCATTGGCCCTTTAGTTTCATCCAGTTGTCTCTCTGGTGAACCCAATAACTACTGTGAAAAAACTCTTCTTTGTTTTGTTTTGTTTTGTTTTGTTTTGTTTTCCTGGGAAGCAACATTTCTCAGCCTATTGGCTGCCATAGGACATCTGCTGTCAAACGGGAGCACAGTACTTTTCAGCAGTAGATGAGAAAGCATGTGAACTTGCAGGCATGTAAAACATCATTTAACCTCTTTCTACAAAGTTACAAGAAGAGCACTAGTCTTGGTAGTGCAATAAGACTGGAGTAGCAGGGGCACGGAGATCAACACACTAAGGCTGACTGAACAAAACTTGAAGAAAAATTTTTAGAAGAGAAAAGAGGTTGTCTGCTTTACAGAATCAAGGGTGATATTCCAACATACAGAAAAGTGTAGGGGGAAAACAAAGTCCTTGCAAATGGTGGTTTAAAAACATTGGACTGAAAGGATAAGGATTGTGATCTATAGCCCTAATGAGGTGAAACCTCGAAAACACCATTCACCCCAAATGCTCCACATTCAAAAGTAATCCATATAGACCACACAGGAACCATACTGTCCTTCAGTTTGTTTGTTTTCTGGATGGGGACTGGGATCTTGTAGAATGTGCTTAACCCTAGCTACAAGTCTAGATGCAACCAGAAATATTTGCTGTGGGCATAGAGGCAAGCCCTACAGAACAACAGTGACATGGCACTTACAAGAAGCAGGCTGTACCAAGCCAACTATACACCTAGAGGGACAAGGAGTGGGAAGATTACTCTAGATCTGTGTAGGCCCAAAATCTGTGTATGGCAGCAATTAAATACATCAAAAGTTCTGCATGACCACAGAACTGGGTGATGGTCTGTGTCACACTCTGGCTGTAATTGGCAGAGAAGTAGTTTGGATTATTTTACCACTGATACTGGCATTTCTGTGCTTCTGAATGTATGATAAATATTACGCGGACCCAAAATGGTGTTTTGCTAATATTTCGATTTGCCTCTTTTTTTTTTTTTTTTTTTTTTCCTTGAATGTTCAAGTAAGTTGGTGCTTGTAAAATTGCTCACGGGAATTTTCAGAATGGTGGCATTTGAAGCATCTTGGGCCTTGGGACTTTACAGAAAAGAAAGAACATGGAAACCAGTTCACAACATGATTTTATTTGCACTTCAGAGGATATTTAATAGCAATCTCTAAGCAAATAGACTGATTTCAGTTTTTCTCCATGAACATTTAGGTGCACTTATACAAAACTCAGCTTTGAAGTATCGTTTTATTTTTCTTTGCATTGCCTCCACACTGTACACAGGCAGAACTCCAGAGCAGATGCTTAGTCACCCCAGCCTAGAAGATGCTGTGTTCCTCCCAGATGGTTTCTCAGCTCAGTTTTTACAATTACAAAGAGTTTTTGACTTCTTTACAGTGTTTCTTCAAGCAGCAGGAAAAGTTGCCAGCACAAATATTTGTGTTCCTGTTATATGGAAAGCATTACAGTATTTTTCCGTACAGCAGTAATCCCTTTACAATAAGGTAATTGTCTTTAAGTTCATTCACTGACAATCTAGGTTACTGCCTGACAAAGCCATACTGTTTTATTGAATAAGCATGGTGTTTCCAAAATAACTTTTAGACATTCCCTGAAAGAGTTTTATTAGCACTACAACCAATTTTTTTATAGCCTTCCTGTTTTAACTGCTTACACAGCTGCTGTTAATGCTACATGTACCTTTGAAATACCTTTCCAATGTAATGCAATTTTTAAGCACTTGCAGTCTTATGATCTTCCTTGAGTGAATGGTATTTGCAAACCAGTTTTATGACTCAGTCCTTTTTGTTTTTGAAAGTCATGTGTTTTTCAATTGCATCAGCACAAAAGGCTGGGAACAGAAATGTCTGGTGACTCCTTACCCCTCTTAACTTTACCACTGCAAGTAGAAACTCTGTGGAAGCTGTTGTCCCTGTTGAACTGTGACACAACCAAGCTACAAGGAGTATTAAATCATAGAATTATAGAATAACAGGTCAGAAGGGACCTCAAAGATTATCTGGTCGAACCTTTTAGGCAAAGCATGACCTAGACTATATGTTCCAGCACACTGCTGTCCCATTCTTGTTATGTCATGAAATATCTTAAGTGTAGTTTGTGGTAGGTGGAGTTTCTGTAGCTTAAAAGACTTACTATTGAGAAAAGAAAAACAAATAGAATCTCTAGTTTGACTAATTCTTTTGCATAAAAGTCATCCTATTGAGTACAGAAGCTTACTAAGTGCCATAGCCTCGGAAGTGAGATATAAATTCCTCCACACAAGACGACCAGTAATCACTTAATCACTTACTTACAAATCTGTTTGGTTAATAAGCAGTCACATTTCTGATTTTTAAGGGAGAAGTAGTATAATTTATTGGACCAGCTGGTACAGTTGGAAAAAAGGAATGAACTCTTAGCAGAGGTCTGAAATAGACTCAATTCCAACCAAAGTACATCAGGACAAACACTTTCAGTTGCATTTGGTTAAGTATCCAGGCAGTTTTACAAAATGGATAGTTATTGGAAGGGAATAGCAGTAAGAAAAGGGGTGATAAAATCCTTGGCCTTTTGAGAAAGAGGCAAAAACAGGCATTTAGTCACTGAGATCAAAGCATTGCATGGCTTTTTTTCCCAAAAAAAATTTATGTCCCCGTCGTTCTGTAAAAGATATCATCTCCCTCTGGAAACTTCCCTCACATCCCTAGACTATTACAGCTTCAACAACACTACACTTCTGATTGATGGTTTAATGCACAGAAGACACATCTGTCCTTTGCTCTTTGGCAGATATTAAAAAACTAGTAAAGCTGTAGAAATATCCTTCTTGAAGGTGGGCACCAGATAAAACCTAATATAAATTAGAGCACAGAACCTGAGATATTCCCAAGCATTATGATCTCCTACAAGAGTAATCTCATTCTTCTTCAGCTTCAGGGCAAATAAAACACACGCAGACAGAAAGCAGGGAGTTAGTATTATTTCAGAACAAAATGTGTTAAGCAGCAGTTTTGGCATACATTGTATATGAAATTAGGCCCTAAAGAACTGAATCATTGAAGGAATTCCTTACCTAAATTGGTGCTGAAATAGAAAATAGATACATAAATCCACAACTGAGAACCCAAATCCCTTTGCTTATGTCCCTTAACCCTGGGAGTCCTCATTTTGCAATAATTTTATTAGTCAGGGTTTTTATAAAGAAAACAGAGCTTGTTTGTTTTGAAATCCAGACTGCTAGAATGGGAGCTGAGTCTGGATTTTCCATTTCTAGATGAGTATTCCAGTCACTAGACCGTTGTGTAAAATAGAGTACCACTATTGTGGGCTTTATATCTCTACCTTTAGGATAAGTTTCCTACCTGTAATTGTCTCTCAGACAATGTAATCTCCTACTAAAGCCCTGGAAGAAGACAGCATTTTAGATACATTCCTGTACTTGACATTTCTTTATGCTTTGATCTAAACCTATGCTAATTAGTGCTATGAAATCTTGTGCTCTTTCTTCCCATTTGTAAATTGCCTTTCATTGGTATAATTTTCTGTTCAGCTGAAGACCTACTGAAGATTACCAGCCTATAAAAAGTAGTATACTTTATTCTTTCAGTACGTATTTTAAAATAGAGCTTCTGAATAAAGGCTAGAGTGCTTTTTTAAGCCTATAGAGACATTCATTGCAGACTTGATGCTTTGCTCCTTCAAGTCAGCAAGTTCCTATTAATTTTGGTACAGCTAAACAATAATACGCTAACTCACTATCTACATCCCCAGTGTTACTGTAGATTTTTAATATCATTTTAGCCGCAGAGAAGAATGATTCACTAATGCAAGAGGTTTAGACTACATTCCTGTTAGTTAGGCTTCCATTTTTATAATTGAAGACCACACCAAAAATCTGTGCATGGGCTCAGAGAACTTAACTGTAAGTTATGGCCACTTTTATTCATGGACCTTAGTTAGTGTACAAACACACAAGAACTCAAAGATAGAACTATATGAAGAAAAGATGGATTTAAATAAACATCACAAATAACAAAGCAGAAATACAACTATGATAATAAATTTCAGTACCAGTTGGCATATTGCATTATTTTGCTAAATTCAATATTATAGGTCTTAGAACTCTCTCCAGTTTACCCCTGTGTTGTGTCAAAAGCACATTATTCAAAAGGTATCCAGCTTTGACTTTCTGAAAATCTTCCCGTCTCTTAATGCTTGGTTCTGAAGGCAATCCATATTTCCTAAAAGCAAGCAAGCAAAGAAGAGCAGGGACAACAGAAACACATCAAAGGTACAGGGTGTTTATTTCATCTTAATGTACCTATATACCTCATTATGAATATAAACCTATTTAAACTGTAAAAAGCTTCAGATTCTCAGTCCTGAAGCAGCTGAGCTCTACAGAAACCAGATGAATATTGAAATTCCTTTCAGCTGGTGTTTATTCTGTAGATTATTCCAGACTAGTGATATCTGATACAGTCAGTCAGTCAAACTGCTTGAGCAATCTGCTGCACTCCATCAGTGCCATATTTTGTCTATTCCACTGTTATCGCTGAAGACATTTGTCTTCCTCTCAATATAGCCCAAAGTTATAATGACTATCATGATTCATTTTAAAAATACTTACCACATTTTGCACAGTTTGGGTACATATGTCCTGAATATTTAATAATGTGATCTACATTATCTAATTGGAGGGTTTATGGTAAGCTATAAGTGAGTTTTACTTCAACCACTTTCATGCAGATTTGTATAACAAACTTCAAACTATACACAAACATATATGGAAAATTGCAAATAGAAAACATTAGTAAACATAATGAAAAAGTCTGTTTGCTGAATTCTCTACATTCCTAGACATTTCTGTATTATGGTCCAATTCAGAATGAGAGACATAATTAAGGTATTGACTTCATCTCTATTAACATACACTGTAGAGACGAATATAATCTTTATTACATCCTCCACCTATGATGACATTCAGCTTTTTAATATCAAGTTGGTGAAGGAGTAGTTAGGAAATGAAAACTGATGAGTAACCTAGTTTGATAAGAAACTTTTACCCTGAAGAAGAGAAATTGAATCAAGCTTTTCATGTCAAACCATGGTGTTCCCACAAATGCTTTGACTTATGTGGCATAAAAAAGTGACCCTCAAATAAGCCAGGCAATTTGATAACATCAAAGAACAGAACAAGTGACAACGCATAGTGAAATTCATAACTTTGTGTTTATATACTGATTTCATACAGCTTAAGGAATAGAATCGGTGAGAATCATAGAATCATAGAATAGTTAGGGTTGGAAAGGACCTTAAGATCATCGAGTTCCAGCCCCCCTGCCATTGGTAGGAACACTTCCCAGTAAACCATGCCACCCAAGGCTCTGTCCAACCCAGCCTTGAACACTACCAGCAATGGAGCATTCACAGCTTCCTTGGGCAACCTATTCCAGTGCCTCACCACCCTTACAGTTAAGAATTTCTTCCTCATATCCAATCTAAACTTCCCCTGTTTAAGTTTGAACTCGTTACTCCTTGTCCTATCACTACAGTTCCTAATGACAAGTCCATCCCCGGCATCCCTATAGCCCCTCTGCAGATACTGGAAGGCTGCTAGGAGGTCTCCACACAGCCTTCTCTTCTCCAGGCTGAACAGTCCCAGCTTTCTCAGCCTATCTTCATATTCCCATATGAATATGAATATGTGCTCCGGCCCCCTGATCATCCTCAGGGCCCTCCTCTGGACTTGTTCCAACAGTTCCATGTCCTTTTTATGATGAGGACATCAGAACTGCGCACAGTACTCCAAGTGAGGTCTCACGAGAGCAGAGTAGAGGGGCAGGATCACCTCCCTCGACATGCTGGTCACGCTCCTTCTGATGCAGCCCAGGATACGCTTGGCTTTCTGGGCTGCAAGCGCACACTGCCAGCTCATGTTCATTTTCTCATCAACCAGCACCCCTAAGTGCTTCTCCACAGGGCTGCTCTGAATCTCTTCTCTGTCCAGCCTATAGCTGTGCCTGGGATTGCTCTGACCCAGGTGTAGGACTTTGCACTTGGCATGGTTAAACTTCATGAGGTCTGCATCATCCCACCTTACAAGCGTGTCAAGGTCCCTCTAGATGGCATTCCTTCCCTCCAGTGTGGCAACCAAACCACACAGCTTGGTGTCATTGTCAAACTTGAAACCTTTTCTTGTGATTTCAAAAAATAACTTCGATCCATGCAACCTTCACAGAAAAGTTGTGTAATGCTAATAACAATGTATTATTTTTAATTCTTATTTTGCTCTCTGTCATGATTAGAATATATAGTAATGAAAAATCCAAGTAGTAATGATATAAAATCCAGAGAATTTTCCTTTCCTATTATTCCATATAACTACTTTAAGTTGGATATTAGCTCATATATCAAGAATTAAAGTATTAAAATGTGCATTTTAAGATGTTCAAATATAGTGCACACCATTCACATACTGAATGTTTGTTGTCCAAGAATTATTAGACCTATCTTTATTAATAAATAATTAATAAGCAGAATAAGATTTTAACCATTTTTTATGTGTGCTCCTGAATAGACTGAATGCTTTTATAAAACAAGATATTACAGCTGTTGATAGGAGAAAATTTACTTGTCAATTCCATTTTTCATAAATCTGGCATCAATTCTGTATGATACATTTCAGCATTATTAGCTGCAGATTTGCTGATTAGGAATTACTATCTACTATTTCCAAAAATTACACATCATTAACAGTGACAGGCAGGCAGAAGGAGCTACTTTGTTAAAGCACAGGTCTCGCACAGGTCTTCTTCTGTAAGCCAGTAAAGAACTTGCTTTGTAAGAAGCTCTATGGCCTTTGATCCCTCTGACATGAAGAGTCTAAGTAAATGATAATTCATAATTGCCACAGCCAAGTTTCCATAAGAGGTGCTAAGGTGACGGTAAGATGGAGATGCACAAAAAAAAAAAAATAAAAAAAATTGTAATATATACCTAAACCCCTCCTAATTTCACCCATCCAAGAAATCCTGTCGATGGCTTTGGATTCGGTAAAATGAGTATAACAGAACCGAGGCCTATATTTTGCATCAAATAAACCATTCACATTTATTTTAAAATGAAGCAGGCAAAGTTAGAAAAGGTGATCAGTCATAACATCCATTTGTAGAATTAACATAGTTTATCTTCGAGGAGAGGAGAGGGGAGGGGAGGGGAGGGGAGGGGAGGGGAGGGGAGAGGAGAGGAGAGGAGAGGAGAGGAGAGGAGAGGAGAGGAGAGGAGAGGAGAGGAGAGGAGAGGAGAGGAGAGGAGAGGAGAGGAGAGGGGAGGGGAGGGGAGGGGAGGGGAGGGGAGGGGAGGGGAGGGGAGGGGAGGGGAGGGGAGGGGAGGGGAGGGGAGGGGAGGGGAGGGGAGAGGGAGAGGTGAGGGAGAGGAGAGGGAGAGGAGAGGGAGAGGAGAGGGAGAGGAGAGGGAGAGGAGAGGGAGAGGAGAGGAGAGAATGGGTTGCCCAGGGAGGTTGTGGATGCTTCATCCCTGGCGGCGTTCAAGGTGGGGTTGGACATAGCCTTGGATGGCATGGTTTAGTGGGAGGTGTCCCTGCCCATGGCAGGGGGGTTGGAACTCGATGATCTTGAGGTCCTTTCCAACCCTTACTATTCTATGATTCTATGATTCTATGTTGTATAGTCCAAACTACCCAATTACAGCTCCTTTATGATAAAACCTGGTTCATTTACAGAAAATGTTAGTTAATATACAAAAATCCTCATTTATTTAAATATTTTCTCTACAAATTCCATTCAAAATGAAGTAGTTTACATTTTTTCTTTGTTGGCATGTCTCTAAGATAAATAAAAATGTCCTGAAAAATATTTTATGATATTTATATCTTGCATGCTCTTTCTGACCTGTGGCTAAGGCTTGAACAGAATGGTAAGGCATTCTGCCCCATCAGCCAATTTTCTGTATTACAAATATTTTTTTACTGAGTTATGGTTGTTGAGGACTCAAGTACATCATAATAAATCTTGAAAGTTGCTTCTTGTCAGAAAATTAATGTTTGTGGTCATTGGTCTCTCTGGACATTACTTCTTAATAAAAAGCAATTTACTTAAATTACTTTTCTCACTACTTTTGCTAATATTGCAAATTTAAAAGCAGGTAAAATGGAAGCTTTAAACTCTGCTTTGCAGGAAATCTGTTAATTTAGGATCTAGGGTAATTGATTGACCCATGTGAAACCTAACCGGATTAACTGTTACACAAAGGTGAGTTTGCCAATTACAGTTTTGCACATTCTTCGAAGATCTCATCTAAAATGCAGCCTTCCAGTATCTGAAGGGGGTCTACAAGGATGCCAGAGAGGGAGTCTTCATCAGGGACTGTAACGACAGGACAAGGAGTAATGGGTTAAAACTTAAACAGAGGAAGTTCTGTTTAGATATAAGGAAGAAGTTCTTCACTGTGAGGGTGCTGAGGCACTGGAACAAGTTGCCCAAAGAAGTTGTCAATGCTCCATCCCTGGCAGTGTGTTCCAGGCCAGGTTGGACAAAGCCTTGGTCAACATGGTCTCGTGGAAGGCATCCCTGCCTATGGCAGGGGGGTTGGAACTAGATGATCTTGAGGTCCTTTCCAGCCCAAACTATTCTGATTCTATGTAAGCAACTTTTATTTTGTTCTCTTTGAATCAAAACAGCCAGTTTTGCTATTAAAACAACTTTGCATTTGAAGATTTAAACTGATTGTATTTTAAAAATCAAATGTAAATAACTGAAACTGAAACAAAACTTTTAAGCAATATCTGAAGAAATACCTCAATGACTTTTATGTTTTGTTGTTTGGAGTTTTTTACTCTTAATTGACTTCTTATGTAGACTTCACATGAGAAAAGCTTTCCATATCTTGAAATTACCATATCTTGCCTGTTAGAAATAGTGTTTCCACCCTGACCACCTCCTTTTAGCTCTATGCAATTATTCTATTCCAAGGTAACTGGCACGATTAGGATTAACACTTACGTATTTTACATCCACTGTAAGGTTACATTTCTTCTCAATAGCACTCTAAATTAGAAAACATTAGTTTCACAATGTTTAATTCCAGTGCAGGAAGTCTGGGAAATATTAGGTCTATTACAGATTTCTAGATATGGTCCTGCAAGAATTAGCATGAAAATAGATCTTCTCCCTTTCTGCACAAAAATTTATCTCAGTCACAAGAGGCTCTACAGATGAATACAAGAAAACTAGCAAAGAGGTTAAGAAAATATTTTTCTTATAGTTGACCTTGTCTAAACACATTATTATTGATTAGAAGTATTCTGACTGGAAATCTTAAAACATGCAAAAAAAAAAATCCCAATTTTCTAAGAGTTTTGTATATAGGGAAAGAAAAAAATTCAGAAAGTTAAGATCATTATGTAGCTGGATTTTTCTGAAGACACCACAAAAACATTTCCTTCACTAACTGTGAAAGATTTAATGGTTTCCTATGACATGGTCAAATGTTGGGACATCATTATCCAGAAAAGGTCACAGACAATTTTTCTGAGTTGTCAAACATGAAAATATTGTAATGGCTGGGAATATGATTTTTCTGCTATAATTTTGCATGCTGGATGCTAAAAGCTATTTGTTTTGCAAGCCAAAATAGCTGTTTTCAATGCAGTACCACAAAACTTATCTTAACTGTACAAACTAGCATCAATACTGAAAATGAAGGTGTTTACTTGCCTCTGGAGAGTGATAAACTAACAATTAAATGTTAATTATCTTGTATCATGCTGTGTGTGACTCATTGCATATAGTGCACTAAATACCTTCTGAACTACTCTGTCTAATGCTGACCTTAACTTGTAATGAAATTCTGATTAATACACAGCGCTATAAGTATACTTGTGCAACAGAATATTCATCCCTATTCTATACAAATAACCTTTGAATTTCTTACTAAATCTTATCAATGTGGAAACATTTCAACTAACAGATCTACAGACTTACAGATCTGAAACAAGTGCTGTTAAACTTAAGAATTTGAACAGCCACAATTAACAACATGGCCAGGAAATGCAAGTCAAAAGAGATACATTAAACAATTATAATCACTTTTTTGTAACCTGTGGACATGGTCTACTGTGAGGCGTCCCTGCCCATGAGGGGTGTGGGGTGGGGGTTGGAACTAGATGATTTTAAGGTCTTTTCCAGCCCTAACTATTCTATGATTCTATGATTCTATGAATTAATCCATAAAACTACCATGCAAATCAGGGGAACATTTATTTAAGCTTTGAACAATGCTTTACCAAATTAAAGGTATGGATTTTGAGACGATTCTATTTCAGACAGAAGTGTTTATTACTTTAGCTGGTGGCACTGAAACTCAGAATTACAGATGACATGTAAACTAACTGCAGGCTGTATTTTGAATACAAGATACAAAAAGAAATTCTTTTTATTCAAAGAAAATGCAGATAATCTGAAAAGAAGTTGTGCAGTGCATAAATACTAGGTGCATATGAAATATATACTTTTCCTATCCTAACTCACTGTCATTGCTGACACATTTTTCTAGCATGGAACACCAGTAACACTGATTCCTTTGAAACTAATGAAGCCTGCTGTTTTTCCCATTTTTATGTATCAGTCCATGCAGTAATCACTGCTTCAGAGAGGGAATAAGCTAATATGAAATTAGAGAACTCTCTCAGGAAATTCTTAATTTTGGTATAGTAGTAAGATCCGTTATGCTTTGTCATTGGCATACCTATGATAGAAAGTTAAATATAGACTTTTGGTGTCCCCCCCCCCATCATTTCTGAGTCTAGGCTTTTTTCTATGCATCTATATTCATGAAGCCTGATGCCAGGTATTTAAACAAGGAAAGCATTTTTGAAGGAGATTTTTTCTACACGTTAGAAATATGCCAGCACTATTGTGAAATTAATTTAGATTATTAAAGACATAAATTGTAAATGTGACCCACAAAGCAATATGTTTTCTGAAGGAGCCTAACTAATAACAGATATGAAGGGGGCAGTAGCCATCTTGCAGAAAAAAGCTGAGCATGATTTCCATCCTCCCTAGGACAAAGATTCCAGTAAAAGGTTCCTTTCCAAGAACTTTTTATTGATTTTGCCTTATGGCAATGCTAATTAACCATATGAGTTTTCCATGGTTAGGGTAGGCACAATAACTTTAATAGTCAGATCACTGATTTCATAAGGTTGGGGCCTTGCAGGTAGGATACTTGATTTAGAAGTACCATGTCTTCCACCCATAAGGCAAGTGCTGTATGTAGAAGCTGTTTTCTTGATCTTGTGTTTATTCTGCAGAAAGAGCACAAGGGAGTCCAGGGCCAGGCAAAATTCTGTCACTTTCTGCCTACAACTTTTCTCCGAGTCTTACTGCAATTGGCTTCTTGCACTCTAAGCATTTAACATTCCCTGAGCACTGTCTTGTCAATGAATTCAGGAGCTATATAGATTCTGTTTTATTCAGCCTTTATTGATTGGCACTGAAACACTTTACTTTTGATTGCAACATGAATTACAATGCTTACTTTATCCTAAGAATGGTGTTGTGAGCTAAGCAGAGAAGTGCTGCTTTCTATTTTGCAGATGGGAAGTGAATTCGAGTACATATGAAGTCCAGCTCTTCAAACGTACTTGAGGGAATTCATCCAGCACATGTGTACTGAAGATCAGGCTAGGCTGCCACCTTGTGCCATAGGCATCTAGATCTCATGCAGCCCTGGAAGTTTTTCTAGTTGATATTTGCAGAAATCACTGAATAGCAAGCCAAATGCAATGGCACAGAAGTCTGTCAGGACATCTCCTGTATAGCAGTTGACAAACAAATAGTGAAAATTCCTTCTCCACATCAAGCAGAGCTTGGCTGTGAAGGTAAATCCCATATATCATAGCTGTTCAGCGCATAGCACACCTGCTCTGGCTTAACACATGGTGGAGATTAGTACAGACTCAGAAAACCAGGATGGTACACAGATGGAAGCTCCTGACTGGCCATAAGCAGATGCTTTCCTCTCACCAGTCAATCTCTTAAATCTGCCTGATTCTTTTCTTTTTAATGAATGCTTAGCTACCTTACACAGCTTCCTATCAGCCTGAAAGCTATGCTTCCTTTTGATGGAGCATTAGCTATGAATTACATGTAACCTAAGCATTCAACTCAGAACAGAGGATTCCAGTAGATTGTTTTGCTTTCCTTTCTGCCATCGCTCTTACTCCAGTTCTCAGCAATGAAGACAGCATCAAATGCTTCCTGGATCTGAATCTTTTCTACATTTACCACACAAAATGATGGGAAGTGAGAAAGAGTATGTTTTCAGAAATACTGGGATTTCTGTGGCTATTTATGAAGATATCTAATAGCCAAAATGAGTAAGAATAAAATTTTTTAATAAATGCTTCTTATTCTGGTCAAAATATTCTGTTCTAATGATGACATTCTCACTAATTTCAGACTCATCAAATCTATGTAAAATATACACTGAGACACATATAATACCTGTTAGCAGGTCATAGAAAGTCTGCTTAGTTCTCTGTCATGTCTGTGTTTCCCAAGAATCCTGAGATGCCAAAGGCCTTGGAAGATTTTTTGACCTTCTAAACAGAAAAAGTTCTGTGAAGCGTACAAGACAAACTGATGTTATTAAATGACCAGAAGGGCGTGCAGCAAGCTCACTGCCCTGGACTTCAAGAGAGCAGATTTTGGCCTCTTCAGGAACCTGCTCAGTAAGGTTCCATGGGATACAGCCCTAGAGGGCAGGGGGGCCCAAGACTGTTGGTTGATATTCAAGGATCACCTGCTGTAGGCTCAGGAGCGATGCATACCAACTAGAAGGAAGTTTAGCAGGAGGGCCAAGAGACCCCCTTGGATGGATAAGGACCTGCTGAGGAAAACTCAAAGGAAAAAAGAGGCTTATAAAAGGTGGAAGCAAGGTCAGGCGACCTGGGAAGAATACAGGGATGTTGTCCGGGAAGCTAGGGACCAGGTTAGGAAAGCTAAGGCCCAGTTAGAATTAAACTTGGCTAGGGATGTTAAGGATAACAGGAAGGGATTTTATAGGTACATTGCCAATAAAAGACAGGTTAGGGACACCGTGGGCCCTCTCCAGAAGCTATCGGGAGAACTGGCTACCCTGCACTTAGAGAAGGCTGAGGTTCTTAATGACTTCTTTGCATCAGTCTACACTGGCAAATGCTCTGACCACACCACCCAAGTCTTGGAAGGCAGACGCAGGGACAGTGAGAATGAAGACCCTGGGCCCACTGTAGGAGAGGATCTGGTTCAAGACCACCTTAGGAACCTGAATGTATACAAGTCCATGGGACCTGATGAAATCCATCCACGGGTCCTGAAGGAGCTGGCAAATGAAGTTGCTAAGCCACTGTCCATCGTATTTGAAAAATCATGGCAGTCAGCTGAAGTTCCCGACCACTGGAAAAAGGGAAATATAGCCCCCATTTTTAAGAAGGGGAAAATGGATGACCCAGGGAATTACAGACCAGTCAGTCTCACCTCTCTGCCTGGCAAAATCTTGGAGCGGTTTCTCTTGGAAGGCATGCTGAGGCACATGAAAACCAACAAGGTACTTGGTGACAGCCAGCATGGCTTCACTAAGGGGAAATCCTGCCAGACCAATCTGGTGGCCTTCTATGAAGGGGCTACGGAACTGATGGACAGGGATAGAGCAGTTGATGTCATCTACCTGGACTTGTGCAAAGCATTTGACACTGTCTCGCATGACATCCTTCTCTCTAAGTTGGAGAGACATCAATTTGATAGGTGGACCACTCGGTGGATAAAGAACTGACTGGATGGCCGCACACAAGGAGTAGTGCTCAATGGCTCAGTGTCCAGCTGGAGACCAGTAAGGAGTGGTGTCCCCCAGGGATTGGTGTTGAGTCCAGTCTTGTTCAACATCTTCATGGGTGACATGTACCAGTGGGATTGAGGGCGCCCTCAGCAAGTTTGCCTATGACACCAAGCTGTGTGGTTTGGTTGATACATTGGAGGGAAGGAATGCCATCCAGAGGGACCTTGACATGCTTGTGAGGTGGGCTGATGCCAACCTGATGAAGTTTAAGCATGCCAAGTGCAAGGTCCTCCACCTGGGTCGGAGCAATGCCAGGCACAGCTACAGATTGGGTGGGGAGGAGATTCAGAGCAGCCCTGCAGAGAAGGACTTGGGGGTGTGGGTTGATGAAAAAATGAACATGAGCTGGCAGTGTGCGCTTGCAGCCCAGAAAGCCAAGCGTATCCTGGGCTGCATCAAAAGGAGTGTGACCAGCAGGTGGAGGAAGGTGATCCTGCCCCTTTACTCTGCTCTCGTGAGACCTCACTTGGAGTATTGTGTGCAGTTCTGGTGTCCTCAACATAAAAAGGACATGGAACTGTTAGAACAAGTGCAGAGGAGGGCCACGAGGATGATCAGGGGACTGGAGCACCTCCCGTATGAAGATAGGCTGAGAAAATTGGGGCTGTTCAGCCTGGAGAAGAGAAGGCTGCGTGGAGACCTCATAGCAGCCTTCCAATACCTGAAGGGGGCCTATAGGGATGCTGGGGAGGGACTCTTCATTAGGGACTGTGGTGAGAGGACAAGGGGTAATGGGTTTAAACTTAAACAGGGGAAGTTTAGATTGGAAATGAGGAAGAAATTCTTTACTGTAAGGGTGGTGAGGCCCTGGAATGGGTTGCCCAAGGAAGTTGTGAATGCTTCATCACTGGCGGCATTCAAGGTGGGGCTGGACATAGCCTTGGATGGCATGGTTTAGTGTGAGGTGTCCCTGCCCATGGCAGGGGGGTTGGAACTAGATGATCTTAAGGTCCTTTCCAACCCTAGCTATTCTGTGATTCTATGATTCTATGAAAATACTGGGTTAACGCAAATGCTTTAGAATTCACGAGTTAGAGTCTGGATTAAGCCAAACACTAGTTCACAAGATAATCTCTTTACTGTCTCTTTCAATTTCAGATATTATTGCAGTGAATATAAAGACTACATTCACTGCAATAAGCAGAACTTAAGCTTCTCTGACCAGTTTTCAATTAATAACGTTTTTAAAGTATAAAATTATTCATTTCATTTGATCTGTTACATTTAATATTAAGTCAATTGGGGGAAAAAAGCAATTTAGTAACAAAGTAACTTATCTGAAGAATTGTGTATTCAAAAATAAAATATATTATTTTAACTGGTGTGATTTGAAAACAAAACAAACAGTTTGTGTGCATAATAGGGTAAATAGACTGTACTTGCTTCAAACAACTTATTGACATCTTGGAATTTGTAGTTTAGTTCTAAAAGTAATACTGTTTCTAACACTTTCTCCAACACATTATTATTTCTGCAGTGAAAGCAATTTTCATCATTTATTGAGCCTCTTAGGTACCTACCATGGGCTTATTTGATTTAGAAGAAGCTACAAGAATTTACATCTTGCAATCAGCACTCTGAAGTGCTGACTTTGAATGTCATTTTCTTCAGCTCCTTTCAGAGCTGACAAACACTGGCACTATTAGATAAAGCCTCAGTACTTTGCCTAAGAGTAAGTCTCAGGTCCATAGGTCATTCAGCGATTCTGCTACTGCAAATTATATCTCTTGTATTAGATGAATTCCTTGCTTGTCAGAAATTATTCTTGTCACTGGGCTAAGATGCAGTTTGGAATGAAAGTGATAGTGTAACATATGGCCTTTGCTGTAGGATGGCAGACACATATTTGCTCACTCAGAAGCTATTAATCAGCTCTTGATACAGTGCCCTTAACTTGCTAACCTCACTTCTGCATTTTGCAGTTAAAAAAGCCCCTCAACCAAAGTCTTTCAAGATTGCTGGTTTGTATTGCACATTTCAGGGAAGCACACTGCCCTACATTTCTAGTTTCTGATTCTTTTGGGGAGCTAACCATCATCTGGTGACCACAGCAATATATTACTACAGCAGAAATTATGATATCATGGATGGATAATTTTGTAATAATAAGAACCTGTTTTGTATAAGGAACTTGCATAAATTTCATAAAACCAGATGTATTCTGCATAAGGAGAAGGAACCAACAGTATGCAGTGTACATCTTCCTTCCATCTCATTATTTCTCTTTTTAGTTATTTAGTTTGTATGAAGCTATTACTTGGGCATAGATAGTCTATGTAAGTATATCAAAGAAATATATATTGAAAATTTATTAAAATAAATACATATTATTCCAAGCCAATATTTTTACTTCGTCTAAAAAAAAAAAAAAAAAAAAAAAGATAAATCAGAGGCTAATATAAATCATCAGGGAAAAAAAAATACTAGAGTGAACAATGTGACTTACTGTGTCTGTAACAAAAGAGTAAAAAACACACTGTCCAGTCAGTGCAAAAATAAATTATTCCCACCCTTTTACAGGGTGATTTAAAGTTTAACTAAATCAAAATGAATCCTATGGAAGGATATATACATTCAGAAAATCACAGTACTATAGCCAGATTTCTTTATATTCTTTACCTCACAGAACAACCTCAGCTAAAACCAGCCAACTTACTACAAAACCAGTCTGTTTTAAATAATGTGCAAAATTATTTCTTCTCATTTGAAGATAGTTGTTGAAGTTCTACAGTGTCTTCAGCCTCTTATTTTGATTTGATACAGCACTGGAGTGTGTGTAGTATTTCTACAAGAAATAAAGTATGTAATGGTAACAGCAAAGCACATGCTCATATTTGGTTTCATTTTAGGCAGGCAGTCAACCTGTATGTGTGGTGACACCTGGATTGGCTGGCATTTAGAATTATATTCTTTTTTTCTATTGGGTTAGGTCCTTCAAGAATATGGAGTAGCTGGCTTTTCTGATATATCTGTTTGAGAAGATACTTTGTTTTCATTTTCATAGAAAAGCCAGTAGACTAATTTTTATGCCTCTGATAAGAATACTCTTATGCAAAGATAATCATGCACATAATCCTAAGAAGACTGGTACCTGTTTAAAAAAATTAATTTAGGATCAAATGTGGGAAATCCTAACTACATTGTCCTACACCCATGTTTCTCACAGAACCCTGTCACAGATTTATTTATAATATGCTACAGGACTAGCTTGTAATAACTTTGAGAACTACCCTGAGTAACACTTTACTCATTTCCAAATAATTTTCCAGGAGCCACCCTTAACCTAGAAATACTGTTTTGTATATGAGGATATTACTAGTTATTATTATTTACTTATAGTAATATAGTCCCTACATCACACATTTATTATCATTAGTGCTGAGAGTGGATAGTTTGATTAAAAAAATAAAATCTACCATAGGGGGAGTTGAGAAAAAGATTGGGCGGTTAGGATGTGCAACATGACCCAGGAAACCCCTGTTAAATTGTCTGTGATATAGATAAAACTGAAGGCAGCCCCTGAGACTTAGTGAGAGCTAGTAACAGAGGCTTCAGTAATGTCTGTTGTGTCCGGTGATAGGTTGTGGTCTGAGGAGGCAGAGGAGGAAGGCTTCTGTACCAGCAGGCTCACTGGGGAGGGGCAGAAGTAAAAAGTGAAGTAACTGGTAGGGTGAAACACAGGAGTGAAGGTTCAGATGTGGACAAGTGGAAAGGAGGTGGTATACAGAGCAGGAGAAATGTACACTGATGTCAGTGAGTACGCCTAGTTTTCACTGGAGGTCCTAGTAAGGACTCAGCACCTTCCAGCAACCATGGGCTCCTTTTGTTTTGGTTGTCCAGAAAGTTAGTATTCTGTAGCATTTTGCTTGCAAGCAATTAATGTTTGCTTGAAGTGTGTTTGCTGTTTGTAGTATCCTTAAGTGCGGATCAGATTACTGGATTCTAAGTATAATGGCACAGAATGAAGTCATGGCTTAATGAAATGTCTGAAAGAAGGAAGGATTTACCAGTTGCTACATTTATGCATAGCTGAGAGCTGCCTAAATGGTGCAGCAGGATATACTGAGGAGAAGATACCATTATACCATTTCACATTCGTCTCACAGAAATATGCGTGTTATAAGGTGGAGGATAATGGATGGTCTGGAGCAGCACCAGCACAGTGATACCAAGATCCTCACTCCTTCTGTCTGGGTGTAAACTTGCTAGTAAGAGGTGGCAGTCCCCCACCACTTCCACCCAAGTTCTGGTGAAAAAAAGCAGGTTTAGCTGTTATGGTTTATTGACCTGTTTGAGCTGTAATAAATAATCTCGAGGTTCCTTGACTAGTAGCAGATGGCAACCCTGGCTACAAGATTTGCATTATCTGGCTGTCCTTATTCACATCCTTGTACCTTCCTTTGCCAGCCCCAGTCTTATCCCAAGTAAACAACCTATCTGTAATTGCTTTCCCACTACTTGTCCCAGGTTGATCATACCCGCGTACAGCATTATGATGTATTATCAGCCATATACAACCTTTCTTCAAGTTACCTGTAACTTTTGTCAGCAATTTCTCATGTCAAGCCTAGTAATTTTCCACAGCTCACTTAACCTCAAGCCAGGGTATAGTTAATGGCCCACTCATTTGCCTGTGGCTCTAACATTAACCCCAGAGATCAGGAAGGTACCTTTCCCAATGAAGATTCGCTATCTATCTAAATCTTTTGCCAAATGAGGTGCAGTAGCTGGCCCTTTTCCTTAAAATGGTGGAGAGGGAAAGAAGTGGCAGCAGCACCCCAGTAACACAGTGATTGCTGTATCTTGTCAGTATACGGAAGTTTTGCCTGATGACACTTAACCATGCAAGATCCATCTTTCCCAGTCGTGCTTTCAATACAAAACTATATGGTGTTCTGCTGTCCTTAATCTTTTCTGTTGAGTCACTTGATTTTTTATAAACAGTACTTAAATTGGAGCAATTTCCCTAGTGCATAAATGAGCTGACACTGGAGGAATTTTTTCTCTTTCTTTTTCAGGGCAAAATATAAGGTGAAACTCCATGGGGTTTGCTGTGAGCAAAGCCCATACTTTTTCAGGTCTTTTTATGAATCAGTAATGCACTGGTATAAGTGCATTTAGGAAGTGCGACATAGTAGATACAGTGTTTTAGCAGCAAAGATATTTTACAGTAAGAGTAAGCTATTCATTATTGGGTGGTTGCATAGTCAAAAGCTGCAGCAGAGAAAGGGCTTACACTGAACTAAAGATGAAAAGACAAATGTTGAAGATATTCAGAATACTTATGGAACTTCAGACATTTTCTAATTCAACCTTTTTTTTTCTTCCTCTTACATATTTCTCTTTCAGATCCTCAGTTCACAGTAATTAGGTTTCTCAGGTTAACTAATCTCCTAAATTTCAGTAGCATAGTCCAGACGACCGTAAGAGTTGACCTAAGCTAAACCAACTCCATTGTCAAGTTGCTCTAGCATGACACACAATGAACTGTAAACACTACACACTTTCATTTGCTGAGTTATGACTTGATTCATAATTTACATGTATTAATATGTAAATAACACCTATGAACAGCATTTTATCATTTTAATTATGGAAGAGAGGTTTAGGAGGCAATAACAATTTACATACCTTTTTGAAGAAAAGTACTACTAATAATGCCTTGCAGAAAACTTTAAAAATCAGCCCATTACATATTTCTTTTGTGCTTCTTTTCCCTTATTCTTTAGTTCTAAGCCAATTAATTTGTGTTTCCTATATTGCTCATAATTTTCTGAATTTTCAGTTATTTTCCACTCTATTCTTCCCACAAGATACCTATTATGATGAAATAAGGAACAGTTTCTCTTAAAATTGAATTAAATATTGACAATAAAATAGTGCATCACTGACTTGAATCCAGTGTACTAAGGATAAAGGACTAGAAAATATTTTTTAAATAACTTGATTGTTTTCTGCATCACCTCTCCTACTCCATTTGGCTGTATTTGTATATATTTTATGATATAAATGCAAATATCTACATATATCCAGTATACATTGCAAGACCAGAATGCTCTTCTTCTCCTGGAGATAAAAGGTGAACGTTGGTCTAGCGAAGGTGAGAGTTGATTGCATTAACTGATCAGCATTTCATGGGAAAGCAATTGCAGTTATAAATTTGAGAACAAAATGTATCAAGATGTAAGAAAAGAGGATCTTGATTTCTGATGCGTCTATAGTGATAAAAACTAGGCAAAAAGAGCTCCCATAAATTCCACTGAGGTGAGAAGCTACAAAAGACAAAGCCCAGAATTTGCATAAATGGTGGAATAAAGATACAAATAGCGCCACACCTTAGTGATCTATTTTGCTTAAACATAGAGGCAATCTGTGGTTCAAAAGAGATGTTTTAAAGACTGTCCTACTAAGAACAAACAGTTACAAGACTAATTGGAAAGGGCCAGTAAACTGTGATGTAAAGATTAAGAAGTAAGATGTTCCAGTTTTGTTCAAATGTGAAAGAAAATTTTTAAAGTCAGTCCCACGAAATTCACACATCTTAGAAGATGCAAAGGAGATGCTGGATCAAGACTGAGAAGCTCAGACTGTGTATGAGGATTCTGTGTTACAGCTAGTGCTCACTATATGAGAAAGTAACTAATACACTGAAGTTATAGTGCCATCTGTATGGTTAGACTACACGCAGCCATATCCTAAAATCCTACCAGGAAAGTGTGACATGGACTTCCTGTAGTGCAAGGACACACCTCCCACCAACAGACTGCTGCCCAGACATGCTCCCAGCAAAAGATACTTTGGAAAAACTTCCCACCCGAGTTTATGACTGAGCATGATGTTCTATGGTATGGAGTATCCCTTTGGTCAGTTTGGGTCAGCTGTCCTGGCTGTAGCCACTGCCCTTCTCTAGCCTACTTGCTGAGGGGGCAGTGAGGGAAACAGAGAAGGCTTTGACACTGTGTAAGCACTGCTCAGCAGCAGTTAAAACACTGATGTGTCACCAACACTGTTTTGGTTACAAGTCTAAACCATAGCGCCATACAGTCTGCTATGGAGAAAAATGACATCCCAACCTGAGCTGGTACACTGGGTTATGTTCTGTTATGTGGGTGCAGCAGAAACTGCAGTTGCTGTTGTGTGTTATGGTGATCAGTGGTAAGATAAAACCAAAAGATTGATGTTCCATTACAGACTGTTAACTTCAGTAGCTGTGGTAGGTATAAAAAAAAAAAAAAAAAAAAAAAAAAGTTAATGTTTGGAAAATAAAAGCCCAAAATCATTGTACATTGCAGGAGCATTCTTCAGTGATAAAAAGCAAGGGTTTTCTTGTTTTATTTTTTTTTCCTTGACCATATTGCATGAAAATTAAATATTTCTGAAGGGAAGCAATTTTATGTAGAAACTATGATGTCTGATGTATGTTCAAGCAATAAAAAAATTACAAGATCTGAGTTGCTTTAAAAATTAAAAATACATTTTCAATGTTCAATTGGATTGGAGCTTGTATTTCAAGTGCTCAAAACCACAGTTCTTTTGCATCTGCTGTGCTTTCCTTGTGAAGTTAGCATACTTCTATCTGATGAACTTGCTCCATTTTGGATGCCTATTATGTATCATCTTTTCTTGATTAAGTAAATCTGTATCTGTGTGACAAAAATGGAACATTCATTAGACACACACATAAACAATACTGGCCCATTTGCTTTATTGCACTTTTTTAAGCATAAAATAATTTGGTTCCCATATTATATTACAGGGGCTTGGTCTGGGGATTTTGGTTTTACAAAATAATTTTTAACAGGCTAATGAAAAGTCTAAATGTTTACTTTAGAAGACATAATGATGGAAAAAAGTGTGCAACTGAAAAGAGAGCTAAAATATAGTTGTATCCTGGGTTCAGCAATAGCAGTCATTTTTCTCCTTCTTAGTATCTGGTGCAGTGCTGTGGTTTTGACTTTCAGCCTGGGAACAACGCTGATAACACCGATGTTTTTACTTGTTGCTCAGTGGTGTTTACTCCAACCAAGGACTTTCTGACTCTCATGCTCTGCCAGGGAGGAGGGGAAGCTGGGAGGAAGCAGAGACAGGACACCTGACCCAAACTAGCCAAAGAGGCACTCCATACCACAGCATGTCATGCCCGGTATATAAACCGAGGGCAGTTACCCAGAAGGGCTAGATCGCTGCTGGGGTCGGGCTGAGTAGTGGTTGGCAGGTGGTGAGTGGTTGTATTCTCTTCCCTTGTTATTTCCCTTATCATCATTATCATTATTGGTGGTAACAGTAGTGGTTTTGTGCTATACCTTAGTTACTGGACTGTTCTTTTCTCAACCCATGGGAGTTACATTCTTTTGATTCTCCTCCCCATCCCTCCAGGAGCAGGAGGAGGAAGAAAGAGGGGAGTGAGCTAGCGGCTGCGTGATTCCGAGTTACAGGCTGGGCTTAAACCACTATGAGTTCATATTTGTCTCTCTTATTTTTTGGCTACAGTTTAACTCCTGACTAACCTAACAGGAAAAAAACCCTTTGCAATACCAGTATAGATGAAGAGATATGATTTATCTTCATACTGTTGTTTATACAGTGAAGGTATTTTTGCAGAAGATTGTATGAGAAAGATGACACTTCCAAAAAAGCAATCACTTATGTTATTATAAGAAATATGATCTCTCAAATGCTTGCGATAAAACCTCATTGGGAGATACTGCTTTCACATTACAAACTAGTTCTACGTAGTGATTGATATTAAAGTAAAGTAATTAATTACAGCTGAAAAGATTTCGTTTTCTGTTATAGATTGTAATTAGAAACAGTGACATGAATTCGCTGTTATTCATAAACTATAAATTAAATGCATTCCCCTGTAATGTCTGAGATCAGAAAAAAATGGGTTTAAAATTAAAAATGTAGTTTTGCCATTTTGAATATTGATTTTCTGAACTGAAAAACTAAATTCTTTATAAAAGTATTGTAACTGCGGTACATGTGTGTGTTGTTTAAACAATCATGCATGCTTGCGAAGCATGCACACAGGATTCAGCTAGTAGAGAACAGAAGATTGGAGTACAGATGGATTTGAATATAATTCATAAAAGACAGGTGGACATTCTAAAAAGCTGTATAACATTGTCTCTAGTTATTATCTCTTGATCAAGGCTGGGTTGGACAGAGCCTTGGGTGGCATGGTTTAGTGGGAGGTGTCCCTGCCCATCGCAGGGAGGTTGAAACTAGATGATCTTAAGGTCCTTTCCAACCCTAACTATTCTATGATTCTATGATATTACCAAGGCGCATAAGAGACAGTATTTCCTTTCTCCATAAAATCATTGCAAAGTTAGAAAAGACAAGGTAAACAATAAAATTGAGAAGGATAACAAGATATGACTTACATGGAACGTTATGATTGCATAACTCTGCACGACAGTACTTATCATTAGCTAACTGCCAACAGAAAAGGATATTTTGAGATGTATCTTCAAAAAGGTTTCTGGGGTCTAGTTCTAATCAGTATTTTCATTAATGACTTGAGTGATAACATGGGCTAATTTAAGTTGTGCATAACAGAAAGATAAACAGACATGCTGGAACATTAAAGGAAAAGATTTTTTTTTTTTCTGTCAGCTTGAAGAAATGTTCTGAAAAAGTAATGAAGGTGAATTTCAAAACAGAGTGGATTACTACAAGTAAGTGCAAATAATCAGTTTTGCTATCAGAAGATAAAACCAGCTGAATTAGTCATAGTTTTTAGAAAAGGATGAGGAGATTAGAGTGTTCCAGTGTTTGTCAATCCACATAATAAATAAGTTTTTCTGAAGTTCAGACAGAACTTCCTGTATTTCAACCTGACTTATCACAGTCTGGGTAGTCGAACCCCCTGCTCAAGCAGTGTCACACACAGCAGGTTGCCCAGGGCCATGCCAAGTTGGGTTTTGAATGTCTCCAAGAATGGAGACAACACAGCTTCTCTGGGTAACCTGTGCCTGTATTCAACCACTCTTACAATAAAGAAGTTTTTCATATCAAATTTCAGCTTATACCCAATTCCTCTTATGCTACTGAGCACCACTGAGAAGCGCCTAGCTCCATATTATTTTCACACTTCCAGCAGGCATTCATGAGCATTAGTAAGATACCCCCTGAGCATTCTCTTCTTCAAGCTGAACCATCTCAACTCTCACAGCCTCTCTTCATTTGAAAGATCCTCCAGTCATCAGAGAAGGCTATGTCCTTGAATTCCAATATTTTTTATTCATTTCCTGATTACCATCTAGGGGATAAAACCAATAATAAATCTGATAAATGATAGCAGACTTAGTTTAAAAGCATGGCTGTTAATTCATGTGTAGTCTGGTATTTTTTTGATCTCCCTGAATCTTGTATTCTGTGTCTTTAGGTTTTCAGAGGCAAATAACATTCTGAGTCAAAACCAGATCATTAAACCAGAGCTATTGGTGGGTCGTGCTATCTTGGATAAAAGTATATGACAACATGAGCTCATCATCTAAGCAGGTGTATTTCTGAGCATGTTCTGAGCAGACTCTCAAACAAGCAATGAGTAGAAGTGGGAGGTCTTGCTTCAATTCTATTCTTACACTGCCAAGTGTTCTAATAAGAAATAATACTTTACTAGACAAAAATCTACATTGTTAAAATTATTTTCAAATTTGAATTACAAAGATGCTGAGTTTAACACATACTTTAATAATTACTTGCTCCCTAACACATTTGGAAACAGATATGCAAATATTTTTTGTTCGTTTGTTTTGAGAAAAAATATGGCATGTCAATTTGAAATGTTATTTCATAGCTATTTTTAAGTAAGGAAATACATTTTTTATATTACTAAACTCAGAATAGGATTTAACTGCTATTGGTAAAATAGAGATTCCTCTTTATACCTTAGAGTTTAATGATTAGGCACTTGCTGCTCTCCATGAACCTCAGTTTCAAATTTTACTATTGCCTTGATCAGAACTGTGACTGAGCTGGAGACTTTCAGCTTCATAAAGAGTGGCCTCATCAGTAGCTGTTACAGCTATTATAAGCTAGAGCTCTTCCTTCCTTGGGAGGCCTACACCCCAGGTGTGTTTCTTAAATAAAAGCCATACCACCAACCTGCATAAGACTATTCTTACATACTGTCTAAACCAGTGAATAGTCACTTTGAAGAAAAAAAAAAAAATGGAACGGCTACATCAGGAGAGACAGTTTTCCCTTAAATTTAGAAGCCACAGCATGACTGTAAAGCTGAAAGCATTTGGATGATGGGAAGCATTGTCATGCAAGGTGGTGGAATGTGGATGGGAATAGTTAAGGAAAGAAAATGGACAAGTTTTAAGATAAGCCTCATTCCTCCTGTTATCTCTAGCACTTGGCATTCAGTTACAGGATGCTAATCTGTTTTATATTATAACAGTTCTTAGCTGCAAGTGATGGGTGATCTGAAGTTTCCTTTAAGATAAGCTGTTCTTTGGCAAAAAGAGAGGCCTGTATCACTGGTATAATTAGTAATGGCTTGTTTTGAACCTGAATATATATATATATATATATATATTTACAAATACATTAGCAATAAAGGGAGGGCCAAGGAGAACCTCCATCCTTTACTGGATACTGGGGAAACCTAGTGATTGAGGATGAGGAAAAGACTGAGTTACTTAATGCCTGGTTTGCTTCAGCCTTTAATAGTCACACCATCCATCTCAGTGTACTCAGTCCTCTGAGATTGATGGCAGAGATGGGGAGATGATCGAAGTCCCCATAATCCAGGAGAAAACGCTTAGTGACTGCCTGCTCCACTTCGACATACCCAAGCCTATTGGGGCAGATGGATTCCACCCTAGAGTACTAAAGAAGCTGGTAGAGGAGCTTGCCAAGCCACTTTCCGTCATCTGTCAACAGTCCTGGTCTAGTGAGCAGGTCCCAGAGCTTGGAGGTTGGCCAACATGACATCTATCTACAAAAAGGGCAGGAAGGAGGACCCTGTTCCAGGGTTCGAGGATTCCAGGTGAGAGAAAATGAGAGACAAATAGAGATCTCTCAACTAGTTTATTAATATAGGAAAATATAGAGAATCTAACAGGTACAGTAAAGGATGTTTCTGAAGAGTGCTTATCTTACCAACCCCAAGGACCCTGTGAAGATGATCAGGAAACCACCTCCAAGGATCATCATTGCAGTGTGAGGTGGTAGGCTCAACCTTAGCAGGTGTCCCCGCAGAGGCAATGTTGACCTGGGTGGTATGAGATTCTGCCTCCTCGCATCACATGAGGCTTGGGCTTTTATACTGACAAAAATACACACTCATTCTAGTGGAGGGGGCTAGCCTATGTCAGAAGAAGTGGCCAGCAATATCTAGAAAGGTCTCCAAGGGTCAGGATTTTTCCAGGGAGTTCTAAAGCAGAACTTTTCGGGACTTTCTGGGGAGCAGCCAAAGCGGACTCTCCGGGGAGCAGCCGAAGCAGACAAACTGCTTTTCTATCTTTGTGTGTTTCACCACAGACCATTATCTATTGTTCCTAATGCAGACCGTGGGAACTAAAGGCCTATCAGCCTGACCTCAGTGCTGGGGAAGGTCATGGAGCAGATGATCCTAAGTGAGATAGAATCATAGAATATTTTGGGTTGGAAAGGACCTTAAGATCATCTAGTTGCAACCTGCCTGCCATGAGCAGCGACACTTCATCGTAGACCATGTCTCCCAAGGCTCTGTCCAGCCTGGCCTGGAACACTGACAGGGATGGAGCATTTTCAATTTCTTTGGACAGCCTGTTCCAGTGCCTCGTCACTTTCACAGTGAAGAACTTCTTCCTTATATCTAACCTGAACTTCTCCTTCTTAAGTTTGAACCCATTACTCCTTGTCCTATCACTACAGTTCCTCATGAAGGGTCCCTTCCCAGCATCCTTATATGCTCCCTTCAGATACTGGAAAGCTGCTATAAGGTCTCCACACAGCCTTCTCCAGGCTGAACAGCCCCAACTTTCTCAGCCTGTCTTCATATATGAGGTGCTCCAGCCCCTGATCATCCTTGTGGCCCTCCTCTGGGCTTGCTCATCATAAAGCATGCGTGGGAAAATGGGGGAATCAGGCCCACTCAGCATGGGTTCATGAAGGGCAGGTCCTGCTTGACCAACCTGATCTCCTTCTATGATAAGGTGACCCTCCTGGTTGATGAGGAAAAGGCTGTGGACATTGTCTAGTTGGACCTTTGTAAAGCACTTGACACTGTCTCCCACAGAATCTTCCTGGATAAACTGCCTGCTCATGGCCTGGATAGGTATATTCCTTGCTGGGTAAAAAACTGTCTGGAGCCGAAAGAGTGGTGGTAAATGGTGTCACATCTATTTGATGACAGGTCACTAGTGGTGTCCCTCAGGGCTCGGTATTAGGGTCAGTCTTGTTCAATATCTTTGTTGACGATCTAGATGAAGAGACGGAATGCACCCTCAGTAAATTTGAAAAAAAGATACCAAGTTGGGTGGGAGCATTGCTCTGCTGATGTATAGGAAGGCTCCGTAGAGGGGTCTGGACAGGGTGGATTGATGGGCTGTGGCCAATGGTATGAGGTTCAACAAGGCAAAGTGCCAGATCCTGCATCTGGGCCACAACAACCCCGTGCAATGGTACAGACTTGGCAAAGAGTGGTTGGAAAGTTGCTCGGTGGAAAGGACCTAAGGGTGCTGATCAGTGGAGCTGAACATGAGCTAGCTTGTGCCCAGGTAGCCAAGAAGGCCAACATCCTGGCCTGTGTCAGCAATAGCATAAACAGCAGGGCCAGGGCAGTGATCATTCCCCTGTACCCAGCACAGGTGACGCCTCACCTTGAGTCCTGTGCTCAGTTTTGGCATCCCATTGCAAGAGAGATACTGAGTTGCTGGAGTGGGGTCAGAGAAGGGTAACGAAGTTGGTGAAGGGTCTGGAGCACAAGTCTGATGAGGAACAGCTGAGGGAACTGGGGTTTTTTAGTCTGGAGAAGAAAAAGCTCAGGGGGACCTTATAACTCTCTACAACTATCTGAAATAAAGATGGAGCAAGGAACTGGCTGGTCTCTTCTCCCAGGTGACAAGTGATAGGACAAGAGGTAATGGCCTCAAGCTGCATCAGGGGAGGTTTAGATTGGATATTAGGAAAAATTTCTTCAAAAAGAGGTTAGACAGGCATTGGAACAGGCTGCCCACGGAAGTGGTGGAATCACTGTCCCTGGAAGTGCTCAAAAAGAGTGCTCAAAAAGATGAGGCCCTCAGCGACATGGTTTAGTGGTGGTCTTGGCAATCCTGGGGTAATGGTTGGACTTGATGATCTTAAAGGTCTTTTCCAACCTCTTTGATTCTATGATGCTGAAAGAGTGTACCTAGCTAGAGTGTGGGAGCACCCTGCAGAGCCGGGCAGGGCCCACACAGGGACAAGGGCAGGGGCTGTGGGCAGAACCCTGGACACAGGAGGAGCTGGTTGAGGCCAGAGAGGGACAGATCAGCTGTGTTGGGAGCAAGGGAGGGGACAACAGCCTTGAAAGATCAGGCTGAGCTTGAGAATTCCAAAGATGTCAGTCTCCTAAACAGCCCTGCCACGTCAATCTCCAGTTACGTATATGAGTTTATGTATATTTATGTACCTACACATTCACCTCCAACAGTTTTAAAAAGTTTAAGATCCATTCACCCTGCTGTATTTGGTTTTTTGCTGCTTTCTGAAGCAGAATTGGATCCACTCATTCCTCTGTGTAGGAAAACATGATGACCCAAGTACTCATCTTTTTGTACGAGAATATATCTTAGCTGCAAAATACAATTTTCTATAAAGAATATTACCATATTGGAGTTACATTTGGCAAATACCCAGAATGAATATGAACTCTAATATTGTTTAACATCTTCCTTTTATTATATTTTATATCCTTTGATGAGTCATTGGAAAGTCAATACAAATGAGGTATGTGAATTGAATATCTTGCATACTATTATGAAATTGTGTTGATTTATCTGTAAAAAATAAATAAAAATAGGGCCATCATCAAAACAGAAAACTTAAATATCTCAAAATGTAATTGTCAGTTTGGAGTAACTGCAGATTTATACTGTGCTGCTATATAATGAATTTATTCCCTTTAGGTACAATATACCAAAGAGCATTTTCCAGTGCAATAACTGAAGAACATCCCTTCTATTTTGGTGTAAAGAAAACTGCAAATATGGAATCATTAGCTAACGAAAAATTACACATCCTTGCCAGTAACATAATGTATCGGTAGTTAGAAAGCTATGTGCAAAATGTGCCAAAAGAAGCTTTATAGAAAAAAATTAAGTTCTCAGAATCCATTTGAGGACTTTTAAAGTTGCAAATATTTATTGATATACTTTAGATTGTCCCTAAGGTTCTCTTTTTTTATCTCCAGTGTAGACCAGGAGAGCACAAATTTAGTTACAGTGAATTAAACCTGAGTGCTAGGATGTGGTATTCAAGTGCAGAATATCTGAAGACTTGCTGTCAGACTCTTTCCCCCACACACACTGTATTGTTCCTTTTCATTTCATTTTTAACCTCTAGCATTTGTATAGGCCTAATTTCAAATGAAAATTTAGACAAAAAAGTGTGCATGCTTCTAGCAGGTAAAAAGCGAATCAAAATGATTGGCTGTGACGCAAAGAATATATGCAGTGTAGTATGCACTCTTTGACTGCAGTTATGCGGAGAAGCTATTCAAAGTGCAAATTACATTATTACAATAATGTCAGCGAGTGTGGGAGTTAGCTTGTGTAACTCGTTATCCAAATTGCACAATGACAATTCAGTATCAAGAAAAGCAATCTATAAAAAGGTGGCATTATCCGCATAGTGTCTTTTTGCCAGGGCTGAACACAACCAATAATACCAGATATTGCTGTGCAGTCCACTTTTTTTCAGACTTCTATGTGTAGTTTATAGAGTTCCTCTGGTAATTCAAAGGAATACATCTGGATGAAAGGAATCTGCTTTTCTTTAGATTTCATAGCTTTTCTCAGTTACTTTGAGTTTCAAATGTGTGGATATTAAGTGCTGAGTTTCCAAGGGTGGATTTCTCAATAGTAATTGTTACAGTATACAGCAGTCAGAATTTAGCTGTGAAAATTCCACTATTTGTATAAACACACACACATATATATGGATGTGTATATTCAAGTAATCCATCATCACAAAACACTAGCAAATTATTGAAAGACAAATACAAGGATTTTGATGATACTGAATATTGTGGGGAGTGGAGGTGATAAGGTTTGCATGAAAAAGGGTTTGGAAATGAGCTCTGAGGCCTTGGTGCTTGACAAGCCCTGGGGCATTTAGTTGGGACCTTGAAGGACAGGGAAGGTAAACCAGCAAGCCTTGGGGGGATGGGCCAGGATGTAGTTGTGGTGGGAATCTCAGTTGGAGGCCAGAGGATGTGGGGGTTATGAGAGGGTCTGCAGCATTGTGATTGGACTATTTACCTGGAGTTTTTTACAGGGGCCGATGAGATTGAACGTGGCATGTTTGTGCAGGTTGGGAAAGTACTGAACAGGAGGATAAAAAGGGCTTGGTTGTAATAAAGTTGGGTTTGAGTCTTGATTTGGATTTGAGTCTCCTCATCAACTTGAGTCCATGTTGTGAAGCGCCACAGAATATATGTATAGAAAGTTGTGTAAAAGAATTGATTAAAAAAATCATGTTCTATTATCTTTATCCTCCTGTTTGCTCTTAGAGAGTTTAAGTCTTCCAAATAGATAGTAAGTGTGCTGCACTGAATTTATCCAATGTATAAGATTGCTGGATCCTCTAATACTTGTAGGTGTTTTTGTGGCTGCTGAACCTAATTTAGGGGGTTACCTTCATGCTTTGGAACCCAGTGTATTGTTTTTTGCACTTCTAAAGAGTGCCCTTACCTCCAATATTTTCCTACTTGCTGAAAGTTGATAGTAACATCATATTTTGGTTTGACCCACACTTCTCTGTGAAGTAAGTCATTTATAGCCTGTAACAGATATTGCTACAACAGGACTCACAACTTTAGGAAAAGCCTAAATTTATGTGTGCCAAGAAGCTCTTTCAGAAGTCTGTTTCTCTAGGGATTAATTTCTTGTATAACATGCACGAAAATATGCCAACCTAGGTGTTCTATTTGCACTTATTAAATTGCTGAATATCAAGTTTTATAATGTAATCTTTTCCCACCACTATTCTAAGTTGTTTTACTGAGCAAGGTTTATTAGAAATCTAATTTTTTCTCTATGTAACCTCATCACTCAGAAACTTAGTCTGCCATTTAAGCTAACCAGGAAATGGGAGGTTCAGGTATTTGACTGAATTACAGAGTAGAAAATAATTCAGTACATTAGCCTTTCTGGACTTCATCCTTCATGACTTTAGTTAGGTAGTTGGCTAGAGGGCTTTTAAATACAGTATAAAGGTTCATTGAACTGGTTGATGCCATTAAAATGTGCTAAGCACAGATGGCTCAGTGATCTTTGGTTACCTATAACCCTGTAAAATATTGGTAAACTCAGACTGGCTACATGAGTCATAAAAACGTCTGTTGTTCAAATAGGTAGACCCAGCTGGAAGTCTATGCTTTTAAAAATGCAACTTGTTTTCTACAAAGCAGCACAATTGAAGCACCTCTTTCACCTAATATGGGTCATGCTTGTCTGCATCCACTTGGCAGTACTGACCTCTCTGGATGGACTAACACCCTGGGCAGCTTCACTGTCATACTTTCATGACTTACCAAGCCAGGTGTAGTTTTCCTGCAGCCCACACAATTACAGGTAACTCATGTTTACTGAACAAGTTTGTTCCATCTGTGCTTAAAAAAGTTCAAACCATGAAAAGCAATCCATGTCACATTCATTTAAATATCTGGGAATCATGATGCCATTTGCAGCAGTGCCAGGGTGGCCTTCTGCACTTTGAAGGGACAGTGCAATTGTATGGCACTGTATGGAATTGTATGGAATTGTATGTTCAGCAACCCAACACTGCTTGTTGCTAGTACATCTGTTGGAAACAATAATCTTCTGTTATTAAAGATTAACTCACATTCTCAAGCCAAATAGTGTTATTGTGCTGTACTTGGAAAATGCAAGTGGAACATGGGATGTAAAAATTAATATCTAAAAATGTTATCAACACCATAGTGAAAGACAAGAATAAGTTAAATCTGTGTTGCTACCTTAATTACCTCCTCTTGAGAACTTATATAAAAAGAATCCCTATCAAGAACTGTGCTATGTAGAAGTTGGATCATTATAAAAATCTCTATTGCATCCTTTCAGTTGTACTTCATAGTACATGTCAGGTTTGTACAAGAGGAGATAATAAGCCTGTCCCTTCAGTGTTGGCAAATCAGCATCTGTATTTGGGAGGTAAAGAATAATAAGAAATTGCAAAAGAAAAAACTATTTTCTGGTCCCTACATTTTTTCTCAACTTAGACACACTCTGGCCTTCAGCAGAAATATTATCCCAAAACACAGAAATCTTAAAAATGTATGCACACAGGAGCTGATATTTCTTGAGTCAACTTTAACTGAACTTGAACTACTTTAATCATAATTTTATTTTATTTTAAATGCTTCTGTGTGGTTTACAAAAATTACTCTTATCTGTCTATAGATCTTTGTAATTACTTGGAAATCTTTCAGAATTTTCCCCTGCTAAGAATGTCCATTCCTATAACTTGCTCTTGCATAGTATGCTGCCATCTATTTCATAGATTAAATGACAGAATGATATACTGAATCAGTGCAAATATGTTATGAAACAGTTATGTTTGATGGTGCCGATGTGTTCAAATTAACTTTCTTCCCTGACTTCAGAAAATCTGCTTCAGAGACTTAGAGGATGTTTTCTTGTATTATTAAAAATAAATTACTAACAAAACAGGCAGAGATGATCCCACTATAACAGTTTAGAACAGTGAAAGGGAAAATGAGCCTATTTTGCACAGTTAACAATTTATTACACCCTTGTTTTGGCCCTGGATTGAATTTCATAAACAGAAGTTTTTTAAAGTAATACATGCCAGTCCCTTAAAGGCTCACTATTTTGAGAATTAATTAGATGAGATGTTTTTTCTCCCCCCAAATGTATGTAATGATCTGTTTGAAAAGCCTGAGCCATGTACAATAAGACATCATGTGCTGAAGTGTTCATCTTAAAACAGAATGTTGACTGATAAGTATTGGAAAAAAAAAACATGTCATGTTTGTGTCGTGGTTTAAGCTGTAACTCACGCAGTTTGCTCACTCGCTCCCCCCTCTTTCTTCCCCCCAGCTCCCACAGGGTTGGGGAAGAGAATCAAAAGAATGCGACTCCCACAGGTTGAGATAAGAACAGTAACTAAGATATAACACAAACCACTGCTGCTACCACCAGTAATAATAATGACAAGGGAAATAACAAGGGAAGAGAATACAACTGCTCACCACCGACACCCAGCAAAACCGAGCAGTGAACCCCCACCCTTCTGGGTCTCTGCCCTTAGTTTTTATATGCTGGGCATGATGTGCTGTGGTATGGAATATCTCTTTGGTTAGTTTGGGCCAGGTGTCCTGTCTCTGCTTCCTCCCGGCTTCCCCTCCTCCCCGGCAGACCATGAGACTCAGAAAGTCCTTGGTCAGACCAAACATTCTAAGCAGTAACCGAAAACATGGGTGTTATCAGCGCTGTTCCCAGGCCGAAAGTCAAAAACACAGCACTGCACCAGCTACCAAGGAGAAAAATGACTGCTACTGCTGAACCCATGACAGACTTCTTTTTTTAAAAAAGATTAGTATTAAAACCTGTGCTAAAGAAGAGAAGAAACATTAGTTTCCCTCTTAGAAGACATCCATATACTCTTTGAAAATCCTTTAACAGGACCAGTAGTCTTGTTAAATCTGCAGTTATTTATTTTTCTGCAACATGAATTGGTATATTTAGCTCTTCAGTATATTTTCATTCAAAGAGAACATGTGTCACAAAGACTTTTGAATAGTTTTTGCAAGCAGACTAAGAACAATATGTGTATCGTCATAAGCAGAGTCACCTCAATCCAAATGGCTTAGTCTTCAAACACATATAGGAAAAACAGCTCCCAGTTTGATTTTGGACTGTGTTGCCTTTGGCATGTACTAATCACAAAGCAACTAACCATATTTCTAATGAAATCAGTGAAATATCTTTTTCTGCACTCACTGCAATCAGAAATGCTACAGTTTCTTGGGGTAATTATTTTTCTAACATTTCAGTTGGCTGTTGGTTACTTAATTTTAGTGCTTAATGCAAAAGCTTTCATAAGTGACTGGAGATAAATTGTAAAAGCAAGAACCTTAAGGAGAAATAATTCAAATATATTAAATTCACTGCTTACCTGAAAGTAAGTGCCCTACATTCACTTCCTGGAAGATACATCTGTGCATACCCTCAAAGACAAGCTGTCAAAACAAGATCAACTGCTGCTTAAGTTCACTTAAAGTCAACTTTCAAAGTTGAAGTGTGTGGGATCAGACACATCCTTGTTGCAGTTCTGATTATACTTCATAATAAATGTCACGAATTTTCCTATAATTTGCTAAGGCTAGTTAGACTTCATAGGTTGAAAGTACATCTTAAAGAAAGCTCTGGGAATCACCTATTCTTCAAAGGTTAATTTGATAGGGTCAAATATATAGCAGACAAACAAACAAGTGTGTACAAAAAATCATTAAGTCTCATGTGAGAATAATATCAGCACTCTAGGTGAAAATACATTTTTATCCCCATTGTGCTGTCATCTTTTAAATCATTACATTGAATGTATATTTTATATATTTATGAAAATATTGCATGTATAGAAAATTTTAAATGTTACTACAAAAAAGTCAAGGGAAGAATCAGATTCATAGTTAAACACATTTTAATGACAGATTTTCTTTGTGAACCTCACTTTTTTGAAGCAGCACATTCTATGGATAGTGAAATTAGTGGACCATTTATATTCAATTAATGTAAATTCTTATTTTCCAGACTGTGTTTCATAATGGAGCATACTTTTGAATTGAGAAATGTGTCATGTTTTATCGAAGATTTTTTGTACTCCTTCATGCGCTGGCAGACCTTGCTCCAGAGAGCAGTTATTATGAGTCTAAGTCATTGGCTGGGTAATGAATAATTTTTATTCCCTTGCTTTTGCTTTTCTTACAGATATTTGTTACCTGTGATAGCCTGTGATTACCTGTAGCTAGTTCTGTCAATAAATTGTGTGTCTGCGTCAATGTACACGTTGCCTGCTCTGCATAGTGTAGTTTCCATATAATCACTGGGAAATACTGGTTTCAACACAGTGAAGATGAGTTTTGATCTTGACTTCAAAGGGATAGGATTTTACCTTTTCTCCTCTTTTTTTAGTGTCAGTTTAGTAATATAGAATTGCACCTGTTTCTGATGGGATGCATGAAATTTCTTCTTTAAAGATTAAAAAAGTTCCAATATTCTCAAACTTCTGCAATCAACTTTCATGCATTTGGTTCAGATTTTTGTGGACTCATGCATGTTTTCACATCTGTTACCTGCAACAACATATATGAATGAGATAAAGAATTTATAAACAATTAGTTATGTAATTCTTTATGAATGGGAGCAAATAGAATCATACATTTGTTACAGTTTTGGAGAGTGGCTGGTTTTCAAACTATGTAAACAGGACTGATGTCCTCCTCCACTTGTTTAAGCATGGTATCCACTTTTTCTACACAAATTTAAGCGAATTCTTAATCCCTAGTGAAATAAGGATCAGTTTTGTTAGCCTCTCTTCTCCCCTCACCCTACAGATTGCATCATCTTACAGTATTACTGCATTCTGCTTCTTTCTTGTTGAGGGCATTTTAAGGATTTTCCAAACTTGGTGGCCAAAGTGTTGGTTTATGGGTCGTATTTTTTTTTTTTTCCTTTTTCAGGTATCGAAGCCTGTGTTGGAAGTGCTGCGAGAACTGTAGTCCTAATTCTTCTAAAAACTGTGAAACAATGAGTATCAACTTGCTGAAGCTATACTTTCACTTTAGTGATAAGGAGAATATATCAGGCATTTTTTCAGTATTTGACTTGAAACCCAGTGCTATCCGTATTAGAAAAAAACAATTATGCAGAGGTATGATTACCTTCCCTCTTTAGCACCCTCATGTATAATCACGCTAATAAGTCTGACACCAGCTAGTACATTTTCTAAGTCACAATTGGGGATTTAGCCATGCAGTTGCAATGATGTTACTGGAGGTAACATAGCCAAATCCTAGGACTTTGTTTAGAAAACCCTCACCTTGCAGTGGGTTTAACAAATTTCATTTGATTGCTTACCTAATTATGATGAAGGAGAAGAGAAAGACAGACTTCAGTTTTAGAAAAGTGGTGTAACAATAGTGTAATCTGTGAAAACAGTAATTTGCATGTAATGCAATTTACACTAATCAAGCACTTTTACTAAAATAGCAGCATCTCAGTCTCATTAGCAGCTGCAGCATCATTTATTTTGAACTCTAAAGATTAGGGGTACCTGTGCTCTATCCGTATGCTCCTGAAGATAATATCTACTGTTTACTCTCTATACCTTATTTAGCTTGCGGTTAAAAGTATGAAAATACTGGTCTGCAGTTCTCTTCTTTCAGCTGCAGGGACAAAGTGTAATGGAAAACTGCATTATAGATTTTTCTATTTTGTTTTGCTTTTTGCTATTGCTTCTTTTGCTGGACTATATGGCCAGAGCTAATCCATGACTTGCCGCTCCTCTGCAACTGAGAACTTTTTCTCTGAAGACGCAATAAGATGATTCACCAAAAGAACAGATTTTCACGCACAAAAATAAATACCCTAGGGAGAAGAAACAGGAATATGCATTAGTAGAAGAAATAAAATGCAGGAGAGAAATGCAGTGTGAAAGGAAAGCAGAAAAAAACAGAAAAGCAAGTGAGTCTAATGTAAAAGAATAATGATTAGAGGTGATAGAGGGCCAGTTACAACTTTTCAGTTCTCAAGTTGATGAGGCAAAGGCAGAGTAATACAACTGCTGCAGTTAGAGTCAAAGACAGTCAAAAGCAGAGTGCAATGTTGTCACCTCCCATTGCATCCCTTACCATCTCCTGTATCTTGACATATAGTATGTCACAGAATGAAGCGTAAAGTGCAAGGTCAAGAGCCAAGGTATTTCTCTCACAGGTGAACTCCAGATAGAAAGTTTTTATTGATCAGCCACAGCTACCTGATAGCACCTTTGAAACTCTGTAATTGGTGCTGAATGCCTGTATGTTTTTAAAACATTAAGACTACAATGCCATCCAGCATGGCAAGGACATGCAAATGGTGTAGTGGCTTACAGGTTGATTTAATATCAGAAGGCAAGGTATAAATCAAGGAAAGGATTTAGGTGATACATCAGCAAAATTTAATCTCAAACCTGGGAGATGAGATGCCTGAGTAAGTAGAAAATGCTATCAGTTATGAAACTGATAATAAGGAAGTGAATGTGTTAAAAAATAATTTGCTTCATGAAAATGGCTTTTCAAATGACGGCAATTATACCAAACACAAATTGCTTCCTTGGGTGTCATACTTGCAGACAGAATTAATGAGTGACTTAACTCCTGTATTAACATAATAGGCTAGTTAGACTAATTTACTGGAAAAGTAGGAGTATCATTATATGTTTTAACATAGCATTGTTATTGGTGAAGGTATTTTATTAAGTGAAAGGGAAATGAGTTAAATCACAGGTAAAAAGATTAATCATGTAATCCACCTCTAGAGAGGTGGATTTAGCCAGTACCAATTCAAAGTAAAATGAATGATTAATAACTAAATATGCATCTACCATCACAAAATCATGTAATTTGACAAAAATAAAGACACATTTTACTTTAAGTGTACACATTACTCTGCAACAAAGCATAAAAGTTTTATAACAGCAGCAGCATTCACTCCACCATCATTAAGTTTCTCTCATATTTTCTATAAAGGGATTTATTACTTGGCCATTTCACCTTGAGTAAGATTTGCCATGCATGTTCTTAGTGACTAATCCAAATTGGTGCTGAGTACCTGCAACTTCTGTTGAATACTTCAGTGAAAGTTACAGATGCTATCACCAGTACAGAAGTTAATTTTATTGTCTCTCACTGACTCTTTGAAATAATTTCCATTGTGCTTTTTGGAACACAATAGAGCAAAGATAGGCAAAAAAGTAAACATAGAAGTAAAATGATCCCTAAACGCCAAGAAAATTAATATTCATTTACTCATTTCCTTTCTTCTAGTCCACTGAAAATCAGGCCTATTTGAAAAAAAACCAGATTTTTCAAAAATGTACAAAGTAGTGTATGCATTAGGTATGCAGTATGCCAGGCAAGATTTCCATGTCAAAATATGCTTATTTTTCATCTCCATGTAGTCACTGGTTCTGAATGGAGTGTGTTATTGGTTGCTTCTATCACAGATGGTACCATTAGGCAAAAATTCTACTACCAGACAGTTCTTGCTAACAAAGTTTGCAGTCTAAATGCACAGTATCACTACAAACATTGCAAATATGTGTTGAGGTTATTCCTTTTGAGTAAGCTTCATCCCATATGGTAGTGGGACCTCAAAGGCTTGTGTGCTTATACAGGGATTTTGCGTATAAGATTTCTATTCATACCTACAATGGAAGGAGACAGCAGGTGTGTACCAAAGTCTATCCTAAGCTGCTACTCTTCTTAAATATCACAAATGCTTATTACCTTGAGGCTGATATTAATATTTGTGTCCTGTGTCAGGTGGAGCAAGACTTTTTTTTCTGTATTTCAATCTTTTTTCTTTAACTTCATGAGAATAATACTGCCTTATAACACCATAATTGTCATTGAATTGCTCAGTTATAACAGACTTAGCGAAATCTAGCTTTACTTCTGGGGCTGTGTCGTGGTTTAAGTCTCTATAACTCACACAGTCGCTCTCTCACTCACTCCCCACTCTTTCTTCCCTCTGCTCCTGGAGGGATGGGAAGGAGAATAGAAAGCATGTAACTCCCATAGGTTGAGATAAGAACAGTTTAGTAACTAAGGTATAACACAAACCACTACTGCTACCACCAATAACAATAATGACAAGGCAGATACAAGGGAAGAGAATACAATAGCTCACCACCAGTCCCCTGCCCGACCAAGCAGTGCACCCCCCACAGTGCACCCCCACCGTGCACCCCCACCACCTTCTGGGTCTCTGCTCTCTGTCTTTACATCCTGGACATGACGTGCTGTGGTATGGAATAACCCCCTTGGTTAGTCTGGGTCAGGTGTCCTGTCTCTCCTTCCTCCCGGCTTCCCCTCCTCCCTGGCAGAGCATGAGACTCACAAAGTCCTTGGCCAGCCTAAACATTCTAAGCAGTAACTGAAAACACTGGTGTTATCAGCGCTGTTCCCAGGCCGAAAACCAAAAACACAGCGCTGCACCAGCTACCAAGAAGGAGAAAAATGACTGCTACTGCTGAACCCATGACAGGGTGTAAAAAGAATTTCCCCCTTATCATGACAATAAGAAAGGGATATAACCTAATCTGAAACAGCAGTCTAAAATTCTAAAGGATCTGATTCAGTCTTGAGTTATACCCCACAGGATTATGCTGTAACTTACGGAAAGTCCATTTAAGGGCTAAGCTGGAGCCCATGCTGTAGGATCACATGTGAAAATTGTTAAAAATTCTTCCTCAAAGACAGAAGCACATTCAAAGATGCATATAGAATCATAGAATCACAGAATAGTTAGGGTTGGAAAGGACCTTTAGATCATCTAGTTCCAAACTGCCTGCCATGGGCAGGGACACCTCTCACTAAACCATGCCACCCAAGGCTATGTCCAGCCCCACCTTGAACACCACCAGCGATTGAGCATTCACAACCTCCCTGGGCAACTCATTCCAGTGCCTCACCACCCTTACAGTAAAGAATTTCTTCCTCAGATCCAGTCTAAACTTCCCCTGTTTAAGTTTGAACCCGTTACCCCTTGTTCTCTCACTACAGTCCCTAATGAAGAGTCCCTCTCCAGCATCCCTATAGTCCACCTTCAGGTATTGGAAGGCTGCTAGGAGGTCTCCATGCAGCCTTCTCTTCTGCAGGCTCAACAGCCCCAACTTTCTCAGCCTATCTTCATACGGGAGGTTCTCTAGTCCCCTGATCATCCTCGTGGCCCTCCTCTGCACTTGTTCCAACAGTTCCATGTCCTTTTGATGTTGAGGACACCAGAACTGTGCACAATATTCCAAGTGAGGTCTCACGAGAGCAGAGTAGAGGGGCAGGATCACCTCCCTTGACCTGCTGGTCACACTCCTTTTGATGCAGCCCAGGATACAGTTGGCTTTCTGAGCTGTGAGCGCACACCGAAGCCAGTTCATGTTCATTTTTTCATCGACCAGCACCATAGGTATGATAACTGAAATCTTCACTTATGATTCTTTTCATAATGAATAAGAATTGTGACATTCTGGTAATTTAAGGTGACCTTTTCTCATCCTGCAGAACACTGAGCAGATCTGATTTTTTTTGCCAAAAATGAAATTACTATTTGCGGTTGTCCTGATCGTGCATTCTGTGTTCTCATGGGAACAACTGATGTAATATTAAAATCCAAAATAAACAATATACAGATCAGGTTTCAATAAAGCTGCAATAGTGCGTCATATACATCAAATCATACTGAAAGAAACGATGCCTATAAATATCAGGCAACCTCAAAATCACTCAGCTGCAAAAGCTTGGAAACAGGACTGTTGCAGTATGCTCCTGTCTTCTCTCAATCCAGCAATATTTCTGTTTATCTGAGGCAGCTGCTTACCCATGTTACTTTTTGTACTTTTCCAAATGTGGCTTATGCATAAGACAAGCTGCCTATAAAGTAAAAGTAAGTGGCACCAAACTTTATGCTATTCTGTGTCCTTATCACCAGAAAATATATGAACCAATGGTCAATTACGTTTTCCTTTAGTATAGCTACTAGCTGAAATTACACAAGCTCAGTATGTTCAGTCTGACCACCTATGAAAACAGTAACATCAGAGAGTATACAGACTAAGAAAGTGTCATGGTTTAAGCCCAGCTGTAAATCAGCCAGAGTTTGTTAGCTCCCTCCACCTACTTCCCCCCGCTCCTGGAGGGGTGGGGAGGAGAATCGAAAGAATGTAACTCCCACCGGTTCAGATAAAAACAGTCCAGTAACTAAGGTATAAGACAAACCACTACTGATACCACCAATAACAATAATAAGGGAAATAACAATGGAAGAGAACACAACCACTCACCACCAGCTGATCAATACCCAGCCCAACTGAGCATTGAACTAGTTCTTCCAGGTGACTGCCCGCCATTTATATATTGGGCATGACATGGTGTGGTGTGGAATACCTCTGGTTAGTTTGGGTAAGGTGTCCTGTCTCTGCTTCCTCCTGACTTCCACTCCTCCCTGGCAGAGCATGAGACTCAAAGTCCTTGGTCAGAGTAAACATCACTGAGCAGCAACTAAAAACATCAGTGTTATCTGCGCTATTCCCAGGCCAAAAGTCAAAAACACAGCGCTGAACCAGCTACTAAGAAGGAGGAAAAATGAACACCGCTCCTCACTGGCTCATTGATTACCTCTGTTAAGTTGTTCTCAGTGTACTCCAGAAACCTCTTGGATTACTTGTGCCCTTCTGTGTTGTTTCTCCAGCAAGTATTAGGGTATTTGAAGTTCACCAGGAGGTTTCTTTCATCTGTCTGAAGAAAGTCATATCAGCTTCTTCCTGATAAGGTAGTCAGCAGCAAATAGCCACAAGAACACTGACCCAAAAGCTTTCAGCTGACTCATCACCCACCCATAGGCAGAACTCCAGGTACCCCAACTGCTCTCTCACTTCAAGGGCAGATTCTCATCCTCACCATCCTGCTGTGTCCTTTCTAAATAGCTTGTATCTGTCCATCACAACACCCCAGTCATTAGGGTTATCCCACCACATCTTTGTGACCCCAGTGAGATCATAGCCTCATTTGTTCTCCATGCTGTATGCATTTGTGTGCAGGCATTGTGTGCCGTGTTTTAGGAAACACATAGGTAACTTCAATACTAAGGAAAAAACTGTCTCTGCCTTGACTCCCTCAGGAAGCCACTGGGAAGAACATTTCTCAGGTTTTCACAGAAATACACGTATTTTTGAGGGAAGATGTAGCCAGGCACACAGTGGCAGACTTTGTGCTGTTTAATAACCACTATTAATAATTAAATTAAAATGAAAATTTCATTTCCAGGAAAACCATCTTCTGTCCTTTTAGATCTTCTGAACAGCAATTTGTGCCATTTTCTCTAACAACTAGATGACATTACATTTAATGGAATATATTTATTGACCTCCATTTCTAATAAAATGAATTTAAAATAGAATATACCCTAACAGAAAAATTGAAACTCTCCTGACTTCATTTTGCATGCAGATGCTGAGGTGTGTTAAGAATAGATGAATTTACAATTCTGTTTTTAAGTTAAAATTATGGTCAAGATATTTTCCCCTCCCCTGCTCTAAATGGCCACTTTTCCTTTAAATTACAGCCAACATTGACAGTGTGTTTTATATTATCAGCATGACTTCTTGAGATTTTATGACCGGAAATTAAGTCCAGTTAATTTTACTGCAGCCTATATCACCAAGAAATAATTTAAGTCTCCTAATTTGCACCCCAACCAGGACTTTAACTAACATAGATAGTTTGCCAATGCAGCTATATAATTCACTTTAAAGTCATATCATGTGGGTCAAGTTAACAGACTTAGAATTACATTGCTAACATTTTTCTTGGCCAGCCCTCTCAGCATCCTGTAGCAAGATATCCAT